>CM056050.1:614325765-614925765 GCA_029574335.1 Rana kukunoris | reverse complement strand
TCAATAAAAACCTTTGTTTGAGAAAAAAAAAAAAAGTTCAGTGTTGTCATGGGTGAGGATGTGCTAAGGGAGACACTCTGCTGTTTACCTAGCTTAATATTCAAAGGCCAGGAAGAGATGCCACCTCAGTGTGTAGTCTTAATGGGGCCAAATTCATTAGCTAGATCAGGGGTCCTCAAACTTTTTAAACAGGGGTCGGTTCACTGTCCCTCAGACCGTTAGAGGGCCGGACTATAAAAAAAAAACTATAAACAATTTCCTATGCACATAAGTTATTTTGAAGTATATACACACACACACACAGCGCTACAAAAACAAATATACCAGCAATAACGCTCTTTGACCATCAATGCTCGCCAGTCCAGCCCAATCAGTGCCTGCCTCACCATCATTGCAAGTCCCCCTCACCATCATTGCAAGCCCCCCTCACCGTCATTTCAAGCCATCATTGCAAGCCCCCCACCACCACCATTTCAAATTCAAGCCATCATTTCAAGCCTCCCCTCACCATTGCAAGCCCCTCACGAACATTGCAAGCCCCCCTTCATCATTATAAGCCCCTCATTGCAAGCCCCCCTCGCAATCATTAATTGCAAACTGATCATGATCATTGCAAGCCCCCCCACCTCACCATCATTACATCACCATCATCATCATCATCCCCTCATTGCAAGCCCCCCCTCACCATTATAATTGTAAGCCCCTCATTACAAGTAGTGTTGAGCAGAATACGCCATATTCGATTTTGCGATATATCTCGAATATATAGTCGAATATTTGAGATATATTCGCTAAATACGAATATTCGTGATATTTTTTGGAAATGAAATGATTGCGAAATTTCGCTATTGCGAATGCGAATGCGAAATTTCGAGAAATGCGGATGGAGCACTCTGATTGGCTCAGAATATTCGTGATATTTTATAATACAAAATAATTGCGAATATTCGAGAAATGCGGAATGGAGCACTCTGATTGGCTCAGAATATTCGTGATATATTACAATACAAAATAATTGCGAATATTCAGCAAATGCGGAAGGAGCACTCTGATTGGCTTAGAATATTCGTGATATATTACAATACAAAATAATTGCGAATATTCGGCAAATGCGGAAGGAGCACTCTGATTGGCTCAGAATATTCTTGATATATTACAATACAAAATAATTGCGAAATTTCGAGAAATGCGGAATGGAGCACTCTGATTGGCTCAGAATATTCTTGATATTTTATCGTAATTTCGCAAAAATGCGAATGAGAAATTTATTGCGGAATTTCGACAGTAACACTCTGAAATCGAATATATGTGTTATTTTAGCTAAAAACAATATTGCGAATTTCTCGAAAATAATCGCGCGATATCGCTATTGCCGAATAATCGCATTGCGATTTATCGGCAATATAAATTGATCGCTGCAGCTACTCGGCCCAAGGTCTCTAATCATACCAGCAATGCTTTTAGACGTCGATGGGGATCTCTAGGATGTGATCTGTTCTAAAAAAAAAATTGAAAAAATACGAATATTCGAAATAGCGAATATTCACCGCAAAATTTCGGAATATATCGCGAATACTCGAATATTCGCAATACGAATATTCGTGAGCAACACTAATAGTTAGGCGGCCCATTCAAGAGAAGGCGATGACCTTCGGTTTAATTCATTTCTCTTCAAACCAAATATCACTAACCCAAGAAGAGGCGGTGCTATTGAAGGGAAATGAAGTTATGAGGGAATTATCCAATCTTGGAGGAGATACGCCCGGAGGGAGGAGAGGGCTAACAGAATTACCAATCAGAGTGGCCCTGTTCAAGTCAATGAGAGATGGGCCTATATTAACAGTAGTCCAAAAAAGAATAGTTGGAGATCATGAATCTGAGCTGGGCCCAGAAGCAATAATAGAGGAAAATATATCAGATCATCTCCCAGAACTTAAAGGTATACCTGCTTGTCATATGTTTGTTTTCTATTTGTAGTGTGATGAATATACTCTGTATTCTTGTATTTTAACCTAATATTTCCTCCCTTGCTTAAAGGGTCACTAAAGGAAATATTTTTTTTTAGCTAAATAGCTTCCTTTACCTTAATGCAGTGCAGTTTTCATGTTCTCATTGTTCATTTTTTTGCTTTGAAGTTGCTGTAATTCTGCTCTGATCTCCACACTTCCTGCTTGTCTGGCTCCTTATGAAAAATCTCATGGGAGCTTTTCACTGTGGTCTAAGCTGTGTGTCTAAGGTCTCGTACACACTATCGGACATATCCGATGAAAACGGTCCGCAGACCATTTCCATCGGATATGTCCGATCGGGAGATTGATCCGATGGCGTGTACACACCATCGGATCAAATTCCCTGCCGCCGGACGGTGCGGTGACGTGGCGGTGACGCGGCGGTGACGTTGACGCCGCCACGTCACCGCACCAGGAAGTTAAACACTTCCGCGCATGCGGCGCGGCGGCGGTGGGGGACGACATGTCTGCTGGTAAGTGTACTAACCAGCAGACATGTCGGCATGCTTTGAAATCTGTCGGGTGGAGAAATCTGTCCGCTAGCCCATACACACGAGCGGAGATGTCTGCTGAAACGGTCCATCGGACCGTTTTCAGCGGACATATCCCCTCGTGTGTACGAGGCCTAAAACTCCTCAGAACAGATTAATTTAAAAAACAAAACTCCTCAGAATCAGATTAATTTTAAAAACAGAACACTGCCCTGGATTTGTTTGTTTTTGTTCTGTGTGTCTTCTGTACTTCACAGAAACATGAAACCAGTTTAAAAACGAAAGTGAAACTAGAGGCACATTATATGATTGATTTTTATCTATTTTTAATCATTTTTAAAAGGAATCAGTTAACTTTTATGTCTCTATACCCTGTAAACAGTCATTTTAGCAAAAAAAAAATATTTCCTTTAGTGACCCTTTAAGGCCTCGTACACACGATCAAATCTGTCTGCTGGAAACGGTCTGCTAGACCGTCCCAGCAGACAGATTCGATCGTGTGTACGGGCGAGCCGACGGATTTGGCCACCCGACAGATTTCAAAGCATGCTTTGAAATCTATCGGGTGGGAACCCGTCCACCCGACATGTCTGCTGGTTAGTACGCTTACCAGCAGGCATTACTTCCTTACTTCCTGGTGCGGTGAAGTGGCGGCGTCAACGTCACCGCCACGTCACCGACACGTCAGCGCGCCGTCTGCTGGCGGGGATTTTGGTTTGCTCGTGTGTACACGCGAGCAAACCAAAATCCAAAGAGACAGATTTGTTCAAATCGGTCGGACAGACAGTTTTGAACAAATCTATTGCCTCGTGTGTACGAGGCCTTAGGCCTTGTACACACGATCGGACATATCCGATGAAAACGGTCCGCGGACCGTTTCCATCGGATATGTCCGATCTGGAGTTTTGTGCCGATGGCGTGTACTCACCATCGGATCAAATTCCCCGCCGGCGGACGGCGCGGTGACGTGGCGGTGACGTTGACGCCGCCACGTCACCGCACCAGGAAGTAAAACACTTCCGCGCATGCGCAGAATCCATTCGGCGGCGGCGGTGCGGGACGACATGTCTGCTGGTAAGTGTACTAACCAGCAGACATGTCGGGCGGACACATTCCCACCCGATAGATTTCAAAGCATGCTTTGAAATCTGTCGGGTGGACAAATCTGTCCGCTAGCCCATACACACGATCGGAGATGTCTGCTGAAACGGTCCATCGGACCGTTTTCAGCGGACATATCCGCTCGTGTGTACGGGGCCTTAGACTATAGATATTTTCTGTGTATTAGATAGACATGTGCAATTCGTTTAGTTTCAAATTATTTTTTTTTAACGAATTGTGAGAAATTCGTTAATTCCAAATTTTCAGATTTCCGAATTTTAGCCTTTCCGAATTTTCTAAATTCCGAATTTCCGTAATTCGAAATCTTTAAAATGAGAAAATTAGAAAATTCGAGATTAGAAAATTAAAAAATGGTAAATTTCCAAATTTCCGAATTTTTAGAATTTCCAGAATTCTTTTTTTTTTTCGTTTTAGTTTCATTTGTTTTTTTGCTTTTTTTCCCCGGAAATTCCAAAACTTTTTTTTTTTTTTCGTTTTCGTTTTATTGTTTTTTTGCCTTTTTGGAAAATCGGAATTCGGAAATTGAGAATTCCGAATTTTCGAATTTCAAAATTTAGAATTTCACAAACTTCCGAAAAAAAGCAACAAAACGAATGAAACGAAAAACTATTATTTTTTTTTTAATGATATTTACGAATTTCCGAATTTCCGAAAAAAGCAAAAAAAGAATGAAACGAAACTGAAAAAAATGAATTTTCCGGCAGTGCACATGTCTTGTATTAGATAGACTTTTAACAATACTCTAATAAATGTTATTATATTAACGCTTTCACTTCTGGTCAACTCTCATTTAACTCACATCATATCTTTGAGATATTAAATCTTAAATATATATTTTAAAGGTTAACAATATACATATATAAAAATGGCAGATAAATGTGTTTGACAAGATGAGGGCAAATCTACAAATCCAACAGAGTAGATGTTTCAGCTCTAGTCGTTATAGTAAGTTGGTTCCATTTCCATCTCCATCTGATCTCTTCTCCTCGTCCTCCTCTCCCTCCGATTCTTCTCATTCTTCATCTTCCTCAGGTCATTGACCATAAAGATGAGGAGCCCGGTGTAGAGGACAAAGACCGCACCGGAAGACAGGAAGTGACCCCAACCTGACCACATCCTAGACCGACTTGTTCCTAAATGGAGATAATGGGGTACAATCAGAGGCGTATCTACTGAAAATGGCGCCTATGGCAAGCGGTGAAACTGCACCCCTGTCGAAACATTTGAAACCCATCTTTCAGATAACCTTAACAAAAAAAAAAAAAAACAGCTAACAAAACTAGTGATATTTCTCATCCCTTGTGATACCTTTGTTAGCGACATATCCTCTTTATGGGGAAATCTGGGGTTTATTAGACCCCTGATGCATCCTCTGACCTCCAAGGCCAGGTAAATGCAGAACCATTATTGGAAGTGATGAAAACTTCATCACTTAAGGCCTCATTTTTTTAACAGAGTAGAGGGAGAAACTGATGTTCCTCCTTCTTTGTGCGCTGCCAATCCGACCAGATGGAATGGGAGAGCCTGGGAGAATGGGGGGGACTGTGGCTGAACGCAGCAGGGATACACTGCCATTGTCTATTAGCAAAGGTGATGAAAAGGAGATCCTGCCTATGCTCGGGAGGAGGGAAGAAGAGACCCTCAGACTCTGATTAGTGCCTTGCTGCCCAGCCACTCACCAGCGCCCCCTTCATATGGCGCCCATGGCACTTGCCATGGCTGCCATACCCTAGATACGCCCCTGGGTACAATGAGAGAGTTGTACAGAATATAATATTATATATCAAACCCAATCAGATCTTCAGTACAGCAGTGTCAGTCAGCGTACTTCTAGCACAAACACATGTAGCGCTCCTGTACTTCCAAGAACGGACGTTATTGAAATTTAGTGGGGAAAAGATCAGAGTGTAACTTGCTCTGAGGCCCCGTACACGCGACCGAGAACCTCGTCGTTCCGCCCGTCGAGGTTCTCGATGAGTGGTCGAAAAGGTCGTCGAGCCAAATTTCCTCATTGAACAACAAGGAAACAGAGAACATGCTCTGTATTTTGGCTCGACGAGCTTCCCGACGGTTTGCTCGTCGAAAGTGTACACACGACCAGTTTTCTCGGCAGAATACGTCTCCCAGCGAGCTTCTCGCTGGATTCTGCCGAGAAACTTGGTCGTGTGTATGGGGCCTGATCTTAATTGTGATTGTTAGGGCTCTCTGTTTCAGCTTGGCTGTACTGTGGGCTCATTCTGTTGTGTCTGGGGTGTAGCTCAACCCTGAAACAGCAGGTGGCAACAGTACAAGCTGAGGTTTGGCTGCTCATTTCCGGCAGCCAATCGGAGGCCTGGGCATGCTGGGAGAGGGTACTTATGAAGCAGACGCCATTTTGTGAGGTTTTCTGGTTCCAGGTGCAGCATCCACCTTTAGGGTGACCGCCCATCACCGCGCCCGTGTGTTATGGCCTACGTGGCCGGGGCCTGGGTGCTACGTGGAGTTCCTGGTTTTGGAGCCAAGCCGGTCCAGAACCCTTGGAGCCAAATGGGAACCCAGTGAGATCCCAAGTGAGTTGTGCTGTTCGGTGGGGAGTCCAGTTGAGGGATAGCAATCAAAAGGCTGGTGTCCCAACAGCGCTGGAGCGAGCCATCGGGGATCGAGGTACTGTACACTGAGGGATTGTTTCCTCTCTCAGTCAGTACTCTGGCGACATTAGAAGAAGACTCAGGAAAATCTTTACTCAGGAGAAATACCTCCGTATTGCACTCAGGGAAAGCCGGTTGCAGAGGCACTTTACTGACGGTCGTTTAGAAGAGCCTGTGGCAGAGGCATCCTTCTCAAGTTCGAGTGATACTCTGGCTGCCAGGCCTGTAAGAGGGTCCTGTCCAGGTACGCTATACCTGCTGAAGTTGGAGTGGCGCAGAAATACTGATTATTGTCGGAAGTAGGACTGCTTCAATATCCAAGGCCTGAATCTGCTATCTCCTCAAACTAGGGTTGTCCCGATACCGATACTAGGGGGCTTTCTCTACACCAGAGAGAAAGTGTCACATTACTGTGTGGAGTTACAGACAGAACAGGAAGTGAGGATTTCTCAGAAGTAATAAGGACATTTAAAAGCAAAATGGAAGGATGAGGTAAGTGAAGGAGGACTGCACTAAGGTAAAGGAAGCTATTTAGATGGGGAAAAATACTTTTACAACCCCTTTAAAGTCGTTGTAAACTCTTACATAATTTGTACCTGTTCATCTACGGCCATCTCTCCTCTACAGCCATTCAAAGTACAGAATTTACACAGTAGGTCTGAGCTTCAGAAGGCAGGTGGTGGAGATCTGATGTCACACACTGCATAGAATAGAGAGGAGAGCTGAGTGTAATTTGAGGCCTGAGTGAAGTGGAAGGGATTGATTGGACATACCCCCTCTACAGAGTCTGTAAGGGTACTGGGGGGGTGGGACCATCACCTTCTCAAATTTTCCGACGGGAACAATTCTTGTCGGAAATTCCGATCACGTGTATCCATTTCTGACAAGCAAAAATCCTACGTATGCTCGGAATGAATCCTACACATGCTCAGAATCATTGAAATTCATTTTCTTCGGCTCGTCTTAGGGCCCTTTCACACTGGTGTTTTTGCCGCGTTTTCGCAGTAAAAATAGCGCTATTAAAACGCTCATAAAACGCTTCCCATGCCCCTCTCCATTGAAATGAATTAAAAAACGCGGCAAAATCGCTGTGTTTTGCCGCGATTTTAATCGCGGAAAAAACAGAGATTTTGCCGCGATTTTACCGCGTTTTTACTGCATTTTTAATTCATTTCAATGGAGGGGGCATGTGGGCCTTTTAATGGCGCTATTTTTACAGCGAAAACGCAGGAAAAACGCACCAGTGTGAAAGGGCCCTTAGTGTTATACGTCACCGTGTTCTCGACGGTCGGAATCTCCGACAACATTTGTGTGACCATGTGTATGCAAGACAAGTTTGAGCCAAAACTTAGTCGAAAAAAAAAATCCACGGTTTTCTTGTCGGAATTTTTTAATTATAGAAGTTTACAACCACTTTAAATATAAAGCTGTTGCTAAAATAAAAAGAGATAGAAAAATAGAATTATATTGCCCCCCCCCCGGGTTCTGACAGTTCTGGGAGACACCAGTATAATTTTACTGTACCTCACCTCTATAGCCCCGTACACACGGCCGAGGTTCTCGGCAGAAACCAGCGAGGACCTCGCTGGCATCCTGATTCAACCTCGGCCGTGTGTACGGATTCGGCGAGCATCCCATCGGAAATGCCGTCGAGCCGAAATAGAGAGCAGGTTCTCTATTTGCTCGACGGCCCGTTGGGATGAATGGCTGGTCGCCCTTCCCGACGGGCCGGTCGCCGAATCTGACGGCCGGCCGAGAACCTCGACGGGCGGAACGATGTGTTCCGCCCGTCGAGGTTCTCTGCCGTGTGTACGCGGCCTATCTCCTGAGAAAGCTGAGCCTTCAAAATCCCACCACAAATGTCCTCCAGACTAGGGATGAGCTTCGAGTTGGAGTAGAACTCATGTTGGACTCGAACGTTGCCTGTTCGCCGAACAGCGAACTATTTGGGGTGTTCGAAAAGCCGTGGGAGAAATCTAAAGTGCTCATTTTAAAGGCTTATGTGCGCGTTATTGTCCTAAAAAGTGTTTGGGGACCCGGGTCCTGCCCTAGGGGAAATGTATCAATGCAAACAAAGTTTTTAAAAAAAGTCTGTGTTTTCGGGAGCAGTGATTTTAATAATGCTTAAAGTGAAACAATAAAAGTGACATGTTTCTTTAATTTTCGTACCTAGGGGGGTGTCTATAGTATGCCTGTAAAGCAGCGCTTGTTTCCCATGGTTAGAACTGTCCCTGCACAAAGTGTCATTTCTGAAGGATAAAAAGTAATTTAAAAACACTGCTCCCGAAAAAACTGTAGTTTTTAAAACTTTTTTTTTGCATTGATACATGTCCCCTGGGGCAGGACCCGGGTCCCAAAACACTCCCCTGGGGCAGGACCCGGGTCCCCAAACACTCCCCTGGGGCAGGACCCGGGTCCCCAAACACTCCCCTGGGGCAGGACCCGGGTCCCAAAACACTCCCCTGGGGCAGGACCCGGGTCCCCAAACACTCCCCTGGGGCAGGACCCGGGTCCCCAAACACTCCCCTGGGGCAGGACCCGGGTCCCCAAACACTCCCCTGGGGCAGGACCCGGGTCCCCAAACACTCCCCTGGGGCAGGACCCGGGTCCCCAAACACTCCCCTGGGGCAGGACCCGGGTCCCCAAACACTCCCCTGGGGCAGGACCCGGGTCCCCAAACACTCCCATGGGGCAGGACCTGGGTCCCCAAACACTCCCATGGGGCTGGACCCGGGTCCCCAAACACTCCCCTGGGGCAGGACCCAGGTCCCCAAACACTCCCCTGGGGCAGGACCCGGGTCCCCAAACACTCCCATGGGGCCGGACCTGGGTCCCCAAACACTCCCCTGGGGCAGGACCCGGGTCCCCAAACACTCCCCTGGGGCAGGACCCGGGTCCCCAAACACTCCCCTGGGGTAGGACCCGGGTCCCCAAACACTCCCATGGGGCAGGACCTGGGTCCAGAAACACTCCCCTGGGGCAGGACCTGGGTCTCCAAACACTTTTTAGGACAATAACTTGCATATTAACCTTTAAAATTAGCAGTTTCGATTTCAAACGTTCGAGTCCCATAGACTTTAATGGGGTTCTACAAGTTCACATAAACTTTTGGTCTATTCGCAGGTTCTGGTGCAAACCGAACCCAGGGGTGTTTGGCTCATCCCTACTCCAGACCACTGAACACCCAGTATGTGAGGAGTTCCCTCTAAAGGAGACCTCCACCCAGTGGTTCTTGGTGGATTCCTCTAGGATGAAGAGTCTCAGGAGCTGTAAGTGCCCCCTGCTTGGTATCCTCCAAAATCTGTCACACCCCCATCAATGGTCACATCTAACACATGGGGGACCCCGAGCAGAAGGCACAGCAGAGTTCAGATCACAGCAACTTCAGGAGGGCTGGGCACTGCAGATTTGAATCCACAGGGAATGGTGGGGGTGGGGCAGTAATCAGAGGACATTGTACATACGTCTGTCCCAGATCTTCTCCTATATAATGTATGGATATAAAGACACGGAGCAGGGAGGACACTGCTAGGACTGGAGGTGAGGGTTGGGAGGACTTACCTTCTACATGGACGGTGTAATCATCTCTCAGTATAATGTCTCGTGTAGAGTTGTATATAATTGCACTGTATATCCCGCCATTCTCCGGAGTCACATTGGATATGATGAGACTTCCATTCTCTGATATCCTCGTATTGGGGAAATATCTGAGATCTGAAAGCTCACAATACCTGTGTTCAGCTATTTCTCTTACTGGGTGTTCTGGTGATCCACGATAATACCAGAAAAACCAATGACAGCTCCATCTGTCTGTATGGTTGAGGGCGAGATGGATTCTGATGGGGAGGAGAAGATCAGATCCCGGCCGGGTGAATATTTCCTCCTGAAAACTCTGGAATTTTCCTGTACAGACAGAATACAGATACCAGTCAGGTCACAGTGTACTCCCCTCCCCCCTCATATAACACACATTGATGTAGAACCATCAGAGACTGACGAATAAAAAATCCTACATTATCCAAGATGTGATTCTAGACATGTGCACTGCCGAATAATTTGTTAATTTTCGTTTTGTTTGTTTGTTTTTTCGTCTTGATCAAAATTCATTATTTCAAATAAATTTGTAACTTCTTAAAAATTTGAATTCATTATGTTTAGTTTGTTTAGATGCGGTATTCGTTTATTTTTTTTTGATCATTTGAAAAATTCCCTTTGAATTTAGAGATAGGATTTATGGCATGGTATATATGTGGGTATTGTTTCGTGGCATGGTTCCTGTTTTAAAGTGCCTTGAAGGAACACCACAGTTGGTGGTGACGACGGATATTCCACCTGTGGAGCCCACGGGACCCTCCTTATTTCCACATAGGAGTTTGGCTTGGAACTTTCCATACGTATTAACCTGGTAAATTAGCTGATTTGTATTCAATTAACCTCATTGACCCTCTCTTCCTCCTTCTCCCCCCCCCCCCTTAGTCTGGGACCTTCCATGTCCTTTGACGGGGTGGACCTATAGGAGGATTATTTTTTGTTTACTATAAAGAATGATAATAATTGTATGTAAAATTGTTTTTCAGTTATGGCAAAAACCCTCTGAAGAAGACCTTTTTTGGTCGAAACGTGTTAGTTTAATTTGTACGCTTGTGCTTTTTACTAGGCCGTGTACCAAAATTGTCATGCCTTGTTCAAATGTATGGTTATTTTAATGATTGTAATCCAATGCCGCAACTCATCCTTTGACTACCTCACTACTTTTTTAAGTTTTTGTATTATCCATTATTAAAAATCCCTTTTTACATACCCATTGCATTCTATATATTTGTCACCTGAGCTGCTTAAAAACCCCACTGGGGAAACTTTCTCTGCCACCACAGTTGGCTTTGCCTTTGTGTAATTCTCTGAGTAAGGAGACTCGCTTCTCAGGCAGTGGCGGTGCGTCCATAGAGGGAGCAGGAGCGCCGCCCCCTCTCTCTCCTGCACCGCCACTGAAAAACAATACATAGATTCATGCATTCATGTCGCGGCTGCCACCCACTATTCAGATGGCCGGCCCCCTGGTGAGCGCCGGCCATCTGAATAACGGCAGCTGGTTGGCTGTGGATATGTCTATCTGAACCCTCAGGCTGTAATCGGCTTCCAAATAGTTAACCAGGGGACGCACGTGGTGTGAGTTCCTTGGTTAACACTGACACGCATCTCAGCCAATCAGGTTCACCGGATCTGGTTACTGGTAACCTAATTGGCTGAAGCGACATCGAGGGCGGGACTACATTGAGGGATCTTGGAAGAGGATCCGAGGACAGCTGATTGAGAAAGGCAAGTGTCAGGCAGGGGGCAATCTGGCGGCATTTTAGGGGCAAACTGGCGGCAATTGATGGGCACAGTGGCGACAATGACATGTCATAGTGGCTGCATTTGGCATGGCACAGTGGTGACAATTGATGGGCACAGTGGCGACAATGGCATGGCAGAGTTCCCCCTTTACATCAGAATCCACAATGTTACCCTTTTACATCTGAACTTGCAGAGTTCCTTTTCACTGTAAAGCCCCATACACACTATCAGTTTTCCTGCAGGTTTTTCTCTTCGGGTTTACCAAAACCGTCTAATATGAAGTCAAACCTTAAGAGTTTCAATTCGTATGCAATCAGGCAGGCCCTCGCACTACATGGTTTTGGTAAACCTGATGAGAAAAACCTGCAGGAAAACTGATAGGGCCAGATTCAGGTAGATGGGAGCATCTTTGCTCTGGAGTAACGCTTCTCATTTACGTTACTCTGCCGAAATTTTAGGAGCAAGTGCTGTTATTCATGAAGCACTTGCTCCTAAAGTTGCGGCAGCGCATCGCAAATGAGCCGGCGGAATTCAAATTGGGCGGGTACGGGGCGTGTATTTAAACTATGCGCGATCCCGCGGCGAACGTACTGCGCATGCGTCGAGTGTCAATGCATCCCAGTGCGCATGCTCCAAATTCTGTCAGTGAACGTCAATGACGTCACATTCCCATTCATGAACGTTTTACGCAAGCGACGCGATAAATTTTTTTTCCGACGTGATGACGCCGCCTATACTTAACATAGGATACTCCACTAGGGGGCTGCTTTATCTTTACGTCGCGTATCGCTTCCGGAAACGTCGTAAAGTCACTGCGTCACGCCCGAAAAAGATCGTGAATTTCCGACTCCCGCTGATTAACATATTTTTTCAGCGTTAATCAGCGGGAACGCCCCCGGCGCCATTTTTAAGTTGAAGTAACGATGCGATGGCGAAATTCAATTGCGCCGATTGCATCGGAACTCCAACCCGGCGTTTCTTGTTTTCTGCTTACCTTTAAACAAAAACGCCGGCTTAAAGTGACAGTTAGGCTGGCGGATCAATGGATACTCCAGCCTAAATCTACCTGAATCTGGCCCATAGTGTGTATGGGGCTTAAGGGGGGACTCTTCAGGCCCCGTACACACGTCCGAGAACCTCGTCGGGCTAAACTCATCGTTCCGCCCGACGAGGTTCCCGATGAGGTTCCCAATGAGCGGTCGGAAAAGCTTGTCGAGCCAAAGTCCTCATTGAACAACGAGGAAAAAGAGAGCGTGCTCACTTTTTTGTCTCGACGAGCTTCCCGACGGGACGCTCGTCGGAAGTGTACACACGATCGAGAACCTCGGCAGAATATGTCTCCCAGCGAGCTTCTCGCTGGATTCTGCCGAGAAGCTCGGTCGTGTGTACAGGGCTTCAGACTCTGATGTAAGGGAGAACTCGGGGGACTCTGACATAAGGGATGCTCTGGGAACCCTTATCTATGGGGGAACACTGAGAACTCTGATGTACGGCGAGGACTCTGATGTAAAGGGGAACTCTGAGGAGGTGAGAATGCTGTGGCCTCTGGTGTAATGGGGAACTCTGATGTAAGGGGTGCTCTGAGAACCCCGATTTAACTTAGTGTACTCACTCAGAGGCAGAAGAGGGAAGGGGGGAGACTTCAGTCACAGACAGGGATGGATGGTAAGCTCACTCACCCCTTGGCAGTCAGCACCTCTCATTCAGATGTATCTGAGGCTGCTGGACTTCACATTTCCAGCCCCCACTTTCCTTTTCTAAGGCACATCGCCAGGGATTGGAGTGTGGGCAGACACAGAGGGGTAGGGGTGGAAGGAAGAGGAGAAAATTGAGCCCTCTCTCCTCTTCTGTCTATGTGTGTGTGTGTGGGGGGGGTTGTTAGTGTTGGCTTTGGGCAGTGTAAAAGAGAGTGTAACAGACACTCTCAGCTTAGACAACAGCAGACAAAAACCCTGCTGGGAAGCCATAGTCTGGTTTGAATAATGTGTTCGGATTTCAGGCAACCCTAGTGCCCGCACAAAAATCTATATCAGTGTCTTTAGGGCGTTCAAGGAGCTAATTGAAGACAGCCTGGAGAGCCTGTTTAATCTGGGGTGACTCCACCGTTTTAGGGATTCCCCTGACCCTAATATTTTTCCTCCTTCCCCTATTATCAAGGTCCTCCAGATGTCTGTTGACGAGGATTAAATGAGTGGCATGAGATGAGACATCATTTTCTAAATGCTTCACAGCTCTGTCCCTATTGGCTGCTGCTTTCTCTGTGTGTGATAAGCGAACAGACAGCGACAGAAGGTCTGCTTTTAAGTCAGTGATGGCTGAGAAGAAGGTTTTTTTTTTATATCTGCAGCTATCTGTGTCCTTTCTGACAATTGCAGAGGGTGATCCGCATACTCTGTGTCTCTTACCATGTCTTCCAAGGCCGACAGGGAATCCACACAGCTCCATCTTGGCTGGTGTATTTGAGATCTAAAGAGCGCATCCCCGGTGTGAAAAACGATCAGCACTGAGTGGGACCAGGTGTGAGCTTAGCCCGCTGGAGGCTGGAAGGGGTGCTATTATCCGCGGATGTACAGAACGCTGTTAGGCAGCATCTATTTCCATCGAGCTCCAAGCCATGCCCCTTCTTTTAGTTATTTTTAATCACCACTGTTGTTTTTTATTTTTTGCAAAACAAATATAAAAATGTAAAAAAAAAAAAAAAGTTTTTCTCCATTTCTGTTATAAAATTATGTAAATAGGTATGTTTTCTCCTTTACTGATGGGCACTGATGAAGTAGCATTAATGGGCACTGATGAGGTGAAACTGGTACGCACTGATTTGATGGTACTGATTAAGTGGCACTAATGGGTACTGATAAAGTGGCACTGATGGGCACTGATAGGCGGCAGTGATAGGCAGCACTGGTGGGCACCGATAGGCGTCACTGAAGGGCACCGATAGGCGTCACTGATGGGCACTGAGAGTCATCACTGATTGGCACTGAGAGTCGTCACTGATGGGCACTGATAGATGGCACTGATGGCCAATGATAGATGGCACTGATGGCCAATGATAGATGGCACTGACAGGCAGCACTGATACGAAAGCACTGACAGGCATTACTAATGAGCACTGATTGGCATCCCTGATGGGAACTGATTGGCATCATAAGTGGGAATTTGTGGGCATCCTGGTGGGCATCGCTGATGGGGCTGCACTGAAAATCAATGTGATGATTATCAGCACAAACCCCCTTGTCGGGAGAGCAGCTTATCGGATGTCCTCTACCCACGCCCTGTCAGCGCAAATAGAGGAAACCCAATAACCATCACTTCCTGGTTACGTTGTGATTAGCTGTGATTAGACCAGTGCTTCTCAATTATTTTCTGTCATGCCCCCCCTAGGAAGAAGAAAACATTTCGCGCCCCCCCGCGCGACTGTAAATAGTATAATTTGTCTATAAAATTGTTATAAGTACACCTCTGCATAACACTGTATCCACATATCCCCCAAACAGTATTGCCCTTCTTTACATATCCCCCCACACAGTATTGCCCTTCTTCACATATCCCCCCACACACAGTATTTCCCTTCTTCACATATCCCCCCACACATTATTGCCCCATCACATATCCCCTCACACAGTATTGTCCCATCACATATCCCCCCACACAGTATTGTCCCATCACATATCCCCCCACACAGTATTGTCCCATCACATATCCCCCCACACAGTATTGTCCCATCTCCATATCCCCCACACAGTTTTGCCCCCTTTACATGACCCCCATCACATATCCTGCACACAGTTTTGCCCCATCACATAACCCCCCTTTTCCCCCCACAGCACAGCCCCCACTCCTCGTCCTTAACATTTCCATTTATTTTTCCTCCCTTCCCTCTCCACTCCTACCTGTAACGTTTAAGCGCGGAGAGCAGGAGGCGGGACATTCGTCAAGTGAAGCCGCAGCAGCACTGGGCGGGGCGGGGCGACTTTTGGGCGAACTGGTGATTGGCTGCTAGGACCACCTCCTAGCAGCCAATCACCTGCCGTCCAACATGATAGGCTGCTACCTCTCTGGTCCCGCCTGTCAGTTCAACAATGTCCCGCCTCCCGCTCCTCTAACTAGCGCAGGAGGCTGGGGACAGCGGCTTCTAAATGGCGCAATCGCCGCAGTCCGGAAGGAGGCTCGAGCCCCCCTTCATGGAGCCTCGGGCCCCCCCAGGGGGGCCCGCCCCACTATTTGAGAAGCACTGGATTAGACACAGCTGATCACATGGTAAAGAGCTGGTGTCATTGGCTCTTTACCGAGAGATGCGTTGTATCAGAGCAACACACCACAGTATAGATCTCTGCGGTGTGTGCCCCCAAGGCTACGCACAGACGGCTCATCCTGCAGGATAATGGGACCCCCCACCTGGCTGTAATTCTGCTATAGGCCAGATGAGATGTGGTTAATGAGCAAGTCTAGGCGGAGTGGACGGATGACAGGTCATGGCTACTCCAAAGGCCCTCTGATCTGCCCAGATGGAAGGGGACAATTGTTTTTCGGATTGGAGGTAAGCGGGCATAAAACGGGCATCTGTCACTCTGTAGAGGTGAATTTAGGGTACAATTTGGGTCGGGCTGATTGTGCTGCGGTTTACCCAGTTGTGTCCAACCTGCCGGTTAGCTGAACTTTGCCATAGACTCCGCCTGTGGCAAAAGCCGGCGCTGTAGAGGAAACATCGGCTTATGGGGCTCTGCTCCCCAGCCGCTTTCTTCCTCTACCACCAGCTTCATATCACAACACTGATGCTGTGGAATGGCGGGTTGGCAACCTGTGATCTTTGCATGCCAACCCGCAATTCCAAAGCAGGAGGTGGCGTGCCACATCAGAGGGCTCCGTGGGCCACTGGTTGGCCACCCCTGCTGTAACCGCTTGCTGACTGCTGCATGGCGATATACGTTGGCAGAATGGCACGGCTGCACAAAGGGACGTACCTATACAGCATAGTGGGCACCGTGTGCTGAGGCTCCACTCAGAACAGGCCTCGCCATGGTTGACCAAAGAAGTTGAGGTCACATGCTCAGCGTCCTATCCAGAGGTTGTCTCTGAGAAATAGACGTATGAGTGCTGCCAGCATTGCTGCAGAGGGTGAAGGGGTGGGAGGGGGTTTCAACCTGTCAGTGCTCAGACCATACGCCGCACACTGCATCAAATTGGTCTGCATGGCTGTCGTCCCAAAAGGAAGCCTCTTCTAAAGATGATGCACAAGAAAGCCCACAAACAGTTTTCTGAAGACAAGCAGACTAACGACATGGATTACTGGAACCATGTCCTGTGGTCTGATGAGACAAGATAAAAGGTATTTGGTGTCAGATGGTGTCAGGCGTGTGTGGGGGGGACCAGGTGAGGAGGACAAAGACAAGTGTGTCTTGTCTACAGTCAGGCATGGTGGGGGGAGTGTCATGGTCTGGGAGTACATGAGTGCTGCCGGCATTGGGGAGCTACAGATCATTGAGGGGACCATGAATGCCAACATGTACTGTGACATACTGAAGCAGAGCATGATCCCCTCCCTTCAGAGACTGGGCCGCAGGGTAGTATTCCAACATGATAACGACCCCAAAAACCTCCAAGACCCCCACTGCCTTGCTAGAGAAGCTGAGGGTGAAGGTGATGGACTGGCCAAGCATGTCTCTAGACCTAAACCCTATTGATCATCTGTGGGACATCTTCAAACGAAAGGTGGAGGAGTGCAAGGTCTCCAACATCCACCAGCTCCGTGATGACATCATGGAGAAGGGGAAGAGGACTTCAGTGACAACCTGTGAAGCTCTGGTGACCTCCATGCCCAAGAGGGTTAAGGCAGTGCTGGAAAATAATGACGGCCACACAAAATATTGACACTTTGGGCCCAATTTGGACATTTTCCCTTAGGGGTGTACTCAGTTTTGTTGCCAGCGGTTTAGACATTAATGGCTGTGTGTTGAGTTATTTTGAGGGGACAGCAAATGTACACTGTTATACAAGCTGTACACTCACTAAACAACATTGTAGCAAAGTGTCATTTCTTCATGTGAGTGAGGGGTAGATCATGGTATTTTATAGCTTATCTAAACCACTTGGAAACCATTAAAACATCTTCAACATTATTGAACAAGTCCACTTGAATGTGACCAATTACTACTATCTATATTGTGAGGTGGTTTAGGTGAACACGTTTGTGTGCTTAGTTATTTTTAAGTGATGCAGAAGGGCAGAGGTGTATTTAGGTTTTGTGCTGCCCTAGGCCTGACTAAATTCACGCACCCCCTAATTTAAATACGACACACCCTTCCTGTCAAAGCCCCACCCCTTCCTATTTAAGACCCGCCCTATCATCTGTAAACCACACCCTTTCCAGACCCCCGCACCCTCCATCTCCCCCTAGCAGCAAAAATACCCCTTTTCAGCACAAATCCTCACTTTCATATAACCCCTTCCAGTGAAAATCCCCCTTCTCAGCACAAACCCTTGCCTTAACCTCCCCCCTCTTAGCATAAATCCTCACGTTTAGAAAAAAAAAATCCCCCCTCATCTCAAACCTGTGCCTCCTTCTCTCCCCTCCCAGTACAACAACCCCCCCCCCCCAGCTCTATCTCCTGTTCTGTAAGAGCAGCCTGCTCTGCTGGGACTTGTAGTACCCTCTGGAGGTGCTGAGATATGGCAGGCTCCTATGCTGGGACTTGTAGTGCACTCTGGGGGGCTGAGATATGGCAGATATGACAGGCTCCTATGCTGGGACTTGTAGTACCCTCTGGAGGTGCTGAGATATGGCAGGCTCCTATGCTGGGACTTGTAGTGCACTCTGGGGGGCTGAGATATGGCAGATATGACAGGCTCCTATGCTGGGACTTGTAGTACCCTCTGGAGGTGCTGAGATATGGCAGGCTCCTATGCTGGGACTTGTAGTGCACTCTGGGGGGCTGAGATATGGCAGATATGGCAGGCTCCTATGCTGGGACTTGTAGTACCCTCTGGAGGTGCTGAGATATGGCAGGCTCCTATGCTGGGACTTGTAGTGCACTCTGGGGGGCTAAGATATGGCAGATATGGCAGGCTCCTATGCTGGGACTTGTAGTGCCCTAGACTACAGGGCATTGAAGAATGGCAGCCCACTCTCCTGGGAAAAGTCTCTATGTCTCTATATCTCAGCCCCACAGTGCACAACAAGTCCCAGCAAAAACGGGGCGGCCATAGTTCAGCCCCCACAGACTCCACAGTGCACTACAAGTCCCAGCAAAAACAGGGCTGCCATATTTCAGCCCCCACAGTGCACTACAAGTCCCAGCAAAAACGGGGCTTCCATATTTCAGCCCCCACAGTGCACTACAAGTCCCAGCAAAAACGGGGCTGCCACCAGTCCTCCAAACACAGCACAATGAGACTGCACAGCCTTCCACCCCCTCCCATACACTCACTCCTTGGCTGCCATACACTCGGGCTCCACATTCTCCCCTTACAAGGTGTCCTCCTACCTGGGTTGGATGTCACGCTGCATGGTGAAGCAGCGGGCGGGATTTCCCGATGCCTGAATAAGGCACAGCACACAAGGCTGCAGATGACTCCACCACTGGTCAGGCATCTCCAGTGGCTGTGGGCGGGAGGACGGGTCGGGGGGATGTTTTTGTGCAGGGGAGGGCCGCCCCCCGCAAAGTGCCGCCCTAGGCCTGGGCCTTGTCGGCCTAGGCCAAGATACAGCCCTGCAGAAGGGAGCTGTAACCAAAAGGAAGCCCAAAGAAAAGATGGTCAGTGGTCTATGGATGGGACAGCAGCTAAAAGTGACCTCTGGCCGCAAATCAACCACAGAATAACATTTAAGACAAAAAACCCTCAATGGTAAGAAAAAAGCACCAAAGGGGCTGATTGCCGACAGAGCTAGAAATCCTAATTTACATACAGTTGCCCATCTCTCCCTAATCTCAGATTTTCAGCTTTTCCTTTTCTTTTCGTACAGAAGCATTAAATAAAATATGGCCGCTCTGTTTATAGTGAGTTGAGGTAGCTTACCCCCCCCCCCCCCCCCCAAAAAAAAAAAACCCACCTTAACAGCCTTCTTTAAAAAGTTTAAATCCAATGGCCACAGCGCAAAGGCTATGCAATGTATTATGTTTTTTTTAAAAATTCTCCTTGGTGAATTCCGACATACATTGGCCATTGATTCACTGAGATCTCATTGTAGCAGTCAACCCATACCTCATCACTAAAAATATTACCATATTATTATCTCTTTATAATGTTCTTACTTACCTGTGACTGGACAGAGAAGAGCCCACAGGAGGAGGACACGGAGGGGCCACAGGGGGAGGACACGGAGGGGGCACAGGAGGAGGACACGGAGGGGGCACAGGAGGAAGACACGGAGGGGGCACAGGAGGAGGACACGGAGGGGGCACAGGAGGAGGACACGGAGGGGACACATCGCTCCAGTCATGGTGTGTGGTCTGTGTGAAATAAGAAAGGTCAGTCGTAGAATGACTCATAGAGGAGGAATATGAAGAACTGAGCTTCCTCTTGTTCTAGCACATAAACTATTAATAAGTTTTAGAGGGTTGTTTAAACCAAAACAGTGTGTTTAGATTCCTTATAGCAGGGGTCTCCAAACTTTCTAAACAAAGGGCCAGCTAACTGTGCTTCAGACTTACGGGGGGCTACTGGGAGTAGAAAAGGTCCCAACGTCAGTGGGAAAAAATAATGCCCATTGTTTGTTTCAGTGGGACTAATTGTGCCCCATTATTGGTGTTATTGGGATAAATGGTGCCCCATCATTGGTGTTATTGGTGTAGCTGCCTGCTACTTTTTAGCCAGCGCTGCTTTAAATTTAGAAGGTAGTCTGAGGCCGCGTACACACGATCGGACATATCCGATGAAAACGGTCCGCGGACCATTTCCATCGGATATGTCCGATCGGGAGTTTGATCCGATGGCGTGTACACACCATCGGATCAAATTCCCCGCCGCCGGCAGCCAATCAGTGGGGGTTGGTCGTCCCGCTGTGCATGCTGGGGAGGAGTACTTAAGGGACAGATGCCATTGGAGCAGGGTCGTCGATCCCTGGTCTGTCGTCCCACCACCCCTGTGTGTGGCCCTCCTGGCCGGGGGTGCGTGTTCAAGTATTCCTGGCTCTGGGACCACGTTGGTCCAGGGTTGTGATCTACTAAGTAGGCCCGGTAGTCAGACTGGGTCTACGTTTGCAGAGTGGTCCTGTGCTGTCCGTCCTGGAGGAAGGAAGCCACTCGATGAAGAACCTGACATGGAGAGCACCGAGCACGAGGCTGGTATCTCAGGAGAGGCCCTGAACTTTATCAAAAGACGCACTATTACTGAGAGGCTGAATGATAGTCGCCTGTCAGTTCTGAGTTCACGAAAAGTAAATCTGGACAGATCCGGGTGCTGAATCCTGTGTTGAGAGGATTTTGGACCGAATATACCTCCATCTGTGGGAAGGTTTGTGGCAGAGACTTTACCAATTTCTGTGCGCCATCCTGGCTGCTAGGCTAGTGAGAGAGGCCTATCCGGGTGCGCAATACCCGCTCTGGCTAGAGTTGCGACAAAAGCTGTGTTGCTGGAAGCAGGAGTGTTTCCGGACAGAAGTTGTGCACCTAAACCTATTACATGTTACCCTTCTCTTCAACTACTTATTTTATTCTTTTACCACGTTCAGCAAATAAATCAAAGAAAAAGAAGTCTCAAGCCCCGTACACACGGCCGAGGTCCTCGGCAGAAACCAGCGAGAACCTCGCTGGGAGCCGCATTCTGCCGAGAACCTCGGCCGTGTGTACGCTCTCGGCGAGCCCCGCCCGTCAGGAAACCCGTCGAGCAAATAGAGAACAGGTTCTCTATTTGCTCGACGGCCCGTCGGGATGAATGGCTGGTTGCCTTTCCCGACAGGCGGGTCGCCGAATCTGACGGCCGGCAGAGAACCTCGACGGGCGGAACAATGTGTTCCGCCCGTCGAGTTTCTCTACCGGGTGTACGGGGCATAAGTCTCAACTCTCATCTGATACCCTAGACGGCAAGGAAACAGAGGTAACATGCCACCCAAAACAATCCAGCAGCTCCTCCGGGGGTAGTGCTACACGTGGGGGCTCGTCCGGGATTGTCTGTTACCTCTCGCAGCGGAAACAAGACTTTATTTTACCATTGAGAGTCTGAATTTGTCGAGGTATTGGACTGTGCTCACAAAGAAGGGGTTAAGGCGTTGGCTGCACGTGCTCGGAGCAACGTGCCAAGAAAAGATCTGAAAGTGGGAGGAGTTACCCACCCCTGCGTGAGACGTGAGTGTGTCTGGTGCGCTAAAAAAGTGTAGATTGCCCGATTGTGAAGAGAGGATCGTGTGCAGTTATGTCGCTGTATCCAACGCCATCGGAGAGCCTGAGGCCTGTGATGTCTTTGGCTGAAGTCGGTACAAGTTCCACACCAACCGGAGCTTCGTTGACGGACACGGGGATCCGGATGAAGCCGTGGCGGCATTTTGTGCTTTACACGAGTGGCCACGTGGAGGCACTCAGTGTGTCCTGCCCAAGGTATGAAGGGCTGGCAGTCCAGATTCAACCCTTCGGCTGATGCCGACAGTGTGGAGAATATCTCTTCACTGGTTAAAAGCAAGCAAAGCATCTTATTTATGTATTTTATATGATCACAGGCTACAGATTTCTAATTTCTATGTACATTGGAACCTCGGATTACGAGGATAATCCGTTCCAGGAGAATTCTCATAATCCAAAGTACTCGCATATGAAAACAAGTTTCCCCATTGAAGTCAATGAAAATGAAAATAATTTGTTCCGCATTGATTTCCATGGCATGCAATACCAAATGCGGCCAGAGGTGGTTGTGGGGTGCCGGAGAGCCTCGAAAACGGGCCGAGGACAGTTCGGCTGACCTCGGCAAACCTTGGAAAGGCCCCGTTCCTGAGGTTTGCAGAGGTCAGCCGAGCTGTCCTTGGGCCTTTCCGTGCGTTTCCGAATGTGGCAGATCGTCTGAAATCGGCGCCGTTCGGCAGTTAGGACATTTTAAAATACAGCGCTCGTATTGCCAAACACTCGTTTACCGCGTTACTCGCAATCCGAGGCTCAACTGAATATGTTTTTTAAAAAAATGCATGGGGATTCCCCCTAAAATCCATACCATGCCCTTCAGGTCTGGTATTAGGGGAACCCTGTGCCAAATAAAAAAAAAATGGCATGCCATAGACACCCCCCAGGCACGATATTTAAAGGAATATTTCACTTTTATTGTTTCACTTTAAGCATCATTAACCACTTTAGCCCCGGACCATATTGCTGTCCAAAGACCAGAGCACTTTTTGTGATTCGGCACTGCGTCTCTTTAACTGACAATTGCGCGGTCGTGCGACGTGGCCCCCAAACAAAATTGGCGTCCTTTTTTTCCCACAAATAGAGCTTTCTTTTGGTGGTATTTGATCATCGCTGCGGTTTTTTATTTTTTGCGCTATAAACAAAAATAGAGCGACTATTTTTAAAAGAATGCAATATTTTCCTGACGCATTCATGGCAGCACACACTGGGTTGTGACTCCGCCCCCACAACCTGACAGGATTGGTTAGCTATAAATTTGAAGGGGAGACGCCCCGCATCATTCTCTTTTTTCATCCTCACCTGACAAGATTGAATGAACAAGCAAAAAGCATGCCTCTTACCGCAAATCGCCCCAGCAGGTTCAGCCTCTCCTGTTTGGAAGTCCCTCCTGTACAGTCTCTAAGGCCTCGTTCACACATGGATCCGTTCAGGTCCGTCTGTCAGTTTTTCAGGCGGACCTGAACGGGCGCTCCATGCACCCCTATGGAGCGTCGGATGTCAGCGGAGACATGTCCGCTGACATCCGACCTGATCCGATCCGCTAAAAACAAACGTATGGGGCTCACGTCCCCATCCGTCCATGCGGATCGGATCGGGAAAGATCTGATGAAAACGGACATGCTGTCCGTTTTCATCAGATCGCTCCATAGAGGACAGCGGGGCTCGACAAGCTCCTCCCCGCTCAGTGAGCAGAGAGGAGCTTGTCATCCGTCGGCTCAGCGGAGATCTGCGAACTGATCTCCCGCTGAGCTGGCAGACACAGGCGGACTCCGTCGGAACGGACTGCGACGGAGCCGGCTATGTGTGAATGAAGCCTTAATGAGCTTTATGGTGGGAACCCCGTTCTGGTGGTCTCAGGGGCTTTGGAATTATACTGGCATCTGTAGCAAGCTTTAAAGAAGCTTCAAATCTCGCAGTGGCCCCCACTTTCGCTCTGTCTTTCCTTCCAGTGCAGTGTGTGCTTCCACAAAGGTATTTGTATCATTACATTTACCACCTAAGGTTAGTCCGTTTTGTACCTTTGTCTGCCTGTTGTTTTTTTCTCAGCTCAGCTGAGCCCTGTGGTTCCTCTGACACCCCATACTCTCGGGGTCACCGCTGCGTAACCCTTGGCGCTCTGCACATGCGCGCAGCTCAGTGATGACGCCGCCTGTCTCCTCTGCCCTCTTCCAAAATGGCGCCGGGCGAGCGGGACGCTTCTGCACATGCGCGCGTCATTAAAAAAAAGAAGGAAAAAAGAAACAGTCCTATTGCTCTGTAGTTCTGGCTGCCGCACTGCTGCTCTGCTCTACTCAGAGTGAAGATTGCACCAGGTGTGTGCAGGCATGTCCCAGATC
This sequence comes from Rana kukunoris, assembly GCA_029574335.1. NCBI lineage: Eukaryota > Metazoa > Chordata > Amphibia > Anura > Ranidae > Rana > Rana kukunoris. The sequence continues at coordinate 614,901,518 of CM056050.1, read as the reverse complement.
ACCCTGGGCTAATTGATTACACACAAAAAAAAAAAGGAATAAATAGGATAGAAGATATTATACAAGCGCCCAGAGGCGATTCAGTTAGCATGTGCCGTGCTATATAAGTTTTCATCATTCATTCAATACATTTATATATTAATTTATAACATACCATAGAAGAAAGTGTATCCATAATTAAACAATTAATATAATCCAAAAAAAAAAAAAAAAAGGATAGATATATGTATATAAAATTATTATATTAATTTAATAAATAGAAATGTTGGGGGGGAACATATTGTAATGTTTTCCCTTCTCTCTTTTTTCCCACCTTTTCGGGCTGTCTCTCTGCTATCCTCATGGGGGCCACTGCCCTCGCAGACCACCATCAGCTGACCAGGTATAGAGGCCGTCCAGAAGGTGGTAAGTAGAGGGGAGACAAAAAAGAGAGCCTGGCCACTGACGCTACAGTTTTGGTAGCCTTATCGGGTCAAGAGACGCAAGTTTGCGGCACAGAGGGAGATTCTAGCCATGCTTCCGGCAGAAGGCGCAAGAAATCGCTCAAGGTTACCCTCTTGATTTCTTCAATCAAGGCATAGCCGCTCGCGTCACAGCACTCCCGTCATAGTCGGTCCCACCGCAGACGATTACCTTCATCCCAGACAGAGCTATCTTACCCGCACCACGGCAAATGTTTGCCAAATATGCGGGGCGCCATCCTTGCCAGGGGAATTGGCCTGCCACTCGTGCTTCATCGAAGTAACCAAGGATTCAGAGGCCAGAGTAGATACTGAGCTCCCAGGAGAATCGCCACAGGGATCATATGTGGGCGATCCTTCCCCAAGCACATCGCCCGGCCGTTACGCCAGGGTGCAGTAACCCTCTCTAAGAATGAGGAGTGTGAGCAGGCGTCGGACTGTCTCTTTTTGGTTGAACCATTTGCCCATTCACTCAAGGAAGCGATCGGCTGGGAGGAGGTTATGGCAGAACTTCTGAAGGTTCAGAAATATTTCCCGGTGCTGAAAAGGGGGTCCTGAATCATTTCCCTTCATCGAAGAGCTGGAGAACCTCATAAAGGATAAGTGGGGGGGTCGCATAAGCGGCCCAGTATGAGCAACAAGTTTGCAGATTGTACCCCTTGTGGTAGTCTAAGATTGATTCTTTGATCAATGCAACTACGGTCGATTCATCTTTAATGCGACTCGCTAGAGACGTTTCTCTACCGATTGAAGACGCAGTTACCTTCCGGGACGCTCTTGATCATAAAATCAATATAGAACTGAAGAAAGCCTGCTCCACGACAGGAGCCGCTTGTAGGCCGGCTATCACCACAGCGGCAGTCGCTAAAACTATCGCTGCATAGGCAGCTAATGTTGAGAATCCCATTCTAGAAGGAGCCAACCAGGGGAAGATATTCTCCTCCCTGCAGGAAAATTAAGTTGGCTTACGGCTCCTGAGGGGGCGACTTCATGGCTGGGAAGAGCCTTATGGCTGAGACCCTGGATAGCGAAGGCAGCGTCAAAATTAACTGGTGCAAAATTCCATATGGCGGCTCAAGTGTATTTGGCACAAAGATGAACTCGGCCATCTCCAAGGTTACCGGGGGAAAGTCCGGGCTGATTCCCTCCGATAGGAAAACCAGAGCCCCAGAAGGGCCCCGCTTACAGGCGTGATCTTCCTGTCAAGTACAGGGATGTTAGATCCTACCGCCCGGCAGGGAATTTAGGAGGGACTGGAAGACTCGACCCTCCTTCATGTAGATACAGTAAGCCAATCACAGCTGGGGAACAGCAGAAGTCCTTTTTGAGGGTCCGTCTGCCCACCCAGCTCAAGTGAGCACCAGACTCAAGAGATTCGCTCGGATATGGGCAACTCGTATAACAGATCCATGAACACTATCCTCTATCAAAAACGGTCACAATTGGAAATTCATGGGCACATTGCCAGGGAACACATTCCAGCCTACCAAGTACTTCCGCACCAGAAAGGGAGGGGGTTTTATTCCCCTTTATTTCTGGTACAAAAAAAAAAAACGGGGATCTACGTCCAGTCTTGGACCTAAAGAATTTCAACAGACGATCAAAATAGAGGCCCTCAGATTGGAAACGCCTTCAGTCCATTTTGTTGTCAGTGGACGTGGGAGACTGGATGCTATCTCTAGATTTTTCGGGCGTTTACCTTTACATCCCAGTTCATCTTACCTTCCAGAGGTCCCTTCGGTTCTCAATCGATCAATCCCATTTCCAATTTTGGTGCCCCCCATTCGGCATCGCCTCAGCACCCAGAGCATTCGGCAAGTTAGGGTGTTCCTAGGGGCAGAATAAAATACCAGGTTGTACCGGGTGCAACTCCCTCAAGAGAGGCTGAAGCCCTTGCTCCAGAAGATACAAAGTCTGCTATCATCCAGACGTCTAACTGTCAGAGCCTGCCTCAGTACCCAGGGGTCCATGTCAGCATCCATACCCTTGATACAGTGGCCCCTGTGGCACATGCGAGTCTTACAGAACTCCTTTCTCAGGCAGTGGAATAGAACGTCAATACTCCAAACCATTCACATCCCGAACTGGGTAAAGCAATTAGTATGGTGGTGGACACACCCGTCCGACCTCAGGGAGTCCATTCCAAAAGTTCCCCCTAGTCCAGAAGTAGTAACATCGGACGCCAGCCAGGGGTGATAGGGTCCACACTATCTAGACTGAGTAGCCCAAGGACAGTGGCATTTTCGGGCTCAGGGCATAGTGTCAAATATTTTAGAGCTCAGAGCAGCCTTTCAGGCCCTCCTGGCCATTGCGCCTCTTCTATAGAGGAAGAGTGTCCTGATCAGGATGGACAACAAGTAGCGGTGTCATGTATCCAGAGACAGGGGAGCATCAGGATTCATAATGGAAGGGGCACAAGTGCACCTGTTAGATCTGTGGGGAGTATGCGTCCCAGCAACACAGAATTCGTTGGCCCACTACCTAAGCCGAGAGACACTTTCAAACACACGAACGGTCCCTGAACCAACAGGTATTCTCCATTCTTACGAAAACTAGTACCAGAACCAGAAGTCGACCTAGCGGCCACGCCAAAGAACTCCAAGTGTCAGAGGTTCCTGTCCAGAGCCCACTTTCCATTACCTGAAGGGACAAACTGCCTAGTTCTTCCATGGAGCTGCGAGCTAGGGTACATTTTTCTTCCAACTTCTCGGATTACAAGATTCCTGTCCCGACTTCGGAAGTCCTCAGCCACAGTTATTGTACTAATACTGTTCCGGCTGAGGAGGCCATGGTTTACGACCCTGCTACAACTAGGTACGCGGCCTCAATACATCTTCCAGTAACCTGGGATCTCATACATCAGAGGCAATTCTTCCATCCAGCCCAGAGAAGCTGCATTTGCCAGCTTTGAAGCTGAGAGGGCTAGGTTAGGGGAACTAGGATACTCTCAGGAGGTAATATCAACCTTGGTACAAGCTCTAAGGAGCTCCACTGATGTCACCTATACTAGGATCTGGGAGAGGTTCGTGTCATCGCAGCAAAGACATTGGAATCCCATCTCAAATTTAGTGATGAGCGGAATACGCCATATTCGATTTCGCAATATTTCGCGAATATTTCGAAGAATATTCGCGAATATTCGTTAATATCGAATATTCGTGATATTTTATAAAAAAAAAAAAAAAAAAAATTGCGAATTTTCGCCAATGCGAATTTTCGCCAATGCGAATTTTCGCTAATGTGAAATTTCGCGATTTTTTTTTTTTTTTTTTTTTTATAAAATATCACGAATATTCGATATTTACGAATATTCGGTATATTTTATATAAAAAAAAAGCGAAATTTCACATATGCGGTTGCGAATATTCGTTAATATCGAATATTCGTGATATTTGATAAAAAAAAAAAATTGCGAATTTTCGCTATTGCGAATTTTATTGCGAATTTTTTTTGCGAAATTTGAAAAATATCGAATATTCGAAATAGCGAATATTCGCCGCGATATTCGAGATATTCGCGAATACTCGAATATGCAATATTCGTAGCGAATATTCGCAATGCGAATATTCGTGAGCAACACTACTCAAATTCTTGAATTTCTTCAGTCAGGGTTTAACAAGGGCCCGGGCTTGGGTACCTTGAAGGTGCAAGTATCTGCCCTTTCAGCCATGACGGGTACTAGATGGGCTCTTCATCATCTGGTCACTCTGTTCCTCAGGGCCTACGTAAGATCAGACCACCTAGGAGGCCAGCCTTTCCAACAGGGGATCTCTGTGTAGTAATCGAGGCCCTGTCCAATCCACCTTTTTCTCCATTCAACTTAGTCTCACCGTGGAACCTAGCTCTGAAGATGGCTTCCCGTATTGCTATCACCTCAGTTAAGAGGGCGCCGGAGATACAAGCACTTATGGCTATGGAACCCCTATTCAGTGTTCTTCCCTGACAGAGTGGTTCTGAAGCCCTCAGACCATTTTTATCCAAGGGTAACTTCCTCCTTTCATTATAACCAGGACATCGTCCTTTCGTCTTTTACTAATGAGAGGGGCGAGTCCCATGACTAGGATGTCAAGTCTACCATCTCCAGTTACGTCACAGCTACATCTCAGGAAGACGGATTCTCTCTTGATTATCCCACACGGGAGCAGACGAGGTCAGCCAGCTACCTCCCGTACCATTACCTCTTGGTTGTTAAAGCTATCAAGGAGACCTATTCCATCCAGCAACTTACGCCTCCTAGAGGGCATTAGGGCTCATTCGACAGGGGCAGAGGCCACTTCTTGGGCAGCATATTGCGGGACTTCACCGGAAACCATAGGCAGAGCAGCAACTTGGTCTTCCCAACACATCTTCATTTCTCACTACAGAGTGAATTCTGCTCTCCTGGCTACCGTCGACTTCGGCAGATCTGTTCTTAGAGCCAATTCCTCAGCGCTATAAAGAATAAATATTACTGTTTTCTTGCACCCTCCCGACTGGCGAGTTATATCCCAGTGTGTGCTGCCATGAATGCGTCAGGAAAACGGAAAATTGTATACTCACCTTTCCGTAATTTTCCTTTCCTGACGCATCTTCATGGCAGCACACAGATGCCCACCCTGCTGTTTTATGATGATATATACAGAGAATGATGCGGGGCGTCTCCCCTTCAAATTTATAGCTAACCAATCCTGTCAGGTTGTGGGGGCGGAGTCACAACCCAGTGTGTGCTGCCATGAAGATGCGTCAGGAAAGGAAAATTACGGAAAGGTGAGTATACAATTTTCCGTTTTCTTTACTTATAAACCTGTGCCCATTGATTCCTTGTATATTAATTGGTATTGTAATTGTACTGTATGATAATAATAATTCAATGTTAACATTTTCCTCTTTTTATTGTTTTCACACATATGTTAAATAAAGCTTTGATTGCCATAAAAAGGAGTCTTTTGTTTCTGGGGATGGGTGTGGTCCTCATTGTCAGGACATTAAATGGTGCCCTGTGTGGTGAGGAGTAAAGATTTTTGGAGGACCAAAGATTTTGAGTGGGGAGGAGGATGTAGCCAGGAGCTGGCTAAATTGCCTGCTGTGAAAAGGGACACTTTGCAACATCTGCCACAGGGTTTCCCCTAGTGCTAAGCACAGACTGTTTGTCACATCCTGAATGCAGAGTGAGTGAGGATTTGCAGATGAGTGGAGGATCTTGGGACATGTAGCTGAAAGAGCGCCCGTGTCTGCCGACGTATATCGTGTGAAGGGGTCCTTAAGTTAAGGTGACCAGATTTTTAAAATGAAATCCGGGGACATATTTTTTTTTTACTAGCAATAGCGGAATTAAAGCGACTCTCTGCCTGTCGCAGCCCGCCTCATAGACTTTCAAGACTTACTCTTCGGGCCCTGGCTACTAATGGGTGGGGTGCGGAGGAAGATCACTTTGCCAGGGTAGGCAAGGAGATAAGCAGGCATGCAGCTGGCCGGGACTTGAGTCAAGAAGAACATGTGAGCGGAGCTGAATGGGCATGCACCGAAACTGAAGAAATATTCCCTCCACTCCGACCAGCACATGATCATTGGAAAGGGGGCACAGATAATTGAATAAAATACACCCTACTAGGAGTGGCGGAGCGGGAGGGGGTTGTAATTTTAATTTATTTTTTTATTCTGCACTGACTGTCTTTGAAATTGTCCCAGCCCCTGTTCAAATCCAATCCGGGGACAAAATCAGGGACAGAGTTGGACCGGGGACCGTGCCCTCAATCCGGGGACTGTCCCCTGAAACCGGGGATGTCTGGTCACCCTACCTTTAAGTGGTTAAATTATTTTCTGTTGCTGTTAAAGTGATTGTAAATCCTAATGCCCTGTAAACACAACCAGTTTCCTTTCAGGAAAATAACTGATGGTTTTCCAGACGGGATTCCTGTCAAGCCTGCCTTGCATACAGGTAGTCACACAAAAGTCCAGTAAACTTTTCACTGCCAAGAACGTGGTGATGGAAAAGACTACGACGAGCTGAGAAAATTACGTTCTATGCTTCCACGCATGCGTCAAATTGTTTACGAGCATGCGTGTTTTTTTTCCTTCCCGGGAAAGCATCCACACAACGGTTTTCACAACGGGATAAACGGGAATCCTGGCGGGAAAAAAGAGAACAGTTTCTCTTTTTTTTCCCCTGCAGTTTTCTCGTGAAGGAGCATACACACGGCCGATTTTCCCAGCCAAAAGCTGTCATGGCAGTTTTCCTGACGGGTTGTGTGTACGAGGCATTACAGACCACTTTTACCTACAGGTAAGCTTAGATTAAAGGGACACTAAAGTCAGGGCTTTTAAAAAAAAAAAATAACAAACATGTTATACTTACCTCCACTGTGCAGTTCGTTTTGCACAGAGTGGCCCGGAAACCTGTCTTCTGGGGTCCCTCGGCGGCTGTCTCCTCGTAAAAGCTTTCCCTCTTCATGCGAGGGCGCTCGCACGGAGCCATAGCCGCCGACTGTATCACTCGGCTCCGCCCCCCGGCACGCCGCGTCATCCGCTCTGATTGACAGCAACGCTAGCCAATGGCTGCGCTGCTATCAATCCGCCCAGCCTAGCCAATCACCGGCCAGGCTGGGAACCGAAGAGGACGACGTGGACGCGCCCGGGAGATTCGAACGGTCAGGTAAGTACAACGGGGGCTCAGGGGGGGCCGGTGCTGTGAGATGTTTTTTTACCTTCATGCATAGGATGCATGAAGGTAAAAAAACTTGTATCTTTATAACCCCTTTAAGGCTTACCTGTAGGTGTCAGAAATATCTTCTTAATCTACACGGTTTAGGAGTATTTTTGCAAAAGACGTGCACTAATGTCTACGGCGTGCAGGCGCACTGAGGATGGCGTTTCTAACGGCGATCGTGCCATTAGCGGCGGCTCCCGCACGCTTGTGCGGGAGTGATGTCATCGTGGCTCGGGCCAGTTACAGCGACGGAGCTGCGATACTCGGAAGTCACTCCAGGAGAGAGTAGCATCGGCGGCGGAGGAGGGGGACGAGGACCGTTGTGGGGGCTTCGATCTCAAGCAAGTAATTCATAATTATGCCTTTGTCTTGCAGGGTGTTTTTTTTTTCCTTTCCAGAGGGTTTTCTTCCTCTTTAATTGCCAAACCTTAAAGTGGAACTTTAGCCAGAAACTTAAAGCGGAGTTCCACCCAAAAATGGAACTTACTCTCATCTGATTTCTCCCCCCCCCCTCCGGTGCCACAATTGTCACTTTTCGGGGGGACTGGATATCCTTTCCCACTTCCGGGAGTCCGGGCTACAGCCTGTGACGTCACCGCGAGGCACCCTCCTCCTCTTCCTCCCCGCCAGTAGGAGAGAGGAGCGGGCCTCATGCATAGTAGGGTTCCTGGCGTGAAGCCGAATAGCTACACTGCCTGGAATCCCTTGCCCGCAATGGCACCGGCAACACACGACAGCTTATGGAAACATCAACTGCCGGTGCCGACATCACTGGACTCCTGGACAAGTAAGTGTCCGAATATTAAAAGCCAGCAGCTGCAGTATTTGTAGCTGCTGGCTTTTAATTTTTTTTGTGGGGCGGAACACCATTTCACGACCTGCTAGATGACTTTAGGCTGGCTCTTTTGGCAGGTATACCTATGTACAACATTAAAAATAAGTGCCTATACTGTTTAAAATCCAGTAATACACTGTCTCACCCTTTTCTGCACATGCTCAGTTGCTCTCTATTTTAGGCATTTTTGGGCACTGCCGAATTTGAAGAGGCCAATATTCTGACAGCCTTAACCACATGCCGACCCACGCAGGATGATATACGTTGACACAATGCCTCGGCTGGGAATATGAGTGTACAGGTATGTCCCTTTTAAGATGCGGCATTGTGGGCGTGCGCACATGCCCGCCACAAGCTCCGTTAGTCTGACCGCAGGTCCCCTGGACTTGATGACTGTGGAGAGTCCCGTGAACGTCTCATGGAGAGGGGAAGAACAGGGAAATGCTGATGTAAACAAGGCATTTCCCCAGTCTTCCTAGTGACAGGGCACTGATCACAGCTCCCTGTAATCGGGATCGGTGATCAGTGTCATGTCAGACGAAGCCCATCCCCCCCTACAGTTAGAACACATCCCTAGGACACACTTAACCCCTCCAGCGCCCCCTAGTGTTTAACCCCCTCCCTGTCAGTGTAATTTTTACAGTACTCAGTGCATATTTATAACACTAATCGCTGTATAAATGACAGTGGTCCCAAAATGGCATCAAAAGCGTCCGATGTGTCCGCCATAATGTCACAGTCACGATAAAAATAGCTGATCCCCGCCATTACTAGTAAAAAAAAAAATGATAAAAAGGCCACAAAACTATCCCCTATTTTGTAGACGCACATGTAACAATTACGCAAAACAATCAATAAACGCTTATTGCATTTTTTTTTAACCAAAAATCTGTAGAAGAATACGTATCGGCCTAAACTGAGGGGAAAAAATATATATTTTTGGGGATATTTATTATAGTAAAAAGTAGGGTTGTCCCGATACCACTTTTTTAGGACCGAGTACATGTACCGATACTTTTTAAGTAGTTGCCGATACCGAATACCGATACTTTTTTTAAATGTCCCCCACAAATGCAGCCATGTCCCCCACAAATGCAGCCATGTCCCCCACAAATGAAGCCTTGTCCCCCACAAATGCAAAACAATGTAAATCTCCTGCGCTCCGGTATTTCTTGCTTATGGGGACATACAATTCAATTGTACAGTGTCTTCCAAAGTCTTGCAGCCCTCCTTAGAATCGTGGGAATTCAAAGGAACTAAAAAAGAAAAAAGAATGGAGGGCGCACCGACCTAGTGTGATACTGTTACACAATTTTTATTAAAATACTAAAATCAATAGTTATACTCACAAAAATGAGTTAAAAACAAGCCTTAAAAGACAATCCAACAGCGCCAGCAGAACAGGACGGTTGCTTCAGTCTACAAAGGTATCTGACCGATAATCAGGCTAGCCTAGCCTGATTATCGGTCAGATACCTTTGTAGACTGAAGCAGTGCTGGGACAAGGCCATTTGGTGCCCAGGGCGAAGATGGCAAACTGCGCCCCCCCCCCCCGTTTTTAAAGCGGATGGCCCATGAAAAAACAATATTAAAAGCCAGCAGCTACTAATACTGCAGCTGCTGACTTTTAATATTAGGACACTTACCTGTCCTGGAGTCCAGCGGCGTCCGCAGCAGAGGACGAGCGATCGCTGCTCCCCCCTCCATCCACAGTGAGGGAACCAGGAAGTGAAGCATTCCGGCTTCACTGCCCGGTTCCCTACGGCGCATGCGCGAGTCACGCTGCGCCCGCCGATTGGCTCCCGCTGTGTGCTGGGAGCCGAGTGTTCCCAGCACACAACGGGGGACAGACGGGATGTGCCAAAAAAAAACGTCTTTTGCCCGAGACTGCGGGCCGGAAGTGGGTGCAAATAGCTGTCTTTAGACAGGTATCTGCACCCCCCTTCCCCCTGAAAGGTGTCAAATGTGACACTGGGGGGGGGAGGGTTCCGATCAGCGCGACTCCACTTTAGGGTGGAGATCCGCTTTAAGAAAGAATCAATGTGGTTTCAAAACAAGAATATAGTTAAAGCAATGGAACAAAGGACTGTGCCCCCTTGAGTGGGACTTTGAAAATGTCAATTGACAAAAGCTACAAATATTAAAAACATAAGTAGTATACATATAATTGATGGTCGCACTGGCGGCAATTGATGGGGACAGTGGCTGTGTTTGATGGGCACAGTGGCTGCGTGTGATGGGCACAGTGGTGACAATTGATGGCACAGTGGCTGCGTGTGATGGGCACAATGGCTGCGTGTGATGGGCACAGTGGCTGCGTGTGATGGGCACAGTGGCGACAAGTGATGGCACAGTGGCTGCGTGTGATGGGCACAGTGGCTGCGTGTGATGGGCACAGTGGCTGCGTGTGATGGGCACTGTGGCGACAAGTGATGGTACAGTGGCTGCGCGTGATGGCACAGTGGCTGCGTGTGATGGGCACAGTGGCTGCGTGTGATGGGCACAGTGGCTGCGTTTGGGCACGGTGGCGACAATTGATGGCAAAGTGGCTGTGTGTTGGCACAGTGGCTGCGTTTGGGCACAGTGGCTGCATGTGATGGGCACAGTGGATGTGTTTGATGGGCACAGTGGCTGCGTGTGATGGGCACAGTGGCTGTGTGTGATGGGCACAGTGGCTGCGTGTGATGGGCACAGTGGCTGCGTTTGGGCACAGTGGCGACAATTGATGGCAAAGTGGCTGTGTGTTGGCACAGTGGCTGCGTTTGGGCACAGTGGCTGCATGTGATGGGCACATTGGATGTGTTTGATGGGCACAGTGGCTGCGTGTGATGGGCACAGTGGCTGCGTGTGATGGGCACAGTGGCTGCGTTTGGGCACGGTGGCGACAATTGATGGCAAAGTGGCTGTGTGTTGGCACAGTGGCTGCGTTTGGGCACAGTGGCTGCATGTGATGGGCACAGTGGATGTGTTTGATGGGCACAGTGGCTGCGTGTGATGGGCACAGTGGCTGCGTGTGATGGGCACAGTGGCTGCGTGTGATGGGCACAGTGGCTGTATGTGGTAGGCACAGTGGCTGCGTGTGGTAGGCACGGTGGCTGTGTGTGATGGGCACGGTGGCGACAATTGATGGCAAAGTGGCTGTGTGTTGGCACAGTGGCTGCGTTTGGGCACAGTGGCTGCGTTTGGGCACAGTGGCTGCGTGTGATGGGCACAGTGGCTGCATGTGATGGGCACAGTGGCTGCGTGTGATGGGCACAGTGGCTGCGTGTGATGGGCACAGTGGCTGTATGTGGTAGGCACAGTGGCTGCGTGTGGTAGGCACGGTGGCTGTGTGTGATGGGCACAGTGGCGACAATTGATGGCACAGTGGCTGCGTTTTTTTAACTGCCATTTTTGTTAAAGTGGAGGTTCACCCTCAAAAAAAATTCTGACATCACATTCTGTCGAGTCATCCTACCGACAGAATGCCAGTGTTTTTTTTAATTTTTTCTCAGCACATACCTCCTAATAAAGATTTTTACCCCCCGGCTCTCCCACGGGACTGGGCGTTTCCAATCACTGCCTGTGATTGACAGGCTTCCGTCCGGCGCATACTGCGCATCACAGGTTGCCGAAAGAACCCGAACATCAGTGCGGCTCTATACGGTGCCTGCGCACCGACGTTCGGGTTCTGTCGGCAACCTGTGACGCGCAGTATGCGCCGGACGGAAGCCTGTCAATTACAGGCAGTGATTGGGAACACGGGAGAGACGGGGGGGGGGTGAAAAATTTGGATTACGAGGTATGTGCTGAGAAAAAAAAAAAAAACACTGGCATTCTGTCGGTAGGATGACTCGACAGAATGTGATGTCAGAAATGTTTTTGAGGGTGAACCTCCACTTGCAAAGTGCTCAGTCAGCCCCCCCCCCCCAATATAGGCATTTAATTATTTTCTTCTGCCCATCACATGTTCTTCTTACTTTTTACAAGTGCAGACTTCAGTGGTCTTATTTGCAGTAGCGCACTGTAGGCAGGCAGGCTCCTCGTGAGTAGTCCTTTCAGCTCAGCAGCGCCGACACAACTCAACTCCCTGTGCAGTGCTCCGGGTCCTCCCTCACTCACCTCTCCTCCGGCCGTGACGTCATGCGGCTCGCGCCGCTGGAATGGACCAAGTGACTCCTCCATAGGGGGGGAATAAACAAACAGGAAAGGGAGCCAGACGCAGGAGCGCACTCGGCAACCAGTCAGGACACAATTCGTTCAGTGCCACTGCTGCTGCCCTCGCTGACTACTATGACACACACACAAGTGTACTGGTCTGCCCGTGTGTACCAACTGCGCCCCCCTCCTTTACCAAATGGTAGCGCCCAGGGCACTCGACCCTCCCGCCCATGCCTTGTACCGGCCCTGGACTGAAGCAACCGTCCTGTTCTGCTGGCGCTGTTGGATTGTCTTTTAAGGCTTGTTTTTAACTCATTTTTGTGAGTATAACTATTGATTTTAGTATTTTAATAAAAATTGTGTAACAGTATCACACTAGGTCGGTGCGCCCTCCATTCTTTTTTCTTTTTTACCCCCACAAATGCAGCCATGTCACCCACAAATGCAGCCATGTCACCCACAAATGCAGCCATGTCACCCATATATGCAGCCATGTCACCCACAAATGCAGCCATGTCACCCATATATGCAGCTATGTCACCCACAAATGCAGCCATGTCACCCATATATGCAGCCATGTCACCCACAAATGCAGCCATGTCACCCATATATGCAGCCATGTCACCCACAAATGCAGCCATGTCACCCACAAATGCAGCCATGTCACCCATATATGCAGCCATGTCACCCACAAATGCAGCCATGTCACCCATATATGCAGCCATGTCACCCACAAATGCAGCCATGTCACCCACAAATGCAGCCATGTCACCCACAAATGCAGCCATGTCCCCCACAAATGAAGCCATGTCCCCCACAAATGCAGCCATGTCCCCCACAAATGCAGCCATGTCTCTTACAAATGCAGCCATGTCACCCATATATGCAGCCATGTCACCCACAAATGCAGCCATGTCACCCACAAATGCAGCCATGTCCCCCACAAATGCAGCCATGTCACCCATATATGCAGCTATGTCACCCATATATGCAGCTATGTCACCCACAAATGCAGCCATGTCACCCATATATGCAGCCATGTCCCCCACAAATGCAGCCATGTCACCCATATATGCAGCCATGTCACCCATATATGCAGGTATGTCACCCACAAATGCAGCCATGTCACCCATATATGCAGCCATGTCACCCATATATGCAGCTATGTCACCCACAAATGAAGCCATGTCCCCCACAAATGCAGCCATGTCACCCATATATACAGCTATGTCACCCATATATGCAGCTATGTCACCCACAAATGCAGCCATGTCACCCACAAATGCAGCCATGTCACCCACAAATGCAGCCATGTCACCCATATATGCAGCCATGTCACCCCTACCTAGCCACCGCCGCCCGGGGAACATCACAGCATTCATTTGAATAGCTGTAGTGTTCCCGCCCGTATAGACACTCCCCCTTGCTCGGGATTGGACAGATCATGATCACCCATCCAATCCCGAGCAAGGGGGAGTGTCTATACGGGCGGGAACACTACAGCTATTCAAATGAATGCTGTGATGTTCCCGCACGATGTTTAACCCATGCGGCGGTGGGTTTCGATGCGGCGGTCGGCGGCAGCGGCGGGGGGGGACGGAAAAAGTATTCTATTCTGGTATCGGGGGTATTTGCGGGAGTACAAGTACTCCCGCAAATACTCTGTATCGGTCCCGATACCGATACTGGTATCGGGACAACCCTAGTAAAAAGTAAATTGTTTTTTTTTCAAATTTTTCGCTCATAGCGCAAAACATAAAGACCGCCAAGGTAATCAAATACCACCAAAAGAAAGTTCTATTTGTGGTAAAAAAAAGGACAACAATTTTGTTTGGGAGCCACGTCGCATGACCGCGCAATGTCAGTTAAAGCGACGCAGTGGCGAATTGGAAAAAGTGCTTGTAACGAGACCTTTGCTCGCTCGGTCCCACTCTCCCGACACTCCTCTGCTACTATTGAATCAGATTGCAGATCGCAACGTCTGATAGTTCGGTCATCCAAGGCTCCGGGATCAGAACTACAGCTATGTGCCGCTCGGAATCCATTAGAACAAACACCAGGCAGGCTGTATGTAAGTTCAAATAGGAAGACTCTAATTGGAAGTACACAACACACTTTTATACAGAATTTGGAACATTCCGCCCTCAACAACCGCTTTCCTATTGGTCAATTGTAAATTACATGTAGTTTTGCCCTTAGGTCCTCTTAGCCATGCAAATGAGGGCTTGAAACCGGGTCAGCAGGGATTGGTCTTATAGCTTGAATAGAAGGACTGCTATGTGTAATGAGACAGAAGCCCCAGGGGGCAATCAATGTACACAATAGCCAGACACAGAACAACGGAGCCGTCTGGAGCCTTAAGACAGGGCAGAAGACCCCCTACTGTGTAACAGATTTCAAGAAGGAACACTTCCACATTCCAAGGTCCATGACAGTGCTCTGGTGGTCTTTGGGCGGTAAAAGACTCATTTGGTTTGCTGTGTCCTATTCTGGTGTCTGTGCATTATACAATATCTAACAAAAATAAGTACACCCCTCACATTTGTGTAAATATTTTCTTATATCTCTTCATGTGACAACACTGTTACAATGTAAAGTAGCGAGCGTACAGCTTGTATTATGCCGCGTACACACAACCATTTTTCATGTCATGGAAAAAAACGTTGTTTTTCTCAATGTGATTCCTCTCAAGCATGCCTTGTATACACACGTTTGTGATAAAAAATGCTCAAGAAAAGCGCGGTGACGTACGACAGAACTATAAAGGGGAAGTTCCATTCAAATGGTGCCACCCTTTGGGCTGATTATGCTAATTTCCCGTCTCATAACTTGCTTCTGAGCATGCACATTTTTTTTCCCCGTCGTTAAAGCCAACACACCATTTTTCCCAACGAGAAAAACGACGTAGTGAAAAACGACGAGAAAAAAATAGAGCGGTTTTAAATTTTTAATGGCCATTTTTCTCGTTGAGAAAAATGCTCTGGAGCCTACACACAATCTTTTTTACTGAAAAACGGTCGTGTGTACGCGGCATAACAGTGTAAATTGGCTGTCCCCTTAAATAACTGAACACACCGGGCCAGATTCTCAGCGGCGTTACGACGGAGTATCTCAGATACCCCGTCGTATCGCCGTTTTTTTTGTCTCGTATCTATGCGCGTGATGCTTAGCATCACTTTGGCATAGATACGCTTCTACATCCGACAAGTGTAATACCATTACACTTGCGGATCGTAGTTGTAATGACAACTCCGGCCACTAGGTGGCCTTTACGTTGTTTTCGCATTTTCATATGCAAATGAGGTAGTACGCCGATTCTCGATCGCTTTTACGCCGCCCCGTCGTCGCGTACGTCATTTTCGTTCGCGTAAGGTTACCCCAGCTTCTATGTGGAGTAACCTTACGAAGTACCGTCGGATGCCGTCGGGTCCCGTTGGACGCCATGTTAAGTATGGCGTCGGGTCAGCGTCAGCTTTTTCCGTCGCTTACGTCGTTTTACTAACTCGTTCGCGAATAGGGAGTTGCGTAAATGACGCTCACGTCGTTTTGAAGTCGGTTTCAACAACGCTTTCCGACGTGAGCTGGAGCATGCGCACTGGGCTTTTTCCCCGGCCGGCGCATGCGCAGTTCATTCGACGCGGGGGCGCGCTTAATTTAAATACAAGCCGCCCCATTTGAATTGCGCAGGTTTACGCTGCGCGATTTACGCGACGCAGGCGAAACCTACGGAGCAAGTGCTTTGAGATTAAAGCACTTGCTCTAGTACGATGCGGAGGCGTAGTGTAACTGGCTTACGCTACACCGCCGGAATGCTTAGAGAATCTGGCCCTTAGCCATTAACCACTTAAGGACCCCTTCACGCCGATATACGTCATCACACTGGCACGGCTGGGCACAATCGCATACATGCATGTCCTTTTTTAGAGCCCAGCCGTGGGGTCGTGAGCGTGCCGCTGGCGGCACGTTTGCGTCCCGGTCCGAAGCTCCGTGACCGCGCCCGCGGGACCCGCAAACCTGATCGCCGCCGGTGTCCCACGATCGGTCACAGGAGCTGAAGAATGGGGAGAGGTGAGTGTAAACAAACCTTCCCCATTCTTCACAGTGTCACTGATTGTCTGTTCCCTGATATAGGGAAAGACGATTACTGACATCACACATACAGCCCCGCCCCCCTAAAACAATCGCTGATCACCGCAATTACTAGTAAAAAAAAATATTAATAAAAATGCCATAAAACTATCCCCTATTTTGTAAACACTATAAATTTTGCGCAAACCAAGCGATAAACGCTTATTGTGATTTATTTGACCAAAAACATGTAGAAGAATACTAGGGATGAGCCAAACACCCCCGGGTTCGGTTGGCACCAGAACCTGCGAACAGACCAAAAGTTTGTGTGAACTTTAGAACCCTGTTAAAGTCTATGGGACTCGAACATTTGAAATCTAAAGTACTAATTTTAAAGGCTAATATGCAAGTTATTGTCCTAAAAAATGTTTGGAGACCCGGGTCCTGCCCCTGGGGAGTGTTTGGGGAACCCGGGTCCTGCCCCAGGGGAGTGTTTGGGGACCCGGGTCCTGCCCCAGGAGAGTGTTTGGGGACCCAGGTCCTGCCCCAGGGGAGTGTTTGGGGACCTGGGTCCTGCCCCAGGGGAGTGTTTGGGGACCCGGGTCCTGCCCCAGGGGGGTGTTTGGGGACCTGGGTCCTGCCCCAGGGAAGTGTTTGGGGACCCGGGTCCTGCCCCAGGAGAGTGTTTGGGGACCCAGGTCCTGCCCCAGGGGGAGTGTTTGGGGACCCGGGTCCTGCCCCAGGGGAGTGTTTGGGGACCTGGGTCCTGCCCCAGGGGAGTGTTTGGGGACCCGGGTCCTGCCCCAGGGGGGTGTTTGGGGACCTGGGTCCTGCCCCAGGGAAGTGTTTGGGGACCCGGGTCCTGCCCCAGGGGAGTGTTTGGGGACCTGGGTCCTGCCCCAGGGGGGTGTTTGGGGACCAGGTCCTGCCCCAGGGGAGTGTTTGGGGACCCGGGTCCTGCCCCAGGGGGGTGTTTGGGGACCAGGTCCTGCCCCAGGGAAGTGTTTGGGGACCCGGGTCCTGCCCCAGGGGAGTGTTTGGGGACCTGGGTCCTGCCCCAGGGGGGTGTTTGGGGACCAGGTCCTGCCCCAGGGAAGTGTTTGGGGACCCGGGTCCTGCCCCAGGGGAGTGTTTGGGGACCTGGGTCCTGCCCCAGGGAAGTGTTTGGGGACCCGGGTCCTGCCCCAGGGGAGTGTTTGGGGACCCGGGTCCTGCCCCAGGGGAGTGTTTGGGGACCAGGTCCTGCCCCAGGGAAGTGTTTGGGGACCCGGGTCCTGCCCCAGGGGAGTGTTTGGGGACCCGGGTCCTGCCCCAGGGGAGTGTTTGGGGACCAGGTCCTGCCCCAGGGAAGTGTTTGGGGACCCGGGTCCTGCCCCAGGGGAGTGTTTGGGGACCAGGTCCTGCCCCAGGGGACATGTATCAATGCAAAAAAAGTTTTAAAAAATGGCCGTTTTTTCAGGAGCAGTGATTTTAATAATGCTTAAAGTGAAACAATAAAAGTGAAATATTCCTTTAAATTTCGTACCTAGGGGGGTGTATAGTATGCCTGTAAAGTAGTGCTTGTTTCCTGTGCTTAGAACTGTCCCTGCACAAAATGTAATTTCTGAAGTTAAAAAGTCATTTAAAATCACTCATGGCTATAATGAATTGTCGGATACCAGCAATACAGAGAAAAGTCATTCATAAGAAAATAATGCGTGGGGGTCCCCCCAAATTCAATGACCAGGCCCTTTGGGTCTGGTATGGATATTAAGGGGAACCCTGCGTCAAATTAAAAAAAAAATACGTGGGGTTCCCCCCAAATATCCATTCCAGACCCTTCAGGTCTGGTATGGATTTTAAGGGGAACTCCACCCCAATTTTTTTTAAAAAAAAGGCCATGGACCCCCATACATTTTTTTTTTATGAATGACTTTTCTCTGTATTGCCGGGAGCCGACAATTCATTATAGCCGCCAGTGATTTTAAATTACTTTTTTTCCTTCAGAAATGACAGGGACAGTTCTAAGCATGGGAAACAAGCGCTACTTTACAGGCATACTATACACCCCCTAGGTACGAAATTTAAAGGAATATTTCACTTTTATTGTTTCACTTAAAGGAATTATTAAAATCACTACTGCCAAAAAAACTGCAGTTTTTAAAACTTTTTTTTGCATTGATACATGTCCCCTGGGGCAGGACCCAGGTCCCCAAACACTCCCCTGGGGCAGGACCCGGGTCCCCAAACACTCCCCTGGGGCAGGACCCGGGTCCCCAAACACTCCCCTGGGGCAGGACCCGGGTCCCTAAACACTCCCCTGGGGCAGGACCCGGGTCCCTAAACACTCCCCTGGGGCAGGACCCGGGTCCCCAAACACTCCCCTGGGGCAGGACCCGGGGCACCAAACACTCCCCTGGGGCAGGACCCGGGTCCCTAAACACTTCCCTGGGGCAGGACCCGGGTCCCCAAACACTCCCCTGGGGCAGGACCCGGGGCACCAAACACTCCCCTGGGGCAGGACCCGGGTCCCTAAACACTTCCCTGGGGCAGGATCTGGGTCCCCAAACACTCCCCTGGGGCAGGACCCGGGGGACCAAACACTCCCCCTGGGGCAGGACCCGGGTCCCCAAACACTCCCCTGGGGCAGGACCCGGGTCCCTAAACACTTCCCTGGGGCAGGACCCGGGTCCCCAAACACTCCCCTGGGGCAGGACCCGGGGCACCAAACACTCCCCTGGGGCAGGACCCGGGGGACCAAACACTCCCCCTGGGGCAGGACCCGGGTCCCCAAACACTCCCCTGGGGCAGGACCCGGGGGACCAAACACTCCCCTGGGGCAGGACCCAGGGCACCAAACACTCCCCTGGGGCAGGACCAGGGTCCTCAAACACTCCCCTGGGGCAGGACCCGGGTCCCCAAACACTCCCCTGGGGCAGGACCCGGGTCCCTAAACACTCCCCTGGGGCAGGACCCGGGTCCCCAAACACTCCCCTGGGGCAGGACCCGGGTCCTCAAACACTCCCCCTGGGGCAGGACTAGTGATGAGCGGA
Organism: Rana kukunoris; assembly: GCA_029574335.1. Taxonomy (NCBI): domain Eukaryota; kingdom Metazoa; phylum Chordata; class Amphibia; order Anura; family Ranidae; genus Rana; species Rana kukunoris. The sequence goes on along the minus strand of CM056050.1, from coordinate 614,882,297 downwards.
ATACGCCATATTCGATTTCGCGATTTTTCGCGAATATTTCGAAGAATATTCGCGAATATTCGTTAATATCGAATATTCGTGATATTTTATAAAAAAAAAAAAATTGCAAATTTTCGCCAATGCGAAATTTCGCGATTTTTTTTTTTTTTATAAAATATCACGAATATTCGATATTTACGAATATTCGGTATATTTTATTAAAAAAAAAAAGCGAGATTTCACATATGCGGTCGCGAATATTCGTTAATATCGAATATTCGTGATATTTTATAAAGAAAAAAAATTGCGAATTTTCGCCAATGCGAATTTTCGCTATTGCGAAATTTCGGGATTGCGATTTTCTTGCGAAATTTATTGCGAAATTTGAAAAATGCGAATATTCGAAAAAGCGAATATTGGCCGCGATATTCGAGATATTCGCGAATACTCGAATATGCAATATTCGTAGCGAATATTCGCAATGCGAATATTCGTGAGCAACACTAGGCAGGACCCGGGTCCCCAAACACTTTTTAGGACAATAACTTGTATATTAGCCTTTAAAATTATCACTTTAGATTTCAAACGTTGGAGTCCCATAGACTTTAACAGGGTTCTAAAGTTCACACGAACTTGCCGCGAACACCCCAAATAGTTCGCTGTTCGGCGAACAGGCAATGTTCCAGTCCAACATGAGTTCTAAGCGAACTGGAAGCTCATCCCTAAAGAATACGTATCGGCCTAAACTGAGGGCAAAAAAAACAAAAATGTTTTTTATATATATATTTTGGGGGATATTTATTACAGCAAAAAGTAAAAAAAATATTGCAGGTGATCGGCATCAAATACCACCAAAAGAAAGCTCTATTTGTGGGGGGAAAAAATGTTGTTTGGGAGCCACGTCGCACGACCGCGCAATTGTCAGTTAAAGCGACGCGGTGCCGAATCGTAAAAAAGGGGCCTGGTCCTTAACCTGCATAATGGTCCGGGGGCTGAAGTGGTTAATGTCTAAACCTCTGGCAACAAAAGTGAGACTTGTGTTTCCTCTCCTTCCCACATATGAAGTATTTATAAGTTATAGAGGTCACACTTGGTAAAATGAATATCTCAGTGTTTGGTAGAAGTGGAAGTTTGTGGGGTGGTACGGGTTGGTGCATTGGCAACATTCGGAGCCGGTTCACACTGGGGTGACTCATCGGGCGACTCAGCCGCCTGACAAGTCGCATCCCATTCTATTCAATAGGCGCTCCGACTAAGAAAAAGGTTCTAAGTACGACTTTGGGGGTGACTTGCATTGACTTCCATACAGAAGTCATTTTGCAAGTCGCCTCTGAAGTCGTCTTCAGGACGCCTTGCCCAGTCGCCCCCAAAGTCGTGCCGCCCCCCCGGTGTGAACTGGCTCTAAGAGAACAAAACTTATATTAATGTCAAGGTTCAATAATGAATGAATGAATGAATGAATGAAAACTTGTATAGCGCGGCACATGCGAACTGAATCGCCTCTGGGCGCTTGTTGTTCCTGTCTCCTTTGATATCAAAAGAGAAAAGTCTTGACCTTTTTCCTAAATGCTAGGTGGTTCTCCTCCAACCGAATGCTGGTTGGTAAAGCGTTCCATAGTCTGGGACCTTGGATCGCGAATCTTCTTTCTCCTTTGGACTTGAAGTTGGCTTTCGGAACCTGGAGCAGGTTCTGATTAGTGGATCGCAAAACGCGATTGGGGTTATGCGCTTTTATTATTTCGCATAAATAAAGGGGGGCATTCCCATGGACACATCTATGCGTAAGACAGAGATCTTTAAAAGCAATTCTGTCTTTAACTGGCAGCCAATGAAGTGCCCTCAGTGAAGGTGAGATGGATTCCCAGGGTTTTTTCCCAGTCACAAGTCTGGCGGCCGTATTCTGAACGACTTGCAGACGAGCGATATGGTACTTGGGGAGTCCGAGGTAAAGGGCATTTGCATAATCCAGCCTGGAGTTGACAATAGCTCCCACCACAAACGCTAAATCTTCTTTAGGGATGAACGGAGTGAGTCTGCGTAGTAGGCGCAGCAGATGGTGAGATCCGCTGACTACTGACCCTATTTGTGCGTCCATTGTCATAAAGGAGTCAAAAATGACCCCTAGGCTTTTGACTTTGGCGCTAGGGGTGATGAGTTTGCCCAAAATAGGCGGGGGGGTCCATGCTGTTGAAAGTTGATTCCTACGCTTGGCGTGAAACAGGAGAAGTTCTGTTTTTGCTCCATTGAGTTTAAGATAACTCTTTGTCATCCAATCCTCTATCAAAGAGAGACATGTCTCTAGATTGAGGTGGTGATCCTGTCTGTTGCAGATGCGGAAATACAGTTGCGTATCGTCTGCATATGAGTGATAGAGCAGTTTTTGGCTGCTGATAATCTCAAAAAGAGGACGAAGATATATGTTAAACAGCACTGGTGACAGAGGCGATCCTTGAGGGACTCCGCATGTAACTGTGCGTTTCTCTGACGTAAAAGGTCCTAACTTCACTGTTTGCGATTGGTTTTCCAGCAAGCCGAGTCAGCAACAGTTTGTGGTCTACAGTGTCGAAAGCTGCACTTAGGTCCAACAGAACTAGAAGACAAGATTCTCCTTCGTCTGCGGCCTTGAGAACATCGTCCCATACTTTCAGCAATGCTGTTTCCGTCCCGTGTCCGGGGCGGAAGCCTGATTGCAATGGGTCAAGTAGCTTGTAGGTATCTAGATGCAGTTGCAGCTGTTGTACCACTACTAATGCACAATAATTCCGACCCGGAACAATCACAGACGGATGGCGTGTCCCTATCCTCTCCCTACTTGGCTGAAACCTCTTCCTGCTGCTAATTAGTGTTGAGCAGAATACGCCATATTCGATTTCGCCATATATCTCGAATATATAGTCGAATATTCGAGATATATTCGCTAAATACGAATATTCGTGATATTTTTTGGAAATGAAATGATTGCGAAATTTCGCTATTGCGAATGCGAATTGCGAATGCGAATGAAATTTCGAGAAATGTGGAAGGAGCACTCTGATTGGCTCAGAATATTCGTGATATATTACAATATAAAATAATTGCGAAATTTCGAGAAATGCGGAAGGAGCACTCTGATTGGCTCAGAATATTCGTGATATATTACAATACACAATAATTGCGAAATTTCGAGAAATGCGGAAGGAGCACTCTGATTGGCTCAGAATATTCTTGATATTTTATCGTAATTTCGCAAAAATGCGAATGAGAAATTGATTGCGGAATTTCGACAGTAACACTCTGAAATCGAATATATGTGTTATTTTAGCTAAAAACAATATTGCGAATTTCTCGAAAATATTCGCGCGATATCGCTATTGCCGAATAATCGCATTGCGATTTTTCGGCAATATAAAATGATCGCTGCAGCTACTCGGCCCAAGGTCTCTAATCATACCAGCAATGCTTTTAGACGTCGATGGGGATCTCTAGGATGTGATCTGTTCTAAAAAAAAAATTTGAAAAAATACGAATATTCGAAATAGCGAATATTCACCGCGAAATTCGGAATATATCGCGAATACTCGAATATGCCATATTCGAGCCGAATATTCGTGAGCAACACTACTGCTAATCACTGTTCCTGCCAGACGGGAACCTATCAATACACTATATCCACACATAAATTCCACAAATGGAGGATCTCCCGCCTCCTGGTCCATCTCCTATGATAGAAGTCTCAGCATTGGACCAGTGTTCTGTATATCATAGGAGATGGACCAGGAGACTTCATATTACAGTGGCTGCCGAGTAAACAGGAGATCCTTGCTCTGTGTAAATTAGCATCTCTAATATCCATGCACTGATCAGGCTGCATTGATGGGCACTGATCAGGCTGCAATAATGGGCAATAGCAAGGCTGAAGGTGGCCTCTGATCAGACTGCATTGATGGGCAATGGTGAAGCTGCAAATGGCCTCTGATCAGGCTGCATTGGTGGACAAGGGTGAGTCTGTAGATGGGCACTGATCAGGCTGCATTGGTGGACAAGGGTGAGTCTGTAGATGGGCACTGATCAGGCTGCATTGGTGGACAAGGGTGAGGCTGTAGATGGGCACTGATCAGGCTGCATTGATGGGCACTGATCAGGCTGCATTGATGGGCAATTGTGAGGCTGCATATGGGTACTGATCAGGCACAATGATGGGCAATGTCAAGGTTGCAGATTGGCACTGATCATGCTGCATTGATGGGCAATGGGGATGCTGCAGATGGATACTGATCAGGCTGCATTAATGGCAATGGTGAGGCTACAAATGGGCACTGATCAGGCTGCAACAATGGGCAATAGCAAGGCTGCAGATGGCCTCTGATCAGGCTGCATTGATGGGCAATGGTGAGGCTGCAGATGGGCACTAATCAGGCTGCATTGATGGGTAATGGTGAGGCTGTAGTTGGGCAATGGTGAGGCTGCATTGATGGGCAATGGTGATGCTAAACATGAGAGTACTGATCAGGCTGCATTAATGGGCAATGGTGAGGCTGCAGATGGGCAATGGTGAGGCTGCATTGATTGGCAATAGTGATGCTGCAGATGGCCTTAATCAGGCTGCATTGATGGGCAATGGTGAGGCTGCAGATGGGCACTAATCAGGCTGCATTGATGGGTAATGGTGAGACTGTAGTTGGGCAATGGTGAGGCTGGATTGATGGGTAATGGTGAGACTGTAGTTGGGCAATGGTGAGGCTGCATTGATGGGCAATGGTGATGCTGAAGATGAGCACTGATCAGGTTGCATTTATGGGCAATTGTGAGGCTGCCAATGGCCTCTATCAGGCTGCAAATATGGGCAATTTTTTTTTTTTTTTATCGTGAAAGATAATGGAACGCCAAGTAATTGCGCCCGCTCCTGGAATGATGTCAAATATTGACACATCTCCATCACCGACGTTTAAAAATGTCTACAGAGAACCAGTTTAAAATTACAGGAGAGGTCTTTTGCTAGAATTATTGCTCTCGGCGATACCTCACATGTGTGGTTTGCAGCGGCGGCTGGTGAAGTTTAGGGATGGGGGCCGCCCTTCCTTTTTTACCCCTTCCCACTTTTCAGAAATGGGCGTGGTTTCAGCTAAAAAGTGGGCGTAGCTCTAAAGTGGTGTGGTTAGCATCTGCAGCCCGTGTCCCATCAAATGTAGCCCGTGTCCCATCAAATGCAGCCCGTGTCCCATCAAATGCAGCCCGTGTCCCATCAAATGCAGCCCGTGTCCCATCAAATGCAGCCCGTGTCCCATCAAATACAGCCCGTGTCCCATCAAATACAGCCCGTGTCCCATCAAATGCAGCCCGTGTCCCATCAAATGCAGCCCGTGTCCCATCAAATACAGCCCGTGTCCCATCAAATGCAGCCCGTGTCCCATCAAATGCAGCCCGTGTCCCATCAAATGCAGCCCGTGTCCCATCAAATGCAGCCCGTGTCCCATCAAATGCAGCCCGTTTCCCATCAAATACAGCCCGTGTCCCATCAAATGCAGCCCGTGTCCCATCAAATGCAGCCCGTGTCCCATCAAATGCAGCCCGTGTCCCATCAAATGCAGCCCGTGTCCCATCAAATGCAGCCCGTGTCCCATCAAATGTAGCCCGTGTCCCATCAAATACAGCCCGTGTCCCATCAAATACAGCCCGTGTCCCATCAAATGCAGCCCGTGTCCCATCAAATGCAGCCCGTGTCCCATCAAATGCAGCCCGTGTCCCATCAAATGCAGCCCGTGTCCCATCAAATGCAGCCCGTGTCTCATGTAATATTGGGGGTGTTTAGCTAAAGTGGGATATGCGATTTTAAGCGATTCACGCCAGTTCAGAATTCTTGTTGGACCACTTTTATTCAAAAGGCAAAAATAAACAAAAAATCCAAACAGAGTATTCCCACACAGGGGTTCTTTACTGTCCACACAAAATGATCCGTTCAGCCTCCTGGCTTACACGTGTAAAGAAATTACAGAGAAACCTGGCTCTCCTCAGCAGTAGCCCAACTGCTTAAGCTCCAGCATGGAACCTTCCTGGCTCCTGTCAGCAACCTCACTCAGGTCTCTGGGGTTTCTCACAGTGCAGCCTGCACTCTCCAGCTTATTCCATGCACACCTGCACTCTCTGGGGTCTCCCTTGCAATCTTGGTCTCCTCGGGAGGGTGGAGCCCAGAATGCTGGTCCTGAGTCTCCTATCAGGCCCACACACACCTGAAAATATGGACCCAGGACTGGGGATTTCATCCCACCCAGATCTCTTTGAAATCCCCGGGCTCCAGGTCCCGAAGTGTACTTTACTACAAATTGAGGGAACTGAAATGCCAGTTTCCTCTGAAACCAGTAAATACGCTGGAGCCCCTCAACCCGACCGGTTGAGAACCCTGGGTCACCACACCCCTGGGGTACCACACTACTACACCCATCAAATACAGCCTGTGTCCCATCAAATGCAGCCCGTGTCCCATCAGCCCGTGTCCCATCAAATGCAGCCCGTGTCCCATCAAATACAGCCTGTGTCCCATCAGCCTGTGTCCCATCAAATGCAGCCCGTGTCCCATCAAATACAGCCTGTGTCCCATCAAATGCAGCCCGTGTCCCATCAGCCTGTGTCCTATCAAATGCAGCCCGTGTCCCATCAAATACAGCCTGTGTCCCATCAGCCAGTGTCCCATCAAATGCAGCCCGTGTCCCATCAAATACAGCCTGTGTCCCATCAGCCCGTGTCCCATCAAATGCAGCCCGTGTCCCATCAAATGCAGCCCGTGTCCCATCAAATGCAGCCCGTGTCCCATCAAATGCAGCCCGTGTCCCATCAAATGCAGCCCGTGTCCCATCAAATACAGCCCGTGTCCCATCAAATACAGCCCGTGTCCCATCAAATGCAGCCCGTTTCCCATCAAATGCAGCCCGTGTCCCATCAAATGCAGCCCGTGTCCCATCAATTTGTGCACACAAACTGTGCTGAGTGTAAGAATGGTAGTTGAAAGGGAAAGCCAGCTAGGCTCTCCTTTCCTCATGGGATCATGGCATAGGGCTTGTTTAAACTCAGGTACAGTGTTGGGCCAGAAGTGGTTGCAGATTGTCAGGTAGTGCTGGGGTTATTAGTTCATAGGGTCACTTGAGGTTATCAAAAAGGTGAGCTACAGGTAAGCTGTCAGGATTGGCTAGTGAGGTCAGGTGTCTTTAGAAGGTTCTGGTGGAGGTTTTGGGTCCGCAGGGATTGGTTTAGAGGGATTAGGTGGTTCTGGGAGAAATTTCCAGAAGCAGTTACCGGCCTATTTAAGGGCCACTGAAGTCTGGGTCAGTACCGTTTCACCTGGAAGATTACAGGAGGACTCCACGCCGGTGCACAGTTTGGACAACTTATTAAAACAACTCCTAAGAAGGCTGAGGAAGAGGGCAGCGAGGACTGGATCAAGCAATGCCTTGCACTATCTGCTTCTCATACCTGTGAGATTTCTGTCACTAATACCGCAGAAGCTCCGGTCGCCGTCAGCCTTGGAGAACAAATACTGCAGGCGTGTCAGCTGGTGGACAGTGCAGAGGTCACAGCAATGTCTGAAGACACCCCCCTCGAGGAAGGAGAGATTCTGGGGCGGAGCAAGCGGCAGCGCTCGTCTGTGAGGGATACTGAGCCAGCCCCAACCACACTCGTCACTGACAGAGGGATGGCGTCAGCTTCCACAGCTAAGGACAAGCGTGCAGGCGGAACCAAGCCAGGCAGAGGTCATGAGCGGTATTCTCAGAGCACTGCGTCACCAGAGGAGGGGTCTACATCCCGGTCGGTGTCACCCAGGACACAAACAGTGCAGCAGAATGGAGGAAAAGCAGGACGCAAGGACACGGGTCGTGTCCCCCCCCCCTCACAGTGCAGTATCAAAGCAGCCATATCCCGGTCCTGGGTTCATCACCAGCGGTGGCCCCTGGAACAGGTGAGGTTAGGGGGTCAGGGGGTGAGTGTACAACTGTGGCTCAGCTGTCTGCTGTATCTTCTGCTTTAGAACAATTGTTAGCTGCCATGCGTTCTCAAGTCAGCCAGCAAAGTAGCAATGGTTTAGCAGAAGTTTGGTCAGCAGCATTACCTAAGCTAGGGTGACCAGACATCCCCAGTTTCAGGGGACAGTCCCCTGATTGAGGACACTGTCCCTGGACCAAGTCTGTCCCTGGTTTTGTCCCCAGATTGGATTTAATAGGGGGCAGGGGCAATTTCAAAGACAGTCAGTGCAGAATAAAAAGAAAAAAAAATAGAATTACACACCCCGCTCCGCCGTGCCTACTAACATAGGGGGGTTGTATTTTTCCCATTATCTTTGCCCCTTTCTGATGATCATGTGCTGGTCGGAGTGGAGGGAATATTTCTTCAGTTTCGGGCGCTTGCCCATTTAGCTTCGCTCACATGTTCTTCTGCCTTGGCACAAATCTTGGCCAGCCACCTGCTTATCTCCTTGCCTTCCCTGGCGGAGTGAGCTTCCCCCGCTCCCCACCCAGTAGTAGCCGGGGCCCGAAGAGTAAGACTTGAGAGGCTGTGAGGCGGGCGGCGACGGGCAGAGAGTCGCTGATTGTTGCCATTACTAGTAAACAAAAAATATGTCCCCGGATTTCATTTAAAAAATATGGTCACCTTAACCTAAGCCTGTGTCTCAGCCTGCAATTGTACCTAATAACCCAGCTGTAGGCATCCCATTAAGTAACACTGATAATGTTAAAGAAAGTATGCCTTGTTTTCTTTCCCCACTAGGTTTTCATTTAACAGCTACTGTAGGGGAAAAAATCTGGAGGGGAGAATATGTGGATTTATGCCAATAGAGATTTTTCTAAATATACAAAAGAAGAAAGGGCTGATGATGACAAGCGCAGGCCATTAATCAAATCCTTTTTCAGCTGGTTACAGGCTTTTTTAATTTATGCAAATATACTATGTGAGAAGTTCCCCAGCAGAAGCTGCTTGCTATTTCAACATATAGACATAATACTAGAAGCATATATAAGCTTTAGTGGCATGTCTTGGTTAATGTATGATGAGGCTTTTTGCCAAAAATTGGCTGTGCAACCATCTTTGCAATGGGGTTCCAAAGATGTGGGCCTTTGGCTGAATACATTTTTACCCCAGAAACAGACGTTTTCACGTCCTACTGCTTCTGCATCAACTTTAAATTCAGCAGCTGTTTCATACAAAAAAGAGTTGTGTTTTGCTTTTAATGATACACAGTGTAAATGGATGAATTCCTGTAAATACAGGCACGAATGTGCCTTTTGCGCTGGAAATCACCCAATTTACAAATGTTTTCCTAAGCTTCAAGCACAACCCAGAGAATTTTTTTTAAAAGGCAACTACCCCAGTGATTCTTTCAAGAATGCTGCCGTGGTTACAGGCCTATCCAAATCTACAGATGGCATCGCTCCTAATTGAAGGTTTTTCATCAGGTTTTCGTTTACCCAGCTTTAAAGAGGTGGGCTGTTCCATAGTGAAGAATTTAAAATCGGTGTTGGAGGCACCTCAGTTAGTTAAAAATAAATTGTCTAAAGAGGTGGAGGCTGGCAGAATGGAGGGACAGTTCGACCACCCTCCATTTACAAATTTTCGCATATCTCCATTAGGTTTGGTTCCCAAAAAAGAGCCAAATGAGTTCAGGCTCATCCATCACTTATCATTTCCATTTGGTGATTCATTGAATGATCAGATTGACACCGAGGCAGTATCGGTTTCATATGCATCATTTGAGGCAGCAGTGGACAAAATCCACCCAATGGGCAGTGTGACGGTAGTAGAACATATCCCCGTCATCCATTCCCTTCTTCTGGTTTAAAAGAAAATCACCCAATATTCCATGAGTAGGAATATCCCTGGAATCGCCGAATAATCCACACATGAGCCAAGGCTTAATGCTGGATGTAAACAGGACACACTTTATTGAAAGTACACAGCACACGTTTATACAGGATTTGGAACATCCCGCCCCCAACAACCGCTTTCTTATTGGTCCTTTTTAAAGTCCAGGCAGTTCCCCATCAGGTCCTCCCCAACCATGCAAATGAGGACTTGAAAATGACGCAGCAGAGATTGGTCAGAAAGGTTTGAAATAGAAAGACTGCCATGTGTATTGAGACAAAAGCCCCAGGGGGGCAATCAATGTACACAATAGCCAGCCACAGAACAATGGAACCTTCTGGAGAGTTGAGACAGGGCAGAAGACATTTACACCTGATAATCAAAAGGCTTTAAATAGGTTTATCACACCATGGACAGTGAGTATATCTTCTGAGTCTATTGACCTGGTTGGGGTTCAGAATAAAATCTCCTGTAATATCTCAAGACATCCTGGAATATGAACTATCCGTAATGTCCCATCTTCTGTAATACATGAATTATGATTTCACTTAGAAACACTTCAGTATTTCATGGTCCATGACAGGTAAAAATGTGCTTTTGGCTAAAGCTGATGTCAAAGCCGTATTTCGGCTATTACCACTTCACCTGGATTGCGTTAACTCATTGGGTATTTGTTTTAAACAGCAATTTTATTTTGACAAAGCACTTCCAATGGGTTGCTAATTATCATGTTTCTACTTTGAGGCATTTTCAACTTTCTTAGAATGGGTGGTAAGTACAGTGTCCGGACGATTTTCTGTTTATAGGTCCCGATGGCTCTCAGGTAGGGATGAGCCGAACATACCCGCGTTCGGTTCGCACCAGAACATTCGAACAGACCGTCCGCACGAACATTTAGAACCCCATTGAAGTCTATGGGACTCGAACGTTCGGATTCAAAAACTATAATTTTAAAGTCCAATATGCAAGTTATTGATGGAAAACGTCTTTGAGAACCCGGGTCTTGTCGTCCCAGGGAACATGTATCAATGGAAAAAAAAGTTTTAAAAACTGTAGTTTTTTCTTGAGCAGCGATTTTAATGATGCTTAAAGTGAAAAAAAAAATCCTTTTAAATATGGTACCTGCTGGGTGTCTATAGTAGTGGCACGTGTTTAGAAATGTCACTGCACAACATGAGATTATTCTCAGAAAAAAGTAATTTAATACTGCTTGCGGCTTTAATGTAATGTTTGGTCCCTGCAAGATGGATAAAAATCATTGAAAAAAATAGCATGGGTTTCCCCGCCACCACTCCTCCCAGGTCATTACAAGACCCAGTGCCGATCCTGACCTCCCTGGGGCCCTAAGGAAAATGACATGGCACATTAAAAATGAGAATCGGGGGGCGCTGACGACAGTGACATGTCACATTAACCACTTGCCCAGACAAAATTTAAGCTTCCGGCACTGCGTCGCTTTATCTGACAATTGCGCGGTCGTGCGACGTGGCTCCCAAACAAAATTGGCGTCCTTTTTTTCCCACAAATAGAGCTTTCTTTTGGTGGTATTTGATCACCTCTGCGGTTTTTATTTTTTGCACTATAAACAAAAATAGAGCGTCAATTTTGAAAAAAATGCAATATTTTTTACTTTTTGCTATAATAAATATCCCCAAAAAATATATAAAAAAATATATTTTTCCTCAGTTTAGGCCGATACGTATTCTTCTACATATTTTTGGTAAAAAAAAAAAAAATGCAATAAGCGTTTATCGATTGGTTTGCGCAAAATAGTGTTTACAAAATAGGGGATAGTGTTTACAAAATAGGGGATAGTTTATGGCATTTTTTTAATTTATTTTTTTACTATTAATGGCGGCGATCTGCGATTTTTTGATTGGGACTGCGACGTTATGGCGGACACTTCGGACACTTTTCTGACATTTTTGGGACCATTTACATTTATACAGTGAACAATGCTATAAATATGCATTGATTACTGTATAAATGTGACTGGCAGTGAAGGGGTTAACCACTAGGGGGCGGGGAAGGGGTTAAATGTGTGTCCTATGAGTGTTCTAACTGTAGGGGGAGGGGGGGTAACTGGGGGAGGTGACCGATTGTGTCCCTATGTAGCAACGGTCTCCTCTCTCCCTGACAGGACGTGGAGCTCTGTGTTTACATACAGAGCTCCACATCCCCGCTCAGTTACTGGGCAATCGCGTGTGCCCGGCGGCGATCGTTGCCGCCGGGCATTCGCGCCGGGATCCCAGCAGAGCGGCGGGTGCGCGCGCGCCCACGGCTTTAAAAAGACATCACATCATATGACGTGATTTCAGGATAATGGAGTCCTCCACCCGCCATCATTTGACGGTGGGCGGTGGACAAGTAGTTAAAGAAAGTTGAGAAGCGGGGGGAGGGGGTGTTCTGCTGTCGGAAATGACTCAGCCAGCGAGTTTAGAAGTGGGGTGAGGAGGTGAAAATGACTTCTCACCAGGCGGGGCCTCTAGTAATTTGGGGGGCCCTTTGCAGCTTTGCGGGGGCCCTAAGCGGCTTGCATAGTGAGCCTATAGGGAGGATCGGCCCTGACAAGGCCCTATATACTTTGAACAGCAGTATACAGGCGGTGCAAACAAGATAAGGACTGTAGGTTTCTTAAGTAGAATCAGAACCATGTCATACTTTGCTCCTGCATATTGCACAATTTCCTAAAGAGACCCTCAACAAACTACATGACACTTGTGCCTGGTGAGGCCACTGATGTTCCAGTGGTGGTGGCCCGTGAGACTGTCCATACAGGCTTTGCCCCCCAAAGTGCACGTGCTGTGTGGCAACAATATGTCAATTATTTTAGGGGTGGTGGGGGGCCATTACAATGACAGATCTTGGCTCAATAAATTATTTTTTGGGAAATTAAAATTCTAGAAAAAAGGGGGGTTGCCATCCGGGGCCCCCTTTGAACAAATTCTGTGAAGAACTCCTGTTCTCTGAAGGCCTCCATTATTTATGCAAGTCAAAATTTAGCAAAAAATAAAAAATAATGTGAGTCAAGCCTTAGCTTTCTCCCCATATCTAACCCACAAACTCATCCACTGATCTCATAAAGTCCAAAATTCAAGTTTCGTATCGTCGTATTGCACGATCGATTTTCCGACGTTTTCTACCGACTGTGAACGACGTTCTCTATCCCTTTATACACTGCGCATGTGAGAAGCTCCGCACGTTGCCACACCCATGACGATCGTTTGAGTGATTGACACGCCCCTTTTCAATCGTTCAATACAAGAGTCAGAAGAAATGATGGAGGGAAGGCAGCAAGCTGCAACCAGGCAGGAGAGAGGCCAGGCAGACACCAGGAGGAGCAGGAGTTACAAAGCCACCAACATGAGCTTCGAAGAGATGGTAGAGATGGTGGCTGTTCTTAAAAAGGAGGACTATGACGGCAAAAAAGGGCCTTACAAGAACCCCAATAAACTGAAGGCCCAGATCATGGAGAAGTTGTGGAGGACTCTCCATGCAAAATTCGGGGTGCAGAGGTCCAGTGAGCAGCTGCGGAAGCGATGGTCTGATTTGAAAATCAGAGAGCCGGAACAGATGGGGAGAATTAGAAGAGTTCTCAGAAGACGTAAGTAAATTTCATGTGTACTCTGAATATTTGTTTTAATTCTTTTGCGTCACTTGGTTTTCTTTCAGGTTGTGTATATAGACAGTCCAAGAATAGATGTTTCAAGGTTACTGTTTGTGGGCCTAATACTTGTTTTTTTTTTCTTTTAAAGTGTATTTTGTCCGTGTAACTGAGAGAGGAGCCGGACTGCAGGAGTTGGGAGTAGGCAGGCCTCCCCCAGAGGCAATCTGCCACCTTTCTCCATGCCCCGGGTGGCAATGGTGGGTGTGTGGGGGGGTCTTCCCACACAGTCTGCCCTACCTGCTCCGCTTTGAAGCCCAACGGGGCAGAGGGACTCCCTATAAGGGAGTGAGAGGATCTAGCCCGCTCAACCAGCCACGTTAGTCCTTCGCCTCTCTTTTTAGGGACCGCGTGGTCAAAGTGCGTGCATGTTAACCCTATTTCGAGTGCGTGTAAGTGTGGTGGTTTTTGCGGGAGGGGGGTGGGCGTACTAAGCGCAAGCTTACCTCGCATAGCACACCCACCGGGAGCCGGGCTGAGACCACCAAACTCAATTCACATGTAGCTGAGACCGGGATCCGAACCTCTAGCTGCAGAGGTGAATGGCTTGTCAGCGCAGTGCCAATCACGTTGAGCCACCGCAGCTCCCCAATACTTGGTTGTTCATTGTATTAAAGATCTTTTTATGTGAGACCAATTTTTTATTGAATGTAGATGTGTTATTAACTAGATTTAAATAATCCAACTTAAGTCATTATACAGTAAAAGGAGAGTATGCTCAGCGCAGAAGTTGATTACACATATGGACTCAGAAGCACAATGGTTGGCATGGCCGAACCGCCCAATAGGCTCGCTATGCAAGCGCTTAAGGCCCCTCAAAGCTGCGAAGGGCCCCCCAAATAACTAGAGGCCCCACCTAGTAAGAAGTAATTTTCGGCTCCTCACCCTGCTTCTCAACTCGCTGACTGCATGGGAGAAGAGGCAAGAAGTCAGCACCCCTTGCTTCTCAATTTAATGTTAGATGTCATTTCTGACAGCACAACACCCCCTCCCCCCACTTCTCAACTTATTTAATGTGACATGTCACTGTTGTCGGCGACCCCCGCTTCTCATTTTTAATGTGCCATGTCATTTTTGCTTCGAGCCCCAGGGAGGTCATGATCGGCACTGAGTGTTGGTCACAAGAACAACCTAGTTAGCGTGTCACACAGAGTTGATCCAGTGTTTACTTGTTGTTTTTCCATGTAGGAAACTTGTTCAAAGATAAAGAAATGCAGCAGCTTCGGTAATGGATAAAATCCAGTGTTAAGCTTAGAAGGATTGTAAAAGCAGACAATTGTACTATACTTTTTAAAAAGGATGATTGATATTCCACTTTCAGGCCTCTAATCTTTTTGATTCATCTATCCCTTTTTTTACAATCTCATAGGCCGCAATCAAGCTGCAGAAATGGAGCCGACCAACCCTGCACAGTGCCAAGCCCCACCCTCGCCGGATGTACAGGAGGTGCAAAATGCCACCACATCAGTTCAGTGTCATACCGCACAGCTTCAGGTAATACATGTAGGCCTGCATGATTTTAATACATGTTTTTTTACAAATTTCAGGTGTACGAGCTGTTGGTGGTGGCTTAGACACTTACAGTGCCCAGGTGATAATTGGGGAGCTAATGTCCTGCAGGGCACAAATAGAGGACACAAACATCGCCCTGGAGAAGATCATAAGGAACAATAGAAAGGTGGACCAAAGCATCAAGAATATTATTGATGTTCTGGGGAGGGTTAAAAAATAAATAAAAAAAAATAAAAAAAATCCAAAAAAAATAGATGTATAATAAAAAAAAAAAAAATATATATATATATATATATATATATATATATATATATATATATATATATATATATATATATATATATATATAAAAAGATATAAAAAAAAGATCAGTGTGATACAATAAATATTTTTGGATACTGAACAATGTCTGGCTTCTTATTAAATCAATGCTGCCTAAAAGAACAAATGTAGATTTGTGGTAATTCCATTGACAATGGTGAGTATTTAGTAAAGGAAAATAAACATGACACTATGAGAACGTAGGTGAAAGCTAGAATGAACTCAAATTAGAAAAGAAGCAAACCAAGAAAATGACTAGAACAGGGGCAGAAAAATTGGGCCTTAGTCACTGGTGGCGGTGTCACAACACTGCAAAACCCTCACAGATACTGTAATTGGAGCGCAGAAAAGAGACACATGCATAGTATTGCATTAAAAATTCTTGTTAGACGCCCCTGTTCAACAGGGGCAGAAACATTCGGCCTTAGTCACATCACAACACTGCAACCTCTCAGATACTTCAATTGGAGCACAGAAAAGAGCCACATGTAAAGTATTGAATTAAAAATTGTTATTAGACGCCCCTGTTTAACAGTGGCAGAAACATTGGGCCTTAGGCACTGGTGGCGGAGCCCAGAACCAAAAATGTTCTTAATAGCTATGAGCAAGATCAGTGAGGAGGAAAAGGATATTCAATCAGCAGCATAACATGACAGTCACTCAGCATCAGTCTTGACCACTGGGCACTTAAACCCCCTTCCTAACCATATCAATTTTCAGCTTTCCGTGCTCTCACAATTTGAATGACAATTACTGAGTCATACAACATTGTACCCGTCTGTAATTTTTGTCCTTTTTTTTCCCCACAAATAGAGCTTTCTTTTGGTGGTATTTGATCACCTCTGCGGTTTTTATTTTTTGCGCTATAAATGAAAAGAGACTGAAAATTGTGTAAAAATAAAAAAAAATCTAGTTTAGGTCATATTAGCGGGTTATTTCTCACACACAGCATATGCATACTACAAATGACACCCCAAAACACATTCTGCTATTCCTCCCGAGTATGGCGATACCACACATGTGAGACTTTTACACAGCGTGGCCACATACAGAGGCCCAACATGCAGGGAACACCATCAGGCGTTCTGGAGCACCCAGGCAAATTCTGAGATTTCTCTCCTACATGGAAAAATCATCATGTACTTGCTAAAAATTTGGAAAGACCCTAGAGAATACAATGACGGTTGTTGCAACTTTTTATCTTGCACAGTATTTTCGCAGCAATTTTTTGAACGCCTGTTTTAAAAAAAAAAAAAGGTTTGTGCTTAAAAAAATTAAAATAAGTAAAGTTAGCCCAATGTTTTTGCATAGTATGAAAGATGAAGTTACGCCGAGTAAATAGATACCTAACATGTCACCCTTTAAACTTGCACACGCTCGTGGAATTGGGCCAAACTTCGCTACTTGAAAATCCCCATAGGTGACGTATTGCAAGATATTGGAGTATTGGGGTATTGTGGAGTATTGAGGTTATTGCAGATTAAGGGGGGTATTGCACAATATGGGGGGTATTGCAGACTGTGGGGGGTATTGCAGAGTGTGGGGGGTATTGCAGAGTGTAGGGGGTATTGCAGACAGTATGGAGGGGTATTGCAGAGTGTGGTGGGGTATTGTAGAGTGTAGGGGGTATTGCAGACAGTATGGGGGGGGGGTATTGCAGAAGGTGGGGGGGTATTGCAGAGTGTGGGGGGGTATTGCAGAGTGTGGGGGGGTATTGCATAGTGTGGGGGGTATTGCAGAGTATGGGGGGTAATATTGCAGAGTATGGGGGGTAATATTGCAGAGTATTGCGCAGGGAGGGATGGCTGGATCTGTGACTGCATTTGTCACAGATCCAGCCCACAGTGCTGGATCATTACACAAGACCCAGTGGCGATCCTTACCTCCCTGGGGCCCCAAGCAAAATGACATGGCACATTAAAAATGAGACGGGGGGGGAAGCTGACGACAGTGACAGGTCACATTAAAGAAAGTTGAGAAGCAGGGGGAGGGGGTGTTCTGCTGTCGGAAATGACTCAGCCATCGAGTTTAGAAGTGGGGTGAGGGGGCGAAAATGACTTCTTACCAGGCGAGGACTCTAGTACTTTGGGGGCCCTTCACGTCTTTGCGGGGCCCTAAGCAGCTTGCATAGTGAGCCTATAGTGAGCCTATAGTGAGGACTGTCCATACAGGCTTTGCCCCCCAAAGTGCACGTGCTGTGTGGCAACAATATGTCTATTATTTTAGGGTGGGGGGGCCATTACAATGCCAGATCTTGGCACAATAAATTATTTTTTTGGAGAAGTAAAATTACAGAGAAAAGGGGGGTTGCCATCCGTGGCCTCCTTTTAACAAATACTGTGAAGAACTCCTGTTCTATGAAGGCTTCCATTATTTCTGCAAGTCAAAATTTAGCCAAAAACAATAATGTCATTCAAGCATTAGCTTTCTACCCATATCTAACCCACAAACTCATGCACTGATCATAAAGTCCAAAACTCAATTTTCTTATCGTCGTACTGCGCGATCGCTTTCACGACATATTCTACCGACGGCGAACTACGTAGCTCACGCAATATCCCTTCATACACTGCGCATGCGGGAAGCTCCGCGTGTATCTCCGCCTATGACGATCGTTCTAGCAATAGCCACACCCCTTTACGGTCGGTCACTGCACTTCACTGAAGGCATGATGGAGCAGACTCAGAGAGAGGAAGTTGCAAATTCAAGTGTGGAGAGAGGCCAGGCACACTCCAGGAGGAGCAGTAAACCAGCCACCAGTCTCAGGTTTGCGGAGCTGGTGGAGATGGTTGCCATTCTTGAGGAATATGACTATGATGGCCAACTAGGGCCTTACCCCAAACCGAGAAAGATAAAGGGGAAGATTATGGATAAGGTGCGGAGGACTCTCCATGAGAAATTCGGGGTGGAGAGGTCAAGAGTCCAGTTAAGTAACAAGTGGTCTGACCTGAAAAGGAGAAATCCAGAGGAGATGGAGAGAATTAAAAAAGTCCTCATAAGACGTAAGTAATTTTCATGTGTACTCTGAGTATTTATTTTTATTATTTTGCGGCATTTGCGGTATTTATTTCAGGTTGTGTATATATACGGTTCAAAAATAGATGTTTCAAGGTTCATGTTTGTGGGCATAATATTTGGTTGGTCATTCCATTTAAGTTCTTTTTATGTGACAACAATTGTTTATTGAATGTACAGTTGTATTCAAAATGATTCAACCCCCACTGAAATTTATTGTTTTGCCCAGTTTGACACTGATTTGGATCATCCTGTCATCCTGCTTACAATTAAATCAAAGAGGCACGTGTAGGTCAGACAAATATAACATAACATTTAAAATGAAATAACCACAAATGTCTTTTCTGTGCTCACATCATTATCAGTTTTATTCAACCCCCAAGTGACATTCAATCTTAGTACTTAGTACAACATCCTTTTACAGTTATAACAGCTTTTAAACTTGAAGCATAGCTTGACACAAGTGTCTTGCAGCGATCTACGGGTATCTTCGCCCATTCGTCATGGGCAAAAGCCTCCAGCTCAGTCACATTCTTAGGCTTGCGCACTGCAACTGCTTTCTTTAAGTCCCACCAGAGGTTCTCAATCGGATTTAAGTCTGGTGACTGCGGTGGCCACTCCAAAATATTCCAGCCTTTAATCTGCAACCATGCTCTAGTGCATAGGTCTCCAAACTGCGGCCCGAGGGCCAGATGTGGCCCTTTGCTAGCCTTTATGCGGCCCTTGGGGCACTATTCCTCCAACTGATATAAGGCACTATTTCTTCCACTGACACCAACAAGGGGGCACTATTTCTTCTACTGATATCAATGATGGGATACTATTTCTCCTACTGATAGGCACCCACTACTGACCATTAACTCTGAGGCCACATTTATTCTTACTGGTGCTGGGCCCGGGACATTTTCTGCACCCACTGGACACAATTCGGCCCTTTCTAAAGTTTGAAGGACAATAAAGTGGCCCTTTGTTGGAAAAGTGTGGAGACCCCTGCTCTAGTGGACTTGGAGGTATGCTTGGAATCATTGTCCTGTTGAAAGGTCCAACGTCTCCCAAGCCTCAGGTTTGTGACAGACTGCATCACATTGTCATCCACTATCTCCTGTTACTGAAGAGAATTGCGGAAGCAAAACATCCCCAAAGCATGATTGACCCCCCACCATGCTTCACAGTAGGCAAGGTGTTATTTTCATCATAGGCCTTGTTCTTCCTCCTCCAAACATAGCGTTGATCCATGGGCCCAAACACTTCTAATTTTGTTTCATCAGTCCACAGAACACAATCCCAAAACTTCTGTGGTTTGTCCACATAATTTTTGCATACTGCAGTTGATTCTTCTTATTCTTTGGAGACAGCAAGGGGGTGCGCCTGGGAGTTCTGGCATGGAGTCCTTCATTATGCAGTGCGAGCCGTATTGTCTTAGCAGAAACTTCAGTGCCCACATCTGACAAATATTTTCTCAGTTCTTCAGCAGTCACAAGGGGACTTTTCTCCACTCTACGCTTCAGGTAGCGCACAGCAGTCAAAGTCAGCATCTTCTTTCTGCCACGACCAGGTAGCGTTTCAACAGTGCCCTTTGCCTTTAATTTGTGAATGATGCTTCCTATGGTGTCTCTTGGTATGTTTAACCTCTTTAGGCCTTACAACATAAAAGAAAAATTAGGCCTTACAACACTGCAACCCCTCCCAATATCTTTTAATTTGTGCGCAACAAGGAGCCACGTGCAAAGTATTGCATCAAAAATTTGTATCAGACGCCCCTTTTTTCAAAGGGGCAGAAACATTAGGCCTTAGGCACAACACAACACTGCAACCCCTCCCACTATCTTTAATTGGAGCACAACAAGGAGGGACGTGCAAAGTATTGCATCAAAAATTGTTATTAGGCGCCCCTGTTAAACAAGAGCAGAAAAATTAGGGCTTAGGCACTGGTGGCGGAGCCCAGAAATACAACATTTCTTACTAGCTATCAGCAAGAAAAGTGAGGAGGAGAAGGATATTCCATCAGCAGCATAACAGAACAGTCACTCAGCATCAGCAGTCTTAAAGGGATCCGACATTTCATCAAAAAATTCTTATTCAGTAACATCAGCATCAGGTGCTTGGTAGCTGGTGTTGACCCAACCCTGATTCATTTTGATGAAGGTAAGTCGATCAACAGAGTCGGTGGAGAGGCGCACCCTGTGATCGGTCACAAAGCCTCCAGCAGCACTGAATGTGCGTTCTGAAAGAACACTGGATGCAGGGCAAGCCAGTAGCTCCATTGCATACTGTGCAACCTCTGGCCAGTGATCCATCCTCAAGACCCAGTAAGCCAGAGGATTTTCCGTGGGGAAGGTGTCCAAGTCGGATCTTGCCGCTAGGTATTCCCGGACCATGTAAACCAGACGCTGGCGATGGCTGCTGGAACCGGTCAGACCTTGGGGCTGCGGACTAAAAAATTGTCTGAACGCATTGGAGAGTTGCCAGACAGTAATGATCCCTCTCCTTGATAGCTCGTACACGAGGATCCTTACGCAGGCTTTGCAGGATCAGGGAGGCCATGCAGCGTAGGTTTGCAGAGGCATTAGGGGCACAGTCCTCTGGGTCACTGAGAATGACAGGATCAGCAGCCACCTCATCCCAGCCACGTAAAAGTCCACGTGTTCCTTGGGACTGTAAATGATCCCTTGAAGACTGCTGCTGTTGATGCTGAGTGCTAGGCTGCACCTCCATGCTGCTGATACAATCCTCCTCCTCCTCCTCATCCTCCTCTTCCTGTGTTCTAGGTGGGCAAGCAGGAACAGTGTCTGGATAAAGGGGGCCTTGAGAGGTAAGGAAGTCCTCCTCTTCCTCCCTCTGTTCTGCCTCAAGGGCCCTGTCCATTATTCCACATAGGGTGTGCTCCAACATGTGAATAAGAGGGACAGTCTCACTGATGCATGCACTGTCACTGCTCACCATCCTCGTGGCCTCCTCAAATGGTGACAGCACAGTGCATGCATCCCTGATCAAGGCCCACTGGCGTGGTGAAAAAAAACCAAGATCCCCTGATCCAGTTCTGCTGCCATATTGGCACAGGTACTCATTGATGGCCCTCTGCTGTGTGTGCAGCCGCTGCAGCATGGCCAACGTGGAGTTCCATCTGGTGGGCATGTCACAGATTAGGCGATTCTTGGGCAGGTTGTATTCCCTTTGGAGGTCTGTCAGCCGAGCACTGGCATTATATGACCTCCAGAAATGCACACAGACTTTCCTGGCCTGCTTCGGGACATCATGTAAGCCCAGGTACCTGCCCGAGAACCGCTGCACCACCAAATTCAGGACATGAGCAAAGCAGGGCACATGGGTCCGTTTTCCCTGTCGCAGGGCAGAGAGGAGGTTGGTGCCATTATCGCTAACCACCATTCCAGGCTTAAGCTGTCGTGGCGTCAACCACCTCTGAGCCTGCCCCTGCAGAGCTGACAGAACCTTTTCCCCAGTGTGGCTCCTGTCTCCCAAGCACACCAGCTCTAGCACCGCATGGCATCTCTTGGCCTGCATTCCTGCGAAGCCCCTCGTACGCCTATGCAGCACGGATGGTTCCGAGGGGACATCAGCACAGGAAGAGGCCACAGAGGAAGAAGAAGAGGAGGGGGTGGAGGAGAGAGGTGTGTCACAACCAGTAGTAGTGTTTTGAAAGCGTGGTGGCGGAACAACCTCCAAAACTACTGTACCTTGCCCTGCGTCCCTCCCAGAAGCCAGCAGAGTCACCCAATGCTCCGTGAAAGAGAGGTAACATCTCTGTCCATGCCTGCTGGACCACGAGTCAGCGGTAATATGCACCTTACCACTGACCCCCCTGTCCAGCGAGGCATCGACATTGCCTTCCACATGCCGGTAGAGAGCCGGAATCGCCTTCCGTGAGAAAAAGTGGCGTTTGGGTACTTGCCACTGAGGTACCGCACATTCCACAAACTCACGGAAGGGGGCAGAATCTACCAGCTGAAAAGGTAGCAGTTGAAGTGCTAGCAATTTCACTAAGCTAACATTCAACCGCTGGGCATGTGGATGGCTGGGAGAGTACTTATTTTGGCGCTGCAGCAGCTGGGGCAGGGAAATTTGTCTGGTACTATCAGTAGATTGCCTGCATGTACTACTAGGTTGTGACACACCTATTTCTACACCTTCAGTGCAGGCTTCAGAGAGGACTGGGGGTCTAGTGGGGTTGGAGGTCCTAGCTGATGAGGGGCAAGGGGAGGTCCGCTTTGTTCTTTGGTGTGGGTCTTTCTGGTATGCTTGCCAACGAACTGCATGGCAGGTCGACATATGTCTGGCCAAGCATGTGGTGCCCAAGCGGGTGTTGTTTTGGCCATGCGAGATATGCTTGAGACATATGTTGCAAATAGCAATTGTATGATCTGATGCACATGTCTCAAAAAAGGCCTACACCAAAGAACTTTTGCTGTAACGTTGAGACACAGCAGCGCCCTGCACAGCCGTAGCTCTGCGATGTAATGCAGTTGGTGTGTTGCCCTTAACCTGGCCCCTGGAGAATGGAGATCATGTCAGTCAGTGCTAGTCAGCTGGTGGAGTAGGATGCTTCCCGACGAGTCTGCTCCACCCAGGGACAAGCCAGACAGTCAGGCTCTCCTCCCAGCCTCCAGCGGCTAAAATCGGCCGCAGTCTTCAGCATTCAACTGCTGTTCCTTCCCTCACTGGTTGCCTCCTTTCTCCTCCTGGCCACCGGCTCCTTTCCCAGCGGCCTAAATCTCTGTGGCTCACCATCCTCTACCCCCACATAGCCATCCGCAATCGAGGCACCTCCCGCCACCTCCCCACCTCAGTTCCTACCATTTCCAGGCTTCCGCGTCGACCTGTGAAGATTTCCGGCGGCCGTGTTTAGGAAAGACCGCGGCTTCACCCGCGGCCTAGCGGCGCGCTGCACCCACACACAGGAATCCCCACCAAAACTGCCCAGAAACCCCCCCTACCCTAGAAGGACCCCATCCTCTCCCAGTTGCCTACCACCCTTCCCCTGGAGACCGATCCACCCAGCTGTCAGCTCCCAGCTCAGATCCTGTTTCCTTGATCGGCGGCCATCTTGGTACACCCCAGTAATCTCCCCCTATTCTGCCCAACCGCGTATCCACCACCCCTTTAGTACTTGATCCAGGGTTTCGGCCGATCGCCTTTGAGGGGTCAGGAAGGAATTTTTTCCCTTGCCGCAGCACATTGGTTAGCACGGCCAGGGTTTTTTGCCTTCCTCTGGATCAACCTGGGAGTGAGGATTTAATGAATCTTGTTCCCCCCCACCCCATTGAAAAACCTCCCGGGCCTCCCCGTTGCTTGGCAACAATGGCTAATCTGCGGTATTCTGCAGAAACCATTTGGGGTCTGAGGCGATTTGCCACAATACTACCAGCCATCACCAAAAAGGCACTAAGAATTGAGCAACTTTTGAGAGTCATTCACCCCAGCCTAAGCACATATCATGTGCTTTGATCAACACAAGATCGTCAGTAAAACACAGACTAGAAATCCATGATTCCATACTACAATACGATTTAGACTGCCTCTTTATTACAGAAAGCTGGCTTACAGCCGACTGTAACACCATTCTAGGAGAATTGGTGCCAGAAAACTACCGTATTATAACGGAAAACAGAATAGGGCAAAGAGGAGGAGGCCTGGCGGTGATCCATAAGACTATTGCAATCACCAAACCAGTCCTTCAAAACCCTCTTCCATTCATGGAAACCCTTACTCTGTAGCTACAAACGAACTCCCAGGAGACCGTCCGGATTCTACTCTGCTATAGGCCACCTGGCCCAAAATCGCAGCTTTTACTATCATTGACGGACTTCATCTCTACTTATACCCTTAACAGCAAACACCTTTTGCTGCTCGGGGACTTCAACCTCTGGGCCAACTCCGCGCAAGACCCCATTGCTGACGCCTGTATTGACCATCTGGAAGAATTAGGGCTACAACAACTAGTATGTGGGTCCACACATGCTTCGGGTCACACACTTGATCTTATTTTCAGACAAGATCTGTAAATAAAAATCTTGGAAAATGAACCATTGCCATGGACAGATCACCATGCAATAAAATTCATTATTTCCGAAATCCCTCCCTTGACAAAAACATCAAAGCCAGTGACAACACACTGGACTAGATGTCAGAAGAAGCTCCACTCGGAACTCTTCAAAACCACGCTAAGGGAAAAAATAAAAACAATTCAGCCACATCAAACGGCCGAAGAAACACTGGATGCCATAAACAAAGCACTATTGCAGTCAGCTGACTTAGTAGCGCCGAAACGCAAAACCCAAATCCGGAAAAACAACTACAGCTGGTTCAGCAACCAGGAAAAGAAGCTCTTCAGACGTAAACCTCTCCATCTACAAGGCAATAACAAGAAAATACCATAAAGAAATCTTCCAAGCCAAGAAAAATTATTTTTCCGAGGCTATCAATAGCGCCCTAAACCGCCCCCGAGAACTCTTCAAGATGGTCACTCAGACCATGAATCCAGGATGTCTTGAAGCCCCCAATTCGGACACACAAGAGTTTTGCAATGAATTATCGGATTACTTCATTAATAAAATCGAGGGAATCCGTGAAAGCATTCAGCAAAACAATTCCCCCCTCAGCCCCCCCCCCCCGCAATTTTTTACACAATACCCACAGTAATTCACCACAATCAGGTAAGTTTACTCTGGAGCCCATCACCTTCTATGCCACAAAAAATATCATTGGTACTTTGCGTAATGGCACAGCGCCAAATGATATAATCCCCACTAGACTGCTAAAGAAATGCGCCGACATCCTGGCACCTCCCATCACGCAGCTTAATAACCAGTCTTTCAAGGAAGGCATAGTGCCCTCCCAGTTGAAGAGGGCATAATCCAACCCATCCTGAAGAAACCCACCCTAGACCCCAAGAACCCACTCCACCGCCATCCCATAACAGGCCTAAATGTACTCTCAAAGGTTATGGAAAAAGTAGTGGGACACCAGCTGCAACAGGTCACGGGACGGAAACCGCATTGCTCAAAATATGGGACGACGCTCTCGAGGCCGCAGACGAAGGAGAATCTTGTTTTCTGGTTCTGTTAGACCTAAGCCCAGCTTTCGACACTGTAGACCACAAACTATTATGGACGCGGCTAGCTGAAGTAGCCAGAGTCGCAAAAGGCGATTTATCTTGGTTCTCCTCTTTTTTGGAAAACCGATCGCAAACAGTGAAGTTAGGACCTTTCACTTCTAAGAAACGCACAGTATCATGCGGAGTCGGTCAAGGATCGCCTCTGTCACCGGTGCTGTTTAACATCTATCTTCGTCCTCTTTTTGAGATTATCAGCAGCCAAAAACCACTCTATCACTCATATGCAGACGACTCGCAACTGTATTTCCGTATTGGCAACAAAAAGGATCACCACCTCAATCTAGAGACATGCCTCTCTATGATAGAGGACTGGATGACAAAGAGTTATCTCAAACTCAATGGAGCGAAAACAGAACTTCTGTTTCACGCCAAGCGTTTGAATCAACCTGCAACAACATGGACACCCCGCCCATTCTGGGCAAAATCATCACCCCTAGCGCCAAAGTCAAAAGTCTTGGGGTCATCTTCGACGCCTACATGACAATGGACGCACAAATAGGGTCAGTAGTAAGCGGATCTCATCATCTGCTGCGCCTACTATGCAGACTTACTCCTTTTATTCCCAAAGAAGACATAGCGGTCGTGGTGGGAACAATTGTAAACTCCAGACTGGACTATGCAAATGCCCTTTACCTCGGACTCCCTAAGTACCAAAGCGCTCGTCTACAAGTCATTCAGAATACGGCCGCCAGACTTGTGACTGGGAAAAAACCCTGGGAGTCCATCTCACCTTCGCTGAGAACCCTTCATTGGCTGCCAGTAAAAGACAGAATCGCTTTTAAAGCACTAGATAACGCATAGATGTATCCATTGGAATGCTCCCCATTATCTATGCGAAAAAATAAAAGTTCACAATCCCAATCGCGTTCTGCGATCCACCAACCAAAATCTGCTACAGATACCGAAAGCCAGATACAAGTCCAAAGGAGATAGAAAATTTGCGGTCCAAGGTCCCAGACTATGGAACGCTTTACCAACCAACATTCGGTTGGAGGAGAACTACTTAGCATTCAGGAGAAAGATCAAGACTCATCTCTTTTGATACCAAAGGAGACAGGAACAACAAGCGCCCAGAGGCGATTTAGTTTGCATGTGCAGCGCTATATAAGTTTTCATTCATTCATTCATTCATTCATTCATTCAGTGTTTGCCCAGCAGTAGGCTTTGCCAGACTCCATAGGTAGGTTCCTGTGTTGGTAAGGTAGACGCCCCAAGTGGCAAGTGTTTATTTTATGTTTTGTTTTGTTTATGCTGTTTTGATGCTTGCACTTGTATCCAGCAATATGGAAAAATAAACCATATCATTTGTTTTCAACCATCCTCAACTGCCTTTTTGTACAGTTCAGCATGTAGTGAACCCATCCAGGGGATCACACACACCCGCTACCAAGCTAATCCCTCACAGGACACATTGCTACAGTCGGGGTATCTATGATATGTACTCTGTCTGATAATGATACTGTATTATCACCTCTGTATAATGTTCTTACATACCTGTGCCTGGACAGAGAAGAGCCCACAGGAGGAGGACACGTAGGGGACACAGGAGGAGGACACGTAGGGGACACAGGAGGAGGACACAGGAGGGGACACAGGAGGAGGACACGGAGGGGACACAGGAGGAGGACACGGAGGGGACACAGGAGGAGGACACGGAGGGGACACAGGAGGAGGACACGGAGGGGACACAGGAGGAGGACACGGAGGGGACACAGGAGGAGGACATGGAGGGGACACAGGAGGAGGACATGGAGGGGACACAGGAGGAGGACACGGAGGGGACACAGGAGGAGGACACGGAGGGGACACATTGCTGCAGTGGGGGTATCTATGATATGTACTCTGTCTGATAATAATACTGTATTATCACCTTTGTATAATGTTTTTACATACCTGTGCCTGGACAGAGAAGAGCCCACAGGAGGAGGTCGAGGTCAATCTTTTTTTGAAGCCAATTAGCCAATTAGAGCCTCAGGCTCGTACCATGTTCTTCTATAAAAAAAATTGCAATCCATGCGTCCGGTGCCCTGCATGTAGATTAGGGTCCGAGAGCATGTATTAGGGGGGTGGTGCCCCTGCACCCCATATGGATGGGCCACCACTAGTGTTGAGCAAAAGAAGATTCCGAGATCCCTGCATCCGCACAAACAATGTGGGTAGAGGGATCTCTCCTGCTGCGCTATTGTATTCTGACAGCAGAGACCCCCCCCACAAGAATACTTTGATCAGCTGTAGCGCACCCCTACTTTCAGTAGGGGTGCTACGCTAAAGTTAATGGGGAATGGGAGAGATATTTTGCTCCCATTCATAATTATGTAAATTTGGGCTGCTGTCATTCAGAACTGTCCTGTGGGCCAGTCTGCGCTCCAGGGGTGATGTTCACACCCCTGGGTAGCAGGAGGTGCTAGAGGGGTTCTGACAGAGCCACTTTTCCCCAGCAGCCAATTAGAGGAGTTTTCCCTCGCGGGGCATGCTGGGGGAGGGTATATGCGTTGCATTTTCTTTGGTTCTTCGTGGGTTCCAGGTTCCAGGTGCGACACCCACCTACAGGGTGTGCGCATCCAATGGACCCCGGCAACATGGCCTACCTGGCTGGGGTCGCATGCTATGTGGAGTTCCATGCGGATGCTGAAAGGGGCCCCAGTGACTTACTGGGTCCCCAGCTACACTAAAAGGGATCCCAGGCTGTATGCCGTTCGGTTGGCAATCGGCTTGAGGAGAACCCGGAGGCAGGTGATCCAAGAGGGCTTGAACGAACCATCGGGGATCCGGTGACCGGGAGATTGACAGGTCCACTTCAAACTGTCAACCGTTGACCCTGATTGAACTTATTGGGAGGATTCGCTCAAGAATCCATTTAGCTCACCCAAGTACTAGGCCTGTGGCAGAGGTCTGTTCCTCCCAGCAATCTAAGTGACACTTCGGCTGCCAGGCTTGTGGCAAGAGTCTGTCCGGAGGCGCTTCACCCATTCTGGCTAGAGTGGCGACGAACTGTGCTATTGATGAAAGCAGGCTTGCTTTCCCACCTATCCTGGGCCTGATACTGCAAATTAGGGATGAGCCGAACACCCCTGGGTTCGGTTCGCACCAGAACCTGCGAACAGACCAAAAGTTTGTGTGAACTATAGAGCCCTGTTAAAGTCTATGGGACTCGAACGTTAATTTTAAAGGCTAATATGCAAGTTTTTGTCCTAAAAAGTGTTTGGGGACCCTGGTCCTGCCCCAGGGGA
The DNA here is from genome assembly GCA_029574335.1 of Rana kukunoris. Classification (NCBI taxonomy): domain Eukaryota; kingdom Metazoa; phylum Chordata; class Amphibia; order Anura; family Ranidae; genus Rana; species Rana kukunoris. Next base: position 614,853,619 of record CM056050.1, on the reverse strand, counting down.
GTGTTTGGGGACCCAGGTCCTGCCCCAGGGGAGTGTTTGGGGACCCAGGTCCTGCCCCAGGGGAGTGTTTGGGGACCCGGGTCCTGCCCCAGGGGAGTGTTTGGGGACCCGGGTCCTGCCCCAGGGGAGTGTTTGGGGACCTGGGTCCTGCCCCAGGGGAGTGTTTGGGGACCCAGGTCCTGCCCCAGGGGAGTGTTTGGGGACCCGGGTCCTGCCCCAGGGGAGTGTTTGGGGACCCAGGTCCTGCCCCAGGGGAGTGTTTGGGGACCTGGGTCCTGCCCCAGGGGACATGTATCAATGCAAAAAAAACAGCGGCTCCTGAAAGGGGTAGCGCTACACAGCGCTGCAACTATCGGATGCAAGTGCTGATCAAATGCTGATATTCCAGCAGGACCGAACAGACAGAAGAACTTGCTGAACTGGCTGAATTTCGGTACATGTGTACCCAGCTTAAATTTCTCCATCCCTTGGAAAGCCGGTCACATGGTGAATGGTGTGATGAGCGTTGCTTGTGATACTTCTGGTCTTCACTGGAACTTCCTATTGATGGAGCAAGAAACCGGCCCGGCACAGACTCTTCTAGAAATAGTCACAGGAAATATTGTATCACCACCTCCCCCCTTCCAAGATGAAGCTGATTAGAAGCCTACAGAGATATCTATCAGACCCAAATGTTCTATAAATATACAATATCTTCAACCCTTCCGGAAGGTTATACACAATCATGGCAGAAGTGTCAGTTTAGGCCTTCTACCCATTTTTGGTAAAAAAAATTGCAATAAGCGTTTATCGATTGGTTTGCGCAAAATTTATAGCGTTTACAAAATAGGGGATAGTTTTATTGCATTTTTATTTTTATTTATTTTTTACTACTAATGGCGTCGATCAGCGATTTTTTTCGTGACTGCGACATTATGGCGGACACATCGGACACTTTTGACACATTTCTAGTACCATTGTCATTTTCACAGCGAAAGTGCTATAAAAATGCACTGATTACTGTGAAAATGACACTGGCAGTGAAGGGGTTAACCAGGAGTGGGTGTTTTAGGGGTCAAGTGTTTCCTAGGGAGTTTTCTTACTGTGGGGGGGGGGGGGCGTGGCTGTGCGTGTGACACAGGGAACAGACAATTAGTGACAGCCACACTAGGAAGAACAGGGAAAGGTTTGTTTACACATACCTTTCCCCGTTCTTTCTCTCTGTGGCCCGATCGGCGGCAATCGGGTCCGTAGTCATGGAGAACAGGACCAGGTCGCGAGCGCGCTGCCGGCGGTGCGGTCGCGAACCACGGCTGTGCTCCTAAAGGCCTGTGCCCAGCCGCGTCCTTCTGCCGACGTATATCGGCATGAAGGGGTCCTTAACTGGCTACTGGAGTCGCTCCGACTTCAGAAAAGGTTCCTGTACTACTTCAATCCGACTTCTAGGTGACTTGTACCCATTGATTTCAATAGAAGTCGGATCCCTCTTCATAGTGAGGCAACTTTACAGGAAGTCGTCCCAGTGTGAACCGGCTCTAAGGCAAGCCCCTTCCTCCCACAGAGCTGGTATTTGGTATGAATCATGAAGAGAACTCCACGTCAAATTTTAAATAAAAAACTGGCATGGGTTCCCATCCAAGAGCATACCAGGCCCTTAGGTCTGGTATGCATTTCAAGGGGAACCCCCTACACCAAAAAGGTCATTGGAGAGGGGGAGAAGAGGCTGGAGAGTCAGAAGAGACCCCCAAAGTCAGAAGAAGACCCCGGAGATGCCAAATAAATTACTTTAAAAACCTGTCTAGTGTGTTTTTCTTGAAAATGTTTTCCCCCAGGTGAATGGGTAGGGGTACGATGTATCCCCATACTCATTCACATGGGGTGGGGGGCCGGGATCTAAGGGACCCCTTATGCCCACAGACGCCGACATCCAACAGCCAGGGTTGTTGGGAAGAGGCCCTTGTCCTCATCAACAAGAGTGCTTAGGGTGGGGGGCCGCAGGGTGCCCCACTGGGCCAAAGCAGGGCCGATCCTAGGCAGGGTGCACAGGGTGCATTGCACCCAGGCGCCTGCAGAGGTGGGGGCACGAACATCTAACAGACTCTCTAACAGAGGCCCCCCTCCAGGTCCCAATAAAGTACTCTGCTTCTCTTCCTGTATTTTGTTTATTGTTAAGAGATCATGTAAGGATCCCAGGGTAATGAAGACTTTGCCATAGAAACATTTGTAAAGGGGAGGAGTTAGTAAAATGACAATGCCCACGTGGGGGCGCCAGAAATATTTCTGCACCCAGGCGCCTGTGACCCTAAGATTGGCCCTGCGCCAAAGCACCCATCCCCCCAAGTTGAGGGCATGTGGCCTGGTACAGTTCAGGAGGGGGGCCCTCGCTCGTCCCCTCTCGCTTTCCTGACCGGCCAGGCTGTGTGTTCGGATAAGGGTCTGGTATGGATTTTGTAGGGGACCCCCACAGGGTTATTTGGCATAGGGTGTTCCCCTTCAAATCCATATCAGACCCCAAGGGCCTGGTATGCTCTTGGAGGGGGAACCCATGCCATTTTTTTCCCAAAACAAATTGGCGTGGAGTTTCCCTTAATTATTGGGGGATCAAAGTTGCGTCCCTGCTCATTGAAGTCATACTTCAAGTTGTGGGTTAAAATCGTGGCCGCAAATCGCGGAAAAAGCGTGCGACTTTGAAGTCGCATAAGTGTGAAAGGGGCCTTAAGCAGAGGGCAGCAGAAAACCATGTATTCTCAAGATATGGAGAGATAAAGTCCCATAATTTGAAAAATATCCAGGGCCGTCTTAATGAGCGGGACCCGTGGGCATGGACCAGGGGCCACAGCTGCACAGGGGCATCTGCACTTTCCTGTCCCCTTGTAAACATGTACTAATATGAATTTAAATATTTTTATGGGCCCCATCAGTTCAATAGAGGGGCCCAGAAGGTGGGAGCTGAGGAACTATAGTTTCATTTTCAGGCAGAGGTACACTAGCCAGTGCCCAGTTGCATGCTCCAGAGCAGTGGCGGCTGGTGAAGTTTTAGGATGGGGGGCACAAGACCCTGCTCCTCCACATTTGGCCCCTCCCACTTCTCATAAGCCACACACCTTATAGAATGCACCCACTCCGTCCCCTGTATTCCACTTGCTTCCACTCATAGGGCCAGATTCAGGAACACTTGCGCTGGAGTATTTCGATATGCGCCGCGTAACTGTGATGATGCGCCGTCGTTTCTATGTGCCCGTACCCACCAAACTAGATGCGCCCAATAACGGGCCATTTGCGACCGGCGGAACGTTCCGACGCCAGAGTATCGTCAGCGCTTAATTTCGCTGGGCGCATCAGTCGCGCCTATTGATTTCCCCTGCAAATATGCAAATGAGGGATTTTTCCCAATTCACGAACGGATTAGCACCATACGCTGGCTACATGCGCCGCGCGTATCTCGTCCGTCCGGCGCAAAGTTATTTCTACAAAAGGCTGCTTTATCTTTACTCCAGATGGCCACAGGTCAGCAGGAGAGCAGCTACAGCAGCGTTACCGACGGTAAGAGCTAGCTGAGCACCCCCACTTGCAGGACAACACCTCTGTCCATGCTTGTCTGTCAAATTTTACAGCCATGGAGGAAGACATCATAGGTCTCCATAGCCGAGATGACGGCTGAGAGCTCCTGGCCATTAAAGTTCAGCTTTCTCCTGTGTGTTTGCGGGGAACGGGAGCAGCCATCTCAGAACAAAAGTAACATCGCTGCGGGGAGGGGGAGCAGGATATACTTTAGTGCCGGAATGGCGCTTCTACGGGTGCATTTAAACGCCCAATGGAAGGCATTGCGCTGACGTTTCCCGTGAAGTGGTGCCGACGGAAGTTGTGAGCATGCGCACAAAGGGGGCGAGTGGAGCCTCACTCACTGCGCATGCTCCGTGGTTGATGCGCTGAACGTAAGCCTCTGCGCTGGGCTCCGCCCATCATTTACATATGATCACACCCACTTCCCCTTGCGTCGGGTTACGCCAGCGCATTATCGTTACTCTGGCGCAAGTTTACGCGCAACTGCTATGTGAATAACAGTACTTGCGCCGAAAGGGTCTTCAGAGTAACGTAAATGAGAAGCGTTACTCCAGAGGAAAGATACTCTCATCTACCTGAATCTGGCCCATAGTGTCAGGAGTATACAGCTCAGCATCACAGGACAAAGTATACAGCCCCAGCATCACAAATCATGGTATATAGCACAGCCTTAAAGATCGCCACAAACAAACTAAAAAATTACACTGTTAGTTATGAAGGACTCTAAATGGGCATGAGATTATCAGAGACTGCGGACATACTGCACGAGATTACCAGAGACTGCGGACATACTGCACAAGATTACCAGAGACTGCGGACATACTGCACGAGATTACCAGAGACTGCGGACATACTGCACGAGATTACCAGAGACTGCGGACATACTGCACAAGATTACCAGAGACTGCGGACATACTGCACAAGATTATCAGAGACTGCGGACATACTGCACGAGATTACCAGAGACTGCGGACATACTGCACGAGATTACCAGAGACTGCGGACATACTGCACGAGATTACCAGAGACTGCGGACATACTGCACGAGATTACCAGAGACTGCGGACATACTGCACGAGATTACCAGAGACTGCGGACATACTGCACGAGATTACCAGAGACTGCGGACATACTGCACGAGATTACCAGAGACTGCGGACATACTGCACGAGATTACCAGAGACTGCGGACATACTGCACGAGATTACCAGAGACTGCGGACATACTGCATGAGATTACCAGAGACTGCGGACATACTGCACGAGATTACCAGAGACTGCGGACATACTGCACGAGATTACCAGAGACTGCGGACATACTGCACAAGATTACCAGAGACTGCGGACATACTGCACGTGATTACCAGAGACTGCGGACATATTGCACAAGATTACCAGAGACTGCGGTCATACTGCACAAGATTACCAGAGACTGCGGACATACTGCACAAGATTACCAGAGACTGCGGACATACTGCACAATATTACCAGAGACTGCGGACATACTGCACAATATTACCAGAGACTGCGGACATACTGCACAAGATTACCAGAGACTGCGGACATACTGCACAAGATTACCAGAGACTGCGGACATACTGCACAAGATTACCAGAGACTGCGGACATACTGCACAATATTACCAGAGACTGCGGACATACTGCACAAGATTACCAGTGACTGCGGACATATTGCACAACATTACCAGAGACTGCGGACATACTGCCCAAGATTATCAGAGACTGCGGACATACTGAACAAGATTACCAGAGACTGCGGACATACTGAACAAGATTACCAGAGACTGCGGACATACTGCACAATATTACCAGAGACTGCGGACATACTGCACAATATTACCAGAGACTGCGGACATACTGCACAAGATTACCAGAGACTGCGGACATACTGCACAAGATTACCAGAGACTGCGGACATACTGCACAAGATTACCAGAGACTGCGGACATACTGCACAAGATTACCAGAGACTGCGGACATACTGCACAAGATTACCAGTGACTGCGGACATATTGCACAACATTACCAGAGACTGCGGACATACTGCCCAAGATTATCAGAGACTGCGGACATACTGAACAAGATTACCAGAGACTGCGGACATACTGAACAAGATTACCAGAGACTGCGGACATACTGCACTAGATTATCAGAGACTGCGGGCATATTGCACAAGATTACCAGAGACTGCGGACATACTGCACGAGATTACCAGAGACTGCGGACATATTGCACAAGATTACCAGAGACTGCGGACATACTGCACTAGATTATCAGAGACTGCGGACATATTGCACAAGATTATCAGAGACTGCGGACATACTGCACAAGATTACCAGAGACTGCGGACATATTGCACAAGATTACCAGAGACTGCAAACATACTGCACTAGATTATCAGAGACAGCGGACATATTGCACAAGATTACCAGAGACTGCAAACATACTGCACTAGATTATCAGAGACTGCGGACATATTGCACAAGATTACCAGAGACTGTGGACATACTGAACAAGATAACCAGAGACTGCGGACATATTGCACAAGATTATCAGAGACTGCAAACATACTGCACTAGATTATCAGAGACTGCGGACATATTGCACAAGATTACCAGAGACTGCGGACATACTGCACAAGATTATCAGAGACTGCGGACATATTGCACAAGATTACCAGAGACTGCGGACATACTGCACAAGATTACCAGAGACTGCGGACATACTGCACAAGATTACCAGAGACTGCAGACATACTGCACAAGATTACCAGAGACTGCGGACATACTGCACAAGATTACCAGAGACTGCAGACATACTGCACAAGATTACCAGAGACTGCGGACATATTGCACAAGATTATCAGAGACTGCGGACATACTGCACAAGATTACCAGAGACTGCGGACATATTGCACAAGATTACCAGAGACTGCAAACATACTGCACTAGATTATCAGAGACAGCAGACATATTGCACAAGATTACCAGAGACTGCAAACATACTGCACTAGATTATCAGAGACTGCGGACATATTGCACAAGATTACCAGAGACTGTGGACATACTGAACAAGATAACCAGAGACTGCGGACATATTGCACAAGATTATCAGAGACTGCGGACATATTGCACAAGATTATCAGAGACTGCGGACATACTGCACAAGATTACCAGAGACTGCGGACATATTGCACAAGATTACCAGAGACTGCAAACATACTGCACTAGATTATCAGAGACTGCGGACATATTGCACAAGATTACCAGAGACTGCGGACATACTGCACAAGATTACCAGAGACTGCGGACATACTGCACAAGATTACCAGAGACTGCAAACATACTGCACCAGATTACCAGAGACTGCAAACATACTGCACTAGATTACCAGAGACTGCGGACATATTGCACAAGATTACCAGAGACTGCGGACATACTGCACCAGATTACCAGAGACTGCGGACATACTGCACAAGATTACCAGAGACTGCGGACATACAGCACAAGATTACCAGAGACTGCAAACATACTGCACTAGATTACCAGAGACTGCGGACATATTGCACAAGATTACCAGAGACTGCGGACATACTGCACAAGATTACCAGAGACTGCAGACATACTGTGTTACTTGTCCTGCGACTTGGGACTTCAACGTGGCATGACAAGTCGTACCCCAGGATTTCCAATGAGAACCGTTCATATCTGTGCGACTTCAAGTCACAGCGACTTCAAAGTAGTCCCTGCATTACTTTGGTGCCACTTTGATGCAACTTGAGGTCCATAGACCTCCAGAATACACAGGCATTGTAGGACAATTTGTAATTTTTTTTCAATACGCGGGGGGGGGGGGGGGGGCTTGTGTTTTCCGCTATTTCCGCTGAATATTAAATATAAAAAATGTTTTGGAATAAGCGAGGGGCGGTCGCCAGCTGCTATTTTCGGCCAATATTAAATATATATATATATATAAAAACAAAAAGTAAAAACTTTAAATAGGCGGCCGCTATTTCCGCCCAAAGTTAAATATAAAAAAAACTTTGAATACGCGTGGGGGGGGGGGGGGGTGTGTTCCATTCCTTCCACTATTTCCACCAATTAAATAAAATATGCATTTCCCACAATGCCAAGTGCTTTTCCCACATGAAATGTGCTGTGCCATGTAGTGCCCACCATGTCGTGCAGTGCCCACATGTAAATTGCTGTGCAGTGCCCATCATGTAATGTGCTATGCCATGCAGTGTCTACCATGTCATGTGGTGTCGTGCAGTGCCCACTATGTCATGTGGTGTCGTGCAGTGCCCACCATGTCATGTGGTGTCGTGCAGTGCCCACCATGTCATGTGCAGTGCCCACTATATAATATGCTGTGCCCACCATCAGGGAGGGCCCTTCCCGCATCGCTGCGTCCTCCTGCAGCCCGGCCGGCCGGTACAGGAGATTCAGTTTGCTGTTCCCGGGGCCGGACTGAAAGGAAGTGAACACTCAGTGTGTGCACTTCCTGTCAGTCCGGCCAGGAACAGGAACCTTAATATCCTGTACCGCGCGGTTATGGTACACGGCCGACCGGACTGCAGGAGGACGCAGTGGTGCGGCAAGGGCCCTCCCTGCTGGGGCCCCTGGCCAGGTCGGGGCCCCGGGCAATTGCTTGCTTTGCCTGTCGGGTTCCGACGGGCCTGCTGAGCAGCACACAGTGAGTAGGGTGTCACACCCGTTGTGATATCCTAAAAGAATCATCCGAAGTCCTCACAGCGCCTTCTAACATCTTATAGTTCTAGGATAATCCTCCACACAGGACAGCGGGGGCTTTGCGGCGTTGTCACCGTGTGTCACATTAGTGGCGCTTACTTTGCTGTGAATGTAATGTGCGGTACAATGTGTAACACACAGGACAGTTATACATGAAGAAAGTCAGCACCCAACAGCCATGTGATACAATATGACAAAGTCATAGACCCCCGCTGTCCTGTGTGGAGGATTATCCTAAAGCTAGGAGACCCAATGCCCTCAGGATGTTTATGAAATGCTCCTCCTCCTGTCAGAAAAAATATACCACCCACATTTGCCACTTTACCGCTCTATACTACCCATACCTGCTACTATATTGCCCTATAATACCCAAACCTGCCACTATACTACCCTATACTACCCAAACCTTCCAATATACCGCCCTATACTACCCAAACCTTCCAATATACCGCCCTATACTACCCAAACCTTCCAATATACCGCCCTATACTACCCAAACCTTCCACTCTACTACCCTATACTACCCAAACCTTCCAATATACCGCCCTATACTACCCAAACCTTCCACTATACTACCCATACTACCCAAACCTTCCACTATACCACCCATACTACTCAAATCTGCCACTCTACTACCCTATACGACCCAAACCTTCCACTATACTACCCTATACTACCCAAACCTTCCACTATACTACCCTATACTACCCAAACCTTCCACTATACCACCCATACTACTCAAATCTGCCACTCTACTACCCTATACTACCCAAACCTTCCACTATACTACCCTATACGACCCAAACCTTCCACTATACTACCCTATACTACCCAAACCTTCCAATATACCGCCCTATACTACCCAAACCTTCCACTATACCACCCATACTACCCAAACCTGCCACTCTACCACCCTATACTACCCAAACCTGCCACTCTACCACCCTATACTGCCCAAACCTTCCACTATACCACCCATACTACCCAAACCTTCCACTATACCACCCATACTACTCAAATCTGCCACTCTACTACCCTATACGACCCAAACCTTCCACTATACCACCCTATACTACCCAAACCTTCCAATATACCACCCTATACTACCCAAACCTTCCACTTTACTACCCATACTACCCAAACCTTCCACTATACCACCCATACTACCCAAACCTTCCACTATACTAACCTATACTACCCAAACCTTCCACTATACTACCCATACTACCCAAACCTTCCACTATACTACCCAAACCTTCCACTATACTACCCTATACTACCCAAACCTTCCACTATACTACCCATACTACCCAAACCTTCCAATATACCACCCATACTACCCAAACCTTCCACTATACTAACCTATACTACCCAAACCTTCCACTATACTACCCATACTACCCAAACCTTCCACTATACTACCCTATACTACCCAAACCTTACAATATACCGCCCTTTACTACCCAAACCTGCCACTCTATCACCCTATACTACCCAAACCTGCCACTCTACCACCCTATACTACCCAAACCTTCCACTATACTACCCTATACTACCAAAACCTTTCAATATACCACCCTATACTACTCAAACCTTCCACTATACTACCATATACTACCCAAACCTTCCAATATACCACCCTATACTACCCAAACCTTCCACTATGCTACCCAAACCTTCCACTGTACCCCCTATACTACCCAAACCTTCCACTATACCACCCATACTACCCAAACCTTTCACTATACTACCCTATAGTACCCAAACCTTTTACTATAATATCCTATATTACCCAAACCTGCCACTATACCACCCTATAGTACCCAAACCTGCCATTATACTACCCTATACTGCCCGACATGTGGCAACGTCTTGGCCTCATTGGACAGGGTGGTCAGTGGTAAGGTGCATATTATTGCGGACTCATGGTCCAGCAGGCATGGACAGGGACATTTCATTTTTTTCACGGTGCACTGGGTAACCCTGCTGGCAGCTGGGAAGGATGCAGGACAGGTTCGGTATTGTTGGAGCTTATTCCGCCACCACACCGCCAAAATGCTGTTAGTGTTGATTCTGCCACACCTCTCTCCTCCACCCCTTCCTCTTCTTCCTCTATGGCCTCTAGATGTGCCGATTTGTCCTTGGAACCAGCAGTGCTCCGTAGGCGTTCTAGGGGCTACACAAGCACTCAGGCAAAAAGATGCCATGCAGTGCTTGAGTTGGCCTGCTTAGGGGACAGGAGCCACACTGGGGCAGAGATTCTGTCAGCTCTGCAGGGGCAAGCTCAGAGTTGGTTGACGCCACACCAGCTTCAGCCAGGAATGGTGGTTTGCGACAATGGCATCAACCTCCTCTCCGCCCTTTCCGATAGGGACACTTTACACATGTGCCCTGTTTGGCTCACATCCTTAATTTGGTGGTGCAGCGGTTCTGCAGGTACTTACAGGATCTCCTGAAGCAGGCCAGGAAAGTCTGTGGGCATTTCTGCCGGTCATATAATGCCACTGCTCGGCTGGCTGACCTCCAAAAGGAATACAACCTGCCCAAGAACTGCCTCATTTGTGACATGCCCACCAGGTGGAACTCTACGTTGGCAATGCTGCAGCGGCTGCACAAACAGCAGAGGGCCATCAATGAGTTCCTGTGCGACTATGGCACCAGGACAGGGCCAGGGGAGCTTTTTTTTCGCCACGCTAGTGGGTAATGATCAAGGATGCATTCACTGTCCCGACAATAGGGATGAGCCGAACACCCCCTGGTTCGGTTCGCATCAGAACCTTTGAATGGACCGAACGTTCGTGCAAACTTTAGAACCCCATTGAAGTCTATGGGACTCGAAGGTTTGAAATCAAAAGTGCTCATTTTAAAGGCTAATATGCAAGTTATTGTCCTAAAACGGGTTTGGGGACCCGGGTCTTGCCCCAGGGGACATGTATCAATGAAAAAAAAGTTTTAAAAACTGTAGTTTTTTCGGGAGCAGTGATTTTAATGATGCTTAAAGTGGAAAAAAAATAGAAAAATTCCTTTAAATATTGTACCTGTTGGGTGTCTATAGTAGTGGCACGTGTCTAGAACTGTCCCTGCACAAAATGACATTACTATAGGAAAAAATTCATTTAAAACTGCTTGCGGCTTTAATGTAATGTCTGGTCCCTGCAATATGGATGAAAATCATTAAGAAAAATAGCTTGGGCTTCCCCGCCACCACTCCTCCCAGGTCATTACAAGACCCTTTGGCCCTATATACTTTGAACAGCAGTATACAGGCGGTGCAAACAAGACAGGGACTGTAGGTTTGTTGATAAGTAGAATCTGTTTGTAATTTTGAACTGGTACATTTTTAACCACTTCCCGCCCGGCCAATAGCAGATTTACGGCCGGGAAGTGGTTATGAAATCGTGACTAGACGTTCTCAAACGTCTAGCACGATTTCAATGCCGCGCGCGCCCGTGGGGGCGCGCAGCGCGGCGATCGTTGATGCGGGGTGTCAGTCTGACACCCTGCATCACCGATCTCAGTAACGAGTCTCCGGCGGAGGCTCGCTACCACGTGATCAGCCGTGTCCAATCACGGCTGATCACGATGTAAACAGGAAGAGCCGCCGGCGGCTCTTCCTCACTCGCGTCTGACAGACGCGAGTACAGGAGAGCCGATCGGCGGCTCTCCTGACAGGGGGGGTTCGCACTGATTGTTTATCAGCGCAGCCCCCCCTCGTATGCCCACACTACCACCAGGGATGCCCACACTGGCAGGACAAAAAAAAAAACGTACAAAAAAAAAAAAAAACAGGATAAAAATACAGGTAAAAAAAAAAAAACATGCCAGTCAGTGCCCACACATGGGCACTGACTGGCAACATATACATCAGTGCCACCCTGCAGTGTGCTTCAGTGCCACCCCTCCGAGCCAATACATGCCCAGTGCCCACCTATCAGTGCCCATCTGTGCCACCCATAAGTACCCATCAGTGCCACCCATAAGTGCCGCCTATGAGTTCCAAGTGCCGCCTATGAGTTCCCATTAGTGCCGCCTATGAGTGCCCATTAGTGCCGCCTATGAGTGCCCATCAGTGCTGCCTAAGAGTGCCCATCAGTGCCGCCTAAGAGTGCCCATCAGTGCCGCCTAAGAGTGCCCATCAGTGCCGCTTAAGAGTGCCCATCAGTGCCACCTAAGAGTGCCCATCAGTGCCACCTAAGAGTGCCCATCAGTGCCGCCTAAGAGTGCCCATCAGTGCCACCTATGAGTGCCCCTCAGTGTCGCATACCAGCGCCGCCTATCAGTGCCCATCAATGCCACCTCATCGGTGCCCATCAGTACTACCTCATCAGTGCCGCCATATCAGTGCCCGTAATTGAAAGAGAAAACATACTTATTTACAAAAAAGTTAACAGAAAAAAATAAAAATGTATTTTTTTTTCTAAATTTCCAGTCTTTTATTAGTTGTTGCGCAAAAAATAAAAACCGCAGAGGCGATCAAATACCACCAAAAGAAAGCTCTATTTGTGGGGAAAAAAGGACGCCAATTTTGTTTGGGTGCAGTGCAGCACGACCGCGCGATTGTCATTCAAAGTGCGACAGTGCTGAAAGCTGAAAATTGGCTTGGGCGGGAAGGTGCGTAAGTGCCTGGTATGGAAGTGGTTAAAGTGTAGCTCCAGCCATAAAATCTATTTTCAAGCTTTTCTGAAAACACAGAGAAGGGTTATCACCCCTGTTAGGCGGCGTACACACGACCGAGGTTCTCGCTGGAAACCAGCGAGAACCTCGCTGGAAGCTGCATTCCAGCGAGGACCTCGGCTGTGTGTACGCTCTCGGCGAGCTTCCCGTCGGGAAGCCCGTCGAGCAGAAATAGAGAGCACGCTCTCTATTTGCTCGACGGCCCGCCTGGAAGAATGGCTGGTTGCCATTCCCGACGGGCGGGTCGCCGATTTCGACGGCCGGCAGGGAACCTCGACGGGCGGAACGATGTGTTCTGCCCGTCGAGGTTCTCTGCCGTGTGTACACGGCCTCACATTTGTTTTGCTGTCTGTGTGCCTCTGTTCAGAAGATTGCACCTCACTTTATGTCCCAATGACAAATGATTTTTTGGGATTTTTTTTTATTTCTTTTGTGAAACAAGGATTGGTGATAAAGCATCAGTGGACAGAAGACACCTCTTAAGCCCCATACACACGGTCAGACTTTTGGCCAACCAACTTCAAAATCTGCAACTTTTCAAATTTGTCTGATCGTGTGTACGCTACATCGGACCAACTTTTTCAGGTTCCATCCGACAAAAAGTTGGGTATGCGAACGGACCAACTTTTCAGCAACAAAAGTCTGATGGTGCTTTGTGTGATCGTGTGTACAGCAATCCAACCAACTTTTGTACAAAGTGCAAATACGCATGCTCAGAACCAATGTTAAAATCAACCAACAATAGCAGAAGTTAACCAAAGGGTGGCGGTAAAGAGCAGAAAAGAGCAAAAAAAACACGTGATGATGGGAACGTTTTAGAAAAGTTTGCAAAAAAGTCTGACTGTGTGTATGCTATGGGTGTGACCAGACAAATCAATTAGGACAAAAATCCAAGGGAAATTTTGTTGGATGTCCTACCGTGTGTATGGGCCTATAGGCCGCGTACACACGATCAAACATATCTGCTGAAACCGGTCCGCAGACCAGTTTCAGCGGACAGATTCGATCGTGTGTACGGGCTAGCAGACAGGTTTCCAGCAGACAAAAGTTTTAAAGCGTGCTTTAAAACTTGTCTGCTGAAAAGCCGTCTGTCCGACATGTCCGCTGGTTAGTACGCCTAACCAGCGGACATAAATCCCCTGCATGCGCCGAATGGATTCACTGCATGCGTGTAAGTATTTTACTTCCTGGTTCGGTGACGTGGCGGTGCACCGTCATACTCCGCTCCCCATCACAGAATGCTGCGGAAGTGCTGTGGCGGCCAACTGCGCATGCGCGATGCATTCCAAACGCATTTTCGATGCGTTCCAATGGATTTACAACAGTGCACACCAGCAACACCTCGTTCGGCATCCAGGCTCTTTCCTTAATATCCCCGTGGATCGGAAGATGTTAAAAAAAGAGCCAGGAGGCCGAGCGAGTGGAGCGAGCCGCCCGAGCGAAGCGAGGACATGAGGCCGACTGGCCACTTTCCCCTAAGTTCACGTCGCCCTCAATGACGGCTTCACTGGTGTGTACTGTCGTAAATCCATTGGAACGCATCACAATTGCGTTTGGAACGCATCGCGCATGCGCAGTTGGCCGCCACAGCACCTCCGCAGCATTCTGTGATGGGGAGCAGAGTATGACGCGTCAGTGGCGACAACGTCACCGCCACGTCACCACACTGTCCGTCCGCGGGGATTTTGGTTTGATCGTGTGTACACACATCAGACCAAAATCTCCAGGAGACATATCCGATGAAATCGGTCTGTCGGACCATTTTCATCGGATAAATCTCCTCGTGTGTACGCGGCCTAACAGAAGAGAATTTCCCTTCCTAGGGGTAGATTTCCTCTCACTTCCTGTTGTCTCCTTCCGTTTGCAAGTAGGAGTCGTTTGTAAGTTGGATGTTTGAAAGTAGGGGCCTGCCGTATATACTCTGCAGAAATTTGGGCCCTAGGTGTTGGTGTTGCCACAACACTGTAACCCCTCACAGTTAGTCTTGGTGGGCGCTGGAACGCCCTGCTGTGAAATATTAGATCAAGAGTTGTAATTACATGTCATTGTTGAACAGTGGTAGAAAAATTGGGCCTTTGGTGCTGGCGCTGGTGCCACAACACTGTAAGGCCGCGTACACACGAGGAGACATGTGCGATGAAACGGGTCCGCATCGGGCATGTCTGAAGGGATATTTTGGTCTAATGTGTGTACACACCATCGGACCAAAATCCCCGCGGACAGAGAACGCGGTGACGTAGAAGACACCGACAGACTAACCATCGGACATGTCCGACGGACAAGTTTCTAAGCATGTTTAGAAACTTTTGTCCGATGGAAACCTGTCCGCTAGGCCGTACAGACGATCGAACATGTCCGCTGAAACTGGTCTGCGGACCAGTTTCAGCGGACATGTCTCCTCGTGTGTACGCGGCCTAAGTCCTCACAGTTACTCTTGGCGGGCGCATGAATGGGCCCTGCTGTGAAATATTAGATCAAGAATTGTAATTACATGCCCCTGTTGAACAGGGGCAGAAAAATTGGACCTTAGGCACTGGTCCCACAACACAGCAACCCCTCACAGATACTCTAGTTGGAGCGCACTAATGAGCCCTGCTGCAAAGTATTGCATTGTTAACCACTTCCATACCAGGCACTTACGCACCTTCCTGCCCAAGCAAATTTTCAGCTTTCAGCATGTAACACTGTACCCAAACATTTTTTTTATCATTTTGTTTCCACATTAAAGCTTTCTTTTGGTGGTATTTGATCACCTCTGCAATTTTTATTTTTTGTGCAACAACTAAAAAAAGACCAAAAAAAAATAAAGAAGTTTTTATTTTTTGTAAATAAGTATGTTTTTGTCTTCAATTAAGGGCACAGATGAGGTGGCACCGATGGGCACTCATGAGGTGGCACTGATGGGCACCGATGATGCAGCAATGATGGGCACTGATAGGCGGCACTGATAGGCGGTGCTGGTATGCGGCACTGATGGGCACTCATAGGCGACACTGATGGGCACTCTTAGGCGGCACTGGGCACTCTTAGGCGGCACTGATGGGCACTCATGGGCAGCACTGATGGGCACTCATGGGCGGCACTGATGGGTACTTTTGGGTGGCACTGATGGGCACTGATAGGTGGGCACTGGGCATGGATGGGCACTGATGGACATTGAGGGGTGGCACTGATGGACACTGAGGGGTGGCACTGATGGCATTTCTGGGCATCACTTGTTTATCCCATATTGTGCCAGTCAGTGCCCATGTTATCAGTCAGTGCTCCACTTGTGGGCACTAATTGGAATCTATTGTTCAATATTTTTTTATTGGTTGCCCCCTTCCCTGGTGGTCCAGTGTGGGCATCCGAGGGGAGGCTGCACTGATATAACAATCAGCGTGAACACCCCTGTCAGGAGAGCCACCGATCGGCTCTCCTATACTCATGAGGAAGAGCCGATCAACGGCTCTTCCTGTTTACATCGTGATCAGCCGTGATTGGACACGGCTAATCACGTGGTAAAGAGCCTCCGGCTGAGGCTCTTTACCAAGATCGGAGATGCAGGGTGTCAGACTGACACCTTGCATCACCGATTGCCATGCTGAGCGCCCCCACGGGAGTGCGCCGGCATGTTATCCTGCTGGACGTCAATAGATGTCCAGTCAGGATAACACAACCACTTCCCGGACGTTAATATACTATTGACTGTGTGGGAAGTGGTTAAACGGGGGCAGAAAAATTGAGCCTTAGTGGTGCTGGTGCCACAACACTGCAACCCCTCACAGATACTCTAGTTGGAAAGCAGGATTGCAAAGCATTGCATCAAAAATTGTAATTACATGCCCCTGTTAAACAGGGGCAGAAAAATTGGGCCTTAGCCACTGGTGGCGGTGCCCAGAACCAAAAACATTCTTACATGCTATCAGCAAGATAATTAAGGAGGAAAGGGATATTCAGTCAGCATAACAGGATAGTCACTCAGCATCGGCATAGGCAGTCTTCAAGGGATCTGACATTTAAAAAAAAAAAAAAATATTCAGTTACATCAGCATCAGGTGCTTGGTAGCTGGTGGTCACCCAAGCCTGATTCATTTTTATGAAGGTTAGTCGATCGACCGAGTCAGTGGAGAGACGCACCCTGTGATCTTTTACAAGGCCTCCAGCAGCACTGAATGTGCGTTCTGAAAGAACGCTGGATGCAGGACAGGCCAGTAGCTTAATTGCGTACTGTGCAAGCTCTGGCCAGTGATCCATCCTCAAGACCCAGGAAGCCAGAGGATTTTCGGTGGAAAAGGTGTCCAAGTCTGATCTTGCCCCTAGGTATTCCCGCACCATGTAAAACAGACGCTGGTGATGGTTGCTGGAACCGGTCATACTTTGGGGCAGCAGACTAAGAAAAATTCTGAAAGCATCGGTCTTTGACTGACCGAAGCCTCAGCAACATGTTGTCCAGGACCAGGATTTTGTAACCTCCCAGTCTTTGGGAACGCGTTGCACAGACCTTTCTGCAAGGCCTCCAGAAGATGTTTCATATTCTGCTCCCTCTGCGCCAGCAAGATAAGGTCCGCAACCTTACTCTTGTAATGTGGATCAAGGAGGGTTGCCAGCCAGTAATTATCCCTCTCCTTGATAGCACGAATATGAGGATACTTCTACAGGCTTTGCAGGATCAGGGAGGCCATACAGTGTAGGTTTGCTGAGGCATTCGGGGCACAGTCCTCTGGGTCACTGAGGACAACAGGATCTGCAGCCACCTCATCCCAGCCACGTACAAGTGAATGGGTTTCTTGGGACTGTAATTGATCCCTTGAAGACTGCTGCTGATGCTGACTGCTAGGCTCCACCTCCATGCTGCTGATACAATCATCCTCCTCCTCATCCTCTTCCTTTGCAATAGGCGGGCAAACAGGAACACTGTCTGGATAAAGGGGGCCTTGAGAGGTAAGGAAGTCCTCCTCTTCCTCCCTCTGTTCTGCCTCAAGGGCCCTGTCCATTATTCCACGCAGCGTGTGCTCCAACAGGTGAATAAGAGGGACAGTCTCACTGATGCATGCACTGTCACTGCTCACCATCCTCGTGGCCTCCTCAAATGGTGACAGGACAGTGCATGCATCCCTGATCATGACCCACTGGCATGGGGGGAAAAAAACCAAGCTCCCCTGACCCCGTCCTGGTGCCATATTGGCACAGATACTCTGGATGCGAACCAAACCGGGATGTGTTCGGCTCATCCCTAATTTAGAAATATTGAACTGAAGTAACCACTTCTTTGACCAATCTACCAGCAATGCCAAATCCTTCCCTAATAATTATGCATCACATGTTTTGTCTGCAGTTTGTAGTGTCATGGCTGATCGATTACCCTATGTCAATGTATTCATTCACCTAGCTTGTCCCCAAGCATCATATAAATGGGCCACTTCATGTTCCGGGACACAACGTCATGTCCAAGCCTCAACATTTTCTCTGCGGTGCACCACAAATATGAGAGACGGCCGGAAGCCATTTCCAAATGACAATGCTTCGTTTCTCCCCCCTTCTTTAATTGCCACACGGCGTGACGTTTGTGGGCGGTAATGCAGCGACGCCTTTATGGGCTCCCTTCCGGGCAGGTTTGGCACTTGTTCACAACACTCCACTGCACATGGAATTCCTTTTCTCTGGTCGGACGCTGTATTTCACAGAGGTAACCCAGTAACCCAGTCCTCCCTTCACTATCACCTTTTTGGTATCAGGTTTGGATCACTTCACATTCTCTCTTCACACATTTTAACTATGTCTGAGTTTTACCTTGTCCTTTGTAATCACATTCCTCATGGACTGGTTACCATTCCTCAGCACTATCTTCATCCCATTTGCACGGGTCCTTCCTTCCCACTCCTCACCTCTGGTCACTCCTTGTGACACATACATCCACTCTTACTCAGTTAATTTCCTCACAGGGTTGTCCAGTGTTTCCGTGCCTGCCTGGCGGCTGCCCGTTTGGGTTGCCCCCAATGGTCCTCCCACCGTGGCTCAAGGTTGGGGGTATTCCCAGATGTCTGACATGCCTCACCTTCACCCCCACCAGCAGCAAATCACAACTTGTAAGTATGCACTTTGGTGCTAGGAGTTTCATCCTACCCCTATCTATATTTTTACCTCTGTACTTATACATAAATGCTATCCTAGATATACCACACGCATGCTCCTGCTGCGTGGTACAATAGCCACAAAACGCGTCGAGCTATCCGATGCCATGCTTTCAATATTCCACAATCTGATCCCTCAATTATCAAGTATACCCCATCTCTACAGGTTCAATGAGGCCATAGGCCCTGCAGGCATTATTTCTTACTACGATGTTATACTACTCTGGCTGTTTTGACCCATTATAATTTGTTGTTGTCTCAAATTGTGACATAACTGTTATTACACTACCATACATCTTTGTTAGAATCATGTTTATTGTCTACCCCTATAACAGTAGTTTCATTGTAATGCTTAGTGTTATCATCATGCCTATTGTTATTACCTTGCTTATCATGTACTTTTTTTCTCTCAAAAAAGGATGTTTATTGAATAATATGGTAACAATACATGGTTACAAACAATTTGAACGGTTTGCCTTTGTCCATCCTCAAACAGCATAAAAAGATAACAATACACTCACAAAACATCTATCCCCCTACACTCTCCCTTTACTAAACCAGCATAGTCCACAATAGTACAGGTAGAAAAATAGCTGTGAACTCACACACCCAATATCGTACTCAAGCGTGGGCAATGACTCAGGCCCCTGACCCTCCCTTCCTCTCCCCCACATGATGCCTCATTATACCATTTGAGTCCCCGTATCTCCCAGTTATTATATGAGCAGCCTGTCCAGTACCAGCTCTAATGGAGCCAGCCCCGGGGTATTTAACCAGGGGGCCCACAATAACTCGAACCTTCCCCTCCGTTTCCTGAGCTGATAGATATATTTCTCTGCCCTGAGTGTGAATTGCATCTGAGCTATCCATTCCCCTAATCTAGGGGGATCCACATCTTTCCAATGGGTAAGAATGAGTTTGCGGGCCTGGAAGAGGGCCCTGCCAACGGCTTCCTTCGAACTGTCCTCAAGTGGCAAATCATCCATGATACCCAAGATACATACTTTAGGGGTCTGCGGTACCTGAACCATAAAGACCTCACTCAGAGTTTTGAGAACCCCCACCCAATATAGGTGCAACTTAGGGCATCGCCACATCAGATGGATGAGGTCTCCACGATCCCTGGCACATCTAGGGCAGGAATCATCATCCACCAAACCCATCCTGTGCATTCTGGCTGGCGTGAAATGTACCCGCAGGACAATATACAGTTGTGACAGCCGCTGTGCCACATTAAGTGAGGAACCCCGAATAGCTAGCAGTGCCTCCTCCCATTGTTCCTCCTCAAAAGCACCCACGTCTCTCTCCAGCTTATCATGTACTTTGATACTATTATTGTTTGTATGTGCCATGTGATATTTCATTAAACTTCTTTTGGCTCACCCAATTATTCTTTTGCATCCATGTGCTTCATGTAAAGTCCCACCTTCCTTGCTCTCCCTCTCTCAAATGTAATAGGGATGGAAATACATGACCCTACCGGGCCATGATTTCATTTAAAGTCCCTAAAGTTGGAAATACACAACCTTACCAGGATGTGGCTTCCTAATAACCCCCTTTGTTTTTCTCTTATTTGAGTGGTAATGTGTTGAAACACATCTCTTCCCTTCACTGCTTTGCTTGTTTGTGTCTGTGGCAGATCTAATTACTGTGTAGTTGTCAACTGCAAAGCACTTGTCATGGACATGCAATAGTATGGCAGCTCACCTGTTTGTCCATCTGTTCATTAGAGGTCTGACCCTCTTCTGGTTCCCTTTTTTATCATTTCCTCTTCCTGTATGGCCCCACCCAGGCCATCACAGAAAGTCTATATTAACTGTCGCACTACAGGTCTGCGGTGCTGTTCAACAGTGTAGTTTGCTAGTTCCTGTCTGCAGTGTGCTACGATCATCTTCCTGTGTACCATTTTTGGCGTGTCCCTGACTTCTCCCGTTTGCCTGTGCCCCTGACCATTTAGCTGTCCCTCGGTTACCCTTGTCTGCTTGTTGCCCTGACCTCGGCCTACCCATCGCCACCGTTTGTCCTGCTGGCTGCTTCCTCTCTCTCCCTGCGGAGTGTGACCTAGGGGATCTCGGGGATCGCAACCTGGATCCAGCTGCGGCAAAGGCCATCCCCACCAATAGGGGCTCCGGTGAAAACAAATCTGGGTCTTAGACTCCGCGCCCTGGGCGATCTTGGGTTACGCTTCCTCCGATAGCAGCAGTCGGCTATAGGGTTCACTACCCTGTGGTGCATCCCTGACCCCAATGGGGTCCACTTGTCACCTGGCCATGGGTGACCTGACAGCACTAGACCGAGAGACCTGGGGATTGTGGGATATGTAGTTTCTTCACAGGAAGTGTCAGTTCTCACACTACAGACTTGCCATGCCTCATGTATTATGTCTAAACACAGAAACTTCTGACATCAGAATGTGATTTACTTTACTATAAGTGGTGTATACAGGACATACAACACATGACACCATAAAACTAGAGGTATAGCTATGACTAAGCATTGAAGCTCAATGCGAAACGCGTCAGCTGTTTTTTGTTCCCACTGTATGCTTTCTTTGTAGTGCATCCATTTATTTTACCACAATAAAGGGCTATTTTTGAATTTAACCTATTTTTGAGTGCGGCTGTCCAAACCTCTTCTTCTGATTGCCTAGTGCATTGCCGGCACCTGCCTGGGTTCTAAACGGACATTGATTGCCTGGAGCTCACCTGGAGCGGTTGTCTTTCCCATTTGCATAAAACTAGAGGGCAACACATGACATCATCAAACTACAGGGCAACACATGACATCATAAAACTAGAGGGAAACACATGACATCATCAAACTACAGGGCAACACATGACATCATCAAACTACAGGGCAACACATGACATCATAAAACTAGAGGGAAACACATGACATCATCAAACTAGAGGGAAACACATGACATCATACAACTTTAGGGCAACACATGACATCATAAAACTAGAGGGCAACACATGACATCATAAAACTAGAGGGCAACACATGACATCATAAAACTAGAGGGCAACACATGACATCATAAAACTAGAGGGCAACACATGACATCATAAAACTAGAGGGCAACACATGACATCATAAAACTAGAGGGCAACACATGACATCATAAAACTAGAGGGCAACACATGTCATCATAAAACTAGAGGGCAACACATGACATCATAAAACTAGAGGGCAACACATGTCATCATAAAACTAGAGGGCAACACATGACATCATAAAACAACATGATCAATGCACCATTTATTGTGAAGGCGCTGGTGTATACATAAGTCCAGATTAGTCGCCATTCTTATGCCGCATACACACGATCACTTTTTGTGATGAAAAAAAAACGACGTTTTATGTGACGAAACAAAACGACGTTTTTCAAACTTCATTTTCCAAAACGACGTTGCCTACACACCATCGTTTTTCCAAAATGCTCTAGCAAAGCGCGGTGACGTACACCAAGTTCGACGGCACTCTGTTCCATTGACGCTCCGTCTCATAACTTGCTCCTGAGCATGCGCAGGTTTAAAAACGTCGTTTTCAACGTCGTTTTGCCCACACACCATCACTTTTTATGACACAAAAAATGACATTTTGAAAAACGACACAAAAAATTCAAGCATGTTCGAATTTTTTTTTGGTCGTTTTTTTGAAGACATAAAACGACGTGCCCACACACGATCATTTTAAATGACGTTTTTGAAAACGTCGTTTTTTTTCATCACAAAAAGTGATCGTGTGTACGCGGCATTACACTGATAACCAGAGTTCAAAGGTCAGGTGGGGCATTGTGGAAACTTTAATATTTGGTCAGGTAAATTTCCACCGGAAACTTTGAACCTGCAGGAGCCGCTATTCCAAACCTCATCCCCATGCGCGATGCTGAAAAATACTTGAATCCTCTATAGACCATGAGCGCAGTATGTTAGTAGGACAGCAGATAACCCCTGGAGAAGAATGGGAGGAAGAGGACCTTTCATCACAAGAGGAAAAAACATATAAGATTGCAGAGGTGGGAGGAGCCAGGAACTCGGCACACAGATCCCACCAAGAAAGTCCCCGAGATAGAAATCACTTTCTGCTGGTTTCACTCTTCGCCATCCACCAGACTGATGCCCTGTGCACACGATCGGATATCTGATGGAATCTAATCCGATGGATTTTTTCCATCGGATATCCGATGAAGCCGACTTTCATCAGTCTTGCCTACACACCATCGGTTAAAAATCTGATCATGTCCAACGCGGTGACGTAAAACACTACGACGTGCTGAGAAAAATGGAGTTCAATGCTTCCGAGCATGCGTCGACTTGATTCTGAGCATGCGTGGATTTTTGACCGATGGATTTCCCCACAGACAACCGTTTTTTCCTATCTGTTTTTGATCCATAGGAACAATTTAAAACATGTTCTATTTTTTTCACCAAAAAACGATGGGGCCCACACACGATCGGTTCATCCGATGACGACGGTGCATCGGTCCGTTTTCATCAGACAAACCGATCGTGTGTACAGGGCATCAGCGATATGGATTGTGGTTGGATTGACACACCATATTTGTTTGTGGTTTTTCTCTATAAAATTCAGAGGAAATTCATGTCTTGTGGTGAAATCTTCTTCCTCTTTAATTTCTTTATGACTTTCATTCAGACCTCACACTTGACTGCAGCGATGTGGCCCCTCCGTGTCCTCCTCCTGTGGGCTCTTCTCTGTCCAGGCACAGGTATGTAAGAACATGATCATAATAAAGACAAATGACAAAATTCTTTTTAGATAATATTTTACTATAAATATTACATTTTGTGTTTGCTTTTCTGTATGGTAATTTCATAATACTGAATTTAAGAAATGCAAAAAGCTAAAAGATGAAGTATTTGATATATGTTTGAAGGTTTTTATATAAAAATAATACAATAATATGTTTTTTTTTAAAAAAAGGAATAGTCTAGTGAAACAGGTTTTCAAAACAAATTAACATTTCTTATTTATAGTGTTACAAATGTAATATTATTAACCACTTAAGACCCGGACCAATACGCTGGCAAATGACCCAAGGGGTTTTTGCGATTCGGCACTGCGTCGCTTTAACAGACAATTGCGCGGTCGTGCGACGTGGCTCCCAAACAAAATTTGCGTCCTTTTTTTCCCACAAATAGAGCTTTCTTTTGGTGGTATTTGATCACCTCTGCGGTTTTTATTTTTTGCGCTATAAACAAAAATAGAGCGACAATTTAAAAAAAAATGCAATATTTTTTACTTTTTGCTATAATAAATATCCCCCAAAAATATATAAAAAAACATTTTTTTTCCTCAGTTTAGGCCGATACGTATTCTTCTACATATTTTTGGTAAAAAAAATCGCAATAAGCGTTTATCGGTTGGTTTTCGCAAAATTTATAGCGTTTACAAAATAAGGGATAGTTTTATTGCATTTTTATTAATTATTTTTTTTTTTACTACTATTAGCGGCGATCAGCGATTTTTTTCGTGACTGCGACAATATGGCGGACACTTCGGACAATTTTTACACATTTTTGGGACAATTGTCATTTTCACAGCAAAAAATGCATTTAAATTGCATTGTTTACTGTGGAAATGACAGTTGCAGTTTGGGAGTTAACCACAGGTGGCGCTGTAGGGAATGTGTACCTAATGTGTGTGTTTACTACTGTAGGGGGGTGTGGCTGTAGGTGTGACGTCATCGATCGCGTCCCCCTATTACAGGGATGACGCGATCGATGCTCCGGCCACAGAGAAGCACGGGGAAGCCGTGTGTACACACGGCTCTCCCCGTTCTTCCGCTCCAGGGACGGATCGCCGCACTGCAGCGGCGATCGGGTCCGCGAATCCCGCGGTCCCGGTCCTGGAGCTTCGGACCGGGTCGCGGGCGCGCGCCCGCGGGAGCGCGCCCGCGACCCACGGCTGGGTACTAAAACCAACGTATATATACGTTGATGTGCCCAGCCGTGCCATTCTGCCGACGTAAATCTGCAGGAGGCGGTCCTTAAGTGGTTAAAGCATCAAATGTAAATGTAAACATTTAAAAAAAATGCCTCTTTCTCAAACTGACTTTTTTAAAGCCTTTTAGGAAAGTAATTTGCACTTTAACCGCTTCAGCCCCAGAAGGATTTGCCCCCTTAATGACCGGGCCATTTTTTTAGCAATATGGCACTTTCTGCTATACTGGATATCCAAAAAAAAATATCACAATAGGCATATTGTGATTGGTTTGTGCAAATGTTATCGCTTCTACAAACTATGGGATAGATTTAGGGACTTTTACTTTATATTACACGGTGCATCCTCAGCATGTGACCATGGGGCACGCTTGTCCTTTTTTTTCTGCAGCTGGCCGTGTTATTGAGCCACAAAATGCAGAAGATTAGGTGGAATGGATAACAAAGCCATCCTCATCCTTCTCATCCTCTGTCACCCAGGCTCAGAGTAGTTTGCCTGTCAATGCAGCTGCCAAAGTGACCTATTCCACCTCCTCCTTGTCCACAGTCACTCCTTCCACAGCCCCATCATAATGCACGGAGGAGTCCCCCAAACTATTCGTGCACAGTGTTGGGTACATGCTGCAGGAGGATGCGCAGCATTTTGAAGGCTCCGATGATGGTTCCCAGGTTGAGGAAGGAAGTAACGTGATCCCAGAGAGAGGGGGTGCCCAAGAAGGACAAGAAACTGGCAGTGATGTTCCCCCAGCTGCAGCATACTGCCAAGATTGCTCCAGTGACGAGGAGGGAGGGGATGATGAGGTCAATGACTCCTACTTGGGTGCCTGATAGAAGAGAGGAGGAGGAGGAGTAGGAGGCACATCTCCAATGTGGCAGGATGCCCTCCAGGGGCCAGCTTAAGGGCAGCCACCCTATTGCTGCTGACTCCACGCGTATTTTGAAAAGTTCTTTGGTGTGGGCCTTCTTTGACACATGTGCAGCAGATCGCAGCGTTGCTGTTTGTAACATATGTCTGAAGCGTTTAAAGCGTGACCAAAACCACATGCTTGACCAGACATATGTCGACCTCCCATGCAGTCCGTTGGCAACATCACTTAAGGCCCAGACCAATATGCAGGTTAAAGGGGTTGTAAAGGTAAATGTTTTTTCACCTTAATGCATCCTATGCATTAAGGTGAAAAAACATACAATGGTACCGCCCCCCCCCCAGAACCCCCATTTTACTTACCTGACCCCTCAAAAGTCCCGTGTGTGTCTATGTCCTCTTTGGTTCCCAGCCTGGCCATTGATTGGCTAGGCTGGACGGATTGATAGCAGCGCAGCCATTGGCTGGTGCTCTGTCAATCGCAGTGGATGTTTATCATAATATGAGTGAGGTGATGCACAGAGAAATCCACCCCTCCCCCCCACATAACACATCCTGGTCACTTATTATGATAACATCCAGGAGAGATATGTAAATAACCTGTCACTCGAAGCAAGGGGACGGTAAGGACTTTTTAAATTAGACAGGTTTTTCTCTGGAAGTCTGTTTTATTTCACTGAACAACAAAAGAGGATTGCTCAGAGCTGGATTAACTCTGTGTGGCAAGACTGGGAACAGATGATAGGAAATCTTATACTCTACATTGTGACAGCAAAAAAAATATAAAACTTTTTTTGGGGTTTACATCCGCTTTAATAAAAGCCTTAAAAAACAACATACCACCTCTGAAATAAAAGCCAGACTGATTAACCTGATTAATTAACCTAAAATAAAGGCCTTATCATAATAAAGCCTTTGCGCCGAACGCACCCAAATACGCAGACTCTCGGCCCTCAGGGGACGCAAGTTTGCATGCAATAGTGCCTGACAGTGCTGTGCCGAGAATGCGTGCCTTGTGCACTGCCGGCATAGTGATCAGCGGCTTGCGAAATGTTCCTGATCGCTGCTTGCGATCATGAATTTTCCGGTCATGTGACCACCGCGTCAGCCAATCATGGCGGTAGTTGGTTAGCTTTCCCTACAACTGCTTTAGATTCTCTGATGCTATGGCTGTGTTGTTCCATTTGAGAGGTGGTATGTTGTTTTTTAAGGCTTTTATTAAGTTGATTGGCTTTTTTTAATGTTTGGGAAGTTCTAAGCAGAGCAACTACTTGGTACTGAACATCTCTTCTCTTGGATGCCTTTTGTTTGCAGCACACCGGTGCAATGCTTGAATAAAAAAAAAAGTACCAAAACAGTGTGCAACTAAATAACCTCACATTATATCACTGACGTTTATTGCCAAATCCCTCCATCCCCTTAGGTGAAAATAAAGTTAGGAATACACCAGTTAGGTCTATTATCCATGATTAAAACTGTCCAGCTGCAGCCTGTGTTCTTTGTCTAGTAAAATTGGGGCCTGGCCATGATATTATATCTTGGTGCTGAAGAATTTTACACTGCTGTATCATCTGTGGTCTCCTAATTCTTAATGAGAGTTTGATAGAGATTGGGCAGAGTGTTTTGCACCAGCGAGAACAGGGACAGAGACCCGACAGTAAACTACTGGCCAATCTGTTGGCCAAGGCAGGTTTTTTACTATTTAATAAAAAAGCAGGTGTCATTGGTAAAACTACAAGAATTTTAGTTTTTTTTCAAACTGAAATAAATCATACTGGGCCAGATTCAGGTAGATGGGAGCATCTTTGCTCTGGAGTAACGCTTCTCATTTACGTTACGCTGCCGAAATTTTAGGAGCAAGTGCTGTTATTCATGAAGCACTTGCTCCTAAAGTTGCGGCAGCGCATCGCAAATGAGCCGGCGGAATTCAAATTGGGCGGGTACGGGGCGTGTATTATTTAAACTAAGCGCGATCCCGCGGCGAACGTACTGCGTATGCGTCGAGAGTCAATGCATCCCAGTGCCCATGCTCCAAATTCTGTCAGTGAACGTCAGTGACGTCACATCCCCATTCATGAAAGTTTTACGCAAGCGACGCAATTTTTTTTTTCCGACGCGATGACGACGCCTATATTTAACATAGGATACTCCACTAGGGGGCTGCTTTATCTTTACGCCGCGTATCGCTTACGGAAACGTCGGAAAGTCACTGTGTCGCGCCCGAATACGATCGTGAATTGCCGATTCCCGCTGATTAACATATTTTTTCAGCGTAAATCAGCGGGAACGCCCCCGGCGCCATTTTTAAATTAAAGTTGCGATGCGATGGCGAAATTCAATTGCGCCGATCGCATCTGAACACCAACCCGGCGTTTCTTGTTTTCTGGTTACAGAAAACAGAAACGCCGGCTTAAAGTGACAGTTAGGCTGGAGTATCACTGATATCGGTATTTAACCCAAGCTTAGTGTAAAATAACGCAAAAAGGTTTATGCTCTATATGGTCTGTTATTTTATGTTATCACTGATAATGTTCATAATAATTGTACTGTCCCATAACCCCATGTACAACTTCTTTAAGTCATCCACCCAGCCTGGTATTTAACCACTTGACCACTGGGCACTTAAAGCCCCTTCCTAACCAGACCAACTTACAGCTTTCGGTGCTCTCACGTTTTGAATGACAATTACTCAGTCATACAACACTGTAACCATATGAAATTTTCGTCCTTTCTTTTAACTACTTCAGACCCGTGCTATCGTCTAATGACGGCTACAGCGCGGGTCTGAATATCCAACATGCCGTCTTTTGATGGCCGCCCCTTTGGGCGTTCCCAGCGTGCGCTGTAGAGCACGCTGCGGGGAAGCCCTGTGTTGTCCGTGTCCCTTGAACACGGCCAATCACAGATCGCTGCGAACGGCCAGTCAGAGTGGCCGTTTGCGATGCGATCTGTGCAGCGTCCTGTCTCTGGAGAGGAGGAGACCGATCTGTGTTCCTTGTACATAGGGACACAGATCGGTCACCCCCCCAGTCACCCCCCCCTCCCCCCACAGTTAGAACACACCCAGGATACACATTTAACTCCTTCCTCACCCCCTAGTATTAACCCCTTCAATGGCAGTCAGATTTATACAGTAATTAGTGCATATTTATAGCACTGATCGCAGTATAAATGTGAATGGCGCCAAAAATGTGTCAAAAGTGTCCGATGTGTCCGCCATAACGTCGCAGTACCAATAAAAATCGCAGATCGCCGCCATTTCTAGTAAAAAGAAAAATAATAAAAAATAATAATTCTGTCCCCTATTTTGTAAGCGCTATAACTTTTGCGCAAACCAGTCGCTTATTGCGATTTTTTTTTTTTTTTTTTACCAAAAATATGTAGAAGAATACGTATCGCCCTAAGCTGAGAAAAAAATGTGTTTTTTTTTTTTTTAAATTGGGATATTTATTATAGCAACAAGTAAAAAATATTGTATTTTTCTTCAAAATTGTCGCTCTTTTTTGTTTATAGCACAAAAAATAAAAGCCGCACAAGCGATCAAATACCACCAAAAGAAAGCTCTATTTGTGGAGAAAAAAGGACGTAAATTTTGTTTGGGAGCCACGTCGCACGACCGCGCAATTGTCAGTTAAAGCGACGCAGTGCCGGAAGCTGAAATTTCACCTGGGCAGGAGGGGGGTGTATGTGCCCAGTAAGCAAGTGGTTAAACAAAAAAAAGCTTTCTTTTGGTAATATTTTATCATGTGCTATAAAAGAAAAAAGACTGAAAATTCTGTAAAAAAATATGAAATTTTCTTTGTTTCTGTTATAAAATGTAGCAAATTTTGTATTTTTTTCCCCTAAATGTTGCCCAAAATGTATACTGCTACAACTGCTTTAGATTCTCTGACGCTATGGCTGTGTTGTTTCATTCCAAGCCCCCTTATTGGCCCTTCCAACTCCCCCCTTCTGGTCATAGATCAAAGGTCATGCAGAGTATTATGATTAAAAAAATGATCCTGTGCAGATCTGCACACAAATCCACTGGGGCCACAAATCTTGAAGTCGCAAGATTCACCTCAAAAGCATGGCAGTGACAAACATGAACCTCATTCCTATATATGAAATGCTAAAATATAAAAGTGCATGTTTCTCTCAGTTAGATGACTGTTGCCACATGGAGTACACTGGTATGATACTTCTTGGCAGGTGGCATGAGCTCTCCTAGGTCACAGAATCTAAATACCACTAGAGCTTTTCTGGAGCTTCTGATGATGGAGATGGACCAGAAGCCCTACTGGCCTGTTTGCTGCAATTGGCACCAGGTCACAGCATTTGGGATTGCCCCATCAGCAAACAGCTGGTACAGAAGGACTGTGATGCAGGGACAGGGGATCAATGCACAATTAGGATCAATAAGAGATATTGGCTGTAACGGTCAGGGGTTAACGCCGTTTATGATATTCCATTCCACCAACCCAAGACAGCTTATCCGACACTCCACAATCCAGCAGACAGGACCCATTGGATTTCCCCAAGAATAACGAGACACAGCTCTGTTCTCTGGTTTCAAATAAATAGATCTTTTAATGGTAAAATTCAGGCATTATACAGTAGTAGATTATTTTGGCAGAAAAAAAAATTCCCAGAGGTGATCAAATACCACCAAAATAAATCTCTATTTGTGGGAACAAAATGATAAAAATGTAGTTTGGGTACAGTGTATCACGACCGTGCAATTGTCATTCAAAGTGCAACAGCGCTGAAAGCTAAAAATTGGCCTGGGCGGGAAGGTGCGTAAGTGCCCCCCGGTATGGAAGTGGTTAAAAAGTAAATGTATGACCCCCCCATAATGTGTCTGCACATTAACTGCAAAGTGCTTTCCCTTAGGTTGTGTGGGTACAGAAGAAGCCGATATCTACTTTCTGATTGATGGTTCGGGTAGCATTCTACCAGAAGAATTTGAGAAAATGAAGACATTTATGACTGGAGTAGTAAGTGTGTTTCGGGTTGGACCAAATAATGTACGCTTTGGAGTGGTGCAATACTCTGACAACACAAAGATTGAATTCACTATCAACATGTTCACTGCACAGGAGACCTTAAAGGGAGCAATAAAACAAATTAGGCAGCTAATAGGGTCTACACAAACAGGAAAGGCTCTGCAATCAATGAAAAGTCTCTTTGCTCAAGCTGAAAGTGAACGGGCCAGAAAAGTTCCCCGGTCCTTGATCGTCATTACAGATGGAGCGTCTCATGATCGGGTGACTGAAGCTGCAGCAGATATTAGAGGAGATGGCATCACCATATATGCCATAGGTGTCAGAGATGCCAGAGGAGAAGAGCTGGAGGACATAGCTGGGAGCAAAGACAAAATGTTTTTTGTTGATAATTTTGATTCCCTGGATTTAATCAAGAAGGAACTAACTCGTGATTTGTGTACACCAGGTAAGCAAATTGAGGTTTGACAGTTAAAATATAGTAAATAGTAGTGTTGCTCACGAATATTCGCATTGCGAATATTCGTTACGAATATTGCATATTCGAGTATTCGCGAATAAATCGAATATCGCGGCGAATATTCGCTATTGCGAATATTCGCTATTGCGAATATTCGTATTTTTTCAAATTTATTTTTAAAACAATCATATCCTAGTGATCTCCATCGACGTCTAAAAGCATTGTTGGTATGATTAGAGACCCTGGGCCGAGTAGCTGAGGCGATCCTTTTATGTTGCGGAATATTCGCAATGCGAATATTCGTATTACGAATATTCGCGAATACTTCTCTGCCCTTCTTTTGCATCAGACCTGTGTATTGCGATCTTAGAGCTTAGCATTGTGCTTCCTATAGGAAATGATCTCCTTTTTCGCGTGTTGTTCGCGCGCATGCGCAGACGAGAATTTTGCAATCAATTTCGCATTAGCGAAATTTCGCATTCGCATTAGCGAAATTTTGCTACATTTTTTTTTTGATGAAATATCACGAATATTCGATATTAAAGAGAAGTTCCACCCTAAAAAATGACTTTATTTTAATCCACTCCTCACCCCCATACATGCCACATTTGGCATGTAATTTTTTTTTGGGGGGGAGTGGGGGCTTCAGTAGGAGTGGGACTTCCTGTCCCACTTCCTGCTTCCGCCGAGGGGCTGGTTAGGCGATTAAGCCTTAATCGCCTACACCAGCCCCTCCCTGACACCTGACAGTGTCCCATGTGATCGCCTACACCAGCCCCTCCCTGTAGGCGATCACATGGGACACTGTCAGGTCCCATGCGATCGCCTCTCCAATCAGCAGCGAGCCGCGCGCGCATGCGCAGTGGGTGCCCGGCCGTGAAGCCGAAGGCTGTCACGGCTGGGTGCCCACAGTCGGGATGGAGACGCCGGCTGGGGAGGGGGGGAGAGGAGCGGAGCCCCGGTCGGCGCGTCGCTGGAACGCAGGAGCAGGTAAGTGAGTGTTTATTAAAAGCCAGCAGCTACACTTTTTGTAGCTGCTGACTTTTAATAAACACAATTTTGGCTGGAACACCCCTTTAACGAATATTTCGCGAATATTCTTCTATATATTCGCGAAATATCGCGAAATCGAATATGGCGTATTCCGCTCAACACTAGTAAATAGTACACATAATAGAAGTAATAATAGAGTCGTCTACAAATCACCTGTAATTGGCGTGGTGAAAAAACAAATCGCATTACAACCCTTGTATTCTTTTTCTATACAGTGCGTCACAGCTTCCGCAATCTATAAAGAACCCCAAAGTGGTAGTGTAGTGGCAGTGGCGGCTGGTGCTCAAATTTAATCAGGGCTGTAATTTATCAGATGATTATGTATCATTACTGCTACGTAAAACTGTGCACATTATGAGGAGTTCCCACCATTCCTGTGCCAAATTCCCAGGTCTGTAACCTGATGTGCCCATTATGAGGGGTTCCCACCATCCCTGTGCCAAGTTCCCGGGTCTGCACATCTGCTGTGCCCATTATGAGAGGTTCCCACCATCCCTGTGCTGAGTTCCCGGGTATGTACACCTGTTGTGCCCATTATGAGGGGTTCCCACCATCCCTGTGCTGAGTTCCCGGGTCTGTACACCTACTGTGCCCATTATGAGGGGTTCCCACCACCCCTATGCTAAGTTTCCAGGTCTGTACACCCACTGTGCCCATTATGAGGGGTTCCCACCATCCCTGTGCTGAGTTCCCGGGTCTACACACCCGATGTGCCCATTATGAGGGGTTCCCACCATCCCTGTGCTGAGTTCCCGGGTCTGTACACCCGCTGTGCCCATCATGAGGGGTTCCCACCATCCCTGTGCTGAGTTCCCGGGTCTGTACACCCGCTGTGCCCATTATGAGGGGTTCCCACCATCCCTGTGCTGAGTTCCCGGGTCTGTACACCTACTGTGCCCATTATGAGGGGTTCCCACCATCCCTGTGCTGAGTTCCCGGGTCTACACACCCGATGTGCCCATTATGAGGGGTTCCCACCATCCCTGTGCTGAGTTCCCGGGTCTGTACACCCGCTGTGCCCATCATGAGGGGTTCCCACCATCCCTGTGCTGAGTTCCCGGGTCTGCTTGCTGGGTTGTTTCCTTTGCAATGTCATGGCTGATGGTGGGATTGGACTTCCCTCCAGCTGCTGCAGACTTGGTGGATCTTGCTCTGGGCACAGGTTTGTCTTCCACAGGGCCAGGAACGGTGTCCATCTTATCATCACCATCCGGGGGAAGCCGCATCAGGAGGGGACTCCAGCTTGGTGATGAACTCCAGCATGGCAGAACCTTCACCCTCCTGAGATGTTCCACATTGCTGGGGTGGGAAGGGGACAGAGGCCTCCGCCATTGAGGGCTCAGCAGATGTCTGAGGTGTTGAACTGATGGGCTCATCCTCCGGGCCCACCGTCTCACTCACTGCAGAGAGGCCCGGAGCAAAAGAACAAGCCATAGGCGTAGGGCCGGCATGACGGGGTTAACAGAAACCCTTACAAGCCAGGGGGGAGTGGTCATGAGAGGTGCAGTGTGTAGAGAAGGAGAGGCTATAAATTCTCCCCCCTCCTTTCCCGGGTAACACAGTCTGGGGAGAAAAGTTTTATCAGGTAGGAATTTTGCTGCTGGGGGATTTTTGGCTCTGCCTGAACTTTCTGGAGTTTGAGCCATGCTACCCAGCTGCATGTGGGGACTGATTGGCTTGGTGGGGGGTGGCTGCAGTCTGTTTTTGGGGCCGCTCCTCAACCGGGACGGCCACCAGGACTTTTTGCCTGGCGGGGGGGTGAGTACCCGTGCAATCGCGGGGGGGTACCCGTCATTTCGCGGCACCCGCGGGGGGGCGGGGCTACCCGCGATTCCGCGGCAACCGTGGGGGGGGGGGTACCCGACATTTCGCGGCACCCGTGGGGGGGCAGGGCTACCCGCGATTCCGCGGCAACCGCGGGGGGGGGGGCATTGGGGCACCCGCTATTTCGGGGGGGTCATCCAGGAGCCAGCATAGATGGGATGGGAGCCCAGCTCGGGCCACCTTGGGCCCCCTCAGCAAAAGGTACAGCGGCGGGCCCTGTAGGCCCCGCAAGGCATGGGGGGGGGGGGGGCTATGGCTCCAAGTCGGCGGCCAGGCCTGGCCCTGCATACTGAGAAGGCTGCTGTGGGCTCTCACCCCGGTTGTGCAGGAGCCTCGGCGAGGGAGATCGGTCGCAGCGGTGGCTAGTCCCTTGCCATACACGGCTAGCCACCTCCAATCCAGCCCAGAGGTGAGGGGGCGTGTGGGAGTGGAAGACAACGGCAGACGTGAGGCACCCAGAAAAGCGTCGGTGAAATCCGTGCACGGGTCCAGAGTGCGCTGAGTGAGCGTTGCCAGCTCTGGGCCCTCGGCCGCCAGGCCCGAGTCGCCTGGTGGGCCATCATCTGAAGGGGACTTCTGGCCCGGAGTTTTCGTTCGGAGGGGGAGTTTGTGCCCAGGACGGAGTTCGCTGCGAGGGAGACAAGTGCTTCGGCTGGTGGGATTTGCTTCCAGGCAGCCCGGTAAGTTGTTTTCATCAATTTCTACTGTGTTACAAAATGCTGGTGTGTTGGTAGAGGGACAGGGGGGGGTCCCCGTAGTCGTTTGGTAGTGCCCGCAGTGGCGGGGGGGGGTAGTGAGGCAAGGCCTAGTGCCAGGGGAAAAAAGGTGGGAGGGGATGCAGGTGTGCATCGGTTGTTTGTAGGGTTGGTATCGTTGGTGAGCCATTGGGGGGGGGGACAATCCCGACGTTGGCCCTGCAGCATCTTGGGTGCCGGCAGGCGGGTGTGGCTGGGGCTAGTGACGCTGGGCATTCCAGGGTTAAGGTGTAGGCGGCGGGAGACTCCGCAAAAAGGAAGGATCTGGTCCGGTTGTCGGACACAAAAGAGGGAAGTGTATACTTGTGATGAGGCACCCCGGGGGTTCACATTTTAAGCAGGAGGTGAGAGAGGAGAGCTGTAAGAGCGAATGTGTAGAGGTATTTGCGCATTTGCCTCAGGAGAAGTTAACCTGGTCATGGTTAGCCTGAGTCCAAAAAAGGAGGATGAAGCAAAGGAGGTATAGGTTTAGACCCAGGACTTTTTGCGAAGTGGTCGCAGTCGTACTCGATCGGGGCGAGCGTGATCAGTGAGGAAAAACTCTGAACACTGTTCAGGGCTTTTCAGTTAACAGGAGGCGATTAGCGAGGCCTATTGTGTTACGGAGGCACGGGATGGCTCCGTTGCGACGAACTGTTCAGGCAACGCAGGGCGGTGGGACCGGCCATGTAGGTGGAGAGACCGAGGACTTTGGCCTTGGGATGCAGCTAAGGTCGGCCCCACGTACGCACGCGACGTTTTTTCAGGGGGGGGGCGGTGTAACCTTTTCCCCCGGGACAGTCGGCCGGACAGAAAAAGGGGGTCTGCTGGCAGTGTACTGAGGGTAACTGCAAGTTTGGGGGGTGCTGCCGGTTCAAGCACGAGGTCTCCAGCTGCGGTGGTAACCATCCCTCTTCCCGTTTTTTTTTTTTTGTGAGCAAAACCATTCTCCCCGCCCCCCCCTTTATATGAGTTGGTCGTTTTTCCTCTTTGGGGTGGTGCCAAACAAGGAGCCGAACAAGTTTAGGCTTACTCATCAACTGTCTTTACAAGTGGGGGGGGGGGGTCGGTCGACGAGGCTATTAGCGTGGGGTATTGTACGGTATGTTACGCCTCCATTGATGGGGCGGTTGATTGGGTCAGGGGTATGGTCGACGGGCGTTCGTGGCCAAGCCTGACATTGCGGCTGCCTTTCGGCTTCTTCCGGTACACCCGGATAGTTTCCGGCTATTGGTCTGTCACTGGGAGTTCAAAAGGGACAAGTGTCTACCGGTAGGTCGCTCTGTTTCAGGTGCCTTGTTGGCACAGTTTAGTTTGTTTCTAGAATAGGTGGGTCGGTATGTGGCTGAAGTGCCCTCCATGGTGCACTCCCTCAGCGTTTGTCTGGCTGGGTCGCGTATTCTGCGCGGTGTTTGTTGGCCACGCTGGAACGCATTGCGGAGCGATTTGAGGTGCCTGCTGGCACCCGAGAAAAGGGAGGGGCCGAAGTCGGTCATACAATTTTGGGGGCATAATAATTGGCTCGGAGGCAATGGAGTGCAGATTACAGTTGTACACACTGTAAAGCCTTGCGGCAAAAACTGGCGAGATATTGGGTTCACAGAAAGTACAAATCTGAGCGCTGCAGTCTCTCCTGGGGAAAACTTATTTTCGTGTGTCTTATTCTTCCTATGGAGCAAGTCGTTTGCAGGCGCCTCTCGACAACCACGGCGGGGGGTTAAGTCACCCAAACACTTTGTGAGGTTTGTGAAGGAACACAGGGAAAACCTGTTGGTTTGTCACTCCGTTTTGGTGTCCTTTAACGGTACGGCTCTGTGGATGTTCGGTCCGGTCAGCAATGTTGACATGGAACTGTTCACGGATGCGGCCGGGGGTTTGGGCTTTGGTGCATTCTTGTGAGAAGATATGAATATATATCTATGTCTATATCTGTATATCCCTGTATATTCATGTATTGATATATCTTCTCAATGCAGAGTTCCCCTAGTATGAAGATGTTTTTTTAATGTTTCAATGATTCAATGTTTCTGAATTCTTTTTGTTTTGCACCTTGTTGCCTTGTTTTTCCCCTGGTTCCCATGAACTGGTCAGTCAATATTTTTATATGAATTCTCGGAAAATATTGTTTTGTTGGAATGTGCCTTCACTTATAATTGCTTGATAAACATTCCCACCATGTAATCTATTTTTTGTTGTCGCTTGTTGTAAAAACAACACCTCACTTGACGCCTTAGTTAGGTCACGATGGCCAGGTGTGAAGTTATCAAAATAATAAATAATGACATGTATACGTGTATTGTGCAAGATTGTGTAATCTTGCTTGTGCCCTCCATAGACTTTCATGTTAGCCTTTTTCTATAAAAGCCTGTAACATTTTGTAAACTATATCACCATCCTTATGAAAGGAGTGATCCTCTGTACTACAGTGTATTCTGAAGTAAACATACATCTAAGACGAATGCAACTTGTCTGTCGTTGATGTCTTACGTTAAGAGACTAACTTATCAGTTGGTGACCCCAAATCGTGTCTTCTTGATCGCGGCTCCTTCTCCGGCTGTCGGACCATCACAGGAGGGACAGCTACACAGAGGCCTCAGGTGAGAAACCTTTTTTCTCATATAAAAACTGTCTTTTCTGTGCGGTTCCGAGGTGCCGGGTGGGCAGTGCGCTCACAGAAGGTAACGCGTTTTTCTTTTGAAAACTTTTAAATGCATTCAGTCTATGTATGGTTACTTAGAATGAAATATGGTACCATTTAAAAATGTGCATGCTAATAGAATTAACATATGTATGTAACTTTTCTTCTTGCCCACGGGAATGACAATATATATATAGACGATTTTTGTGTTACAAGGGATGAATAAATGCAGGTACCACAATTTTCTATGAGAGTATAGAAGTTGATGGATGTTTGTATGAATGGTTTTTGAACGTTTGTGGTCCTAAGGCGGATAGGTTTGCCTTCAGCGGATAGCCACAAACGGGTGATTGACCTGCTGAATTTTTTGTGTGAAAGGTTTTTGAACGTTTGTGGTCCTAAGGCGGATAGGTTTGCCTTCAGCGGATAGCCACAAATGGGTGACAAACTGCTGTATGTTCTTTGGATTAGGGAGTCTAGTCAGGGACTAGCCTTTTTCCACTCAGCAAGGAGACGTCCTTCTGAGCATAGAACGAGATAGACAGTATGAAGTACTGAAATAGGCTGCTGGTACACAGCCGTGGTGATAGAATTAGGAGCTCCAAAAGATATTGTCATTTCTCGAGGGGTAAAAAGAAAATCATGGGGAATGTATTTGACAAAAACATTTTGCTTGTTATGAATAGCCTTGGGCTAACTAAAGATAGAGCCAAAAGGTTGTTGAAGATAGCAAAAGCTACAGGGTTAAGTGTTGCTAAATTAACTCCGAGTGCCCCAATCATCAAAATGATGATAAGTGGGGACCCGGATGCCCTTAAACATCATGTTAGTGGTGTAAGATTACTAAAAAGGAGTACAGAGATGATCCTGCGAAATGGTGGCCACCTGAAGGGTCTCTTAGTACTCCTAATATTGATGCATTATTCAATTTGCTTTTTAAAATGTCCTAAGAAATGGTTAAAAAGACTGATGTGGATGGAAAAGACGCAGCAAGCCAATTATATAGACATGTATATCCTTATTGATTGCGCAGTACCAGAGAAGTATGTAGATGCTTGGAATATGTTTGCTAAATTCAAAGGTGTTACAGAACAGGGAATAGTGAAAGATGAAAATGTTGACCCAAGAGTGTATGAGGAGGATACTGTTCGCCTAAATGAGTTTTTAAGATTGTGGGTTACAGCTACTTTTGATAAGGGACAGGATATGCGAGTGTTGATGGATGTGATACAGAAGAAAGGTGAAGATGTGTTAGAGTATTGGAACAGGTTTAAAGATGCTATACAGAAGCATACTGATTGGATTGCAGATGATGATGTTGACATGAAACGCCCAGAGGTAGTGAATGTGTTGGTGGGAGGATTGTTGCCAGAAATAAGAGAAGAAATAGAGTTGCGTACTATAGGTTGGAGGAAAAAGGGTGCTCCAGAATTGATTGAGATAGCGCAAGTAGCATATGATGTTTTGCAGAAAAGGAAGGATAAGCTAGAAAAGAAAGAGAAAACTAAAATTATGAACATGCAAACCCCGGAGGTCAAAGAAAACAGGGACAGTTTAGGGCGGGCCCTTTTCCCCAGTCCTGTCGCCAGCAGGGTTCACTAAGAACTTGTTTCGGCTGGAACTGTTTTCCAGTAGTGCTGGCGGTGGAACTATGGGGGCCCTGCCATCCGGGACCGGAAGGTCTGTTTACATGGGGATAATCTGGGAGTGGTACAGTTGTTCAACAGGGTGACGGCGTCCTCTTCCCCGGTTATTCATCTCTTGCGGCACCTGGGGCTGCGCTGTTTCCAGAGGTATATGATGGGGTATGCGGTGCATTTATCGGGAGTGGACAAGGTTGTGGCGGACGCCTTGTCTTGGTTTTTAAGTGAGGTCAGGTTCTGGTTTTGGTGCAGGAGGCAGAGGAGCAAGTTTTCCCCTGTCCAGTGTGAGTGGGGAGGATTCAGTTTTAATCATCTCCCAGAAGGTCGGTAAAGTGAGAAAACATGGGCGGCCTAAGAGAAGGTCTGGTTGGTGTGGCAGATGTTGGTTCGGGAGGTGGAGGTGTAGCTGGCGGTTCCAGAGGTATGGGTTCTGATTCAGTATTGTTTGTCCAGGAACATAGAGGCTGGGAGGTCACAGTTGGTACTCGATAAGAAAAAAATTGTTAGTCTGGTATTCTCGTTTGAGTGGCTAAGGTGTCCGGAATTTTTACTATGGGTTTTGGGTGCCACAAGCGCTCAAGGGATATAGCCAGCAGGAACGGCGGATGGATATGCAGCGCCCAGTATCGTTGCATCTTGAGGGGCGTTATAAGGAATGTGGTGACATTGTGTTTATCACGGGATGGGGTTGTGTCGTTTATGCACAGTGTTTTGGTCTGGCAAATTTTAGAGCATTCAGGGTGGGCGAGTTAGTTGCCCCCCCCCCAAGAAACAGTTCAAGGCGGGATGTTGGCTGCTGATGTGTGGAGGGCACATGAAGGGGCCACACTGCTTCTAAGCAGATCCAAAACGGATCAGAGGGGGTAAGGTAAGCCAGTGCAGGTGCACTGTTGTTAGTTTATGCCTTTGCCCAGTCGGGCTGGTGTGGGAAGTCCGGCAGGTACGCCCGAAGGTGGGCGGTTCATTTGGTTACATGAGTAAGGGGCTCCAGGTCGCGGTAACAGTTCGTGGCAGGGTTTCAGAAAGGTTTGGGGGCATTTGGCTAGTGGAGAAGGAATTCTTGGGCATTCCATTAGGATTGGGGCAGCGCCAGAGGCTGCTTGTGATCGTCTTGACGAGGAAACAGTCAAGGGGATAGGCAGGTGGGAGTCGAGGAGGTTTCGACCATATGTAGGCACAATGGTTGGTGGGCCTGGCGTAAGGGTAAGTTGGTGGTTGCATCAATGGTTGTATATGTTGCTTACTGTCTTTCAGGTACAGTGCAAGGATTGGTCTGGAGTATGGGCCACTCCTTTGGAGATTGGGGGGGGGGCTGAGAGAGCGTATATGTGACCGGTGGGTCGACATCTGGGGGTCCCGAGGCGGCAGGCTCGTGTACATTGGTTGCGTTTCCCAGGAATGATGTGGAAGTAGAGTGGTATCGGAAGTACACAGGTTTGCCCGTTGGGACCGATCACTGGAGGTACTGGTTCTCCATGTAGGACAAATGATTTAGGGGGTGAGATCAATGCTGGGGTTGTGAGGTTCCCACATACGATAGTGGTATGATCGGTCATGGTGGCTGGGACATCATAGAGGATGGCCAGACAGTGGAGGGGGTGAAAAAGAGCTTGGTGGAAGATGGACAGAGAGGTGGTGGGGGCACTGCAGTCAGTGGTCGTCTCTGAGCCAGCCTGTCGGCTTGAGGCCTATGACCAGGGGTTAGATAACGCAGTGCCAACCAAATGTGGTTAGTAAGTAGAAACGGGGGCCTGGTGGTCAGGCATCTGGGAGTTGGAGGTG
Organism: Rana kukunoris; assembly: GCA_029574335.1. Lineage (NCBI taxonomy): Eukaryota > Metazoa > Chordata > Amphibia > Anura > Ranidae > Rana > Rana kukunoris. The sequence continues at coordinate 614,812,572 of CM056050.1, read as the reverse complement.
TCTACGTGAAGATACCTTAGGAGGGATGGAGTTTACTGCACAGATGTTGGTATCGATATGGTGGGGGTTGGGCCCGTAGGATGGGGTACAGCAAGCATTGAGGGTGTGGAGGTGCGCCCAAAGGCAAGGGGTTACCTTTGGGTGCTGGTGGCGGGTGTTTGGACTTTGCAGGAGAAGAAATTACCCCAAATATGGATGCCATTACCCAGAGGTGGTATGGGTTCTGAAGGGGTGTGGTTTCCAGTCTACCAAGGTGTAGCTGGAATGTTGGTTAATGGGGGCACTGCGGTCAGTGGTCGTCTCTGAGCCAGCTTGTCGGCTTGAGGCCTATGACCAGAGGTGAGGTACCGCAGTGCCAATAAAAGGTTATAATGTTAAAAGGTTTTACAAGTCAGTGTTAGTGGTGCCTGCAAAGTCCAGCACTAGTATGAGAAGAACTGTTTTTCTCAGGAATTATATGGTTTATATATGTTATTTATTATTGGATGTTATCTAAAATAAAGGAGGCTGCTACGGCCAGTTTTACTCCAAGTTACAGTGGTGGTCTCATTATTATTAAAGGTTTAAGGGGGAGTATAAACAGTGTGTCTTAGCAGTAAAGGTTATATCTGGGATACCATAGTCATGACTCTGCCTGTACCTGTATCTCCTCACCGGTCTCCTCACCCTCCATGCAGGAAGCGGCTCCCTTTCTCATGCGATTAAATCGCTCATTTTTATATTTCTCTTTAAAAATGCCGCTGTTCTCCTTCAGAGAATACAGAAAATCCTTCTGCCTCCTCACAGCCTGTTCCAGATCCTTCAGCTCAGGCCTCAGAGCCGCTCTTTTCTTGCTGTACATTTTCGCACAAATCTGCTTTTTCTTTCCGAATTCAGCCATCAAGACCATCAACTTCTCCTCCTCCTTTTCAATCTTCTTCAGCTTACTGACAGTCCTCTGTCTAAAGGCAGACAGGGACTCATCTCTCCTCTGACTAGGCCCAGAATCTTCCACAGGCCTATCCAGGGGGGGCCCGCCCGGCTCTTCCCCAGGATCCAGCATCCCTCCTGGGGAAGAGAAGTCAGTCCAGCCCCTGGTCTCTGGAGCACAGGAGCAAAGGAATCAGCAACCACACAGTGGAATGGCAGTTTCCCACCATCCCTGTGCTGAGTTCCCGGGTCTACACACCCGATGTGCCCATTATGAGGGGTTCCCACCATCCCTGTGCTGAGTTCCCGGGTCTGTACACCCGCTGTGCCCATCATGAGGGGTTCCCACCATCCCTGTGCTGAGTTCTCGGGTCTGCACACGCGCTGTGCCCATTATGAGGGGTTCCCACCATCTCTGTGCTGAGTTCCCGGGTCTGCACACCCGCTGTGCCCATTATGAGGGGTTCCCACCATCTCTGTGCTGAGTTCCCGGGTCTGCACACCCGCTGTGCCCATTATGAGGGGTTCCCACCATCTCTGTGCTGAGTTCCCGGGTCTGTACACCCGCTGTGTCCATTATGAGGGGTTCCCACCATCCCTGTGCTGAGTTCCCGGGTCTGTACACCTGCTGTGCCCATTATGAGGGGTTCCCACCATCCCTGTGCTGAGTTCCCGGGTCTGTACACCTGCTGTGCCCATTATGAGGGGTTCCCACCATACTGTACTGTACTGTCCTCTTAATCATTTTTAGAATCTCTACCCAGTATGCCTGTATCAGGAGGCATTGCCATCAAATATTGCCATGTGTTCCCTCCATCCCAACACTCTCTCCAGCATAAAGATGATGTTTCGCTATTAATTCTAACTTTTTTTTTATCTAACGGGATGGAGGGATTTGGCAATAAATGTCAGTGATATAATGTGAGGTTGTTTAGTTGCACACTGTTTTGGTACTTTTTTTTTTATTCAAGCATTGCACCGGTGTGCTGTAATCAAAAGGCATCCAAAAGAATAGATGTTCAGTACCAAGTAGTTGCTCTGCTTAGAACTCCCCCAAAAAAAAAACAATCAACTTAATAAAAGCCTTAAAAAACAACATACCACCTCTGAAATAAAAGCCAGACTGATTAACCTGATTAATTAACCTAAAATAAAGGCCTTATCATCCTAACCTCTTTGTGCCGAACGCACGCAAATACGCAGATGCTCATCCCCCAGGGGACGCAAGTTTGCATGCAATAGTGCCGTCAGTGCTGTGCCGAGAACGCGTGCCCTGTGCACCCCCGGCACAGTGATCGGCGGCTTGCGAAATGTTCCCGATCGCTGTTTGCGATTGTGAATTTTCCGATCATGTGACCACCGCATCAGCCAATCATGGCGGCAGTTGGTTAGCTTTCTTTTTTTTTTTTTTTCTTTTTCCATCATCAGCTTATACTGTGCATAAGAGACCAGCTCACAGTGTAGGTGCTCAGTTTTCGTCTCTATTTCAGTTTTGCATCATTTGTGGAAAATATTCTCTTTTTTTTTTTTTTTTGTATTATTTATTAATTTGTTGAACATGTAAGAGTATATTATTTGAGTTAATTCCTCTTTACATAATTTATACATACATTTATTTAGTGTTCTGCATCCCTTCTACCGATCCCTCGTTCCCCCCCTCCCTCCTATTCCTCCCTCCCCTCTTCCACACCTTTAGGTTATCTCTTGTCTTGTTTAAAGCTTATTTTGCTTCCGGCCTTAGGTTTTCTGCATAACTCCATGATTTCTTAAAAACTCTCCATTTTTTCCATTTTGTGCTGTCCCAATTTTCCTCAGAACCATCTCTTAGATCTTCCATCATATATGTTTCCTCCACGGTGTCTATCCAATCCCATACCGTTGGGCTCTCTAATTCCTGCCACTTCCTTGGTATTAGCCTTTTTGCTGCATTTAGTAGGTGTGGGACCAGTGATTTCCTGTATTTCTTTATCCCTTCTCCCCCTCCATGGAAGAGTACCGTCCATGGCTCTAATTTTATTTTTTCTTTTGTGATCTCTTCTATTATTTTTATGATCCTTCCCCAATACTTTTTAATCTTTGGGCATTCCCACCAAAGGTGGGCCATAGTTCCGGGGGTCTTACAACCCCTCCAGCAGTCTGCGGACTGGTCATCCTTAAATTTACTCAGTTTTTCTGGTGTCCGGTACCAGCCTGACAAGCATTTGAAGTTCATTTCGGCAGTTCGACTATCAATTGCCGAAGTATGGGTCAGTTTGAAAAAAAATTCTATTGTGGGTCTATCACACCGTGTTCCTAATTCCTTCTCCCATTTTTTTAATGAAGGGGTGTACATCCAGCTCTTCCCACTGTATTAGAATTCTATAAATCTTGGATATGGTACCCTTCCCGCTAGCCCCAGAACATATTTTTTCTAAGTCTGAGAGGAGATCCCCGGTTCTTAGGGGTTGGGGAAGTTTCTGAATAAAGTGGGTGAGCTGTTGATACCGCCATTCGTTAAGTGCCATAAAGTTTTCTTTTTGTTCTATTTGACTATATGCTAAAATGTGTCCTTGGTGAGTTATATCTCTTATTTGTGCTTTATCATTTTTAATCCAGTTTCCTCCCACCTCTATTTTCCCCGGGGGGAAATATTCGTTATCTTTTAAGAAGATGAGAGGAGAGTTAAAGTTTTTATCTATTTTCTTTTGTGTATAATCCCAAACCCTCAGTGCGTTCGTAGTGATTGAATGTGTTTCTATATCGAGTGCTCTAAATTGTGGGGGATTCCATATTATTTTTTCTAGTTTTACTTTTGCTATACTATTTTCCAAACTGACCCATCTTTTTTCTGTGTTTACTCTGGCCCATTCCACTACTCGCGACAGGATTATTGCATCGTAATATTTTTTAAGATCCGGGATGGCTAGTCCCCCCTTATTTTTGGTCTGTCGGAGGGTCTGGAAGGAGATCCTATGTTTCTTCTTGCCCCAGATATAGTTCATGATCATTTTTTGGAGGGTACAAATCAGTTGTTTGGGAAGTTTAATCGGGATCATCTGGAACTTATAGAATATCTTAGGTATCAACACCATTTTGCAGAAATTGATTCGTCCAAACCACGAGATTGATCGATTTTTTATTCTAGTTATTTCATTTTTAATTTCTTCTATCATGGGGATGTAGTTCATTTCGTATATTCTTTTTTCCGTTCCTGCCAACTGTATGCCCAGGTATTTAAGCTCTTTTACCCCTGGGAACTTGTATTTTGCTCTAAGGGTTAGCATTTCTTTCTTGGGGGTGCTAACGTTTAGAATTTCCGTTTTATTAATGTTTATTTTAAAGTTTGATATTTCCCCATATTTACTACATATATTTAATAGTTCTGGAATCGAGGTTTCGGGGTTGGTCAAATAGAAGAGCACATCGTCCGCAAAGGCCGCTAGCTTGTGTTCCTCTCTTCCCACTCTGATTTTATTTATTTCAGGACATTTACGAATTCTAGATAGTAGAGGTTCAAGGGACAGCACAAAAAGTAAAGGCGAAAGGGGGCATCCCTGCCTCGTTCCGTTTTTCATTAAAAAATGTTGGGAGAGGCCTCCATTGATTTTAATCCTAGCCGTTGGGGCTTCATATAGGGTCCCGATCCACCCCATCATCCTACATCCGAATCCCATGGCTTCCAAAGTTTGCAACATGAATCCCCAGTCTACCCTGTCGAACGCTTTCTCGGCGTCTATCGACAGGAGTAGACTGGGGACCCGTCCCCTCCTCATTTCCTGAATCAGGAGGAGGGTCCTTACGCCATTGTCCCTCCCTTCACGTCCCTGAATGAATCCTGTCTGGTCTGGGTGGATCAACTCCGCCATTTCACCTTTTATTCTATCGGCCAGTATCTTCGCGAACAGTTTTAAATCTGTGTTTAGCAGGGATATTGGCCGATAGTTCGAACACACCCTGGGGTCTCTGCCCTCCTTCAGTATGACAGTTATTATTGCCTCCACGGCTTCTTTGCTCAGGGTATAATCTACTCCCAGTCCATTAAAATATTGGCATAATCGAGGAATGAGAATCTCTTTACATTTTTTATAATATATTGCGGTAAAGCCATCGGGCCCCGAAATCTTCCCCAGTGTCATGCCCGATAATGCTAGTTGTACTTCCCTTTCTGTAATCGGTCTGTCCATGCTTGAGGCGTCTGTTTGTTTCACGTATGGTAGTCCCGCCTCCTGCAGGAAGTCTAAAGTTTTAACTCTTTTCTCCTCCTTTTCCCCGTTTTTCTGTTTAACTGCATATAGATTTTCATAGAACGCTCGGAACGTTTCAGCTATATCTTTTGTTTTATAAACCTCCTCGCCTTGTTCGTTTTTAATTTTTCCTATATAATTTCTTCCTTTCTTTTTCTGGACCAACTTTGCCAGATGCTTACTGGTTTTGTTGCCTGTCCGATATCTATCTTTTGCAAGTATCTGTGTATCTCTTTTAATTTCTTGGAATAGCAGATTTTTGAGTTGGTTACGTTTATTAACTAATTCTTGATAAAGCTCTTGTTGCTGCGTTCCTATTTTATGTTTTTGTTCTAGTTTTTCTATCTCCTTGATTATTTTCTCCTTTTCAAGCCGATTTTCTTTTTTCTTTCTTGCTCCCTCCGATATCAGCGTGCCTCTAATTAAGGCCTTGTGAGCATCCCACAGCGTAGCTTTAGATATATCACTTGTATCGTTTATTTTAAAGTATTCTTCTAGCTCCTTTTGGACCCTAATTAGGCTATTTGCGTCTTTCAATAATTCCTCGTTGAGTCTCCATATATAGGGTGGCTTTGGATTTCCCGATACATTAAAGGACACGCTGATTGGGGCATGGTCTGATATGGTCATGGACTCTATTGTCGCATCCACCACATCCTCCAATAGAAAGTGATCGACGAGGATGTGGTCGATACGAGAGTAGCATCCATGAACAGGGGAATAGAAGGTATAATCCCGTGTTTAAAACGCGCCAGACGTCTACTAATTGACTACTATACAGGTTATTTTTTAATTTATTTAGTTGTTTTATATTGGTCCCTGCTGTCTGAGTAGTCTTGTCTACTTTTGGGTTCATGCACAGGTTGAAATCTCCTCCCAGGATAACCCTACCTTTTTTAAATTCCCTTATTTTTCCTAAAATGTTGGCTAAGAAATTTATCTGTTGGTTATTGGGCGCATAGATATTTATTAGAGTACATTCTGTCTCTTCTAGTTTCCCTTTTAGTATAAGGTATCTCCCTTCGGGGTCTGTCAATCTGTCGATCAGTTGGAATCTCACTCCTCTGGCAAACCCGATAGCAACTCCCCTTGCGCGTTTTGAGACAGTGTCCCCATAGTACCAAACCGGGAAGTCTATTGAATTTAACTTCACGTTCAATTCCATGGTAAGGTGGGTCTCCTGTAAAAATGCTACATCCGTTTTAATTCTCTTGAGTTCCTTTGAGACTTTATGTCTCTTTGTGGGACTATTTAAACCTTTTACATTATATGAAACACATTTTATTATCGGCATAATCAAGTATTGGGGATCTTCTTCTCTATCTCAAATTTTAACCTCGGCCTATTTTCGTGTGTTTTCTCTATCTCTCCTTTAGGTGTGGTGTAACTCCCTCCCCTCCCTCCCCTTCCCCTTACCTCCCCCTCCTCCCCTCCTCTCCCTCCTCTCCCCCCTCTCCCCAAGTACCCCCCCCTCATTTCTCCCCCTCCCTCCCCCCTAAGCCCCCAGCCTCCCTCCCTCCCCTCCCTCCCCCCCTGGTGGTCAATATATAGACCTCTGACCCAATATTTCCCTTGGATCAGTACCCCGTTAGGTGGGTTGGGACCTGTTTACCTATCCCCCTTCTAAACTTAGATGGGGGAATAATTTTCCTCTAACTCCTATGGCTGGCTCCCCTATTTGATTATCCACTTCCCCCCCTTCCTCCATCACCCCCCCTTACATTCTTGACCATTCTAAACCCATCCTGGAAGATCAGGCATCTGCAAGTCCAGTCGGAAACAAAAGTCCCTCAGATCTTCAGGGAATCTTAAAATTGCAGATTTCCCATCTTTTAATCCCACCAGACATGCTGGGAACCTCCAGTTATACTTTATTTTTTTTCCACGAGTTGTTCCAGTAGTGGTTTTAAGAGTCTTCTTCTAGCCAGAGTTTCTGCGGATAAGTCCGCAAAAATCTGGATACTAGTCCCCTCATAAGAGGGGGGGGTGGCCTCTTAATTTCCTCCAGATCTCATCTTTGTCTTCAAACCTGTGGAACCTCACAATAATATCTCGAGGCCTTTCTGATTCTGATCTATTCGGTCTTCCTATTCTATGCACTCTCTCTATTTCGATCAGGTCCTCAATGGGCTTTCCCAGGATAGGGTTAAATATTATCCTCATTTTTTCCTTCAGGTCTTCTCCTTTATTTTCCGGTACTGACTTAATTCTCAGATTTAGTCTCCTGGATCTGTTTTCCTGGTCTTCTAATTTATACAGTATATTTCTCTGTTGTAATTGGACCAGGTCTGCCTGTTCTCTAAGGGTGTTTAATTCTTGTTTTTGTTTTTCTGGTTGTTCTTCCAGGGCCTCCACCCTAGCTAGAAGGTGGCCAAAATCTGTCCTTATACTATGTATTTCATCTTTAATTGTGTTTTCAAGCTGCTTCAACATCCTTTCCATTTCTCCCATAGTTGGAATGTGTTCCTCGGATCTCCTCTCTTCTCCTCTGCTACTCTCTGCCTCATCCCCGTTAGCCCCCGTTCCTCCTATGTCTTCCTGTGTACCCCTTTGCTTTGGACTTATACAGTAGATTTTTTCCCGTCCGTTGTTTTATCTGTTTTCTCTTGTGGGGGTTTTGATGGATTAGACATATACTGTCTGATTGTACTTGTTGGGGTCATGCTAACGGGGGTTTTTGGGGCTCCCCCTTTAGTTGATCTACTTGTCACCCTGGACATATTTTCCTTCGCTTTCCTTATTCTCTTCCCCAGATTGTCGGTTTATTAATCTCTTTTCAGCCACCTGAGCCAGACCTCTTCCCTTCTCTTCCTTCCCTTCCTTCCCTACCTTAGTAGTGGTTGCTGGTATGGCTGAATGAGGTAGAGGTGTCTCTCGCCTCTCACGCTTGGGAGGGAGCTTCTCTCTTGTCCAATCGGACCTCTCGTGTTTTTCGGAGAGGAGGTTTTATTCTTCTCCAGAGGGGGGTAACCCGGGATAACCCTAGATGGAGGGGAGAGATGACAAAAAAACCTCAACAGGGGGGTAGGTGAGGGGTGTACACCACTAGGGGTACCGTGTCCCCCCCCCCAGAGAGCCCGTTTGCAGCTGCAGTCTCTTGGTATTTTTTTTTTTTGATGGGGGGGCTCCGCTCTAAGCACGGACATCCATGGTCAGCTTGACTGAAGGGAGGGGAGTAGACGTCGGATAGGGGTCCGGATGGGGGGGCGGAGGGATGCGGTGTTCCTAACTCTAAGCGCCGGCTGCACCCTCTTCCTCTCCAGACTCACAGCGAGCTGTCTCCCGGTCAGCTGTCAGCAATTTCCCGGTCTCAGTTCGCTGTGCTGAGGCTCTCTGGCGTCGAGGGATCCTGGCGTGCAGCATGGAGCATCTCCTCCGTCCCGGCCAGCCATCAGCCGCGTCCCCTGGTCCCTCCCCCCTACGGCGCGTCAAGTCCTCACGTGCACACCATCAGCCCGCCTGTTCCCCAAAGCAGTATTCTCATGAGTTGGTTAGCTTTCCCTACAATTACTTTAAATCAAGGGTCTCAAACTCAAATTACCTGAGGGCCGCAAGACAAGTTTTCAAAACCCATGGGGGGGGGCCGCATGCAAACTTTCAAACTTCAAAAAGAGTACTGGTGTCAGCGAACGTATTATTAACCCCCAGCACTGGTGTCAGCGGACACATTATTAACCCCCAGCACTGGTGTCAGCAGACACATTAATAACCCCCAGCACTGGTGTCAGCAGACACATTAATAACCCCCAGCACTGGTGTCAGCAGACACATTATTAACCCCCAGCACTGGTGTCAGCAGACACATTATTAACCCCCAGCACTGGTGTCAGCAGATGCATTATTAACCGCTAGTATTGGTGTCAGCAAACACATTATTAACCCTGACCACTGCACACGGACCACTGCACATGGACCACTGCACTGCCGACAGACAACTACACTGCCGACAGACCACTCACCATCATTGCACAGCACATCAAGGCTCAGAGCCCAGCAAATCAGGGCACAGGGCACAGCACATCAGGGCACAGCACATCAGGGCACAGGGCACATCAGGGCACAGCACATCAAGGCTCAGAGCCCAGCACATCAGAGCACAGCACATCAAGGCTCAGAGCCCAGCACATCAGGGCACAGCACATCAGGGCACAGCGCACATCAGGGTACAAGGCACAGCGCACATCAGGGCACAGCGCACATCAGGGCACTGCGCCCAGCACATCAGAGCACAACAGGGTACAGGGCACATCAGAGCACAGCACATAGGGGTTCAGGACAAGGCACATGGTACATCAGGGTACAGGGCACATGGAACAGCACATCAGGGTACAAAGCCCAGCAAATCAGGGTACATGGCACACATCAGGGCACATGGGGCATATCAGGGCACAATCAGGGCACATCAGTACAGGGCACATGGCACATCAGGGTACAGGGTACCGTGATGTACAGAGCCCAGCACATCAGGCTACATGAGGCACATCAGGGTACATGGGGCACATCAGGGTACATGGGGCACATCAGGGTACATGGGGCACATGGCACATCAGGGTACATGAGGCACATCAGGGTACATGGGGCACATGGCACATCAGGGTACATGGGGTACAATCAGAGCACATCAGGGCACATGAGAGCACATCAGGGCACAATCAGGGCAAAGGTCAGCGTTTACTTGTTGTTTTCTTCAGATACAGAGCAGTGCAGGAAGCATCTGTCAGAGGTTCACTTCTCTCTCATGTCACGCTGCTACTCCCCGGCTGCCCCTCCTCTCTTCTCGTCCATCCCAGATGATGTCACAAGCAAATGGGGATGGACGAGAAGAGAGGAGGGGCCGCTGGGGAGTAACAGTGTGACATGAGAGAGAAGTGAACCTCTGGCAGACGCTTCCTGCGCTACTCTTCATGCACCTCGATCTACACTTCCGCGGCACCCGCCCTGCCTGCGGGCCATTTATTACCGGCCCGCGGCCGAGTACTTTGAGACCTCTGACACTATGGCTGTGTTGTTCCATTCCAAGCCCCCTTATTGGCCCTTCCAACTCCCCCTTCTCGGTAATAGATCAAAGGTCATGCAAAAAAAAAATATATCCTGTGCAGATCTGCACACAAATCCACTTGGGCCCACAAATCTTAAAGTCGCAGGATTCACCTCAAACGCATGGCAGTGACAAACCTGAACCTCATTTCTATATATGAAATGCTAAAAATATAAATTTAGTGCTTGTGTATTTTCAGTACAGGTACTATTCCTAAATTTAAGGGGGATGCAGGGACGGACTGACCATTGAGTCACTCGGGCACTGCCCGAGGGCCCCATGTCACTAGTGGGCCCCATCAGGGTTGCCAGGCTCAGTAAAACCAGGGATAGTATGTCAAAATCTATGTTTTTTTTTACATCTGTCCCTGATATGTCAGAAACCAACATGCTTCTGATGTGAAAATCCCAAGATTTTAGCTGCCCCGCCTCTGCACTGCCTCCTGGCGTGGTGGTCATCTGTAATCACAGGGGCCCCATAGTCTTCTATTGCCCGGGGGCCCCATGAGTTGTTAGTCCTCCCCTGGGGGGATGAGAGAGTTATTTGGCTCTCATCCAGTGATTTGACTAAATTGGGTCTTTGTTTCAGCTGGGCTGTGCTGTGGGCTCATTCTGTTGTCCTTGGGGTGTTGTTGCCTCTGACAACGGAACTGTGTAATTTTTATTCTGCTACTGGTGTTGGACTGTGCAGTGAGGAGAGAGTTAACCTTAGGTAGTAAAACGTGCCCAGAAAATAACTTTAAGTGGGGGGATTTACCCACCCCTGCGTGAGACGTGGGGCGAAGTTTGGCGCCAAACAGCAGAGCGATTGCCCGCCCACAAGAGAGACACACGTGCGACATGTCTGTTCCCCCGATGCTGTTCGAGAGACTGAGACCTCCAATGTCGACTATTGGAGCCCATCTAAAGCCTGCTGCCACCGGAATACCCCTGACCGATACTGGGATCCGCATGCAGACTAAGGGGAAGTTTGTGTTGTTCTCGAGTGGAGGCGCGGAGGCCCTCGGACTGTTCTGCCCCCGCTGCTCGGAGCTGGCTGTTCGGATCCTGCCTTTTGTTCAATGCAAAAGGTGTCGGGCCTATCTATTCCAGGTGGAGCCACCGACTGAAGCTCCCCGGGAGTACAAGGTGGACTGGATCGCTGGAACTGTCACCGCCGAGGAAGAGGCCCCATGGCCAGAACCCTCCTCACCTGTTGTGGTCGCCGATTCAGAGGTCGGAACGGTGTCGTCAACGCTTACTTTACCATCGGCTGTTTCTTCAACCAGATCATTGGCGGTAAGCGAAGTCTCGGAAGAGACGGAGTGTGTGACTGATGTGACCAACGCGCCAACAGACGCTGTACCAGAGGCTGCCGCTACCAATGTGGTCTCCGTATGGCGTGCTATTGCCAAAGTGAGCCCCGCACAGGCTTCCATCGGCTGCCTGCCCAAATTCCGGCCTTGTCTATCGGCCCTTTAGGGGGTCGCAACTACCTGCCTGCAGAGGAATGTGATACCTCTGATTTGGAGTCATTGTCTGACGGAGGGGACGACCATTGGTTAGAGCCAGAGTTTCCCGAGTCTCAGCAGTTTGGAAGCTCCCGAACCAGAAAGCCCCACAGACGCAAGAAGCTCTCCGGCTATCCTGCACCACTTGCAGAACTTCCTCAGTTGACTTGGGGGGGGGGTCGGAGCACCTAGCCTCCCTGTTCTGGAGCCTGTCCCAGTACCCGCTGCATTGCCTGCACTAAAGAGGGTGCCTGATGCCATTGTAAAGCCAGGATTTGGAGATCCTCATATCCTGCCTAGACTGGCCCGTCTGGAGCGTATCTTCATGTGAAGAGTGGCTACCGATTTATGGGTGGGAATACTCTTATGTACCTCCAGCCCTCTTGCCCGAGCTTGAAAAGATGAGGGAGGACTGGTACAGAAATGCTGTTTGGGAATACTTGAATGTCCCAACCAAGGACCGTGAGACAGACTATGCCTTTCTGTGTGTAGGCAACCGATTAGAGAGCTGCCTAAGGGAATGGAGCCCCGGCCGTTACATATACAGCGACCGATTGGTTCTCAAAAGTCCCAGGAGAGTGGATCAAGTGTTTGCAGTTACTTCCATGAATTCCCACGGGGACACCATTGTTCTACCGGATCCATGGTTCTACAGGTAGGCTGAATGCCTATACTATTGATTATGTTCCTTTTAAAGAAGTTACGGACAAGAGTTGTTACCCCTATCCAGTTTGAGTTTTCATCTCCACGGATCCACATTTTGTTTTTTGTGCAGAACAGTTAGTTAGGATAGGATCTTGCCGGATTCTTCACAGCACCGCAGAGAAGAAAAGAAAGAGGAGAAGATGCCATTTTTTCATCTCCCTTCTTCTGCTGATCGTTCTAAAATGAACAAGTGGACTGCCATTTGTAGTACCAGCGCACTGGCCACTAGGGGCCGTGTTCTGCAGAATTTTTACTACCGCAGAGACTAATTGTACATATGTGTTTTTTTTCCTCCTCTTAGGTTTTGCAACTTAGGCAATACCCAGCACTTACATATATCTCTTTGGGAGGAAAAGGAGGTTTTGCCTTGGCTCCGCAAGGTGCAGCTCCCTTTCACCCTCAGCGATTTAATATATAGTTAATATATGTGAATATTGCGGCCTCCATCCCTAATTTGGTATATGGAAAAGGGTGAATGGGACTTTAAATGAGGGAGCGCCATGTCTAGGGGAATAAAACCATAAATCAGATTACAGTACATGATATATTTATTACATTGTTAAATACATGTCAAATATTTCATATCAGATAGATAGTCACAAGACTTATACTAAATGTGCTGCTCTAAGCATGCAATACAAAAATCCAAAAGGGGGACATGGCAGATATACATAATAAAATGGATCAATCGGACAACATATATGAGGTATGAACAGGTGACTATTGGCATCTATTGGCACTCAACACGTTTCCTGGCATTTCAGCCAATCATCAGGAGTGTTTTAAAGCAGTATACTGAAAAATAAAAATAAACAAAATAAATGGTAATGCATTGAAAGTAGGGAAGTGCAGGGACTATGTCCCAACAAAATGGGAACAGTACGGAGACTTACTATTAACCTCAATACCAATCCAGTTTCTGCCAGGGAGAAAAGGGGGGCTCGGGCATGATGTCCCCCCTGGGGTTGAGATGGGGGCATCAATCAAGGGCGAGGAACAGCAGCTGGAGCGTAGCACGGTGGTTACACCCTGATCCAAATTGCTATGTGTGCACATAAAGCACATGAGGTTAATAGTAAGTCTCCGTACTGTTCCCATTTTGTTGGGACATAGTCCCTGCACTTCCCTACTTTCAATGCATTACCATTTATTTTGTTTATTTTTCAGTATACTGCTTTAAAACACTCCTGATGATTGGCTGAAATGCCAGGAAACGCGTTGAGTGCCAATAGATGCCAATAGTCACCTGTTCATACCTCATATATGTTGTCCGATTGATCCATTTTATTATGTATATCTGCCATGTCCCCCTTTTGTATTTTTGTATTGCATGCTTAGAGCAGCACATTTAGTATAAGTCTTGTGACTATCTATCTGATACAAAATATTTGACATGTATTTAACAATGTAATAAATATATCATGTACTGTAATCTGATTTATGGTTTTATTCCCCTAGACATGGCGCTCCCTCATTTAAAGTCCCATTCACCCTTTTCCATATATGTGAATATTGTTTTTCTGTGGTGTATATGTTTTTTTTCTCTTTGTAACGGAATGACCCGTGACAACCAGAGACTTTGGAAGGATGAGAGATACTCCTGTGCCAGTGGCCCTAAGAACTCCTTGGTCTAAGTTCACCCTGTGCCCCTTTTGGGCATGGGGTGGTTAGTGAATCATAATTCATGTATTACATGAGATGGGACATTAATTCATGGTTGCAGGGTATACTGGAATATTACAAGTGGTTTATGTTGACCTGACCAGGTCAACCAAACAGTGACTCATTCCTCTGTGTAATAAACTGTTGAAATGCTAAGTGAGGCTGGCTTTTGAAAGACCTTATTGTGTGAATTGAATTGATAATAGATGTGTCAAACGGTTGTCAGAGACGGGACGTCTCTGGGAGATAATTACCTCAACTAAATGTCTATTAGAAATGTGATTGAAGTCCTTTGTATGTGTAAGACTGATTAGTGATTAGTGATTAGCTCAAAGGGATGTCATTATCTAAGGGAATGTGACTACCTTGAAGCCCTCCCCTGTGTGAGGAGGGGGCGGAGAGTTTTACTGTCCCTTTGATTACTGTCACATGCTTGTAACTGCATAAAAAGCTGAGAAGAAACCATTAAAACATTCATTCATTTTGAAACCAGAGAACAGAGCTGAGTCTCGTTATTCTGAGAAATGGAATGGATCGTGTCCGCTGCATTGTGGAGTGTTGTGTAAGCTGTCGTGGGTGGATGGACGATCGTAAACGGTGGTGACCGTTACACTCTTCTTCTCATTTTGTTTTTTTCAGGTTGTTGACCTACTATCAATGCTGCCGGAGAATGGGGCAGATTAGATAGTTAGGGTAGCTAAATGTCATAGTGTATTACTGTATATATATATATATATTGTACAAAATAATGTTTTATAGCTTGAAGTTTTATATGCTTTCTATTTTTCTTTCTTTCCTGTCATGCAGATTCAGGCCAGGCATTCAGGCTTGAATGCCTGTGGTGGACACTGGGAACAGTGTCTGTTTAAGTGGGGGGAGTGTGTAGCGCATGTATACTTTCAGTACAGGTGTTATTCCTAAATTTAAGGGGGATGAGAGAGTTATTTGGCTCGCATCCAGTGATTTAACTAAATTGGGTCTCTGTTTCAGCTGTGCTGTGCTGTGGTGATCGACTGGGGTCCTATCTTTGAAGATCCCAAGCGAGTTTGGCCGTTTGGGGGGGAACCCAGTTGAGGAGCACCAATAAGAGGTTGGTGATCCAACAGCACTGGAGCGAACCATCAAGGATCGAGGTGACCGGACACTGAGAGGTTGGATGTCAGCAACCTGTCAGTCGGTGACCAACTAAGAACTACCTAAGGTCAGATTCAGGCACTAAATTCACTAAGGAAGATTTATCTCTAGGGAAGGGTCTGTGGCAGAGGCCTGTTTTCCCACAAGGTTCCGAGTAATACCCTGGCTGCCAGGTCGGTGTGAGAGGCCTGTCCAGGTACACTACACCCACTCCAGCTGGAGTGACGATGAAAGCAAAGTGTCCTTTAAAGCAGGACTGCTTCTGTTACTCGTAGGCCTGAATCTGCTACTCTTCTACTCCTCATTCATCTTCTCTTATTCACCTCAAGTGTATTGTTTTACCGTGTTGGGTAAAATAAAGCACAAGAAAAGACATCTATTGTTTGGACATTCCATTACTGATGCTCTCTTCAACTACCCTAGACATCGAAGCTATAGAGGTAACAGGCCGACCCAAATCTATCCAGCGGCTCCTGCAGGGGTAGCGCTGCATAAAAGTGCATGTTTCTCTCAGTTAGATGACTGCTACTACATGGAGTACACTGGTATGATACTTCTTGGCAGGTGGCATGAGCTTTCCCAGGTCACAGGATCTAAATACCACTAGAGCTTCGCTGGAGCTTCTGATGACAGAGATGGGCCAAAAACATCTAGGCCTGTTTGCTGCAACTGGCACCAGGTCACAGAATCTAAATACCACTAGAGCTTCTGATGATGGAGATGGGCTAGAAACCCTACTGGCCTGTTTGCTAGGGTGAGCAGATTTTTAAAATTAAATCCGGGGACTTATTTATTTTTTTACTAGTAATGGCCGCAATCAGCAACTCTCTGCCCATTACTGCCCGCTTCACAGCCTATCAAGTCTTACTCTCAGGGCCCCGGCCACTACTGGGTGGGGAGCGGAGGAAGATCTCTCCACCATTAAAGACACGGAAGATAAACAAGCAGGTGGCAGGCCGGGACTTGAGCTAAGGCAGAAGAACATGCAAGTGGAGCGAAATGGGCCCCCGAAACTGAAGAAATATTTCCTCCGCTCCGACCAGCATATCATCAGAAAGGGGCACAGATAATGGACAAAATACACCCCCCTAAGCTAGTAGGAGCAGGGGTGTGTAATTCAGAATTGATTGTTTTTTATTTTGCACTGATCGTCTTTGAAATTGTCCCTGCCCCTGTTCAAATCCAATCCGGGGACAAAACCAGGGGACAGACTTGGTACGGGGACAGTGTCCTCAACCTGGGGACTGTCCCCAGAAACCGGGGATGTCTGGTCACCCTACTTTTTGCTGCAACTGGCACCAGGTCACAGCCTTTGGGATTGCCCCATCAGAAAACAGCTGGTACAGGAGGACTATGATGCAGGGACAGGGGATCAATGCACAATTAGGATCAATAAGAGATATTGGCAGAGGGAAAGCATTCATATAGTTCAGGTTACTAACAAATAGGCTGGAGACAAATGTGTTATCAAGCTCAGATCCCAAGCAAAGGTTAGTCACAGTCTGGGTAGGCAATGAACAAAGCAGAAAGCAAAGCAGAATACAATAGAATTGTTAAAAAATATGTGTTCTGCCAATTGATAGCTGGTTTGAAGACACAGCACCAGCCACTTCAAAGGCTGAATCCTAAAAAAAACTTTTGGTTAGTGGACATGCCCAGTGTAGTCTTGGCAGAGACTCTGTGGGTCCTATTGGAAGTACTGGCGGGATTACAGCGAGTGCAATTGGAAGTACATGCAGGGATTTTGGAAGGTTATACAGCTTGAAGTTATTTTTCTTGTACAATATAACAGTATGATTTGTTTAACCGCTTGCTGCCCGCCCATTGCAGATTGACGTTGGCAAAGTGATTTGAATATCCTGACTGGACGTCATATGCAGGGCCGTTTCAAGGAATTTGGGGGCCCCAAGCAAATTGGACATGGAGGCCCCCCAACCCTCCCCTCACGCAAAGCCTACATGAACCACAGCATAGATACTAAGCGGTCACAAATATCTCAATCTGCCTGCTCTTCTCTGGACCCATGTGGAAGGGGCTTAAGGCTTCATTCACAAGTGCAGCTGGGGGATGGTAAAACCAGGCCCTTGAGCCTGCTAGTCTGTCTGCTCAGAGCTGTACCAATGCCATGGCAAAAATTAAATAGCATGTCACATTAGGTGGGCGTTGCCAACCAATGCAAGTCTAAGGCCTCGTACACACGAGGCAATCGATTTGTTCAAAACGGTCTGTACAAATCTGTCTGCTGGCATTTTGGTTTGCTCGCGTGTACACACGAGCAAACCAAAACCCCCGCCAGCAGACAGCGCGCTGACGTGGCGGTGACGTGGCGGTGACGTTGACGCCGCCACGTCACCGCACCAGGAAGTAAAACACTTCCGCGCATGCGTCGAAATCATTCGGCGCGTGTGCGAGAAGACATGTCTGCTGGTTAGCGTACTAACCAGCAGACATGTCGGGCAGACGGGTTCCCAGCTGACAGATTTCAAAGCATGCTTTGAAATCTGTCGGGTGGCCAAATCCGTCGGCTCGCCCGTACACACGGTCGAATCTGTTTGCTGGGACGGTCGGGATGACCGTTTCCAGCAGACAGATTTGATCGTGTGTACGAGGCCTAAGGGGGAGTGCCGCGACTGCCCCACAACCGAATGCAATGCATGTGATTGAAGCACACTAGTGCGGCATTTACGGGGTTAAATCAAGCAGTGAGAAAGTGACATAACACCTCGCATCCTGCCAAATGCCCTATGAAGAATGATTCAAAGTGGATTGATTTTCACGGGATACTGCACGTGCGAATGAGCCCCTAGAGGGGAATTTCACTCACTTTATGAGTTCCTTTCCCTTCCTGTTGCATCCTTGTGACAGGAAGTAAATGGAAATGTTCCCGACAGTACACAGACTAAGGATGAGCTCTGGGGTGTTCGCATAGAACACGCAGAGCCCGCCAGGAAGTGTGCACAGCGCTGCACTAATAACAGCCAGGGAGACATTTCACAATACCTGCAGCCGAGCATCGGGAAATGTCTTCCTGTCTATGATTAGCACAGCACCCTGCACACTTCCTGGCGGGCTCTGCGTGTTCTATGCGAACACACCAGAGCTCATCCTTAACACTGACATAGCCTGTCTATAGACAATTGTACTTGCGCTCTGCACATGTGCCTATCAGCCTCATAACATAACCAGCACTGTGTCCTAATGTTCTGCCATAGAGACAGAGACCGGCGCTGTCAATTACAGGGGTAGGACCGAAACCCTGATTGTTTAGCCATTGGTGCAAAGTGGGAAAATTCTCCCATCCACTTGGAGGGAACTGGATCATATATAGATATATTTCTACTGGTGTACTGATTGAAAAAAACAAACAATCAAAGTATTTGCTGCATTAAAGTTCTAAATGAAACAACAAGGGGGTGATAGAGGAGAGAATGAATGAATGAATGAAAAACTTATATAGCGCGACACATGCGAACTGAATCGCCTCTGGGAGAGAAGGGAGGGAGATAGGGACAGTTCACTGAACAAAGTGTAAATGCAGAGCTCACTCATTGGATGGAGGAGGCTGGAAGCTGGTGGCTCAGACATCATTCATACAGTTTGGAATGTGTAGCAGCCAGGACTGCAGTTCTTCATATCTCCCGCGCACATCTCCCCTCTCTCTCCTGCACACGGCTGTACATCGGGATAGGAGAGTGGGCGGGGAACCGGGCAGACACGGAGGAGATAGGAGGAGGAGCTGTGTGCATCGTGTCTCCTGTTCGATGCAGGGAGGGGGGGGGGGGAACTCACTGGGCTGTGTGAGAGGAGTGTCAGAGACACTCACTCCACTCAGCTGCAGCCACCGGCCTGTAATGTGCAGACTGATTCTCCTGTCCTACGGATGGGAGAATCAGTCTGTTCTCTCGATCTGTCAGTGACCGGACTTCCCCGACCCTGCAAAGCGGGGACAAACTTCCTCCGGGGACGTCTGGTCAGCCTACGCTACAGGCTGCAGCACTTATAGCAAGTGGCTGCTGGGAGCCCCTGGCCAGCTCGGGGGGCCCCCAGCAGTTGCTTGCTTTGCCTGTCCTATTCCGACGGGCCTGGTCATATGACGTCCTCAGGATATTGAGCCGCAACACCGAACCGACGGAGACTCTTTACCACGTGATCAGTCGTGTCCAATCATGGCTGATCACGATGTAAACAGGAAAAGCCGGCAATCGGCTTTTCCTCACTCGCGTCTGTCAGCCCAGAGTAGAGGAGAGCCGATCGGCTGCTCCTCTGACAGGGGGGGTTTGTGCTGATCGATTATCAGCGCAGCCCCCCCCCCCTGAGGATGCCCACACTGGACCACCAGGGATGCCACTAGACCACCAGGGATGCCCACCACAGGTATGCCACCCTAGACCACCAGGGATGACAATCACAAAAAAAGGATGCCAATCAGTGCCCACAATGGATGCCAGTCAGTGCCCACAATGGGCATCACTGATTGGCATCCATTAGTACAACACATAAAAATAACAAAGAACGGATAGACAGCCGCACACCGGAAAACTCTTGAGTTGACTTTATTGAAAAAGCATAAGCAAGCACCACAGATACACAGCAAGAATAAAAAAACAGCCGACGCGTTTCACACTTGGTTAGTGCTTATTCATGGCCATGTCCATCCGTTCTTTGTTATTTCTATTGCCTAGTGTATTGCCAGCACCCGCATTTACCTGGACTGATCCACGAGTGCACTTGGGATTTCCCTGGAGCGGTGAACCCCACTTCGCTTAGTACAACACATACATTAGTGCCACATATAAGTGCCCATCTATGCCCATCCGTGCCGTCTACATGTGCCCATCCGTGCTGCCTATCTGTGCCCATCTGTGCCGCATATTAGTGCCCATCATCAGTGCCCATCAATGCCACCACATCAGTGCCACCTCATCGGTGCCCATCAGTGCCCATCAGTCCTGCATTATCAGTGCCCGCCAGCGCAGTACCATCTGTTCCCATCAGTAAAGGAGAAAACGTACTTATTTACAACGTTTTATAACAGAAACAAAAAAATACTTATTTTTTCAACATTTTCGGTCATTTTTTTTTTGATCAAATACCACCAAAGGAAATATATTTTTTTTTTTGTGGGAACAAAATGATAAAAATGTAGTTTGGGTACAGTGTATCACGACCGCGCAATTGTCATTCAAAGCTAAAAATTGATCTTGGCGGGAAGGTGTGTAAGTGCCCCCCGGTATGGAAGGGGTTAAAAGTAAATGTATGACCCCCATAATGTGTCTGCACATTAACTGCAAAGTGCTTTCCCTTAGGTTGTGTGGGTACAGAAGAAGCCGATATCTACTTTCTGATTGATGGTTCGGGTAGCATTCTACCAGAAGAATTTGAGAAAATGAAGACATTTATGACTGGAGTAGTAAGTGTGTTTCGGGTTGGACCAAATAATGTACGCTTTGGAGTGGTGCAATACTCTGACAGCCCAAAGATTGAATTCACTATCAACATGTTCACTGCACAGGAGACCTTAAAGGGAGCAATAAAACAAATTAGGCAGCTAATAGGGTCTACACAAACAGGAAAGGCTCTGCAATCAATGAAAAGTCTCTTTGCTCAAGCTGAAAGTGAACGGGCCAGAAAAGTTCCCCGGTCCTTGATCGTCATTACAGATGGAGCGTCTCATGATCGGGTGACTGAAGCTGCAGCAGATATTAGAGGAGATGGCATCACCATATATGCCATAGGTGTCAGAGATGCCAGAGGAGAAGAGCTGGAGGACATAGCTGGGAGCAAAGACAAAATGTTTTTTGTTGATAATTTTGATTCCCTGGATTTAATCAAGAAGGAACTAACTCGTGATTTGTGTACACCAGGTAAGCAAATTGAGGTTTGACAATTAAAGTGGAGGTTCACCCTACCAAAAAAATTGTAGTCTGCCACGGACCTGAGACTGTAGTCTGCCAGTCTCCCACCCGACCGGCAGCATGCCGGTGTTTTTTTTTTTTTTTTACTTACATTTTTACGGGCGCTCTTCCAAATCACAGGCCGTGATTGACGTCCCTCCGCCTGGCGCATACAGCGCGTCACAAGATGCCGAAGAAACCCGAACGTCGGCGCGGCCCTATACGGCGCCTGCGCACCGACATTCGGGTTCCTTCGTCATCCCGTGACGCGCCGGCTGAGGGACGTCAATCATGGCCTGTGATTGGAAACGCTCAGTCCCGCGGGATCGCTGGAGGGAAAGAGCGCCCCGTAAACAGGTAAGTACGAAAAAAAAAACACTGGCATACTTCCGGTCGGGTGGGTGGGGTCCGTGGTATGCTAGAAATTTTTTTGGAGGGTGAACTTCCACTTTAAAATATAGTAAATAGTACTCATAACAGAAATAATAATACAGTCGTCTACAAATCACCTGTAATTGGCGTGGTGAAAAAACAAATCACAATACAACCCTCCTATTCTTTTTCTATACAGTGTGTCACAGCTTCCGCAATCTTTAACCACTTAAAGGGGTTGTAAAGGAATTTTTTTCCCCCCCTAAATATCTTCCTTTCCCTTAGTGCAGTCCTCCTTCACTTACCTCATCTTTCCATTTTGCTTTTAAATGTCCTTATTTCTTCTGAGAAATCCTCACTTCCTGTTCTTCTGTCTGTAACTCCACACAGTAATGCAAGGCTTTCTCCCTGGTGTGGAGAAAGCCTCTTGAGGGGCGAGGGGGCGAGCAGGAGAGTTATGACACTCTCTACTTTGCAGATAGAGAAAGGAGCTGCGTGTTAGTGGGCGTCCTGACACTCCTGCACGTATCCCAGTGCACATGCTCACAATCACGTCGAAAAAACTGGCTAAGATACGTCGCATCACTGCCTACGGTGTGAACGTAACCTACGCCCAGCCCTATTCACGTACTATGTAAACAACGTAAAATACAGCGGCTGTGTTCCCTGGTCCATACCTTTGCATGGTTTGCGCCTCATCTATGGGGAAAAACTTTACGCCGGACGTAAACCGTACGCAAATCGCTTAAAACATGCGCTGGACGCAAAGTACGTTTGTGAATCGGCGTATCTCCCTCATTTGCATATTTGGGAGCGCCACATGCGTCCAGCGTAAATATGCGAGAGAGAAGTCACTGAGAGCCCCGGGGACCATTCAAGTAAGTGAGCACTGTGACCAGAGCCCCTACTCTCCCCCTTACTTCTCTTCCTCCCCTTCCTTCTCTCTCTCCCCCCTTTCTTCTCCCCCTCCTTCTCCTCCCTCCTCCTCTCCTCTGTTTTTTCCCACTTTCCTTCTCCCCTCTTCCTTCTCCTCCCTCCTCCTCCTTCTCCCCCTCCTTCTCTCCCCTCTTCCTTCTCTTCCCCTCCTCACCACGCCTTCTCTCCCTCCTTCTCCCCCCCCCCTTCCAGACACGCTGAATCTGGTGACAGGTGACTATGGGTCCTTTCACACGGAGCGGCCTGTTTTTCGGTCCGCTCCGTGTGTGTCCGTTGGCTCAGCGGCGATCCCCGCTGAGCTGTCGGCGGACAGGGCGGTCCTCGCACACTGTGCAGGGACCGCCCTGTCTCTCCTCCGCTCTCCCCTATGGGGAATCGGATGAAAACGGACCGTTTGTCCGTATTCATCCGATCCGTTCCGCCGGACGGAAGAAAAATAGGGTTTTCTTCCGTCCGAAAAACCGGATCCAGACAGGCGCGGATCATTGCGGACGTTAGCGGATGCATCATCCGCTAACGGACGCGACCCCATAGGCGTCCATTACAAGTTCGTACCACGGACTTGTAAAAACGGACGAACGGAGGCGGCCATGTGAAAGGGGCCTATGGCAAGTAACACACTGAATCTGGTGACAGGGGATGGGTAGCAAGTGACACACTGAATTTGTTGATAAGGGACGGTGTACTTCCATTCTTGAGAGTAGGTGCGTAAATTGGGGAAACCTTGTAGGGGCCCCATAGCATTACCTTGGCCCTGGATGACTTATTAAGTATCCGGCTACGTCCTTATCGAGACATCCAGAATCTCTGTCAAATTTCCAGAGTGACTGTCCTGTTATACTGACACTGCTGATCTGATTGGGTTTGATATATAATATTATATTCTGTACAACTCTCTCATTGTACCCCATTATCTCCATTTAGGTGAAGGTCTGTCAGGTTGGGGTCACTTCCTGTCATCTGGGGCGGTCTTTGTCCTCTACACCGGGCTCCTCATCTTTATGGTCAATGACCTGTGGAAGATGAAGAATGAGAAGAATGAGAAGGATCGGAGGGAGAGGAGTATGAGGAGAAGAGATCAGGTGGAGATGGAAATGGAACCAACTTACTATGATGACTGCGAATGAAAGCTCTTGTGTGCCGGATCTGTAGATCTGCAAGGCTTTGCCCTCATCTTGTGAGAGACATTTATCTGACATTTTATGCTTCACCTTCTCCCGGCACATATTGATGATTTCTCTTTATAAAACTCATTAACCACTTAACCCCCGGACCATATTGCAGGTCAAAGACCAGAGCACTTTTTGTGATTCTGGACTGCGTCGCTTTAACTGACAATTGCGCGGTCGTGCGACGTGGCTCCCAAACAAAATTGGCGTCCTTTTTTTCCCACAAATAGAGCTTTCTTTTGGTGGTATTTGATCATCTCTGTGGTTTTTATTTTTTGCGCTATAAACAAAAATAGAGCGACTATTTTGAAAAAAATGCAATATTTTTTACTTTTTGCTGTAATAAATATCCCCAAAAAATATATAAAAAAGCATTTTTTTTCCTCAGTTTAGGCCGATACGTATTCTTCTACATATTTTTCGTAAAAAAATAAATTAGCGTTTATTGATTGGTTTGCGCAAAATTTATAGCGTTTACAAAAAAGGGGGTCGTTTTATGGCATTTTTATTAATATTTTTTTTTTACTAGTAATGGCGGCGATCAGTGTTTTTTTTCGGTACTGCGATATTATGGCGGACACATCGGACACTTTTGACACATTTTTGGGACCATTGGCATTTTTTTAGCGATCAATGCTATAAAAATGCTTTGGATTACTATAAAAATGCCATTGGCAGTGAAGGGGTTAACACTAGGGGGCAGGGAAGGGGTTAAGTGTGTTCCTGGGTGTGTTCTAACTGTATGGGGGGGGTTGACTCAGTAGGGGAAATCACTGATCTTCTGTTCATACATTGTATGAACAGAAGATCAGGGTTTCCCCCGCTGAGAGGAACTAGAGCTTTGTGTTTACACACATAGCTCTCGTTCCCCGTTCTGTAACGAACGAACGCGCGTGCCGGGCGGCGATCGCGCCCACCGGGCACGCGCGCGGGACTTGGGGGGCCGCCGGCGGAGCTCGCACGCCCCCTGGCGCCCGCTAAAGGTAGGACGTAGAGCTACGTGCTCTCGCCCAGCAGTGCCACCGTCCCGCCGTATAACTGCGGTGGGCGGTCGGCATGTGGTTAATAACTGTATGACTAGAAGACCGCCAGGAACTTATGAAACGAATGGACCTTTTACCTTCTTTGGATATTAGAGGAAGACACACAAAGATGTCCACCTCGGAAAAAATTCCCGAAAATAAATGTTTAGCTTCTGGACTGAAAATCTCCCTCCTATTGGTCATCTCATGTATGACGTATTCTGTGTCCTCCCAGTCTGGGATGGGATCTCATTACCTATGCTGATTTACTTGACTTATAAACCTCTCCATTCAATGTGAATTTAGCACAGCCCCTAAAGGTTGCTTTGATTTATCTGTATCGCCACGACCATGTGAACACTCCAACTCACCTGACACTCTGGGTTCAGACATTTTTTTTGCTGGCACCTTTAACCGACGACAAACAAATACTCTTGCACACAAGTGTGATGTCCGGGTGATCTAATGTTCCAAGGATAATTTCACAGGCCTTTCTGGCCTTTGGGATAGGGGTATGCTTGAAGTCATAAGAGAAAAGCCTCTGAGGAAGAAGGTATCCCTTCGAAATGCGTCAGCAGGCAGCGGTCCTGATGTCCTCTCTTGCACTTTCTCTCTTGTCGAAACTTAGGCAGATTGCCAACATTAGACAGCTTTTACAAAGCAATTTTTCTTCTCATATTTGTGAGTAGTTTTTATCAATACATGTATTAAGGATAATGCACAAGGCCTGTGTGCTCTCTTTTTTTTATTTTTCTTATGAGCTTTAAATGATACTTGATACAAGTTAAATATATATATGTTATATACAGCTTTTATTGAAGTATAGTGGTATACAGCAGTGGTCATCAAGCCTGTCCTCAGGGCCCACTAACAGGACAGATTTTATGTATTACCTTGGGAAGATGCAGACTAGGGATGAGCAGAAAACCCCCCAGTTCGGTTCACAGAACATGTGAACAGGCAAAAAATGTGTTCGAACACTATTAAAGTCTATAGGACACGAAAGTGAAAAATCAAAAGTGCTAATTTTAAAAGGTTAATATGCAAGTTATTGTCATTAAAAGTGTTTGGGGACCCGGATGGCCCTAGTGGCCGTCGAAAGTGCGACCTAGAATGACGGGCTCTCGCCCAGGAGAGCCGACCTGCCGCCGTAAAATGACGGCGGCTGGTCGGCATGTGGTTAATAAACCAGCTCAGAGATATAAAAAAATGTAATTAGTTTATGATTGGTAGGTGCATGACTGCTGAGGCACGATATTAACTAAAAGAGTGGCTTGACGCATTTCGTGGACTTAATCCACTCATCAGGAGCAGGCTATACAGTAAGGGCACCTAAAAAGAATAAAAGGTTGATAATTAATGGTAATTGACTAAAAATGAGGAAAGAGAACCCAAGAACGTAATCCTAGTACTCTTACCTATAGGTAACATAGAGGAACTTAGATCATGGTATTAAATGTAGGAAATGGCAAAACAATATAAATCTCCTGCGCTCCGGTATTTCTTACTTATGGGGACATACAATTCAATTGTACAGTGTCTTCCAAAGTCTTGCAGCCCTCCTCAGAATCGTGGGAATTCAAAAGGAACTAAAAAAGAAAAAAGAATGGAGGGCGCACCGACCTAGTGTGATACTGTTACACAATTTTTATTAATTGTCTGCAGACCTCCGGGGCTCTGAGGAAAGGGGTACGCCCCCGAAACGCGTAAGCCTAGCCTGATTATCGGTCAGATACTTTTGTGGACTGAAGCAACCGTCCTGTTCTGCTGGCGCTGTTGGACTGTCTTTCAAGGCTTGTTTTTAACTCATTTTGTGAGTATAACTATTGATTTTAATATTTTAATAAAAATTGTGTAACAGTATCACACTAGGTCGGTGCGCCCTCCATTCTTTTTTCTTTATTAAATGTAGGAAGCAATGGGGGGGGGGGGTGGAGAACATCCCTTTGGGGGTTGAGGTGATGACAATGTAATGACAGGGAGGCCAAAAAATAATGAGTGAATGAGCCTCTGATAGGAGGAAAACACTCTTTCAGAGTTGAAGTGGTTGGTGGAGCAAATAGGGCTTCTATAGAAAATAAAATAAATATAATGAATATTGATAATGATAATGATAGTGTTGAAGTGGTGGCAAGTAAAAGCTGGCTAAAATTAGCAAGGAGAAGGAAGTGCTGCAGAAGTGAAAAGCACAGGACACCACCATGAAGTACCCAAGTGTGATGGAAAAAAGCAAACAAAGGGCAGTGCACAAACAATAAGAAAGTGAACTACCATAAGGCCAGAGGGGGGAGACCCCTGCAACCAATATACCTGGGACTTGGTGAGAGGTGGAGAGGCTGAGGTAAGTGCTCGAAGGAGGTGTGATGGTGAAGAAATGGCCCATAGTAAATGGCCATAGTAAAAAACACAGAGGTAACACGTCATAAAAAAAAGGAACTGATTAAATAAATGTAACCAAAACCATTGTAGTGCTCCTTTAAGCTGGGTTCATATGAGCTGCATGTGGCTCCCAGCAGCGGTCCGGTGAGTGCTGGTTCACCTTTTCCGATCCGATTTTAGCCCAAGTTTTGGACTGAATTCAGACCTGAAATGGACCAATAGGCGCACAGCATTTTTTGGAAAAATGCACCGGACCCGCTGCGGAGATATGTGAACCGGCTCCATAGAGAGCTGGGAAAAATCTCCTGCTATTGTGAATTGGATGCAGTGTCTTAAACCCAGAACCTATCTTCAAGGAAGAATGCTAATTGCTTTGCCAGCAACCTAGTCATAGCTTACGGCAGGTAGACAGTATTCTGCGGTTGGGGGATCACTGATCATTAGGTCTGCACTCTGCAATGCACATCTCAATCATGTGACCTATAATGACAGGAAAAGTTCAGATATTCAGATAAGAATGATGGCCAACATGTATGGCAGTGAGGCAGGTCAGGCAGGATGTGGTCATTCTAAGAAGGCTGTCAGTCTATAGATTTGTGTCATATGGAAACAGAGCAAGAGAGAGGGCACCACAAGTCTACAGAAGCAGAGAGAGGACATCAGATCTACAGAAGCGGAGAGAGGACATCAGATCTACAGAAGCGGAGAGAGGACATCAGATCTACAGAAGCAGAGAGAGGACATCAGATCTACAGAAGCAGAGAGAGGACATCAGATCTACAGAAGCAGAGAGAGGACATCAGATCTACAGAAGCGGAGAGAGGACATAGGGCCAGATTCAGGTACATTGGCGCATATTTAGACCAGAGTAGCGCACCTCCTTTACGTTAGACCGGCGCAATGTAGAGGCGCAATCACCGTATCCTCGTAGTATTTGCGCAGAAATTTGCACCGGTGCAACGTAATTCCCGAGGCGTAAGGCGGAGTAATTCAAATTGGGAAGGACGTGGGCGTGTTACATTGAAATGAGCCGTGACCCCATGCAAATGAAGGGCCGGCCGGATCGCGCATGCGCACATGAAGCAGACCATGGTCAGCACCTCTGTGCGCATGCTCACAACTCGGAAATGGCGCAATCAGTGAAATTGGAAGTGGACCCGGGCAACTTAGTGAGCTACGCAGAGAGCGTAAATAGACAGAGACAAATGCCCTTCCATTTGTATCCCTTCCTATACAGCAAGGTGCTTTTGTTCTGTTGTTTATTAGCGTTTGTTTGTTTGTGACTTGTCTTTGAGATATTTGGTGACTGTTTTGGATAGTGTTTTGCAGAGTGATTTTTGTCTTTTCTGTGTTTTCTTTGTTGTGTTTTTTTTTTAATTATATTTTTGCTGGGCATTTTTATTTTTTGCTGGTCATTTTTTTAATTTTTTTTTTTGGTTCTGCTTGTGAATGATTTTGGAATGTGGGGGTGATATTCCTACCTGAAAAGGGGTGTCACCCTCATTTGTGGTGGAGAAGGGTTCCCCAGGACCAGGGAGAAGTGATCCCCAGGTCCGTGTGAATGGTGTATGAATGTACAGTGACATAATTGGAGCCTTGGCGTGGCGTTGCTGCTCACAAGTCCTGCATGGTGGGCTTGTGCTAATCCAGTGTGATGAGGATGTGGTGTGTGTGACCACAGTGATAGGGACCACAGTGGTGTGCATGCATGCATTCTCATTGTGCCATGATTAATGTGTGTGTTTAACGTGCAAAGATGCCTAATGTGAGCTGTCTCCTGGCTGCTCTTCACTCAGAAGACGGGGTAGCCTCGGTTAGGGGGGATTGTCTGGTTTGGGGGTCAGGTCATCACGTATGTCAATCTCCAGGCCCTTTCTCACTGCGAAGTTGTGCAGCATGCAACATGCACCGATAATCTGGCATACAAAGTTTGGGGAATACAACAGGGTACCATGGGGGGTTCCGGATAGGAGTCATGAGATGGGGTCCCAGTGCATATGCAGAGTCACCTTGAAGGGATAAGACAGGAGGATGTTAGTAGTGCATGTGCCCCTTGTGATTTCTGCATCATGAGGGGGGGACAGTCATGCCTGTAAACCCATGTAACTCACCAACCAGCCAGCTGTCCCCATACATGTTCTGTTCGAATTCCATTGGGATGGGGCTCTGATTGTATATGTAGCTGTCATGGGTGTCATGGGTGGTGTCATGTGTTGGGCTGGTGATGTCCCCCTGCAGGGTTGTGATTAATTCCATGATGGCATGAGGGGTGAATCTGAACATGTGAGACACCTCAGAATCACTCATGCCAAAGATGTCTATGCGTGTGTAATATATCCTCTCCCGTGAAGAGTGAAGAGTGAAGAGTGAGGGGCTTGTATCAGATAAGAATATTGTATTAGATTAGATTATTATATCCATCAAGTTTTTAAAGGGCTATTGAAAGACAGTGAGACAGTGTTTGTAATTTGTATGTTTGTTATGTATTGATGTATATATGTATGTATATATTTTTTGTAATGTTTATAAAAGCAAATAAAACGTTTTTGGAAAAAAAAAAATCCTCTCCCGTGCCCTCCTCCGTGCCCTCCTCCTTCTTTGCTCATCTAAAGTCAGTAGTATAGCTATGAACATGGATGCCCCTGGCATGGTGGCATACAGTTTGTTGTCCTGCAAGTGTGACTGCTCAGCTCGTCCCTAAAAGTGTTGCTTTAGCTGACATGTAGACGGATTGTCTATTTTTATACCACCTTTTATATGGACTAATTTTAGACAGGACGTGCAGCTGTTGCGCACAGCGCGTAGCCTGCGCTGCACCAACTTACTTTTGTGGATCCCCGTAACTCCCTCATTTGCATATTTGACTAGCAAATCAATGGTGTGTCTAGCGCAGTTTTGCGTGCATGGATGCGCCGGTCTATCGAAATTACGCCGGACGAAAAAAATTAGATTTCATGCGTATATCTTTTTGGGGATGCAGCACATCGATACGCATGCGCAGATTTAGACTTACGCCGCGCATCTCCTGTAACGCCCGCGTAATGGCTCTCTGAATCTGTGGCCCATTGTGTCTACAGACGCAGAGAGAGGACATTAAGTCTACAGAAGCAGAGAGAGGACATTGGGTCTACAAAAGCAGAGAGAGGACATTGGGTCTACAGAAGCAGAGAGAGGACATTGGGTCTACAGAAGCATAGAGAGGACATTAAGTCCAGAAGCAGAGAGAGGTCATTAAGTCTACAGAAGCAGAGAGAGGACATTGGGTCTACATAAGTAGAGAGAGGACATTAAGTCTACAGAAGCAGAGAGAGGACATTGTGTCTACAGAAGCAGAGAGAGGACATTGGGTCTACATAAGTAGAGAGAGGACATTAAGTCTACAGAAGCATAGAGAGGACATCGGGTCTACAGAAGCAGAGAGAGGACATTGGGTCTACATAAGTAGAGAGAGGACATTAAGTCTACAGAAGCAGAGAGAGGACATTGGGTCTACAGAAGCAGAGAGAGGACATTGTGTCTACAGAAGCAGAGAGAGGACATTGTGTCTACAGAAGCAGAGAGAGGACATTGGGTCTACATAAGTAGAGAGAGGACATTAAGTCTACAGAAGCAGAGAGAGGACATTAAGTCTACAGAAGCATAGAGAGGACATCGGGTCTACATAAGTAGAGAGAGGACATTAAGTCTACAGAAGCAGAGAGAGGACATTCTTTTTGGGGATGCAGCACATCGATACGCATGCGCAGATTTAGACTTACGCCGCGCATCTCCTGTAACGCCCGCGTAATGGCTCTCTGAATCTGTGGCCCATTGTGTCTACAGACGCAGAGAGAGGACATTAAGTCTACAGAAGCAGAGAGAGGACATTGGGTCTACAAAAGCAGAGAGAGGACATTGGGTCTACAGAAGCAGAGAGAGGACATTGGGTCTACAGAAGCATAGAGAGGACATTAAGTCCAGAAGCAGAGAGAGGTCATTAAGTCTACAGAAGCAGAGAGAGGACATTGGGTCTACATAAGTAGAGAGAGGACATTAAGTCTACAGAAGCAGAGAGAGGACATTGTGTCTACAGAAGCAGAGAGAGGACATTGGGTCTACATAAGTAGAGAGAGGACATTAAGTCTACAGAAGCATAGAGAGGACATCGGGTCTACAGAAGCAGAGAGAGGACATTGGGTCTACATAAGTAGACGCCCGCGTAATGGCTCTCTGAATCTGTGGCCCATTGTGTCTACAGACGCAGAGAGAGGACATTAAGTCTACAGAAGCAGAGAGAGGACATTGGGTCTACAAAAGCAGAGAGAGGACATTGGGTCTACAGAAGCAGAGAGAGGACATTGGGTCTACAGAAGCATAGAGAGGACATTAAGTCCAGAAGCAGAGAGAGGTCATTAAGTCTACAGAAGCAGAGAGAGGACATTGGGTCTACATAAGTAGAGAGAGGACATTAAGTCTACAGAAGCAGAGAGAGGACATTGTGTCTACAGAAGCAGAGAGAGGACATTGGGTCTACATAAGTAGAGAGAGGACATTAAGTCTACAGAAGCATAGAGAGGACATCGGGTCTACAGAAGCAGAGAGAGGACATTGGGTCTACATAAGTAGAGAGAGGACATTAAGTCTACAGAAGCAGAGAGAGGACATTGGGTCTACAGAAGCAGAGAGAGGACATTGTGTCTACAGAAGCAGAGAGAGGACATTGTGTCTACAGAAGCAGAGAGAGGACATTGGGTCTACATAAGTAGAGAGAGGACATTAAGTCTACAGAAGCAGAGAGAGGACATTAAGTCTACAGAAGCATAGAGAGGACATCGGGTCTACAGAAGCAGAGAGAGGACATTGGGTCTACATAAGTAGAGAGAGGACATTAAGTCTACAGAAGCAGAGAGAGGACATTGGGTCTACAGAAGCAGAGAGAGGACATTGTGTCTACAGAAGCAGAGAGAGGACATTGGGTCTACAGAAGCAGAGAGAGGACATTGGGTCTACAGAAGCAGAGAGAGGACATTGTGTCTACAGAAGCAGAGAGAGGACATTGGGTCTACAGAAGCAGAGAGAGGACATTGTGTCTACAGAAGCAGAGAGAGGACATTGGGTCTACAGAAGCAGAGAGAGGACATTGGGTCTACAGAAGCATAGAGAGGACATTAAGTCCAGAAGCAGAGAGAGGTCATTAAGTCTACAGAAGCAGAGAGAGGACATTGGGTCTACAGAAGCAGAGAGAGGACATTAAGTCTACAGAAGCAGAGAGAGGACATTGGGTCTACAGAAGCAGAGAGAGGACATTGTGTCTACAGAAGCAGAGAGAGGACATTGGGTCTACAGAAGCAGAGAGAGGACATTGGGTCTACAGAAGCAGAGAGAGGACATTGTGTCTACAGAAGCAGAGAGAGGACATTGGGTCTACAGAAGCAGAGAGAGGACATTGGGTCTACAGAAGCATAGAGAGGACATTAAGTCCAGAAGCAGAGAGAGGTCATTAAGTCTACAGAAGCAGAGAGAGGACATTGGGTCTACAGAAGCAGAGAGAGGACATTAAGTCTACAGAAGCAGAGAGGATATTGTGTCTAAAGAAGCAGAGAGAGGACGTTGTGTCTCTATAGGTGGAGAGAGGATATCAGGTCTACAGAAGCAGAGAGAGGCCATTGGGTTTACAGGCAAAGGTAACATTTCCTACAATTGCCCGTGTAAAAAGACCTATACTTGTCCATTTATATTAAATTGTCTGAGTTCCTGTAAGTGTTCTTATCTATGTCTCAGGATACCATAACTTCTCTCATCTGGATAGAATAGGCTGCCATGCATATAGAATAGTGCAGGTACTTTACTTACCAGCACCTCTGGCTTAATCCGAGCTTGGACAAAACACAGGTACCATTTGTAGCCAACAATTAAATACACAGATAACATTCATATAAGGGAGCTGTTTATCTACCATTGCTGTCCACCCAGTCCTGAGATTTACACAGGTCTGCCATACAGCAAAGTTCTCTCTGGCAGATCAGGGGACTTGATTCTACCCTGTTGTAGTTCAGTAACATAGGTCCTTCCTTCAGGCTATGATTGAATAGTGAAAGGAGGTGCAGCAGACTGATGTGCTCATCCCTCTGTCAATCTGCTCTATCCTGCTATCAGCATGTTCCTTGTTATCACATAAGGACTG
This sequence comes from Rana kukunoris, assembly GCA_029574335.1. Lineage (NCBI taxonomy): Eukaryota > Metazoa > Chordata > Amphibia > Anura > Ranidae > Rana > Rana kukunoris. The sequence continues at coordinate 614,779,477 of CM056050.1, read as the reverse complement.
CAGCTCACTTGATTGGCTCCTTGTGCTGCTTCTTCCTATCCCAGACTGAGCTTTGAAATACAGAGTTTGCAATAGGCTGATACCAGCAAAGGCATATCTCCCGGGGGGACAAAGAAGGCATTTGCCTTGAACTGCATTTTTCGGAGAGGGTGGTGCCGTCCGCAGGCAGAAGGGACACTACAAAGACTGCAAAGAAGCAATGGCGCTACTATGGGGATCCAGGGGGTGCATACCGCACCTTGGTGACACCCGACAGAGGAGTGACACCAGGGGCAGCCACAGACTGACCGTTCGGTGACAGGGGAGCAAAGGGGAAGCAGCAGATGGGGAGCCTCCAGTCCCAGAAGTAGCTCAATTTGCAGAGCAGGTCAGAGTCCCAGGCTGTGATAATGCCTTGGCGGCCTTACTACACACAGCTGGTAAAAAGGAGCCAGCAGGTTGTGGGAAGGTGAGAGTCTGGTGTCCTAGTGTAGTATGGGGGATCCCCTCTTTTTCTCTCAACCCCTTCCCTTCTCTCTGATCCCCCCTCTCTCCTAGTTGGGGGGGGGGGCACTGTGGTAGGCTAGCGAGGGGGTAGGGTAGCACTGTGTTAGGCTAACAGGGGGGGTTTGGGGGGTGAAATGTGGCAGGCAAGCAGGGATGGAGTCCACCAGAGACCCTGCATAGCCACCAAAGACCTCACACAGCCATCAGTGACCCCAAATAGCCACCAGAGACCCCACATTGCCAACAAAGACCCGAAATAGCCACTGTAGAAGGAAGAGGTGTGACAAATTCAGATGGGGGTACCCAATTTTAGTCTTGCCTAGAGCAGCACAAAACCAAAATGCACCACAGATTATCGGGTCTCAATTTCTATCAAAAGACACAGCAGAGTAAAGAGTTTTGATTGCATTTGAACTGACACATGTTATATATGTTGTGTGTGTTGGAATAATGTTTGCATGCTGGCTGAGTGTTGATTGTGGGCACACTAGGAGGGCGAGATATAGAAAAAATAATCTGATTTATCATCCATACCTGGAGTGTGGACAGCCAAGGTCTGTGTTGGGCACTTGGGTTGGGAACCGGATTAACAGCCCAGTCCTCCCGGTGCCATGTCTCTACATATCTTTCATTTTATGTCATCCAAGCTCAACAGCAAACATTTCCCCTTCTGCAGGGATGGAACTTATAAACACTTCTTTTGCTAGATGAACAGTCTTCTCTCATTCAGTAAATCAACCCAGTCATCTTCTATTTCATTTCTCCTACAGACCTGACTTTCAACATGTGCCCCCTCTATATCCCTATTCTGTGGGCTCTTCTCTTCCTGGTCAGAGGTATGTAAGAACATTTCTATAAAAGGGTGGACTCACAGAGTCTTTTTGGGATGAAATGTATTATATTCAGTGGTGATCTCCTATCATAAAGACTTTAACAACTGGCAGATTGTATATTGGGGCTCACAGCGGATATGGGGTTCCAGATGTGGGTTGAGGGGATGGGGCACCAGATAAGGTTATAGGGGATGATGGCAATGACAGTTACTTTGCACTGCAAGATTTCAAGGGATCTGCTACATTCTTCTGGACCAGAAGCGGGAAGCAGTTCTTTAGGAAGCTTGTCCCAATACTGGGGATGATGGAAAATCCATCCATTGTATGGCTGCAGTAGACTGATGAGAATAAACTGACATCTTTCATGTGATGGGATCATCAGTGAAACTACCATACAATGACACATTAGTGTGAAGAGCTCCAAGAAGGATCCTCAGCCATGAGCATGATACCTCTGCCAGGGGTACAGTCTCTACTTTCATATTCATTATTGATCAACGTGCACCCATTTTTGTTCCCAGGTCCCTGATCCTCCTCATAGGATCCATTAATCACTAATACTCTTCACCTCAAAGTACTCAAAGGAGGGAAAGCTCAGATATTTTTCTTGGGTGACCACAATGAATTGGTTGTCCACGCCTTGCCATGAATAAATACAAAATCAAAATGAATGTGCATTTTTTGCATTAACCAATGTATTTTTTTTGTCCCCTTGTTTACACAATATATCCAATAATACAGACAGTGATTTATTTATATTGCCTGTATCGACTTTTCATATGCAGTTTATTTATGTTTAATTAATTATATGTTGTTTCTTCTTTAATATTTAGCATTGAATATAAACGCTCCTGAGGAAGCTCTGACGAGTGAAACATGTAGAGTGATTGGACTATTCAATGCTTCGTTTTGATTCTCCATGATTTACAAAGGGAGATCACAAGTGATTTATGTTATTAAGTTCATATAATTGTTTTCAATAAAGTGTTTTCTATTTCTCTATATATTATTCTCTCTGGGATTTTATTATCTCTATTCGCACCACAAATAGCCCCAGGGTTCTTTTGGTACCCATTCCCCCCCCCTTTTTGTCTGCACCGGCAGAGATGCTCACTGGTGGGCTTTGAGAGGTGGCACTGATATTCACTGGTGGGCACTGGTAGGTGGCACTGGCAGGCGGTACTGATTGGTACAGATGAGGTGGCTGTCCCTTTAACAGAAGCTGGTGATCATCTTTTTTCTTCTCACTCTGTCAGTGTGAGGAGAAAGAAAACAATTACTGAGCTTCTGTTTATGGGGGCGGGGGCTTTTTCTTCTCCCCACTTCATCCTCCGGTCTTTCTTCTACACTGCTCTCTCCGCTGCTCCCACTTATCATTAAAAAAACGAACCTCCTCCGATGCTCTGATGAGGTGGATGACGTCACTCCGAGACCCCGCTGCTTGTGACTTCACCGACCGGGGTATGATGAGTCAGTGATGTCACAAAGGGGGTGGAGTATCCTGCTGACATCATCCGGTGGTCACGCCCCATAGTTATATATGAAATGTGCGCTATGAAACCGGACAGATCGGCTGGCCACAGCATCGGAGGAGGTTCGTTTTTTTAATGTTCAGTGGGAGTGGCGGAGGAGAAAGACTGGAGGACGAAGCGGAGGAAAGAAGCTGGAGGAAGAAGGAGAAAATTGAAACATGTCCAGTGGAAGATGGAGGAAGAAGCAGGGCACCTGATACCCATTCACATGGGGGGGTGGGATCCTATAAGCCCCCTGATCGCAAACCCCCACAACCACTGGGCAAGGGTTGTGGGAATGAGGACCTTGTCCCCATCAACATGGAGACAAGGTGTTTTGGGGGGACCCATCAATTCTACATATCAGTGCTGCCTCATTAGTGCCCGTCAGTGAAGAGGAAAATATCTTTTTATTACAGAAACTGAGAAAAACATATTTTTTTTCTAAAATGCTGGTCTTTTTTAGTTTGTTTAGCAAAAAAATAAAAACCCCATTGGTGATTAAATACCACCAAAAGAAAGCTCTATTTGTGGGAAGAAAATTATAAAAATGTAGTGTGGGTACAGTGTTGCATCACCGTGTAATTGTCATTCAAAGTGTGACAGCGCTGAAAGCTAAAAAAAATCTTCCGGGCAGGAGGGGGCAAAAGTGCCAGGTATTGAAGGGGTTAAATAATTCATTGCTTACTTATCCAAACCCAGTGACAATCGCTCTCAGTCTGCTGCCACTTAGATTGTGTCCCACAAGCTGGAAAATCTTTGTGCCGGGTGAGGCTGAGAGTGGCGTTGTTGGGTATCGGTGACGGCGCAGTGTGAGGAGCACCTGTCATTGGTCACATGTTGGTGAAGGTGACAGTGGTCTGACCCACGTTTGTCACATGGACGTCTTGGATAATGTTGGATTTTTTATTCATTAGTCTCATGGGATTCCAGATGGTTCTTCATCAATGTGTGTTATATGAGGGGGGAGGGGAGTACACTGTGACCTGACTGGGATCTGTATTCTGTCTGTACAGGAAATGACCTGGATTTTGAGGAGGAAATATTCACCCGGCCGGGATCTGATCTTCTCCTCCCCATCAGACATCATCTCACCCTCAACCATCCAGATACAGAGAGATGTGACGAGTTTGCCTGGACCTATGTGAATTCTTCTGGAGACTGGGAAGGAATAGCTGTACACAGTGATTGTAAGCTGTATGATTTCAGACATTTCCCCAATACGAGGATATCAGAGAATGGAAGTCTCATCATATCCAATGTGACTCTGGAGAATGACGGGAGATACTTTGTGATTATATACAACTCTGCAGGAGGCCATATACAGAAAAATGATTACATCGTCCATGTAGAAGGTAAGTCCTCCCAACCCCCCCCTCCAGTCCTAGCAGTGTCCTCCCCGCTCCGTGTCTTTATATCCATACATTATATAGGAGAAGATCTGGGAGAGACGTATGGTGTGACAGCGAGTGTTACAGATGTTTGTTCTACAATCCCAGTTGTTATCTGGAGAATGATTACTACTTCTCAATAAAAGTAGTTGGTGGCAGTGTAACCACTTCTCGTCCAGCAGGATAACATGCTGGCACATGCCCCTGACCAATCACAGCTGATCATCGCGTGAACCAGTGCTGGTAAATGGCATTCCTCGGTTAACACTAACAGAGAGAGCCGATCGGCAGCTCTCCCTGTCAGAGGGGGGGGGTCTGTGCTGATAATCAGCACATTGTTTATCAGCACAGCCCCCTCAGATGTACCAAACACATGCCAATAATTGCCCAAACGTGTGCCCATAACAAAACCCTGCCAGTGCCCACCACAGTGCCAATCAGAGCCCACCACAATGCCAACCAGTGCCCAGAAGTAACACTTGTCTGTAACACGTCAATACCTCATCATCAGTGCTGCCCATCAGTGCCACCTGTCAGTGCCAATCAGTACCACCTATCAGTGCCCATCAGTGCCACCTGTCAGTGCCAATCAGTACCACCTATCAGTGCCCATCAGTGCCACCGATCAGTGCCCATCAGTGCTGCCTATTGGTGCCCATCAGTGCTGCATATCAGTGCCGCCTATCAGTGCCCATCAATTCTACATATCAGTGCCACCTCATCAGTGCCCGTCAGTGAAGGGGGAAACAACGTTTTATTACAGAAACTGAGAAAAACGTATTTTTTTCAAAAATGTGGGTCTTTTTTTAGTTTGTTTAGTAGAAAATAAAAGCCCCATCGGTGATCAAATACCACCAAAAGAAATCTCTATTTGTGGGAAGAAAATGATAATTTAGTTTGTGTACAGTGTTACATGACCGCGCAATTGTCATTCAAAGTGTGACAGCGCTGAAAGCTGAACATTGTCTTGAGCAGAAAGGGGCGAAAGTGCCCGGTATTGAAGGGGTTAAAGAGTTCATTGCTTAGTTATCTAAACCCAGCGGCAATCGCTCTCAGTCCACTGGCACTTATATTGTGTGCCGCAAGCTGGAAAATCTTTGTGCCGGGTGAGGCTGAGAGTGGCGTTGTTGGGTATCAGTGACAGCGCGGTGTGAGGAGGACCTGTCATTGGTCACAAGTTGGTGAAGGTGACAGTGGTCTGACCCACGTTTGTCACATGGATGTCTTGGATAATGTTGGATTTTTTATTTATTAGTCTTATGGGATTCCAGATGGTTCTTCATCAATGTGTGTTATATGAGAGGTGTTAGAGAAATCAGCTTATGTATCAGCTCATTTATCAGCTCATTTATAGACATGTGCATTCGTTTTTCGTTAGAATGCATTTTCGTCCGAAAATCTGTTTTTCTTCGTGCTCGTTTTAACAAACGATAACGAAAGTGCAAGAAACGAAAACCAAAAGATCCGACATTAAAAATGCTTTATTTTCGTTTTTGTTGTGGTAAAAATTAGATATAGAGAGAATCGGCATCATAGAGAAAATATTCGACATCATAGAGAAAAGATTCGACATCATAGAGAAAAGATTCTACATCAAAGAGAAAAGATTCGACATCATAGGGAAAAGATTCGACATTATAGAGAAAAGATTCGACATTATAGGGAAAAGATTCGACATCATAGGGAAAAGATTCGACATTATAGGGAAAAGATTCGACATTATAGGGAAAAGATTCGACATTATAGGGAAAAGATTCGACATTATAGAGAAAAGATTCGACATCATAGAGAAAAGATTCTACATCAAAGAGAAAAGATTCGACATCATAGGGAAAAGATTCGACATTATAGAGAAAAGATTCGACATTATAGGGAAAAGATTGGACATCATAGGGAAAAGATTCGACATTATAGGGAAAAGATTCGACATTATAGGGAAAAGATTCGACATTATAGGGAAAAGATTCGACATTATAGAGAAAAGATTCGACTATATAGAGAAAAGATTCGACATTATAGGGAAAAGATTCGACATCATAGGGAAAAGATTCGACATTATAGAGAAAAGATTCGACATTATAGAGAAAAGATTCGACATTATAGAGAAAAGATTCGACATTATAGAGAGAAAAGATTCGACATTATAGGGAAAAGATTCGACATTATAGGGAAAAGATTCGACATCATAGGGAAAAGATTCGACAATATAGGGAAAAGATTCGACATCATAGGGTAAGATTTGACACTATAGAAATAATAGATTTGACATTATTACTAGTCATACAACATTAGAATTCTTGTAGGTGGAAAATTCGACCGGAAATGAACGATTCGACGTAAAGATTCAAAGTTCCGTCGAATATTCTTTTGACCATTCAACAGAAAACAAGTATTATTGGATTTTTGGACGAAAGCTATTCCCCAACGAAAAACGAAATAAATCAAAACGATTTTCGGGAGTAACTAAATACATGTATTTTCCAGACGAAAACGAAAAAACGAAACAAAATATTCCAGTCTGCACATGTCTAATCATTATGCTTAGAAGTAAAATGATTTCATATAATTCATATTAGTTTGCATATGTTTTATTGATAATATAATTATTAACAAATATTATTATGATATAGTAGTGTTCTTATCAATATTATTATTCAATGGCAAGCAATAGTTATTAAGGGCCAGATCCACAAAGCACTTACGCCGGCGTTTCACGAGATGCGCGGCGTAAGTCTAAATATGCTCCCGCGTATATATGCGCCATATCCCCAAAACGAGATGCGCCTGAAATCCAGAATTTTTCGACCGCCGTAATTTCCATAGACCGGCGCATCGTGCGGGCAAAAATGCGCTAGACACACCATTGATTTGCTATGCAAATATGCAAATGAGGGAGATACGGCGATCCACAAAAGTAATTTTGTGCGGCGCAGGCTACGCCCTGTGCGCATCAGCTGCACTGCCGGTCTAAAATTAGTCCTTATAAAAGCAGCTTTAAAATTGGACAATCCGTCTACATGTCAGCTAAAGCAACACTGTTAGTGAGGAGCTGAGCAGTCACACTTGCAGGACAACAATCTGTATGCCAACATGCCAGGGGCATCCTTGCTCATAGCTATACTACTGACTTTAGGTGAGCGCAGAAGGAGGAGGGCACGAAGGAGGGCACAGAGGAGGGCACGGGAGAGGATATACCGCACCCGCATAGACCTCTTTGGCATGTGTGATTCTGAGGTGTATCGCATCTTCAGATTCACCCCTCATGCCATCATGGAATTAACCACAACCCTGCAGGAGGACATCACCAGCCCAACACACCGCTCACATGCAGTGCAGCCACTGGTCAAGGTACTGGCAACACTCCATTTCCTTGCCAGTGGCTCTTTTCACCCTAATGGGTAAATATATATTTTATATACATTTTTTTCTGTTTAGTATATATTTTATATTAGTTAATATAATAAATATATAATTTTATTTTTTATATTTAAATATTATTATAATTATATTATTTATTATTATATACATTTATACATATATATATATATATATATACACACCGACACGACACAAACCTACAAACAGCAAGAGACAACAGAACAAAAGCACCTTGCTTCAGGGAGGGAAATGGTTGTACTTTTGCAAGGGAAGGGCGTATGTCTGGGCCTATTTATGCACTGGGCGTATCTCACTAAGTACGCCAGGCCTAGTTCCTATCTCACTGATTGCGCCGTGCCGAGTTCTGAGCATGCGCAGAGAGGCTCTGACCATAGTCAGCGTTATGTGCATGTGCAGTCTGGCCGGCCCTTCATTTGCATGGGGTCACGGCTCATTTCAATGGAACACGCCCACGTCCCTCCCACTTTGAATTACACCGCCTTGCGCCTCGGAATTTACATTGCGGCGGCGCAAATTTGTGCGCAAATACTACAAGGATACGGTACTTGCGTCTCCAATTTGAGCCGGCGTAACGTAAAGGAGATGCGCTACGCCGGTCTATATATGAGCTGTTGTACGTGGATCTAGCCCTAAATGTTTATTAGTGTTATTCTATTATTCTATAAAAATATAGAATGTCTTTATTTTACTGAACTTTAGCTGGTATTGTTAAGACAGTCATAACTAGGTGAAAGTGCACTGAAGACAGTTCATTCTAAGTTCAACTAATTAGACAAAGAAACATTCTGACAACAGTTGAAATATAGCCGATGAGATAAGCACCAAAGATAGTGATACAGGTGTTTTAAATTCATTAGGCAGTTTTGAGAAAGTTATGCACAGACATAAAATACATTGTATAAGTTACATTAATAATTAGACAATGTGTGTGCATATATATATATATATATATATATATATATGTGTGTGTACATGTTTGTATATGTAATATAGATAATACAGTACCTTTTATGAAACCAAATACATAGATACATACACATAGAATTAGTGAGACATAACAGATAAGGTGAGGTTATTGAAAGTTCATTCTCTGAAAGTTATAAATCGGTCATCCTTGAAATTGTGGCTAACACAGCTGTGTGCCAGGCTGTCTCTACACAGATGTCTTTAATTGGACACAACCAGTTATAAATAATTTTTAATGAACATATAGGAATTCTAGGAATAATTAAGTTTGTTTGGTTGTAGGACATTGACGTAGATCGTAGCAACCAATCACATCTAGGAGAGATGGCTTGCATAAAGCTTGTGAGGGTATATAAATGCCAGTTTTACAATTGTCAGTCAGACAAGTCAGATAGGGGCTCAAAAGGCTGAACTCTATGTATGCTACCCTATTGCACGGGTCATAGAGGTCAGAACCGCTGGGCAAATATCTGTTCAGCTAGGCATCTATCAGACTAACTGTTTGTCTATGCAGCCCTATAGCACGGGTGGCAAGCGGTCAGAACCAGTAGGCAAATATCTGTAATTTTGTTGTAACTTGTCTCCTCATATGAGTCAATAAAGAAAACTTCTTAACTTGTTCCAGAGTGTGGTCTCACCCGAATTTCTCTCACAAGGGGGGAGGGGGGTACACTGTGACCTGACTGGGATCTGTATTCTGTCTGTACAGGAAATGTCCTGAGTGCTCAGGAGGAAATATTCACCCGGCCGGGATCTGATCTTCTCCTCCCCATCAGACGTCGTCTCACCCTCAACCATACAGATAGATGGAGATGTGACCGGTTTACCTGGGCCTATGTGAATTCTTCTGGAGACTGGAAAGACATAGCTGGATACCAGAATTGTGATCTGTCTGATCTCAGATATTTCCCCAATACAAGGATATCAGAGAATGGAAGTCTCATCATATCCAATGTGACTCTGGAGAATGACGGGACATACAGTGTGGACATTTACAGTAAAGAACAAATTATACATATTGATTTTTACACCGTCCATGTAGAAGGTAAGTCCACCCAACCCCCACCTCCAGTCCTAGCAGTGTCCTCCCCGCTCCGTGTCTTTATATCCATACATTATATAGTAGAAGATTTGGGAGAGACGTATGTACAATGTCCTCTGATTACTGGGGTGCTTTGGGGCAGGGTGGGTTCTGCAGGCAGGGGGCTTATTGGAATCTGGAACTCCCCTTTAACAAGGGGCCCCCAGATCCCCCCCATGTTAATCAGTAGAGGTACAAATTTACCCATTCACCAAACAAATTTTGTCATACAGGGTGCAGAGCTCAGCAGTATATGTCATACAGGGTGCAGGGCCAGGGCTGTCTTACTGAGCGGGCAACCCTGGGCACAGCCCAAGGGTCCCATGTTCACCTGGGGCCCCACCAGAGCTGGACAAATAGCACTAGCCGGGGCCCCGGAGGAGTGTCAGTTGATGCGTGCGCTAGAGGTGCGCTGAATGAGTAGTGCATTTATTCCTGGCTATTCCCGGGTGTGCTGCGGATGTTTCGCGAGTGGAGGAAGGTGTTCTGGTGCTGTGGAGAGCCTTAGCTGGTATCTTCGGCAGTGTACAGCTCCACATCACCACCAAAGATACCAGCTAACTAAGGCTCTCCACAGCAGCACCAGAAAGTTCAGAAACACCTTTCGTCACTCGCGGAACATCTGCAGCACACCCGGGAATGGCCAGGAAACCCGTAGCTTCTCCTCTCCTTCCCTTCATTTCATGGCTGCCGAGTGCTGAGCCACTCCATCCTCACTGCTCAATGTGAATGTGCAGTGTGCCACTAGCTATGTCTGGGAAGGGGATGAGGGGGCGGGAGGAATAAAGAGTCAAAGACCACAAGAATGAGAGAAGTCACTGACTGAGAGCCCCTGTGGACCATTTAAGTAAGTGAGCACTGTGACCAGACCCCCTTCTCCCCCTCATTCTCTCCCCCCTTCCTTCCATCTCCCCTCCCTTCTCCCTCGCCTTCTTTCTCTCCCCCTTCTCCTCTCTCTCCTCCCTCCTCTTATTTTCCCCCTTTCTTCCTCCCCCTTTCTTCTGTCTTCCCCCCCTTCCCTCTCCTCTCTACCCCCTTTCACTCCTTCTCTCTCCCCCCTTCATTCTCTCTCCCCCTTTCTTCTCTCTCCCTTCTCCCCCTCTTCCTTCTCCTCCCTCTTCCTTCTCTCGCCCCTTCTCTCCCTTGCCTTCCTTCTCTCCCCCACCTCCCCTCGTTTCTTCCCCCTCCTTCTCCCCCCTTTCTTCTCTCTCCCCTTTCTTCTCCCCCTCCTCCTCTCTCTCCTCCCTCCTCTTTTTTTCCAGCTTTCCTTCTCCCCCTCCCCCATCCTTCTCCCTCCCCCTCTTTCCAGAAACACTGGTGGCAAGGGGCAGGTGGCAAGTGACAAGTTGAATCTGGTGATAGGTGACGGTGGCGAGTGACATGCCAAATCTGGTGGCAGGTGACAATGGCAAGTGACACGCTGAATTTGGTGGCAAGTGACACGCTGAATCTGGTGGCAGGGGATGGGTGTCAATTGACACGCTGAATTTGTTGACAGGTGATGGTGGCAAGTGACACACTGAATCTGGTTATAGGGGATGGTGGCAAGTGACACACTGTAAAGTAGAAATATTGTACTTCCATTCTTGAGAGTAGGTGCGTAAATTGGGGAAACCTTGTAGGGGCCCATAGGATTTATTTGCCCAGGGGCCCATGATGCTATTATGGAATATAAAAAGCCGCGCCACACAAAAGTTAGACAAAGTTAGTTACACCAGTATCAATGATGGTAAACAAAATACTACTAAAGTCCATTGAAGTCCATAGTGGTAGAAATAATAATTCCCAGAAGCGATCCTCTGTAAAGTGTCACCAAACGAACACACTCCAAAAGGTGCACCCACCACCAAGTGAATGAGCAGCTTACCAGAGGTCCGACATAAGCCAGCGTCTGACTATAACCCAGTCAACGGCCTTTAAATCCTTGTGGTTCCCAAGATCAACCCGAGTAGACCAGGACGGGACACTTATTATACTCAGGATAAAGAAAAAGGCGCACATAGCATAATTCCGTTGGCGAAAATTGAATGTAAAAAATAAAAATGTACTTACATAGCACACATGGTAAACGAGCATAAAAAACAGATACAAATGTTGCCGGCCGGCATGCAGGAGCCCTTCCTCCTCAGCGTGGTGACGTCACTGCGTCGCCTCCCATACGCGTTTCGTCACTAGAAGGACGTTCTCAACCCCCATTGAGAACGTCCTTCTAGTGACGAAACGCGTATGGGAGGCGACGCAGTGACGTCACCACGCTGAGGAGGAAGGGCTCCTGCATGCCGGCCGGCAACATTTGTATCTGTTTTTTATGCTCGTTTACCATGTGTGCTATGTAAGTACATTTTTATTTTTTACATTAAATTTTCGCCAACGGAATTATGCTATGTGCGCCTTTTTCTTTATCCTGAGTATAAGAAGTGTCCCGTCCTGGTCTACTCGGGTTGATCTTGGGAACCACAAGGATTTAAAGGCCGTTGACTGGGTTATAGTCAGACGCTGGCTTATGTCGGACCTCTGGTAAGCTGCTTATTCACTCGGTGGTGGGTGCACCTTTTGGAGTGTGTTCGTTTGGTGACACTTTACAGAGGATCGCTTCTGGGAATTATTATTTCTACCACTATGGACTTCAATGGACTTTAGTAGTATTTTGTTTACCATCATTGATACTGGTGTAACTAACTTTGTCTAACTTTTGTGTGGCGCGGCTTTTTATATTCCATTGTTTCCTGTTTATCACACGCTTGCTGCAGCCTGTAGTTCTTGGGGGGGAGGGGTTTTATAGCGCGGTCTTCTTTTACCATGATGCTATTAGATGGCCCTGTGCAAGGCTCAGCAGTATGTGTCATACAGTGTGCAGGGTTCAAGGCTCAGCAGTATGTGTCATACAGGGTGCAGGGTTCAGCAGAATGTGTCATACAGGGTGCAGGGTTCAGCAGAATGTGTCAAATGTAGTGCAAAGTGGATTTGCCTTTTGTAAATAACCCCCAATGTGTTTATATAATGTGATTACTGCATAGTGCAGCCACAGCAGTATCCTGATCAGCTACATCAGTACAGCCATTGTCAGTGTCGTGATTCAGCTACATATGCCCTTGTGTCACCGCCACAGCAGTATGGTGTCACCAGAGCTTGGCGTGTCCAAAGAGTGAGGAGGCATCCCGCATGGCAGATGAGAGAAGCGGGGGGGGGGGGGGTCTCACTGTCTGATTCACATTCAGAGTAGGAACCCATGGAATGCTGTATTCAGGGGAGGAGCAGAATGTATTTTGGGGTGTTATTTCATTTTCCTTTCTGCATTTTACAAACTCTATCAAAAAATTGCAAAACACACATTTTTGAGAGTTTCCACTCTCCTGGTTTCCGGGGCTTTAAAAAAATGTGATAGTTATTCACTTCTGACAAGTTTTCCTGACATCAACAGAAAAATTATGACAGGGGAGGGCACAGCCTGTGATTGAAAGCCTCATCTCTTTTCCTATGTGCTGTGTGTAGGAGGTGTGTCTCTTCCTTACAATAAGTTCTCTTGAAGAGCGCTCCTGTGGTGTAAATCTCTGAATATTCCTGTCTGGTGTGACAGCGAGTGTTACAGACGTTTATTCTACAATCCCAGTTGCTATTACTAATCTGGTGGATGATTACTACTTCTCAATAAAAGTAGTTGGTGGAAGTTTAAAGAGTTCATTGCTTAGTTATCCAAACCCAGCGACAATCGCTCTCAGTCTGCCAACACTTGGATTGTGTCCCGCATGCTGGAAAATCTTTGTGCCGGGTGAGGCTGAGAGAGGCGTTGTTGTGTATCGGTGACAGCGCGGTTGGTGGTCAGTTGGCAAACTGATTGGTGAGTTGAGCTATGGAATGTTCCTGTTTTTTGTCTTTCATTAGTTATGGTAAACTCAGCTTAGCTTCCCAGCCCCCCTCTTAACAAAAGAGAACTACAGTAAGTAGAAATTTTCCTTGCTGGAAGTTCCAGAAAAAAGTATCCAAATAGGTAAGGTTTGCTATGTGAACCAGAGTGACTATCCTGTTATACTGACACTGCTGTACTGAAGATCTGATTGGGTTTGATATATAATATTACTCTTCTGTATAACTCTCTCATTGTATCCCCATTATTTCCATTTAGAAGAAAGTCAGTCTGGGATGTGGTCAGGTTGGGGTCACCTCCTGTCATCCGGTGCGGTCTTTGTCCTCTACACTGCCCTCCTCATCTTTATGGTCAATGACCTGAGGAAGATGAAGAATGAGAAGAATCGGAGTGAGAGGAGGACGAGGAGAAGAGATCAGATGGAGATGGAAATGGAACCAACTTACTATGATGACTGCGACTGAAACCTCTTCGGTGCCGGATCTGTAGATGGCCACCTAGGATAAAATTCCTAAAAAGAAATGGTTAACAGTTTGGCTTCTGGACTGAAAATCTCCCTCCTATGTGTCATCTCATGTATAATGTATTCTGTGTCCTCCCAGTCTGGGATGGGATCTCATTACCTATGCTGATTTACTTGGCTTATAAACTTCTCCAGTCAATGTGAAGATCGGAACAATTTCTTCTTTTTATTGTTTTTCACACCTGTGTTAAATAAAGCTTTGATCACCATAAAAATTAGTCTTTGGTTCCTGGAGATGGGTGTGGTCCTCATTGGTAGGACATTAAATGGCGCCCCGTGTAGGGATAGACTGACTACCTTGATGACCAGTGATTCGGATGTGGAGAACGAGGTCAGACCAGACTACAGGGGCCAATTATAAGCCTTACTTGTCTATTTGTGTTTGCTTTCTCCTCTGTCCTCCTCCTCTGGTCTGACCTCCTGAGTCAGTAATTCTATTCTGAACTAGGGATGAGACGACCTGTTAAACCATGGGTCCTTAAACTACGGCCCTCCAGCTGTTCAGGAAATACAATTCCCATCATGCCCTAGTCATGTCTGTGAATGTCAGAGTTTTACAATGCCTCATGGGACTTGTAGTTCCGCAACAGCTGGAGGGCCGTAGTTTGAGGATCCCTGTGTTAAACTGTTATTGACCAGAAACAGTATTTTTTTTAAAGCACTGACATTTACAAAGGAAAAATGGTTTAACATTTCTGGTAAATGGCATTTCCCTTTTAAAAAATGGCACACAGATCCCTCGGAAGCTCCTTAAAATATGTGGAGGTCCTTTCCAGGGTTCTATGTGCTGTTCTTTTTTTTTTTAAAGAAGCCGGCAATAAAACGCCATTTGCCAGCGATTCAAACTGCATCTTTTTTACTTTGTAAATGTAAATGTTGCTATACTACTTTCTACAGGAAAAAATTTAATATATGACTTTGACTGGTATGGATTTTACAGGAGTTACCCCATGCAGTAAAAAGATATTGGAAATGTGTGACGTCCTCCAGAAAATCTATACTAGACCCTTCCAAGCGTGTATCTTGGCTGACCAGGAAAAGGTAGATATGAGAGTCCCCCCTCCTGAACATACAAGGCCACATGCCCTCAAAATAGGGTGTAGGTGCCTTGTCAAGTTGATGAAGACAAGGGCCTCTCAACCCTTGCCCAGTGGTTGTGGAGGTCTGCGGGAGGGGATCTGGAAGCCACTTTAAAAAATATGGGTCCTCCCTAGATACAAGCCTCCCCCATGTGAATAAGTACATATTACCCCTATCTATTTACAACAAATGTAACCTAGAAATAGAAACTAGTGTTGCTCACGAATATTCGCATTGCGAATATTCGCTACAAATATTGCATATTCGAGTATTCGCGAATAACTCGAATATCGCGGCGAATATTCGCTATTTCGATTTTTTCGCAATCAATTTCGCAATCAATTTCGCATTCGCACTAGCGATTTTTTTTTTTTTTAAATATAGCGAATAATCGTCAATATATCGAATATTCGTGATATTTTTTTTAGAAAATATCACGAATATTCGATATTAACGAATATTCGCGAATATTCTTTGAAATATTCGCGAAATATCGCGAAATCGAATATGGCGTATTCCGCTCATCACTAATAGATACCCAAATGTATGATAACAAATAAAAAAACCTTCAGTCATGATTGTCCCCAACCAACCGACTCATCAAATTTATAAACCAAATGGACCCGGTGCACATGACAATCCCAACCATATTTCTCCCAAATGACACCCCCCAGTTTTCACCAGCTATATATATGAAGGGGTCGGTATAGTAAGATTTTTTAAGTATAGGTTTATCTTTTTGCCATGAGGGCAGCACAGAGACCTTCAACTCAATTAAAGATCTCCATTTGTATGCCGGAAAAATGTTGTCAGCCCAATTATATAGAGATAAGGAGAAAGAAAAGGCCCTCTAGAAAGGAATATTGGTGATTGGTGCTCCCCAAACACCTAATGACTATCAGTATAGAAAGATAATCTCTTTCAAATTAGAGCAGTACCGAATTTAAACAAATCTGAAATAACAAAATTCGAATTAGGACGAAATTTGAATTCAAAAATTGCTTTTGAACACTTTACTTTTCAAATAGGTTTCAATTTGAAAACTTTTTGAATTTGAATCGATTTCCAATTTCCAAAGAGAATAAAATTGAAAATAAAGGGATAGAATATATTTTTTTCTATTCCAGTCCTTTATTTTCTATTTTATTCTTTTTGGAAATTGGAAAACTTTTCAAATTCAAAAACTATTCGAAATCGATTTGAAAACAAATAAATGAATCGAATCCTGAAAACAAATTAAATGAATGGAACACATTTATGTAAATAATGAATCAAACTGAAACTAAACTAAACACATTTTTTTCATTCTGCACATTGTTCACCTGAAAAAAAAAAAAAAAAACACATATGCTCAGAAAATAAATAATACAACACATTACATTATTTTCCAAGTTGTATTCTTTTGTACGAGAATTGTCATAACTTTAGTAACCTATAAGGTTCAGGAGGGCAGTTTTTTTCCATATGAAAGCAAAATTAAGAACACAGGGATGTGACCTCCTCCAACTAACTGGGAGAAAGTTCAAAACGAATCCTAGAAAATATTATTTTACTGAAAGGGTGGCTGATGCTTGGAATAGACTTCCAGCAGAGGTAGTGAGACAGTCAACAGTAAATGGCTTCAAACAAGTCTGGGAGAAACATATCTATAGTCAGACAATAAAGTTAACAAAACAAAAAATAAATAAATGGGCAGACACAATGGACTTTTCTATGTTTCTATTGTTTTTTTTTATATGAGATCAGCATGCAAAAAGAAAATAAAAGAAACGGACGATCGTTTATCCAATATTCTCTCTTCTTGTGATATCTCCCTGGCTGCATGCTTGACACAAAGTCCCAAACTTTTCCTTCTATTGTCCAGAGAAAAAGTTCTAGCGAACATGCAAACTCTATGAAAGTCTATGGCACACAAACTACTTCTGCCTACCTCCCAACTTTTGAACTTCCCAATGAGCGCAACCGTGACAGTCATAGGCAGTGACAGGTACTCTTTATGGAGGGATCGGGGGTCTAAAATCCCTTATTTGCACTTAAAAGTATTTAAAAACGCCAAAATCTGCATTTTGTAATACTGTAATTTTTAGAAATCATCGCCATTGACAGTCGAGTAGACCAGAAGTGACGTTGTGATTTTACACTGGAGACCCGATCTAAGCCGATTCCGGCTTCATTGTGCTGGAGGATGTGCTGATTGATGAAAAGGGTGACCCGCGAAAGTGGTGGGAGGGGGGAATTTCCCCCCCTGCTGCTCGTGATAATGGCCGAGCAGCTGCTGAGCCGCATCGCCTGTTATCAACAGATAGCCGACCACCAACTAAAAAAAAAAATGATACCTGGTGAAGCCTGCAGGTACAACCACTTCAACCAAATGACATTCAGGTACCTGATTTGGCAGAGCGGTGGTTTTAATTATGCTTAAGGCGAAACAATAAAGAATGAAATATTCCTTTAAATATCGTGCCTGGGGGGGTCCCCCTAGTCTGCCTGTAAAGTGGCACATCTGTGTGATGTGTAGAACATGATGCAGCGATAATGACAATTCCAATGTGACGTAACCGTGTGACCCCACCCCTTGCCTGTATTAATGGCACATACACGGGGGGTGGTGTCTGCGCTGTGAAAAGTGGGTGAAATCCAAGGGTGGTACGGGAAAAAATCCCTGGGCTGGTGAACGTGGGGGAGGGAGGGGGGGAGGGGTGGTGTTTTTAGAACAGAGTGATAGCGTACATAAGTATAGTGTCAATACGTAAACCGTCAAAATGTAGCACAAAAGATAATATTGAATACTAAACAATGGCAAGTGACAAAAAAGGAGTACAAATTCACAAGCAGTAAAATGTACACAATGTGCTGGTCCAGGTAATGTGAAATCAGGGAGAACTACCGCTAGGGGCGCCCCTGAATGTGTAACACAGTGAACAATACAAATAATAATATATAAATCAGTGAAGAAATGCAAAAAAAGTCTCTGAAAGTGTTTCCCAAATGTCCCAGAAGACAGGTGCCAAAGATGTCCCAGAAGACAGTTTCTAAAAGATGGAGGAAATGGTGCCGGGAAAGGACGTGGTACAGTGAACACCTCAGGTGGTCCCTAGCCCCTCACCTCACGGCTATGGCACGGATAGCCAAATAAAACCACCTCTGGCAGGGGGGAGAAGAAATACACTTCAATGGACAGAAACGACATCAGCACTCAGCAGTAAGGCATGGAGAAGATACAAAGCAAGTAGGATATGGTGTTATGGAAGTGTCTAAACAGGCAACATCATTCACTCATACATCCACTCACATGGAGGGCCTATCTCCCACCAACACCGAGTTCGTCCTATGTCCTGGATGCACACCTGGCTCCTCTTCTTCTGTGTCTGAGCTGGGGGGACACTTGGAGCAGATAGAGGGGACCCTCACACAGCATATAGGATGGGAGAAAGAAAGACCACAGTACAGCCCCGCAAAAATGGAACAGGTTTAATAAAACATATAGGTGCACTCACATTTGGATGATAAAAACTGGCCACAGAAACTAAACGGACGGCAGGGGGGTCTTGCTGCGTCAGGCGTGTGGACGCTGATGCTCCTCGATCCCTACGCGTCTCGTCATGTCACATGACTTCCTTAGGGGATCCACCCAGCTCAGACACAGAAGAAGAGGAGCCAGGTGTGCATCCAGGACCCGGGACGAACTCGGTGTTGGTGGGAGATAGGCCCTCCATGTGAGTGAATGATGTTGACTGTTTAGACACTTCCATAACACCATATCCTACTTGCTTTGTATCTTCTCCATGCCTTACTGCTGAGTGCTGATGTCGTTTCTGTCCATTGAAGTGTATTCCTCCTCCCCCTGCCAGAGGTGGTTTTATTTGGCTATCCGTGCCATAGCCGTGAGGTGAGGGGCTAGGGACCACCTGAGGTGTTCACTGTACCACGTCCTTTCCCGGCACCATTTCCTCCATCTTTTAGAAACTGTCTTCTGGGACATCTTTGGCACCTGTCTTCTGGGACATTTGGGAAACACTTTCAGAGACTTTTTTGCATTTCTTCACTGATTTATATATTATTATTTGTATTGTTCACTGTGTTACACATTCAGGGGCGCCCCTAGTGGTAGCTCTCCCTGATTTCACATTACCTGGACCAGCACATTGTGTACATTTTACTGCTTGTGAATTTGTACTCCTTTTTTGTCACTTGCCATTGTTTAGTATTCAATATTATCTTTTGTGCTACATTTTGACGGTTTACGTATTGACACTATACTTATGTACGCTATCACTCTGTTCTAAAAACACCACCCCTCCCCCACGTTCACCAGCCCAGGGATTTATTCCCGTACCACCCTTGGATTTCACCCACTTTTCACAGCGCAGACACCCCCCCCCCCTTGTTTTTTCCATTTGCTACTTCTCTCTGCCCAGGACAGAGTGTCAGGTGTTTGCAGCAGTGACCCCATCCCACTCCACCACCCCCCTCGGTAGCGCAGGAGCCTCTATCTACAATACAATGCCACATACACACTATCGTTTTTCGGCATTAAAAAAAAAAAAACGTTGTTTTTCAGCATGTAGAAAAAACAAAGTTTTTCCAACTTCAGCATTAAAAACGACGTTGCCCACACACCATCGTTTTAAAAAAAATGATGAGCAAAGCGCGGTGACGTACAACACGTACAACGGCACTCTAAGGCCTCGTACACACGAGGGGATATGTCCGATGGACCGTTTCAGCAGACATCTCCGCTCGTGTGTATGGGCTAGCGGACAGATTTCTCCACCCGACAGATTTCAAAGCATGCTTTGAAATCTATCCGGTGGGAATGTGTCCGCCCGACATGTCTGCTGGTTAGTACACTTACCAGCAGACATGTCGTCCCCCACCGCCGCCGCGCCGCTGCCGAAAGTGTTTTACTTCCTGGTGCGGTGACGTGGCGGCGTCAACGTCACCGCCGCGTCACCGCGCCGTCCGGCGGCGGGGAATTTGATCCGATGGTGTGTACACGCCATCGGATCAAACTCCCGATCGGACATATCCGATGGAAATGGTCCGCGGACCGTTTTCATCGGATATGTCCGATGGTGTGTACGCGGCCTAAAGGGGAAGTTCCATTCAAGCTCCCGTCTCATAACTTGCTTCTGAGCATGCGCGGGTTTAAAACGTTGTTTAAAACGTTGTTTTAGCCCACACACAATCATTTTAAATGACGTTTTTAAAAACAAAGTTTTTTTTCCATGCCGAAAAAACGATCGTGTGTACGCGTCATTAGAACTGTCAAAGCAGAGAGGAGGCAGATAGCAGGAGCTTCCCAGGAGGCAAAGACTTTTTTTTTCTATTTTTCGGATCTGGTGGGCGTAGTGATTGACAATGGATGTACATTGAGAGACACTATGGGCCAGATTCTCATAGAACTGCGTAATTTCCACATAGCGTATCCCCTTTATGCTACGCCTACGCAGTTTTTACGGGCAAGTACTGTATTCTCAAAGCACTTGGTCCGTAATTTGCGTGGGCGTGGCGTAAATGGGATGGCGTAAGGCCATGTAATTCAAATAGGGAATGAGAGGGGCATGCTGTATTTAAATTAAGCGCGCCTCCGCGCCGAACGAACTGCGCATGCGCCGGCCTTAAACGTAGACCACTGCGCATGCTCCATAGTACGCCGCAAATACAGTGATTACGACGGCAACGTAATTAACGTACAGCCCTATTCGCGATTAGTTACGCAAACGATGGAAAAACACGACGCTGTCCCGACGTTCATACTTAACATGGCTTACGCCGAACCTACGCAAGGTTACCCCTCATATAGCAGGGGTAACCTTACGCTTATGCAAACTACGTAAACTACGCTGACGGCGCGCAAATTCGTTCGGGAATCGACGTATCAGGCTCATTTGCATATTCAACGCAGAAATCGTCGGGAACGCCACCTAGCGGCCGGCGTATTATTGCATTTAAGATCCGACGGTGTAAGTGACTTATGCCAGTCGGATCTACGCCGTATCTATGTGTAACTGGTTGTAAGAATCACGTTGCATAGATACCCGGGCACAGAAACAGAGATACGACGGTGTATCTGGAGATACACCGTCGTATCTCTTCTGAGAATCTGGCCCTTTGTTTTTCTTTTTTTTTTTTAACCACTTAAGGACCGCCTACTGCACATTTACGTCGGCAGAATGGCACGGCTGGGCACATCAACGTATATATACGTTGATTTTAGTACCCAGCCGTGGGTCGTGGGCCCGCGACCCGGTCCGAAGCTCCGGGACCGCGGGATTCGCGGACCCGATCGCCGCTGGAGCGCGGCGATCTGTCCCTGGAGCGGAAGAACGGGGAGAGCCGTGTGTACACACGGCTTCCCCGTGCTTCTCTGTGTCCGCAGCATCGATCGCGTCATCCCTACAGCCACACCCCCCTACAGTTGTAAACAAACACTCTAGGTCACACATCCCCTACAGCGCCACCTGTGGTTAACTCCCAAACTGCAGCTGTCATTTCCACAGTAAACAATGCAATTTAAATGCATTTTTTGCTGTGAAAATGACAATTGTCCCAAAAATGTGTCAAAATTATCCGAAGTGTCCGCCATATTGTCGCAGTCACGAAAAAAATCGCTGATCGCCGCTATTAGTAGTAAAAAAAAAAAAATTAATAAAAATGCAATAAAACTATCCCTTATTTTGTAAACGCTATAAATTTTGCGAAAACCGACCGATAAACGCCTATTGCGATTTTTTTTACCAAAAATAGGTAGAAGAATACGTATCGGCCTAAACTGAGGAAAAAAAATGTTTTTTTATATATTTTTGGGGGATATTTATTATAGCAAAAAGTAAAAAATATTGCATTTTTTTTAAAATTGTCGCTTTATTTTTGTTAATAGCGCAAAAAAAAAAAACCGCAGAGGTGATCAAATACCACCAAAAGAAAGCTCTGTTTGTGGGAAAAAAAGGACGCCAATTGTCAGTTAAAACGAAGCAGTGCCGAATCGCAAAAAGGGGCAAGGTCCTTTACCTACATTTTGGTCCGGGTCTTAAGTGGTTAATAAAGGATTTGTCAAAAAACTGTTTCCTGTTTGTTTGACACTGAATTTTGGGGGGACCTCACAGCATTTTTGGCGTGGAGTTCCCTGTAAAATCTATACCAGACCCAAGGGGGTTTTTATGGATTTTGGGGGGACCCCATGCCATTTTTTGCTTAATTTTGTCATAGGGTTCCCCATAACCACTTCACCTCTTCCTGCGCAGACCGATTTTCAGCTTTCAGCGCTCTCACACTTTGAATGACAATTACTCAGTCATGCTACACTGTACCCAAACAGAATTGTTATCATTTATTTTCACACAAATAGAGCTTTCTTTTGGTGGTATTTAATCACCTGCTTTTTTGCGATATAAGTAAATAAAGAGCAAAAATTTGGAAAAGAAAAACACTTTTTTTTTGTTTTTATTATAACATTTTGCAAATCAGTAATTTTTGTTCATAAATTAAGGCCAAAATGTATACTGCTACATATCTTGGTAAAAATAACCCAACTCGGTGTAAATTATTTGGTCTGTGTGAAAGTTATAGGGCCAGATTCAGAAAGGAGATACGCCGGCGTATCTCTGCGTCGGAGGCCTCCTATCTATGCGCCTGATTCTTAGAATCAGTTACGCATAGATTTGCCTTAGATCCGACTGGCGTAAGTCTTTTACACCATCGTATCTAAGTTGCATATTTACTCTGGCCGCTAGGTGGCGTTTCCGTCGATTTAACACTTTGCATATGCTAATGAGCTAGATACGCCGAATCACAAATGTAGTTGCGGCCGGTCGTATTTTTTTTTACATCGTTTGCGAAAGCCCGGCGTAAAGTTACCCCTGCTATATGAGGCGTACGTAATGTTAAGTATGGACGGCGGGCCGGCGTAGAATTTTCCGTCGTTTACGTCGTTTGCGTAAAACGTTCGCGAATAGGGCTTTGCATAAGTTACGTTCACGTCGTTTTCATTGACTATTTGCGACATGATTTGAAGCATGCGCACTGGGCTACGTTTACGGCCAGTTCGTTCGGTGCGTCGATTACGTCGGGTCACGATTACTTTACATACATCACGCCCCCTACCTTCCCTATTTGAATTACGCTGGGATACGCCGGCCCATTTACGCTACGCCGCCGCAACTTACGGAGCAAGTGCTTTGTGAATACAGCACTTGCCTGTAAAAGTTGCGGAGGCGTAGCGTAAATGGGTTACGCTACGCCCGCACAAAGATACGCAAAGATACCTGAATCTAGCCCATAGAGTCTACAAGCTATGTTGATAATCACAAATAATGTATCACACTTGATGCACTGACGGCCAAAGAATATAAGGGAGCAGCAACTGGGGAGATCTTTTTTTGCTGCTGCTGCTGCAAAAATAAAAGAAAAGCAAAAAAAGCCCCCCCCCCAAAAAAAAAAAAAAAATTACTGGTGACGCAGAAGGAAGACCACCTGCGACTTTGAAGAAGAAACAGCAATTATTGGTAATTTTTTTTGCTACTTTGTAAAAAAAAAAAAAAAGACAACAACTATGCCCTAAATATTTTTAGTGCTGCTGAGGCAAAAAAAAAGTAAAAAATAAGAAAACCACTGCTGACACAGAAATTGGAACACCTGTGACGCAGAAGGTGGAGTACTAATAATGCAGCAACAGAACCAGATGGTGAAAAAAAAAAAAATTATAAATGAAAAAAAATCTGTGGGATCAGTGGGGTGACACAGACGTGTTGTACACATTTCAGTGGTACCACTACACTGTGTTATTTGGTCTGTGTGAAAGTTATAGAGACTACAAGCTATGGTGCCAATCACAAATAATGCATCACACCTGATGCACACCTGACGGCCGATCTCTTTTCTTGAGGCCCCTTTTTGGAAAGTAGACAATCCAAGGTATTTAGTAAGAGGCATCTCAAGTTTTTTGAAGTTGTAATTTTTTCCCACAATTCTTGGGAAAATGAAAGAATTTTTATTTATTTTTTTACACAAAATTGTTATAACAACACGTTATTTTTCTCACACAGCTTGTACATACTTACAATTACACCCCAAAACACATTCTGCTCCTCCTGAGTATAGCGATTCCACATGTGTGAGACTTTTCCACAGCCTAGCCACATAGAGAGGTCCAACATGCAGGGAGCACCGTCAGGGGTTCTAGGAGCATAAATTACATATATCATTTCATTCCTACCTATCACACTTTTGAAGGTCCTGGTGCACCAGGACAGTGGAATTACCCAAAAATTACCCCATTTTGGAAAGAAAACACCCCAACGTACTGTAGGAGACATGGGCTGCAGATAGGTACTCGGGTACTCTGATGGACTGGAGACAGGTACTCAGGTACACTGATGGGCTGGTGACAGGTACTCTGGTACTCTGATGGGCTGGTGACTGGTACTCTGGTACTCTGATGGGCTGGTGACAGGTACTCCAGTACTCTGATTGGCTAGTGACACGTACTTGGGTACTCTGATGGACTGAAAACAGGTACTCGGGTACTCTGATGAGCTGGTGACAGGTACTCGGGCACTCTGATGGGCTGGTGACAGGTACTCGGGTACTTTGATGGGCTGGTGGCAGGTACTTGGGTACTCCGATGGGCTAGTGACACGTACTTGGGTACTCCGGTGGGCTGGAAACAGGTACCCGGGTACTTGTATGAGCTGAAGATAGGTACTTGGGTACTCTGATGGGCCAGAGACAGGTACTTGGGTAATCTGATGGACTGGAAACAGGTACTCGGGTACTCTGATGGGTTGGAGGCAGGTCCTTGGGTACTCTGATGGGCTGGAGACAGGTACTAGTGTACTCTAATGGGCTGGAGACAGGTACTTGTGGACTCTGATGGGCTGGTGACAGGTACTCGGGTACTCTGATGGGCTGGAGACAGGTACTCTGATGGGCTGGTGACAGGTACTCCGGTACTCTGATGGACTGAAAACAGTTACTCAGGTACTCTGATGGGCTGGTGACAGGTACTCGGGCACTCTGATGGACTGGTGACAGGTACTCGGGCACTCTGATGGGCTGGTGACAGGTACTCGGGTACTCTGATGGGCTGGTGACAGGTACTCGGGCACTCTGATGGGCTGGTGACAGGTACTAGGGTACTCTGATGGGCTAGTGACACGTACTTGGGTACTCTGATGGGCTGGTGACAGGTACTCGGGCACTCTGATGGGCTGGTGACAGGTACTAGGGTACTCTGATGGGCTAGTGACACGTACTTGGGTACTCTGATGGGCAGGAAACAGGTACTCGGGTACTTGTATGGGCTGAAGATAGGTACTCGGGTACTCTGATGGGCCAGAGACAGGTACTTGGGTACTCTGATGGACTGGAAACAGGTACTCGGGTACTCTAATGGGCTGGAGACAGGAACTTGTGTACTCTGATGGGCTGGAGACAGGTATTTGGGGACTCTGATGGGCTGGAGACAGATACTGTGGTACTCTGATGGACTGCAGGAGTCAGGGAGTGTTCCTGCTGGCGTCATTTTACAAAGGGGAGTGGTTAAAACATTTTTTGTTGGGATTTTTATATTATTATATTATATTTTATTAGTGTGGGATATGGTGCTTGAGTGCAATACTTTTGTGCTTGGCGCACTATAAACCGTTTTATTATTATTTTTTATTTTTTTGAGGGGGGATTTTTATAACTTTTTATTATAGAGTGTGGGATGGAAATGATGGAGATGATTGGGTGCAAAACGTTTGCGTTTGGCGCACTATAAACCATTTAACTGGGGAGATTTGTTGTTTTGCTGCTGCTGCAAAAATAAAATAATGTAAATAAAATTAAAGGGGTGTTCCAGCCCTTTTTAATGTTTATTAAAAGTCAGCAGCTACAAAAAGTGTAGCTGCTGGCTTTTAATAAACAGACACTTACCTTGTCCATGGTTCCAGGGACGCGCTGGCCGGGGCTTCGCTCCTCCCCCCCCCCCTCCCCGGCCGGCGTCTTCATTACAACTGTGGGCACCCGGCCGTGACAGCCTTCGGCTTCACGGCCGGGCACCCACTGCGCATGCGCGATCGGCACTGCACATGCGCAGACGGCGATGCGCCGTCCTATTGGACAGGCGATCGCCTGGGACCTGGACGTGTCCCAGGTGATCGCCTACAGGCAGGGGCTGAAGTTAGGCGATTAGGCTTAATTGCCTAACCAGCCCCTCGGCGGAAGGAGGAAGTGGGACAGAAAGTCCCACTCCTCCTGAAGCCCCCACTCCCCCCCCCCAAAAAAAAATGACATGCCAAATGTGGCATGTAAGGGGGTGAGGAGTGGGTTAAGCAGAAGTTCAATTTTTGGGTGGAAATCCGCTTTAACAAAAACAAACGAAAGCCCCCCTCCCCAAAAAAACCCAGTGGTGACGCAGAAGGAAGACCACCTGCGACAATTATTGGCACATTTTTTTGCTACTACTGAAAAAAAAAAAAAAAAAAAGACAACATCTATGCCCTAAATATTTTTAGTGCTGCTGCGACAAACAAAAAAAAAAAAAAGTAAAAAATAAGAAAACCACCGCTGACACAGAAAGAGGAACACCTGTGACGCAGAAAGTGGAGTACTAATAATGCAGCAACAGAACCAGATGGTGAAAAAATAATATTATCAATGAAAAAAAATCTGTGGGATCAGTGGGGTGACACAGACGTGTTGCACACACTTCAGTGGTACCACTACACTGTGTTATTCACACAACACTACACAACACAACACCGACTGACTGAACTAAACTTACTGGGCCAGATTCACATAGTTTGTGCGGCGGCGTAGCATAAGCCAACTTAACAGAGAAAGTGCGTATTCTCAAAGCACTTGCTCCGTAATTTGCAGCGACATAGTGTAAATGGCCCAGCGTAAGGCCGCGTAATTCAAAGGGGGCGGCTTGTATTTAAATTAAGTGCGCCCCCGCGCCGATTGAACTGCGCATGCGCCGGCCGCGTCTAAATTGCAGTGCGCATGCTCCAAATCACGTCACAAATTATCAATGTAAACGACGTGATCGTAACGTACGCCCAGCCCCATTCAGAATGGACGTACGCAAACAACGTAAACGACGCACAACACGACGCGGTCCCGAGTCCATACTTAACATGGCATCCGACGGAACTTCGTAGGGTTACCCCTCATATAGCAGGGGTAACCTTACGCGTACGGAAACTACGTAAACTACGAGGGGGCGGCGTAAAAATGTTTGGGAATCGTCGGATTAGGCTCATTTGCATAGGCAAATGAAAAATCAACGTACAGCGGCCAGCGATGTCATTACATCTACGATCCGACGATGTAATTATTTTACACCTGTCGGATCTTCACCTGTATCTATGCGTAAGTGATTGTAGGAATCATACGCATAGATACCCGGGGGAAAAAACAGAGATACGACGGTGTTTGCTACAATCCACCGTCGGATCTCTTTTGAGAATCTGGCCCACTGACTATAACTACCTTCCTAATTTCCACCACTACACCCTGCACACTGCTGCCATGTAAGCAGCCTTATATAATGAGGGGCATGCACTTAGTCCCTGAACCATGATTGGCCAAAGGCACCCTGCCCATCCCTAATGATCAATGATCAGTTCAATATTTTTCAGATCAGGGAGCAAGGCCCTAAGGGGGGGGAAGAGGAGGGCGGCTGAGGGAGGAGGTGGTTGGAGGAAGTCACATTTCAGCTTTAAATATTTGTTTGGAAAGCAGAATAAATACACATTGGAAGTTAATTTACTAAAACTGGAGAGTCGAAATCTGGTGCACCTGTGCATGGTCGCCAATCAGCTTGTAACTTCAGCGTGTTCAATTAAGCTTTGGCAAAGCTGCACCAGATTTTGCACTCTCCGGTTTTAGTAAATTGACCCCATAGTAAAAAAGTGGAAGAGGGAGAAAGGGAGGGGAGAATGTAGTGGACGGTGGGACTTTATATGAAACATCACATATGGGAAGGTTGAATCAAGAAATAGCATTCATTTATTAGATAGTATAATTGAGCATAATCCATTGGTGGCATCAATGAAAAATCAATGTATGGTACAGAAGATAGCATATAACATGATTGGTAATCACATACATAAAATATCACATGATTGGTAGTCACATAATATCATGGGTAACATAATAAAGACACTATTATACATGGTAATTGATAAACCAGCAATGAGCTCAGAGATATAAAAAAATAAAATTAGTTTATGATTCAAACACATCAAAACCCATGGTAGGTGCATGACTGCTGAGGCGCAATATTAACTAAAAGAGTGGCTTGACGCATTTCGTGGACTTAATCTACTCATCAGGAGCAGGCTATACAGTAAGGGCACCTAAAAAGAATAAAAGGTTGATAATTAATGGTAATTGACTAAAAATGAGGAAAGAAAACCCAAGAACTAAATCCTAGTACTCTTACCTATAGGTAACATAGAGGAACGTAGATCATGGTATTAAATGTAGGAAGCAATGGGGGGGGGGGGTGGGGGTGGAGAACATCCCTTTGGGAGTTGAGGTGATGACAATGTAATGACAATGTAATGACAGGGAGGCCAAAAAATAATGAGTGAATGAGCCTCTGATAGGAGGAAAACACTCTTCCAGAGTTGAAGTGGTTGGTGGAGCAAATAGGGCTTCTATAGAAAATAAAATAAATATAATGAATATTGATAATGATAGTGATAGTGTTGAAGTGGTGGCAAGTAAAAGCTGGCTAAAATAAGGAAGTGTTGCAGAAGTGAAAAGCACAGGACACCACCATGAAGTCCCCAAGTGTGATGGAAAAAAACAAACAAAGGGCTGTGCACGAACAATAAGAAAGTGAACCACCTTAAGGCCAGAGGGGGAGACCCCTGCAATCAATATACCTGAGACTTGGTGAGAGGTGGAGAGGCTGAGGTAAGTGCTCGAAGGAGGTGTGATGGTGAAGAAATGGCCCATAGTAAATGGCCATAGTAAAAAACACAGAGGTAACACATCATATAAGAAAAAAGGAACTGATTAAATAAATGTAACCAAAACCATTGTAGTGCTCCTTTAAGCTGGGTTCATATATGAGCTGCATGTGGCTCCCAGCAGCAGTCCGGTGAGTGCTGGTTCACTGTTTCCGGTCCGATTTCAGCCCAAGTTTTGGGCTGCATTCGGACCTGAAATGGACCAATAGGCGCACAGCATTTTTTTGTAAAATGCACCGGACCCGCTGCGGAGATATGTGAACCGGCTCCATAGAGAGCTGGGAAAAATCTCCTGCTATTGCGAATTGGATGCAGTGTCTTAAACCCAGAACCTATCTTCAAGGAAGAATGCTAGCTGCTCAGCCAGCAACCTAGTCATAGCTTACGACAGGTAGACAGTATGCTGCGGTTGGGGGATCACTGACAGTCTGCACGCTAAGTCTGCACTCTGCAATGCACATCTCAATCATGTGACCTATAATGACAGGAAAAGTTCAGATATTTTTTATAAGAATGATGACCAAAAAGCATGGTGGTGAGGCAGGTCAGGCAGGATGTGGTTATTGAAAGAAGGCTATCAGTCTATAGATTTCTGTCATATGGAAACAGAGCAAGAGAGGGGACAACAACTCTACAGAAGCAGAGAGACGACATCAGATCTACAGAAGCAGAGAGAGGACATTGTGTCTACAGAAGCAGAGAGAGGACATTGGGTCTACAAAAGCAGAGAGAGGACATCAGATCTACAGAAGCAGAGAGAGGACATTGGGTCTACAGAAGCAGAGAGAGGACATTGGGTCTTCAGAAGCAGAGAGAGGACATCAGATCTACAGAAGCAGAGAGAGGACATTGGGTCTACAGAAGGAGAGAGAGAGGACATTGGGTCTACAGAAGCAGAGAGAGGACATTGGGTCTACAGAAGCAGAGAGAGGACATTGGGTCTTCAGAAGCAGAGAGAGGACATTGTGTCTACAGAAGCAGAGAGAGGACATTGTGTCTACAGAAGCAGAGAGAGGACATTGCGTCTTCAAAAGGAGAGAGAGGACATTGGGTCTACAGAAGCAGAGAGAGGACATTGGGTCTGCAGAAGCATAGAGAGGACATTGTGTCTACAGAAGCAGAGAGAGGACATTGGGTCTACAAAAGCAGAGAGAGGACATAAGATCTACAGAAGCAGAGAGAGGACATTGTGTCTACAGAAGCAGAGAGAGGACATTGGGTCTTCAGAAGCAGAGAGAGGACATCAGATCTACAGAAGCAGAGAGAGGACATTGGGTCTACAGAAGGAGAGAGAGAGGACATTGGGTCTACAGAAGCAGAGAGAGGACATTGGGTCTACAGAAGCAGAGAGAGGACATTGGGTCTGCAGAAGCATAGAGAGGACATTAAGTCTACAGAAACAGAAAGAGGACATTGGGTCTACAGAAGCAGAGAGAGGACATTGGGTCTACAGAAGCAGAGAGAGGACATTGGGTCTACAGAAGCAGAGAGAGGACATTGGGTCTACAGAAGCAGAGAGAGGACATCAGGTCTACAGAAGCAGAGAGAGGACATTGGGTCTGCAGAAGCATAGAGAGGACATTAAGTCTACAGAAGCAGAGAGAGGACATTGGGTCTACAGAAGCAGAGAGAGGACATTGGGTCTACAGAAGCAGAGAGAGGACATTGGGTCTACAGAAGTAGAGAGAGGACATTGGGTCTACAGAAGCAGAGTGAGGACATTAAGTCTACAGAAGCAGAGAGAGGACGTTGGGTCTACAGAAGCAGAGAGAGGACATTTGGGTCTACAGAAGCAGAGAGAGGACATTGGGTCTACAGAAGGAGAGAGAGGACATTGGGTCTACAGAAGGAAAGAGAGGACATTGGGTCTACAGAAGCAGAGAGAGGACATTGGGTCTGCAGAAGCAGAAAGAGGACATTGGGTCTACAGAAGTAGAGAGAGGACATCGGGTCAACAGAAGCAGAGAGAGGACATTGGGTCTACAGAAGCAGAGTGAGGACATTAAGTCTACAGAAGCAGAGAGAGGACGTTGGGTCTGCAGAAGCAGAAAGAGGACGTTGGGTCTACAGAAGCAGAGAGAGAACATTTGGGTCAACAGAAGCAGAGAGAGGACATTAAGTCTACAGAAGCAGAGAGAGGACGTTGGGTCTACAGAAGCAGAGAGAGGACATTGGATCTTCAGAAGGAGAGAGAGGACATTGGGTTTACAGAAGCAGAGAGAGGACATTGTGTCTACAGAAGCAGAGAGAGGACATTGGGTCTACAGAAGGAAAGAGAGGACATTGGGTCTACAGAAGCAGAGAGAGGACATTGGATCTTCAGAAGGAGAGAGAGGACATTGGGTCTACAGAAGCAGAGAGAGGACATTGTGTCTACAGAAGGAGAGCGAGGACATTGTGTCTACAGAAGCAGAGAGAGGACATTGTGTCTACAGAAGCAGAAAAAGGACGTTGGGTCTCCATAAGTGGAGAGAGGATATCAGGTCTACAGAAGCAGAGAGAGGCCATTGGGTTTACAGGCAAAGGTAACATTTCCTACAATTGCCCGTGTAAAAAGACCTATACTTGTCCATTTATATTAAATTGTCTGAGTTCCTGTAAGTGTTCTTATCTATGTCTCAGGATACCATAACTTCTCTCATCTGGATAGAATAGGCTGCCATGCATATAGAATAGTGCAGGTACTTTACTTACCAGCACCTCTGGCTTAGTCCGAGCTTGGACAAAACACAGGTACCATTTGTAGCCAACAATTAAATACACAGATAGCATTCATATAAGGGAGCTGTTATCTACTGTAACACTACCCCATTCAGGAGCCGCTGGTTGTTTCTTTGGGATCAGCGTATTAAGTTACCCTCAGTGACTTCTCTAGGGGTGATAGTAGTGAGTAAAGGCAGTGAGCGAATGTCCAGTCAGCAGTGGAGTTTTCAAATGCTTTATTTCCAAGGCCCAACACGGCCAACACCAACACGAAGTGGGATAGGAAAGCAGAAGAAGAACATTTGCAGTATCAGGCCCAGGATAGACAGGGAAAGCAAGCCTGCTTTCATCAATAGCACAGTTCGTCGCCACTCCAGCCAGAGTGGGTGAAGCGCCTCCGGACAGACTCCTGCCACGAGCCTGGCAGCCGAAGTGTCACTTGCTGGGAGGAACAGACCTCTGCCACAGGCCTAGTACTTGGATGAGCTAAATGGATTCTTGAGCGAATCCTCCCAGTAAATTCTGTCAGGGTCACCGGTTGACAGCTGAAGTGTACCTGTCAATCTCTCGGTGACCAGATCCCCGATGGTTTGTTCAAGTCTCCTGGATAACCTGCCTCTGGGTTCTCCCTGAGCCGATCCCCCACCAAACAGCCCTTTTGCCTAGGATCTTTTTTTAGTGTAGCTGGAGACCCAGTAAATTACTGGGGCTCCTTTCAGCATCCACATGGAACTCCGCGTAGCATATGACCCTGGCCAGGTAGGCCATGTTGCCGGGGTCCGTTGAATGCGCACACCCTGAAGGTGGGTGCCGCACATGGAACCCGCGAAGGACCAAAGAAAATGTTGTCTGCCACAGATATACCCTCCCCCAGCATGCTCTGCGAGGTGAAACTCCTCTAAGTGGCTGCTGGGGAAACGTGGCTCTGCCAGAACCCCTCTAGCACCATCTGTCGCCTGGGGGTGGGATTGCAACCCCCAAATGCAGACTGACCCACAGGACAGTTCTGGAATAATAGCAGCCCAAAATTTAACACAATCATGAATGGGAGCAAAATAACTCTCCCATTCCCAACTAACTTTAGCGTAGTGCCCATACTGAAAGTAAGGGGGCGCTACACTACCATTGCTGTCCACCCAGTCCTGAGATTTACACAGGTCTGCCATACAGAAAATTTCTCTCTGGCAGGTCAAAGGACTCGATTTTTCCCTGTTGTAGTTCAGTTTTTTAGGTCCTTCCTTCAGGCTGTGATTGAATAGTGAAAGAGGTGCAGCAGACTGGTGTGCTCATCCCTCTGTCAATCTGCTCTCTCCTCCTATCAGCATGTCCCTTGTTATCACATGAGCACTGCAGCTCACTTGATTGGCTCATTGTGCTGCTTCTTCCTCTCCCAGCCTGATCTTTAAAATACAGGGTCTGCAAGAGGCTGAAACCAGCACAGGCATATCTACTGCGAGACAAACAATGCATTCACCTTGGACGGCATGTGTCAGAGAGGGTGGTGCCATCCGCAGGCAGAAGGGACACTATGAAGACTGCAGAGAAGCAATGGTGCCACTATGGGGATGCAGGGTGTGCAGACCGCACCTGGGTGACACCCGGCAGAGGGGTGCAACCAGGGGCAGCCACGGACTGACTGCTCGGTGACAGGGGAGCAAAGGGGAAGCAGCGAATGGGGAGCCTCCAATCCCAGAAGTAGCTCAATTTGCAGAGCAGGTCAGAGTCCTGGGCTGTGATAATGCCTTGGCGGCCTCACTACACGCAGCTGGTAAAAAGGAGCCAGCAGGCTGTGGGAAGGTGAGAGTCTGGTGTCCTAGTGTAGTATAGGGGATCCCTTCTTTTTCTCTCAACCCCTTTCCTTCTCTCTGATCCCCCCTCTCTCCCCCTACCTCTTCCCCCCTCCCTCTCTGCCCTTCTTCTATGTATCTCCTTTCCATCTCCCTCTGCTTCCTATTCCTAGCTCTTCTCCTAGTGGGAGGGGGGCACTGTGGCAGGCTAGTGAGGGGGTGTGGTAGCACTATGTTAGGCTAGCAGTGGGGGTTTGGGGGTGCACTGTGGCAGGCAAGCAGGGGTGGAGTCCACCAGAAACCCTGCATAGCCACCAAAGACCTCACACAGCCATCAGTGACCCCAAATAGCCACCAGATATCCCACATAGCCACCAGAGACCCCACATTGCCAACAAAGACCCGAAATAGCCACTTTAGAAGGAAGAGGTGGGACAAATTCAGATGGGGGTACCCAATTTTAGTCTTGTCTAGGGCAGCAAAAACAAAACAAAATGCTCCACAGATTATCGGGTCTCAATTTCTATCAAAAGACACAGCAGAGTAAAGAGTTTTGATTGCATTTGAACTGACACATGTTATATATGTTGTGTGTGTTGGAATAATGTTTGCATGCTGGCTGAATGTTGATTGTGGTTACACTAGGGGGGCGAGATATAGAAAAATAATCTGATTTATCATCCATACCTGGAGTGTGGACTGCCAAGGTCTGTGTTGGGCACTTGGGTTGGGAACCGGATTAACAGCCCAGTCCTCCCGGTGCCATGTCTCTACATATCTTTCATTTTATGTCATCCAAGCTCAACAGCAAACATTTCCCCTTCTGCAGGGATGGAACTTATAAACACTTCTTTTGCTAGATGAACAGTCTTCTCTCATTCAGTAAATCAACCCAGTCATCTTCTATTTCATTTCTCCCACAGACCCGACTTTCAACAATGTGCCCCCTCTATATCCCTATTCTGTGGGCTCTTCTCTTCCTGGTCAGAGGTATGTAAGAACATTTCTATAAAAGGGTGGACTCACAGAGTCTTTTTGGGATGAAATGAATTATATTCAGTGGTGATCTTCTATCATAAAGACTTTAACAACTGGCAGATTGTATATTGGGGGTTAATAGCATATATGGGGTTCCAGATGTGGGTTGAGGGGATGGGGCACCAGATAAGGTTATAGGGGATGATGGCAATGACAGTTACTTTGCACTGCAAGATTTCAAGGGATCTGCTACATTCTTCTGGACCAGAAGAGGGAAGCAGTTCTCTGGGAAGCTTGTTCCAATACTGGGGATGATGGAAAATCCATCCATTGTATGGCTGCAGTAGACTGATGAGAATAAACTGACATCTTTCATGTGATGGGATCATCAGTGCAATTACCATACAATGACACATTAGTGTGAAGAGCTCCAAGAAGGATCCTCAGCCATGAGCATGATACCTCTGCCAGGGGTACAGTCTCTACTTTAATATACATTATTGATCAACCTACACCAATTTTTGTTCCCAGGTGCCTGATCCCCTCATAGGATCCATTAATCACTAATACTCTTCACCTCAAAGCACTCAAAGGTGGGAAAGCTCAGATATTTTTCTTGGGTGACCACAATGAATTGGTTGTCCACGCCTTGCCATGAAAGGTCTTCACCTTCCCCAATTAACTGGTTACCAGAACATATTAACTGGGTCCGGACCAGGTGCCTCTGTGGCAAGATGACTCTCCTGGGCGAGGCACCACAGCTGTACGTTGGGTGCACGGCTGCCTAGGGGGGATGAAAAAAAAAACTGGTCCTGAACTGCCGCACTCTGATTTATTGAAACAAAATGAACAAAAGATAAAATCCAAAGCTGTATAACATCCAAAAATTCATGCAGCACTGCAATCAAAGGTAGAAAGTGGACATAGGGGACAAAAAAGCTAACATGTTTCACATCATGGATAGATGCTTACTCATAGCTGTCTAGGGGGCATGCGTGCATCCAGCGCACCCCGCAGAGATGCCCACTGATGGGCTTTGAGAGGTGGCACTGATATTCACTGGTGGGCACTGGCAGGCGGTACTGATTGGTACAGGTGAGGTGGCTGTGCCTCTTCCTCTTCGGGACCAACGGCCCTTTAACAGAAGCCGGTGATCATCTTTTTTCTCCTCACGCTGTCAGTCTAAGAAGAAAAAAAAAAAACATACAGAGCTTCTGTTTACGGGGGCGGGGGCTTTTTCTTCTCCCCACTTCATCCTCCGGTCTTTCTCCTGCACCGCTCCGCCGCTGCTCCTGCCGCTGCTCCCGCTTAACATTAACCACTTAACCCCCTAGCCTGTTTTTCAGATTCTGTGTTTACGAGACTAAAAAATTTTTTTTTGCTATAAAATTACTTAAAACCCCCAAACATTATATATATATATATTTTTTCTAACACCCTAGAGAATAAAATGGCAGTCATTGCAATACTTTTTGTCACACCGTATTTGCGCAGCGGTCTTACAAGCGCACTTTTTTTGAAAAAAAAACACTTTTTTGAATAAAAAAATAAGACAACAATAAATTTGGCCCAATTTTTTTACATATTGTGAAAGATAAAGTTACGCCGAGTAAAATGATACCCAACATGTCACGCTTAAAAATTGCGCCCGCTCGTGGCATGGCGTCAAACTTTTACCCTTAAAAATCTCGATAGGCGACGTTTAAAAAATTCTACAGGTTAAATTTTTTGAGTTACAGAGGAGGTCTAGGGCTAGAATTATTGCTCTCGCTCTAACGATTGCGGCGATACCTCATTTGTGTAGTTTAAACACCGTTTTCATATGCGGGCGATACTCGCGTATGCGTACGCTTCTGCGCGCAAGCTCGTTGGGACAGGGCGCTTTAAAAAAATGTTTTTTTTTTTGTTTTTTGGTTTATTTTTGTTTATTTTACAATTTTTAACACTGAAATAAAAAATAAATAAAAAATGATCACTTTTATTCCTATTACAAGGAATGTAAACATCCCTTGTAATAGAAAAAAGCATGACAGGTCCTCTTATATATGAGATCCGGGGGGTCAAAAAGACCTCAGATTTAGGCTATTTAGGCTTAAATGCCAAAAAAAAATAAAAAAATTGAAACTGTCATTTTTTCAAATGACAAAAAAAAAATGTTTCTTTAAGACGCTGGGCGAGACTGACGTTTTGACGTCACTTCCGCCCAGCAGAGCTATGGGGACAGGTGAGGGACATTTTTCCCTCACTCGCATCCCCAGTCAGCAGCCGAGCGGACCCGATCGTCTCCCCTGCTACCGACGGCTACGGTAAGCGTCGGAGGGCGCGGAAGAGCGGCGGGAGGGGGGGGCCCTCTCCCACCACCGATAATGGCGACCTCACGGTGAATCCGCTGCGGAGACCGCCGTTATCGCTGAAGAGATGGATATCTCGATTGTGGCAGCAGCTGCTGCCGTTAACGAGATATCCATCTTTAAAGTGCCGACGTATAACGACGGTGGGCGGTCGGTAACTAGTTAAAAAAAACTAACCTCTTCTGATGCTGTGATGGGGTGGATGACATCACTCCGAGACCCCACTTCTTGTGACTTCACCGACCGTAGCATAATGGGTCAGTGATGTCACAAGGGGGTGGGGTATCCTGCTGACATCATCCGGCGGCCATGCCCCATAGTTATATATGAAATGTGCGCTATGGAACTAGACAGATCGGCTGGCCACAGCATCGGAGGAGGTTCGTTTTTTTAATGTTCAGTGGGAGCGGTGGAGGAGAAAGACCGGAGGACGAAGCAGAGGAGTAAGACCGGAGGACGAATCGGAGGAGAAAGACCGGAGGACGAAGCAGAGGAGTAAGACCGGAGGACGAAGCGGAGGAGAAAGACCGGAGGACGAAGCGGAAGAAAGAAGAAGCTGGAGGAAGAAGAACATTGAAGGATGTCCAGAGGAAGATGGAGGAAGAAGCGGGGGAAAGAAGAAGACATTTTTAATAAAGGAATTGTCAAAAACCGACTACCTGATACCATTCACATGGGGGGGCGGGATCTGGGGACCCCGTTGTTGAAGGGGGCTTCCAGATTCCGATAAGCCCCCTGATCGCACACTCCCACAACCACCGGGCAAGGGTTGCGGCAATGAGGCCCTTGTCCCCATCAACATGGGGACAAGGTGTTTTGGGGGGACCCATCAATTGTGCCCATCAATTCTACATATCAGTGCCGCCTCATTAGTGCCCGTCAGTGAAGGGGAAAACAACATTTTATTACAGAAACTGAGAAAAACATATAATTTTTTAGTTTGTTTAGCAGAAAATAAAAACCCCATCGGTGATCAAATACCACCAAAAGAAAGCTCTATTTGTGGGAAAAAAATGATAAAAATGTAGTTTGGGTGCAGTGTAGCATTACCGTGTAATTGTCATTCAAAGTGTGACAGTGCTGAAAGCTGAAAATTGTCCTGGGCAGGAAGTGGCGAAAGTGCCCGGTATTGAAGGGGTTAAAGAGTTCATTGCTTAGTTCTCCAAACCCAGCGGCAATCGCTCTCAGTCCGCTGGCACTTATATTGTGTGCCGCAATCTGGAATAACTTTGTGCCGGGTGAGGCTGAGAGTGGCGTTGTTGGGTATCAGTGACGGCGCGGTGTGAGGAGGACCTGTCATTGGTCACAAGTTGGTGAAGGTGTCAGTGGTCTGACCCACATTTGTCCCATGGACGTCTTGGATAATGTTGGATTTTTTATTCATTAGTCTCATGGGATTCCAGATGGTTCTTCATCAATGTGTGTTATATGAGGGGGGAGGGGAGTACACTGTGACCTGACTGGGATCTGTATTCTGTCTGTACAGGAAATGACCCACATTTTCAGGAGGAAATATTCACCCGGCCGGGATCTGATCTTCTCCTCCCCATCAGACGTCATCTCACCCTCAACCATCCAGATACAGAGAGATGTGACCGATTTACCTGGACCTATATGGATTCTCCTGGAGACTGGGAAGACATAGCTGGATACAGGAATTGTAATCTGTCTGATCTCAGATATTTCTCCAATATGAAGATATCAGAGAATGGAAGTCTCATCATATCCAATGTGACTCTGGAGAATGACGGGATGTACAGTGTGAAAATATACAGTAAAGTACATATTGATTATTACACCGTCCATGTAGAAGGTAAGTCCACCCATCCCCCACCTCCAGTCCTAGCAGTGTCCTCCCGCTCCGTGTCTTGATATCCATACATTATATAGGAGAAGATCTGGGAGAGACGTATCTACAATGTCCTCTGATTACTGGGGTGCTTTGGGGCAGGGCGGAGTCTGTAGGCAGGGGGCTTATCAGAATCTGGAAGCCCCCTTTAACAAGGGGCCCCCAGATTCCACCCCTCTATGTTAATGAGTAGAGGTACATTTTACCCATTCAGGGCTCAGCAGTATGTGTCATACAGGGTGCAGGACTCAGCAGTATGTGTCATACAGGGTGCAGGACTCAGCAGTATGTGTCATACAGGGTGCAGGGCTCAGCAGTATGTGTCATACAGGGTGCAGGGCTCAGCAGTATGTGTCATACAGGGTGCAGGGCTCAGCAGTATGTGTCATACAGGGTGCAGGGCTCAGCAGTATGTGTCATACAGGGTGCAGGGTGAATACCCAAATTTGCAGGGCACTCGGTGGGGTGTTTAGGGCATTTGCGGGGCACTCAGGGCTGCACATTGCATTCTATGCCCCGATTGGGCAAAGCTATGCCCAATCAGGACACAGTGAATAGCTGGTTGTTAAAGGGGTTGTAAAGGTTTGGGCTTTTTCACCTTAATGCCTTCTATTCTACACTTTTTTAGCTGCTGACTTATAATAAACATTAAATGGCTGGAACTCCACTTTAACCTCAGACCATTATGCAGGGGCAAATCCAAGGGGGGGGGGGGGGGCAACGGGTCAATTCCCCCCCTCCCCGAAAAACTACCTCCCATCAGTACAGGGCAGTGGCGCCGAAACTGACAGGCTCTGTGTAGAGAGACAGGCAGAGCCGCAGCTGCAGGGGATTTCCACCCCTCCTTCTCCTCCTCGAGCAGAGATTTCATCTGTCAATGCATTCTCCTATTGGCTACATTCAGAGCCAATAGCTGGGAAACTAGAAACAGATCCTCCTCTCTGTCCTCCCCATCTACCTGGCTTCTCCCACCCTGTCCTCCCCTCCTCCTGGCTTCTCCCATCCTACCCTCCCCTCCACCTGGCTTCTCCCACCTTGTCCTCCTCTCCACCTGGCCTCTCCCATCCTGCCCTCCCCTCCACCTGGCTTCTCCCACCCTATCCTCCTCTCCACCTGGCTTCTCCCACCCTGTCCTCCTCTCCACCTGGTTTCTCCCGTCCTGTCCTCTTCTCCACCTGGCTTCTCCCACCCTGCCCTTCCCTTCACCTGGCCTCTCCCACCCTGCCCTCCCCTTCACCTGGCCTCTCCCATCCTGCCCTCCCCTCCACCTGGCTTCTCCCATTCTGTCCTCCTCTCCACCTGGCTCCTCCCACCATGTCCTCCTCTCCACCTGGCTCCTCCCACCCTGTCCTATTCTCCACCTGGCTTCTCTTACCCTATTCTCCTCTCCACCTGGCTTCTCCCATCCTGTCCTCCTCTCCACCTGGCTTCTCCCGTCCTGTCCTCCTCTCCACCTGGCTTCTCCCACCCTGTCCTCTCCTCCACCTGGCTTCTCCCACCCTGTCCTCCTCTCCACCTGGCTTCTCCCACCCTGTCCTCCTCTCCACCTGGCTTCTCCCATCCTGTCCTCCTCTCCAGCTGGCTTCTCCCATCCTGTCCTCCCCTCCACCTGGCTTCTCCCACCCTGTCTTCCCCTCCACCTGGCTTCTCCCACCCTGTCCTCCCCTCCCCCTGGCTTCTCCCACACTGTCCTCCCTCCACCTGGCTTCTCTTAGCCTGTCCTCCCCTCCACCTTGCTTCTCCCACCCTGTCCTCCCCTCCACCTGGCTTCTCCCACCCTGTCCTCCACCTCACGTGGCTGCATCCACCCTACAAATTGCCCGCAAATATTTTGGCAGTGCCCCTCCCGAGATTAGATTTTGGATCTGCCTCTGCCATTATGCAGGTAAAGGACCCTCCCAAACAAGCGGTCACGGAGCTGCAGACCGGCATGACCCACAACTGGGCTCTTAAAGGCGACGTACAGGTACGTGCCTGTGCCCAGCCCTGCCATTCTGCCGACGTATATCGGCGTTAGGCGGTCCTTAAATGGTTAAATACCCATTCATGTCCTGTTATATGTATTTATGACCACCAGATGTCCTCAGCACACACTTCTCACATACAACGTGCATAGACAGAATACTTCATGAATCATAAAGAAGGAATAAATATCCGTCTGTCATATTCATATGAAGAAAAACATCTAATAGATAAGAATATACCTAGCCAAGCCTCAGATGTCTAGAGAAAGAGGTAAAAGGTAATAATCATCTAACAAATGTTAGATAACAGTGCTAAAAATGATACAAATAAGAACAATAAAAGAAACAATGAAAGGGGCTAAACAGTCACCAGTCTGTCAGGAGGCAGAAGGGCACTATCTCCTAGGAGAAGCGCTCTCCCGGGAGGTTACCTTGCGGGCGCGCTCCCAAATCCAGCATTCAGTGTCCATAGACACGAATGCCGGACTCGGCCCCACCCTCTGGTGCCCGCATCATGGGATTTGATTGACAGCAGGGGGAGCCAATGGTTGCTCTGCTATCAAACTATCCAACCTGTGCAGAGAGGGACAGTGCGTCTCTGCCAAGGGAAATATGGGGCTCAGGTAAGTAAAATGGGGGGGCTGGGTGGCCGGTCACTGGCAGAAGTTTTTTCACCTTAATGCATAGGATGCACAGAGGCAGCTCTAGGCTTTATGAGGCCTTAGGCAAAATTTTGACACGAGGCCCCACTCACGCCCATAATGGATAAAAAATTCAAGCAAGTAAAAATGGCTGCAGAAAGATGTGTGGATGTAGCACGCAGGCGATCAGAACCACTTCCAGGGCATCCTCCTCACCCATCAGACATATGCAGCCAATACAACATCTGGGACCCAGCTAGATAACAACCCCTCTAGGAATTCCCCCTTTGCCTTGGGAGAATGGGAAGGGGGTGTTGCTAAATAATTTAACATCCACAGAGGAGAGAGAGTGGGGGGATCCCAGCACAGAGAGAAAGGGAGGGGGGATTGTGAGAGACAAAGGGAGGGGGGAAGAGAGAGAAAAAGGGAGGGAGGGGGAGAGAGAGAAAGGGAGGCAGGGGGAGAGAGAAAAAGGGAGGGAGGGGGAGAGAGAGAAAGGGAGGGAGTGAGGGGGAGAGAGAGAGAGAAAGGGAGGGAGGGGAGAGAGAAAGGGAGGGAGAGAGAGAGGGAGAGAGAGAGAGAGAGAGAGAGGAGAGGGAGAGAGGAAGAGAGAGGGGGAGAGAGGGAGAGAGAGAAAGGGTGAGAGATAAAGATAGGAAGGAGAGAGAGAGGGGGAGAGAGAG
Source organism: Rana kukunoris (assembly GCA_029574335.1). Classification (NCBI taxonomy): domain Eukaryota; kingdom Metazoa; phylum Chordata; class Amphibia; order Anura; family Ranidae; genus Rana; species Rana kukunoris. The sequence goes on along the minus strand of CM056050.1, from coordinate 614,737,416 downwards.
TGAGGGAAGGGGAGAGAGAGAGAAACGAAAGGGAGGGGAGAGGGAGGGAGAAAGGGAGGGAGAGAGGAAGAGAGATGGAGTGAGAGAGCGAGGGTGATGGAGGGGAGAGAGTGAGGGAGGGGAGAGAGAGGGGGGAGAGATAGAGAAAGAGGGTGAGGTAGGGAGAGAGAGGGAGGGAAGGGGAGAAAGAGAGGGATGAGGGGGAGAAAGAGAGGGGTGAGGGGGAGAGAGAGGGGAAGGGGAGAGATGAGAGAGGGGGAGGGGGAGAAAGAGAATGAGGGAGGGGGAGGGGTGAGAGGGTGAGGGAGTGAGAGAGAGAGGGAGGGGGAGCAAGAGGAATGGGAGGGAGAGAGAGAGGAAGAGGGAGAGAAAGAGGGTGAGAGAGAGAGAGAGGATGAGAGGGAGAGGGAGGGGGAGAGGGAGAGAGAGAGAGGGGGGAGAGAGAGGGAAGGAGAGAGAGGGGGGAGAGAGAGTGAGGGAGGAAGAGAGAAAGAGAATGAGAGGGGGGAAGGGGAGAGAGAGAGAATGAGGGAGGGTGAGCGAGGAAGAGAGAGAGAGGACGAGAGAGGAAGAGAGAGGGAGGGAAAGAGTGAGAGGACGAGAGAGAGGAGGGAGGGCGAGAGAGAGGGAGATAGTGAGGGGGAGAGAGCAAGAGGAAGGGGAGGGAGAGAGAAAAGAAGAGAGAGAAATAGGGGAGAGAGAGAGGGTGAGAGAGGGGGAAAGGGAGCGAGAGAGAGAGAGGGGGAGAGAGAGAGGGAGAGAGAGTGGGGGAGAGAAAGTGAGGGAGGGGGAGAGAGAGAATGAGAGTGGAAGGGGAGAGAGAGAGAAAATGAGAGAGGGTGAGCAAGGAAAAGAGAGAGGACGAGAGGGGGAGGGAGAGAGTGAAAGGGGGAGAGAGAGGAGGGAGGGCGAGAGAGAGGGAGATAGTGAGGGGGAGGGAGGGAGTGAGGGAGAGAGAGAGGGAGAGTGAGGGAGGGGGAGAGAGGCATCTCTAGCCCGTCCCTGTCTGCAGCCCCTCCTGTGTACCATGTCCTAGTCTGCAGTGCCTGTCTGTGGGAAGCTGTGTGTGATGCTTGGTACGGTACCTTTCATGACAGCAGGATGTTCATGAAGGCCAGCAGCAGGCAGGGGGCCAGATTCAGGTAGATGGGAGTATCTTTCCTCTGGAGTAATGCTTCTCATTTACGTTACTCCGCCGACACTTTCGGCGCAAGTACTGTTATTCACATAGCAGTTGCGCGTAAACTTGCGCCGGAGTAACGATAATGCGCTGGCGTAACCCGACGCAAGTGGAAGTGGGTGTGATCATATGTAAATGATGGGCAGAGCCCAGCGCAGAGGCTTACGTTCAGCGCATCATCCACGGAGCATGCGCAGTAAGTGAGGCTCCACTCGCCCCCTTGTGCGCATGCTCACAACTTCCGTCGGCACCACTTCCTTGGAAACGTCAGCGCAATGCCTTCCGTTGGGCGTTTAAATGCGCCCGTAGATGCGCCATTCCGGCACTAAAGTATATCCTGTTCCCCCTCCCCGCAGTGATGTTACTTTTGTTCTGAGATGGCTGCTCCCGTTCCCCGCAAACACACAGGAGAAAGCTGAACTCTAAAGGCCAGGAGCTGTCAGCCGTCATCTCGGCTATGGAGACCTATGATGTCTTCCTCCATGGCTGTAAAAGTTGACAGACAAGCATGGACAGAGGTGTTGTGCTGCAAGTGGGGTGCTCAGCTAGCTCTTATCGTCGGTAACGCTGCTGTAGCTGCTCTCCTGCTGACCTGTGGCCGTCTGGAGTAAAGATAAAGCAGCTATTTGTAGGAATAACTTTGCGACGGACGGACGACATATGCGCGGCGCATGTAGCCAGCGTATGGTGCTAATCCGTTCGTGAATCGGGAAATCTCCCTCATTTGCATATTTGCAGGGGAAATCAATAAGCGCGACTGATGCGCCAAGCGAAATTATGCACTGACGAGACTCTGGCGTCGGAAAGTTAAGCCGATCGGAAATGGCCCGTTTTCTGTCGCATCTAGTTTGGTGGGTACGGCCACATAGATACGACGGCGCATATTCACAGTTACGCGGCGCATATCGAATTACTCCAGCGCAAGTCTTGCTGAATCTGGCCCAGGGTCTGTTCTCATTCTGGGTGGGGACAGTGTCCTGCTCCTTCCAGAGGATCTGTTTTCTGTGAGATGGAGTGGTCCCTGGTCACCTTTACCTTCCACCCATCCTCGTTTTACGGCCCCAGAGAGCACTGTGGGGGGATATCATTTTGGGGGAGCCAGGGAGTACAGAGCACTGGGGGGGGGGGTGGAGAGCAGTGGGGGGACGAGGACTGGACAGCAAAGTGGGGGGGAGAGCATGGGGGAGCTGGGAGCAGTGGGGGGGATTGGACAGCACAGGGGGGAGAGCATGGGGGATGCTGGGGAGCAGTGGGGGGTACTGAACAGCACAGTGGGGGAGCCAGGGAGCACTGGGATCAGAGAGCACTGGGGGGGGGACCAGGAAACAGAGGGGGTATGCAGGGAGAACTGGGAGGAACTGGCAGTAAAAGAAGTTGGATAGGAGGAGCTTCAGTGGATGGATCCCTTCCCAGCACCTTCTGCAGCCTGGCCGACCGCCCAGAGAGAACGTGAGTACCCGGCCGGCCGTGCCGCTTGCCTGTGTGACTGGATAGGAGGAGCGGCGGGCCGGGGACAGCTGCATATGGAGGAATTGAGCTTTCCATATTGTTTCTGCAGCCAATGAACGCCCGTAGAAGAAGCGGTCATTCAGCGGCTGCAGGAGTAATATAAAAAGATCAATTCCTCCATGTGCAGTGGTCCCCGGCCCGCTGCTCCTCCTATCCAGGCACACAGGAGGGTGGCACGGCCGAGTACTCACGTTCTCTCTGGGTGGTCGGCCCGACTCCTGACCCGAATAGGCAGCCGGCCAGATGTGGAGATGCCAGATGAGCGGCACAGGCTGAAGGAACAGCTCAGCTGTTTTGTGTGCCCAATGGCTGCCCGCATGGCTCCAGATGGCACCTGGAGCCTGCCTGTTGGTCCGTGCAGTGATCGAGCAGAGGCAAATAAGGCGGCCGCGAGGACCCTGTGAGTGCTAGGCCTTAGGTGGCCGCCTCATTTTCCTAATTAGAGAGCCGCCTCTGAGGATGCATTAAGGTTAAAAAACACGAGTTCTTCCATAAATGAAGACAACTGAGCATATATCCCATTCCAAATCAACAGAACATCATCAATGTACCTCAGCCACAGCCAACTATGGCTGAGGTACATCGAAGACTGGTACACAACCTCCTCCTCCCATAGCCCCATATTCAAAGATGCAAGGGCTTCCATAGAGGTGCCTCTGAGCTGCTGATAGCTGGTACCAAGGAATTGAAAAAGTTATGACTGAGCATAAACTCTAAAATCTCCAAAATAAAATCATTATGTGCTCCTAACTGTGGAAATGTATTTCTGAGGAAGTGTTCAACTCCTCTTAAGCCCCATACATGGGGGTATGTATCAGAACCTGAGAACATCCCTGGTATCCTGTACACAAGAAAGGAGATCCCTGACCAGTTTCTTTCTCAATACTTCAACAACTTTCCCCACTCCTTCTAATGGACATTTGATGGCGGAAACTATTGGTCTTCCAGGCGGGTCTTTCAGATTTTGAAATTATATAAAACATTGGAATATTAAATTCCTTAATGCATAAATAATCAAATACTTTTTGAGATATAAGTCTGTCATTAAAGGCCAATTTCAACATTCTGTTGAGTTTGTCAACTACTATAGGAAAGGAATTAAATGGAAGTTTCCTTACTGTACTCAGAATCTCAGGTAATCATACTAGAGAAAGGTCTGGGATGACAACATGGAAAGTGACCTGGAGTGTGCCGGAGTCACGTGGTCGATATGCCTAAAGGGGTCATACCCAAGTAGAAGTTAAAGAGAGAAGAAATGCAAGAAAAAAGGGGAAGGGTGGGTGGAACACGAGAAAACAGCCGACAGGAAGGAGGATGCCGGGCGGGTTTAAGTACCTCTCGACCCCTCTTACAAATTCAGGCAGACCTGCGGTCTGCCTTCCAACTTGTACTCAGAGTCTCAGGTAATCGTACTAGGGAAAGGTCTGGGACGACAACATGGAAAGTGACCTGGAGTGTGTTGGGGTCACATGGTCGATATGCCTAAAAGGGGCCACAAATAAGACGGTAGGATGAGCTTGTAAGAGACTGAAATGAAAGTAGCCATATGTAACCTTGATCAGCCAATGCAAGGAAGCCTGTGACAACCCAATATGTGGATCCGGGACATGTTCAGAAATGGATGCTGTAATGGAATGAACCGTGACATCCAGAGATGTTGGAAGGATGAGAGATACTCCTGGGCCATACTCCTGTGCCTTTTGGGTGTAGGGTGGCTAATAGGATCATAATTCATGTATTACATGAGATGGGACATTAATAATAATTCATGTTTGCAGGATGTCTTGAGATATCACAAGTTGTTGGCTATTCAATGTGGGCACACATGCTTTTGAAAGGTGTTAATTGCATCTACTTCTAGACAATACATTGTCTATTGTATAAAGGTGTTAATTCAGGTCTGCTGCTAGACCTTTCAATTGTCTGATAACACGGTTTAAAGCCTATTGATGCCCAGGTGTCAAGACCCTTCAGAGACAGTACGTCTGTCCAGATATGTGGATTGAGGTCAAGGCATTGTGTAATTGTATTTTGGAATGTGATAGATCTCGTCAGTATCGGTGCCGAAATGTCTGCTAGAGAATTAGCCATAGTGTGTGAATAGGGGGGTGGAGATTTCATTGTTCCTGTAAACATCTTGTACTGTATAAAAAGCTGAGAAGAAACCATTAAAGTGTTCATATATTTTGAAGCAGAGAATAGAGCTGTCATTTTCTGGGGAATGGATATGGATCAGGGTCCTGTTGTTTTGTCTATGTGTCAGAGGAGCTGTCGTGGGTTGATGGAAGGTCATAAACGGTGGTGACTGTTACAAATGCAAACCCACCAACCTAACTCCTCAACGACCTGTATGTGGACCCCCGGGGGGAAAAGCAGACGAAACTGCGTCTATACTAAAAAACACGGCCGGTACAAGCATGAAGTGCAGCCCTAGTCTAGGCAACAGGGAATGGCAATGTATGTGACATGTACTGCGCTAGCGTAGAAACGAGCACTAGGGAAAGGAAAGTGACCTATCCCTGGGTACATCCGCAGTAGCCACCAAGAGACGGTCTAAGACTGACCGAGCACCAGTTTGTAGGATCGATTGAGCCGAGAGTGGCAAAAAAAGACAATGAACGCAAGAAGATATTGAATGGGCAAAAGAACCCAAGATACCGAGATGAAAAAACCTGGAAGGTATCCCAGGAGTCACAAGCTTCCTAGGCTAAAATGAACATGACTACCTGACCCAGCTTCATCTGTAGCAGGAAAACCGGGACAGTGTGGCACAGGTGTATGAGCCTATGACCTGCTGGAAAAAGGCGGCGAGCTACCATGTACCGAAACCCCTAACCAGAGACAGATGGATGGCGGGAAAGTCTTCGATATCTGCTGCCCGTGACATGATGTCTGCAAACAAGAACAACAACGTTATACACAAGAAATAACCAACGAGCCCCAACTTACCTTAGGAAAAGGAAAAACACCTCTACCTCCCTTACCACTACTCAAGCAGCTGAGCTGAGACTAAAGATGCAGTAACGCCGTGCAGGATAGTATACGTAGCACAAGACTGAAAACGCGTCGGTTTCAAGGATCTAGCAAGGCCGAGCTAACTGAGGCTAATCAGGCCATTTAAAACGTGACACCCAAGCCTATGAATCCGAGGACGTGTCAGGCAAGTGATATATGAGTAGTCTGATTTACCTGACATATGAAAAGAATAGTGAAAGGAACACTGCCGGTGGGACGTAATAACCTACAATGTGAAGAATGAACCAAACATACTGACAATACAAAGTATGAGAATGTGACAAACCCATGATATTGCAAAGGCCGAGCAACCTGAGGCGTAGCAGGCAAATTAAAAACGTAAACTCAGGTCTGATGAACCTGAAGACGTGTCAGGCCATTGTATGAGAAATGAAATGTCAAGATGTATGAAATGTATGAGATAGAACAGATTAGGCTGCTAGGCAGGCAGGCTCCTGCAAACCCCTTGCTGCATGATACAATCTGCAGCCCCTAGGACCAGCTTCTTCCTCCCCTTGGACTCCCTTTTCTCCAGGTAGGACCCTGTCTTTTTTCGGGTACTCTACTTCTACCTCCACTCCAACCGTTGGCGGCCGTCCTTTTCAGGACAAGCCGCTACATCTTACGGCTTTCCCCCTCTCCTCTACCCCTCATCGCCACACACACCGCCATCCACAATCAAGGCACCCCCCGCCGCCTGTCTGGCTCAGTTCTGCGGCTTCTCCCCGATCCCGCCGGCATCCACGCCGGCCTGCTCACATTCGCGGCCGCCGCGACTTAGGAAAGACCGTGGCTTCAGCCACGGCCTAGCGGCGCGCCGCTCCTACGCCCAGGAAATAACTTGTAAACTGCCCAAAATACCCCCCCTACCCCTGGAGGATCCAATCCACCCCCCAGTTAACCATCCAGTTCACCATAGCCATCCATCCACCCAGCTGACAGCCCCCCAGCATATGCCCTGTGTCTTGGTCGGTGGCCATCTTGGTACACCCCAGAAACAGAGACACCTCTCACCCCCCCCCATCCTCCTTCACAACCAATACTGCTTGATCCAGGGTTCTTGTCTGATCGCCTCCCAGGGATCAGGAAGGAATTTTTGTTCCGTGGCCTCAGCACATTGGCTCAGCACGGCCAGGGTTTTTTTTGCCTTCCTCTGGACCAAGCCGGGAGAGAGGATTCAATGAATCCCCCCTCCATCGCCATTTAAACATCATAGCCCCCCCCGATGACTGCAACTATGGCTCTTTTGCAATATTCTGCAGAAACCATTTGGGGTCTGAGGCGATTCGCCACAGTCTTACCAGCCGTCACCAAAAAGGCCTTAAAATTAGAGCAACTATTGAGAACCGATCGACGATCGACTATCAAGAGTTTCAGTCATTTACCCCAGCTTAAGCACATATCATGTGCTCTGATCAACACAAGATCGGCAGTAAAACACCGATCAGAAATCCATGATTTCATTCTACAATATGATTTTTTTACAGAGAGCTGGCTCACAGCTGACTGTAACACCATTCTAGGAGAACTGGTGCCAGAAAACTACCGCATTATAACGGAAAACAGAATAGGGCAAAGAGGTGAAGGCCTGGCGGTGATCCACAGGATTCATCTTGCGATCACCAAACCAGTCCTTCAAAATCCTCTTCCATTTATGGAAACCCTTACCCTGCAACTGCAAGCAAACCCCCAGGAGACCGTCCACATTCTTCTCTGCTATAGGCCACCCGGGCCAAAATCGCAGCTACTCACATCATTGACGTAGTTGATCTCCACTTATACCCTTAACAGCAAACACCTTTTGCTGCTCGGGGACTTCAATCTCTGGGCAAACTCCTCTCAGGATCCTGTTCATGACGCCTGTATTGACCACCTGGAAGGATTAGGGCTACAGCAACTAGTATGTGGGCCCACACATGTTTCAGGTCACACGCTTGACTGAAATCTGAAAATAAGCATTATGGAAAATGAACCATTGCCATGGACAGATCACCATGCAATTAAATTCATAATTCCCAAAATCCCCCCATTGAGAAAAACACCCAAGCCGGTGACAATACACTGGACTAGATCTCATAAGAAGCTCCATTCGGAACTCTTCAAATCTACCTTGGGAAATAAAATAAAAAGAATCCAACCACTTCTAACAGCCTCAGAAACACTGGATGCCATAAATGCAGCCCTACTACAGTCAGCCGACTTAGTAGCACCGAAACGCAAAACCCGCATCCAGAAAAACAAGTGCGGCTGGTTCAACAACCAACTGTCACTACTGAAGCAAAGAGTGCAGAACGGCGGAAGCCGCCTGGAAAAGAAGCGCTTCAGAGGAGAACCTCACCATCTACAAGGAATTAACAAGAAAATACCATAAAGAAATCTTTAAAGCCAAGAAACATCATTTTTCTGTGGCTATCAACAGCGCTTTAAATCGCCCCCACAAACTCTTCAAGTTGGTCACTCAGACCATGAATCCAGGTTGCCTGGAAGCCCCCAATTTAGATACCCAAGAATTTTGTGATGAACTATCGGATTTCTTCATTAACCACTTAAGACCCGGACACATACGCTGCTAAATGACCCAAGGTGTAATTACAATTCGGCGCTGCGTCGCTTTAACAGACAATTGCGCGGTCGTGCGACGTGGCTCCCAAACAAAATTTGCGTCCTTTTCTTCCCACAAATAGAGCTTTCTTTCGGTGGTATTTGATCGCCTCTGCGATTTTTATTTTTTGCGCTATAAACTAAAATAGAGCGACAATTTTGAAAAAAATCAATATTTTTTACTTTTTGTTATAAAAAAAATCAAATAAACTACATTTTAGTAAAACATTTAGGCCAAAATTAATTCAGCCACATGTCTTTAGTAAAAAAAAAAAAATCGCAATAAAAAAAATAGCTACCTAGCGGGAACAGCGACACTAATACAGCGATCAGAAAAATGATCGCTTAGTGATGCTGGCAATAGGGAGTGAAAGGGTTAACTAGGGCGGTGATCAGGGGGTTAAAACTTTATTAGGGGGGGTGGGGGGGCTATCCTGAACCTAACACTAACTGATTTTACACTGCCTGTCACACTGACACTAAATGCAGTGATTAGATCACTGCATTCAGTGACACTGTGACAGGGGGGTGGGGGGGGGATGATCACAAGGGGGTTAATGTGCCTATGTGTGTGTGTGTCAGTGTTGTGTTGGTGCACACTTACTGTGGATGTCTTCTCTCATCAGCAGCGGTGGGAAACACCGCTGCGATGAGAGATGACATCATTTCCTCCTCCTGTGTAAACACTGGAGGAGGAACTGACACGAAGGGGGAGCGCTCCCATTGGCTGGGAGCGATCGCGGGGGGGGGGCGGAAAAACACGGACATCCGCCCGCTCGTCGGCGATTGCTCCCAGAGCCAGGGGGACCGCCGCACGCCGCGGAGGGGGTCCCGATGGGACCCCCGAACCGCACTAAGCGAGGACATAAATTTACGCCCTTGTGCCTGTATGAGCCATGTTGTGGACGTACATAGGCGTGCGGAGGTCCTTAAAGCGGAAGTAAACCCATCGATTTAACAGTTTCAAAAAGCAGTTAAATTTCCGGCATGCCGGGATTGCCAACTGTCACATTGGTTGTGCTCTCAACCAAACTGTCAAACCATCCAATGGCTGGTGTCATAACTGATCACATGTGCAGCACCATGGCAGTTGAAGATTAAACAGAGGCCAAGATGGCAGCTTCCTTGGCTGAAAATGATAGAAGGGTTTACAACCACTTTAAGTGGTTAATAAAATTGAGGGAATCCGGGAAAGCATTCGGCAAATCAATACCCCTCTCAACCCCCGTCCCAATCAACCACATAACATCCACAGAAACCATCGACAATCAACGATGTTCATTCTGGAACCCATCTCCATCGATGCCACTAAAAATATCATCGGTATTTTGCGAAACAGCGCAGCGCCTAATGATATTATCCCCACTAAACTGCTGAAGGAATGTGCCGACATCTTGGCACCACCTATCATGCAGCTTATAAACCAGTCATTTAAGGAAGCAGCTGCCCCTTGAGTCGGCACTGCCCGAAAAAAAAGTTGATAAGTGAATCAGGGAGGGCCCAAGAAAATGTTTGCCCAGGGTCCATTCAATATTAAAGACAGCCCTACATGGGATTCCAGATGGTTCTACATCAATCTGGGGGGAGGGGGAGGGGAGTGTACACTGTGACCTGACTGGGATCTGTATTCTGTCTGTGCAGGAAAATTCCCGGGTGTTTGGGAGGAAATATTCACCCGGCCGGGATCTGATCTTCTCCTCCCCATCAGAATCAATCTCACCCTCAACCATCCAGATACAGAGAGATGTGACCCGTTTTTCTGGTTCTATAAGAAATCTCCTGGACGCTGGAACAAAATAGCTGAACACAGGAATTGTGAGCCGTCTGATCTCAAATATTTCCCCAATACAAGGATATCAGAGAATGGAAGTCTCATCATATCCAATGTGACTCTGGACAATGAGGGGATATACAGTGCGGATATATACAACTCTACAAGAGACATTATACGGATAGATTATTACATCGTCCATGTAGAAGGTAAGTCCACCCATCCCCCACCCCCAGTCCTATCAGTGTCCTCCCCGCTCCGTGTCTTGATATCCATACATTATATAGGAGAAGATCTGGGAGAGACGGATGTACAATGTCCTCTGATTACTGCCCCATCCTCACCATTCCCTGTGGATTCAGATCTGCAGTGCTCAGCCCTCCTGAAGTTGCTGTGATCTGAACTGTGCTGTGCCTTCTGCTCGGGGTCCCCATGTGTTAGATGCAGGGATGTGCAATCCAGAGAGGCAGATGAGAACATTAAAAAAAAAAAAAAAAATAGGCTTCGAGGGTCGTAGCTCGGTGACCTGGGGCCACAGAGACCCCAAATTTGGGGGTATGTAGCCTAAGCTCTACCCCGCCACTGGTAAGAATTGGGCTCCTACAGTTACAGAGATATGGTGCTCCTTGCGCAGCCTGTCAGAAGCTACATACAGAGCAGCCAGTTTAAATACAAGCTGGCACACTCTGTTTGCATCAGACTGAGAGGATGAACTCACAGTGCCTCTCCTCACTCCTTGTCAGAGGCACTGAGCTCATTGCACAGCTTGGAGACTTGGACCAATGGTAAAATACTATTGGTCCCAACTGTCCAATAAATAAATGAAAATATAGTAAATTACCTTAAAAACTGCTGGCACTTAGATTGCATCCCACAAGCTGGAAAATCTTTGTGCCGGTGAGGCTGAGAGTGGCGTTGTTGGGTATCAGTGACAGCGCGGTGTGAGGAGGACCTGTCATTTGTCACAAGTTGGTGAAGGTGACAGCGGTCTCACCCATGTTTGTCCCATGGACGTCTGAGGCCGCGTACACACGATCAAATTTATCTGCTGAAACTGGTTCGACGGACCGTTTCAGCGGACATCTCCGATCGTGTGTACGGGCTAGCGGACAGGTTTTCCCAGCGGACAAATTTCAAAGCATGGAGACATGTCCGTCGGATCTGTCCACTGGTTAGTACACTAACCAGCGGACAGAAATCTCTGCACATGCGTCGAATGGATTCAACGCATGCACGGAAGTATTTTACTTCCTGGAGTGGTGACGTGGCGGCGTCAACGTCACCGCCACGTCACCGCGTCCTCAGATCGAGGGGATTTTCGTCCGATGGTGTGTACACGCCATCGGACCAAAATCCGATGAGACATGTCCGCTGCAACCGGTCCGTCGGACATGTTTGAGCGGACATGTCTCATCGTGTGTACGCGGCCTTAGACAGTGTTGGATTTTTTATTCACTAGTCTCATGGGATCAGGGCCATCTTTAATGCAGGGCAAAAGGGGAAGCTGCCTGGGGCCAAGCCAATGTTGTGGGGCCCAAAGCGGCTGCCTCTTGAGTCGGCACTGCCCGAAAATAAGTTGATAAGTGGATCAGGGAGGGCCCAAGAAAATGTTTGCCCAGGTTCCATTCAATATTAAAGACAGCCCTGCATGGGATTCCAGATGGTTCTACATCAATGTGGGGGGAGGGGGGAGGGGAGTGTACACTGTGACCTGACTGGGATCTGTATTCTGTCTGTGCAGGAAAAGGTCCGGGTGTTTGGGAGGAAATATTCACCCGGCCGGGATCTGATCTTCTCCTCCCCATCAGACGTCATCTCACCCTCACCCATCCAGATACAAAGAAATGTGTCCAGTTTTCCTGGTTATATAAGAAATCTCCTGGACTCTGGAAGAAAATAGCTGGATACGGGAATTGTGAGCCGTCTGATGTAAGATATTTCCCCAATACAAGGATATCAGAGAATGGAAGTCTCATCATATCCCATGTGACTCTGGAGAATGATGGGCTATACCGTGTGGATATAGAGAACTCTGCAGGAGACGTTCTACAGAGAGATTATTACATTGTCCATGTAGAAGGTAAGTCCACCCAACCCCCACCTCCAGTCCTAGCAGTGTCCTCCCCGCTCCGTGTCTTTATATCCTTACATTATATAGGAGAAGATCTGGGAGAGACGTATGTACAATGTCCTCTGATTACTGGGGTGCTTTGGGGCAGGGCGGAGTCTGTAGGCAGGGGGCTTATCAGAATCTGGAAGCCCCCTTTAACAAGGGGCCCCCAGATTCCACCCCTCTATGTTAATGAGTAGAGGTACATTTTACCCATTCAGGGCTCAGCAGTATGTGTCATACAGGGTGCAGGGCTCAGCAGTATGTGTCATACAGGGTGCAGGGCTCAGCAGTATGTGCCTTTATATCCATACATTATATAGGAGAAGATCTGGGAGAGACGGATGTACAATGTCCTCTGATTACTGCCCCATCCTCACCATTCCCTGTGGAATCAGATCTGCAGTGCTCAGTCCTCCTGAAGTTGCTGTGATCTGAACTGTGCTGTGCCTTCTGCTCGGGGTCTCCATGTGTTATATGCAGGGATGTGCAGTCCGGGGAGGCAGGTGAGAGCATAAAAAATAATTTAATAACAAATTAAGCTTTGAGGATCATAGCTCGTGACCTGGGGTCACAGAGACCCCACATTTGGGGGGTATGTAGACTAAGCCCTACCCCGCCACTGGTAAAAGTGGTGCTCCTACAGTTCAAGATATATGGGGCTCCTTGCGCAGCCTGTCAGAAGCTACATACAGAGCAGCCAGTTTAAATACAAGCTGGCACACTCTGTTTGCAGCAGACTGAGAGGATGAACTCACAGTGTCTCTCCTCACTCCTTGTCAGAGGCACTGAGCTCAATGGACAGCTTGGAGACTTGGACCAATGGTAAAATACCATTGGTCCTAACTGTCCAATAAATAAATAAAAATATAGTAAATGACCTTAAAAACAATATATAACAATTATTTGTATATTACTAATAGTAATTAACCCCTTGCCACCCAGGCCAATTCTGACACTTCTCTCCTACATGTAAACATTAGAATTTATAGGGGTCTCCATAGTGAAGGCACATGCATTAAATGGATAGATGAGGGGCAGGTGGGCCTGGAGGCAGCCCAATCCCCCTTAAAAGAACAGGAGCACACTGGACACCCAGCAATAGCCCAGTGTATCCCCAGACCATATTTACACCAGTAACAAACAAATGGCCCCTGCCCCCACCTATAACTGCCCTTCACAGCACGGAGCGCATGGAAGGGCAAATGCATGAAAGACAAACAACAGAACATTCCAGAGCTCAACTCTCCAACCAGTCTGCCACCCGACCAAATCCTTTAGGCCGGGTTTACATCTATGTGAATTGAATGCGCGTTTCCCTGCATTCAATTCGCATAGCAGGAGAATGTGACTGGCTCTCTATGAAGCGGGTTCACATATCTCCGCAGCGGGTCCGGTGTGGTGTGCTGGAAAAACGCATGTCTTTTTTGGTGCATTTTAGGTTCGATTTCAGCCCAAAATTCGGACTGAAATCAGACTTGAACCATTGAACCAGACGCACCGAATCCCTGCTGTGAGCTGCATGCGGGGACGGTGTGAACCCAGCTTTAAGGGGGATTGGGCTGCCTCCAGGCCCACCTGCCCATCATTTTCCACTTTAATGCATGTGCTTCCACTGTGGAGACGCTTATAAATTCAGTAGCATTACTTGCATAACTTGCAGCTCACGCATGTGTTTGCAAATGTATGCTAACTAAAACCCTGTTTTTAACACAGACTGTGGGACAGGTTGATTTGTTCGGTTGGCAGACTGGTTGGTGAGTTGAGCTATGGAATGTTCCTTAAATTTTCCTTGCTGGAAGTTCCAGAAACAAGTATCCAAATAGGTAAGGTTTGCTATGTGAATGAGAATATGTAACACATATAAAATCGGAATTATCCCAATTTGGCTGCACACATGGTTATATGGTTTGGGGGGTCATTGGCTGGCCAACAAGACTTTGGCCAAGACAGGACTGTCCTGGGTTTGTCCAGATGGTTTTGGGGTGCTCAGACCTCATTATCATCACCCCTTCATAGAGGGTTAATATACTTGTAGCGCTACCCCCAAAAGAGCCACTGGTTGATTTTTGGGATCTACTCTCTTTGGCTCAGCTCACCCCTGTTTAATTAGCTCGAACCCGCCCTTGACACATCAGAAGCCTGGTAGTAGGATGTTGTGACCCCTGCTGGGCTGGAGTCACAATAGCAGACATACAGTATGCAATGGCAGTATGACAATAAATTACCTGCAGCGGTGGTACGGCCCCTCCAGGCGAGAAAATATACTCCACACAGTGAATGATTGACTATAAAGGGGTAAGTTTACTGTAAGGCCCTTAGAAGCGACAGGCATAGGGTTTAAATACAAACACAATCAATTAGCAGTAACTCAAACTGATTCGCAAGGGCCCTTGCAAGAATCAGCAATTAATGTAATTTAACAAGATATTCTATACCTAAGAGTGGTACCACCCGCTTAAACTCAAGATCAGTCTATGCTCGCGAGCGTCCCTAGCGGACAGTCTTATAGATTAGTCAATGTTCGCGTAGCGGCCGGTTGGTGCACGTTAAATTGTACAAGAAGGAATCACACAACAGAATGTCTATGGCAGTAGAACATGGTGGAGTTGATCGCTCGTCAGCGTCAGTCACTACTATGAAACACTGAGACAATTAACTAGGCCTCTAAATTTTAGCTGCAGGCCAAACGTGTGTCCGTAGCTGGTGAATAGAAACTGGGTGTCTGTGATAACCAGGTAGTCAAAAGTTGAGCAAGTGCTCTCTCACCCAACAGGCCGACCCGCCTGATTCCTCCTCAGGAAGAAGAAGAGAACCCGCTGCTCAGGTGTTGCTCCAGAACACACACAGGATCCCGGACGAGAATGTCCCACTGCTACAGTTGTCAGCTGGGCAGCCTCTTCAATTTCCGGGAACGCTGGCTTGGAGTTGGAGTCTTGCTTCCGTCTGGATGGCTAGTCTCTAGGCAAATCTAGGCCCAGGCTTCCGGCCTAGGACACGGTAGTCTCTGTCAGCAGCTCCGCACAGGAGAGAATGCGGGTCCCGAGAGTGTGCGAAAAGTCGACACTCCCCTTCCTTAAGTAACCTCCTCCACCGGTCTAGCCGAACGTCACATCCTCCTGGAGGGTAAAGCATTTCGGGAAATGTAGTCCGTTTCTCCTACGAGTCAATGGAGTCCATATCTCCTGCTACTTGTAGTCCCGCAATGCATAACTTGTATAACGGTATCTAACATATTTACAGGCTTAAGTAAAGTTCCAGCGGGGGAGGCCTGTCACTAGACTCTGACAGGATGACCCTGCTACATACTATTGGCAGTATTTGTTGGGGGTGATGTGATAGCTGGTGACTCTCTCACATGGTCATGTCCTCACCCGGCCCGCTGTCATTGTGTGATGATAATCTGACCTTCTTCTATTCTCCATGTTTACTGGATGATTTAATAAAAGGGTGGCTACATCCTTATCAAGACATCCAGAATCTCTGTCCTGTTACCAGTGTGATTGCCCTGTTATACTGACACTGCTGTACTGAAGATCTGATTGGATTTGATATATAATATTATATTCTGTACAACTCTCTCATTGTACCCCATTATCTCTGTTTAGGAGAAAGTGATTCTGGGATGTGGTCAGGTTGGGGTCACTTCCTGCCACCCGGGGTGGTCTTTGTCCTCTACACTGCGCTCCTCATCTTTATGGTCAATGACTTGAGGAAGATGAAGAATCGGAGTGAGAGGAGGACTAGGAGAAGAGATCAGGTGGAGATGGAAATGGAAAAAACTTGACTATGATGACTGAAGCATCTACTGTGCTGGATCTGTAGATCTGCAAGGCTTTGCCCTCATTTTGTGAGAGACATTTATCTGACATTTTATCTATATAGTTGCCCGCTGCTTCACCTTCTCCCGCCACATATTGATAATTCCTCTTTATAAAACGCATTAATAACTGTATGAATATAGGATCTGCCAGTAACTAATGAAACTAATGGACCTTTCACCTTCTTTGGATATTAGTGAAAGCCACAAACAGGTGTCCATCTGGGATACAATTCCTAAAAATAAATGGTTAACAGTTTAGCTTCTGGACTGAAAATCTCCCTCCTATGTGTCATCTCATGTATAATGTATTCTGTGTCCTCCCAGTCTGGGATGGGATCTCATTACCTGTGCTGATTTACTTGACTTATAAACCTCTCCAGTCAATGTGAAGATCAGAACAATTTCTTCTTTTTATTGTTTTTCACACCTGTGTTAAATAAAGCTTTGAAAGGAGTCTTTTGTTCCTGGATATGGGTGTGGTCCTCATTGTCAGGACAATAAATGGCGCCCCGTGTGGGGATAGACTGACTACCTTGATGACCAGTGATTCGGATGTGGAGAACGAGGTCAGACTAGACTACAGGGGCCAATTATAAGCCTTACTTGTCTATTTGTGTTTGCTTTCTCCTCCGTCCTCCTCCTCTGGTCTGACCTCCTGAATCAGTAAGTCTATTCTGAACTAGGGATGAGACAACCTGTTAAACTGTTATTGACCAGAAACAGTATTTTTTTAAAGCACTGACATTTACAAAGGCATTTCCCTTTTAAAAAATGGCACACAGATCCCTCGAAAGCTCCTCAAAATCAAATCGATTAAAGATCTCTATTTGTATGCCGGAAAAATTCTGTTAGCCCAATTATATAGAGATAAGAAGAAAGAAAAGTCCCTCTAGAAAGGAATATTGGTGATTGGTGCTCCCCGACATCTAATGACTATCAGAATGTAAAGATGATGGGCCAGATTCTCAGCGGCGCTACGACGCAGTATCTCAGATACCCCGTCGTATCGCCGTTTTTTTGCCTCGTATCTATGCGAGTGATGCTCAGCATCACTTTGGCATAGATACGCTTGAACATCCGACAAGTGTAATACCATTACACTTGCGGATCGTAGGTGTAATGACAACTCCGGCCACTAGGTGGCCTTTACGTTGTTTTCTCATTTGCCTATGCAAATGAGGCTACTACGCCGATTCCCGATCGCTTTTATGCCGCCCCGTCGTCGCGTACGTCGTTTTCGTTCGCGTAAGGTTACCCCTGCTTCTATGAGGAGTAACCTTACGCAGTACCGTCGGATGCCGTCAGGTGCCGTCGGATGCCATGTTAAGTATGGCGTCGGGTCAGCGTCGGCTTTTTCCGTCGCTTACGTCGTTTTACTAACTAGTTTGCGAATAGGGAGTTGCGTAAATGACGATCACGTTTCCCGACGTGAGCTGGAGCATGTGCACTGGGCTTTTTCCCCCGGCCGGCGCATGTGCAGTTCGTTCGACGCGGGGGCGTGCTTAATTTAAATACAAGCCGCCCCTTTTGAATTACACGGGCTTACGCTGGGCCATTTTCGCTATGCCAACGCAAACAACGGAGCAAATGCTTAGGGAATACGGCACTTGCTCTAGTACGATGCGGCGGCGTAGTGTAAATGGCTTACGATACGCAAGCGAAATTCTATGAGAATCTGTCCCGATCTCTTTCGAATTAGAGTAGTACCGAATTTAACCACTTAAGGACCCCTTCACGCTGATATACGTCGGCAGAATGGCACAAAGCTCCGTGACCGTGGGACCCGCGGACCCGATCGCCGCTGCAGTCCTGCGATCGGTCCCGGATGCTGAAGAACCGGGAGAGCTGTGTGTAAACACAGCTCCCCCATTCTTCACGGTGGCGGGGTCATTGATCGTCTGTTCCCTTTTATAGGGATACACAATCGATGACATCACACCTACAGCCACACCCCCCTACAGTTAGAAACACATACATAACCCCTTCAGCGCCCCCTTGTGATTAACTCCCAAACTGCAATTGTCATTTTTACAGTAATCGGTGCATTTTAAATGCATTTTTTGCTGTGAAAATGGTCCCAAAAATGTGTCAAAGTTGTCTGAAGTGTCCGCCATAATGTCGCAGTCCCTGAAAAAAAAATCGCTGATCGCCGCCATTCGTAGTAAAAAAAAAAAAATGATAAAAATGCAATAAAACTATCCCCTTTTTTGTAAATTTTTGCGCAAACCAACCGATAAACGTTTATTGCGATTTTTTTTTTTTTTACCAAAAATAGGTAGAAGAATACGTATCGGTCTAAACTGAGGATTTTTTTTGGGGGGGGGGGGAGATTTATTATAGCAAAAAGTAAAAAATATTGCATTTTTTTCCAAATTGCCGCTCTATTTTTCTATCTATAGTCAGACAATAAAGTTAACAAAACAAAAGGAAACAAACAAAAGAAAATTAAAATGAGCAAAACTTCAATAAAAATATTGAACGAGAGACATAGAAAAGTTTCTATGTCTCTCGTTCAATATTTTTATTGAAGTTTTTCATTGAAAAATACAGAGTAACAGTATAATAACGGTCCCATCATCAAATCATAGGTAAAATACAAAAAATGAATACAGTTTGACAGTGAGAAATGAGCATCCAAGTGGCCTACATTTGATAATTGACCTGGGCCAGGAGCAACATGTACAATCTCCTGAATAGTGTTGCTCACGAATATTCGCATTGCGAATATTCGCTACGAATATTGCATATTCGAGTATTCGCGAATAACACGAATATCGCGGCGAATATTCGCTATTTCGAATATTCAAATTTTTTCAATTTTTTTTTTAGAACAGATCACATCCTAGAGATCCCCATCGACGTCTAAAAGCATTGCTGGTATGATTAGAGACCTTGGGCCGAGTAGCTGCAGCGCTCATTTTATATTGCCGAAAAATCGCAATGCGATTATTCGGCAATAGCGATATCGCGCGATTATTTTATATTGTAATATATCACGAATATTCTGAGCCAATCAGAGTGCTCCATTCCGCATTTGCCGAATATTCGCAATTATTGTGTATTGTAATATATCACGAATATTCTGAGCCAATCAGAGTGCTCCTTCCGCATTTCTCGAATATTCGCAATTATTTTATATTGTAATATATCACGAATATTCTGAGCCAATCAGAGTGCTCCTTCCGCATTTCTCGAATATTCGCAATTATTTTATATTGTAATATATCACAAATATTCTGAGCCAATCAGAGTGCTCCATTCCGCATTTCTCGAATATTCGCAATTATTTTGTATTATAAAATATCACGAATATTCTGAGCCAATCAGAGTGCTCCATTCCGCATTTCTCGAATATTCGCAATTATTTTGTATTATAAAATATCACAAATATTCTGAGCCAATCAGAGTGCTCCATTCCGCATTTCTCGAATATTCGCAATAGCGAAAAATCGCAATAGCGAAAAATCGCAATAGCGAAAATTCGCAATAATTAAATTTCCAAAAAATATCACGAATATTCGTATTTAGCGAATATATCTCGAATATTCGACTATATATTCGAGATATATCGCGAAATCGAATATGGCATATTCTGCTCAACACTACTCCTGAATAATAGGAGATACCTGAGTCCTAAAATGACTGGAGAGGCCCTCCAAGTCACTGTTTCGGTAGGCCACAGGTTTCTCACACGGGTTACCTTAAAGGGATCACGCTGTGACCCATCCGAACTCCTCGCAACCCTGACCGGACCCCTAGAACCACCTCCCACCTCCCTGTCTATCTCTAGCATCGGGAGCGTGAGATACGCATTTGGAGGAGTTGCCCCGGGTGTTGTCGGTGGCGCATGGTATGTTAGCCCTAGACACGTTTCCCAGCGATATTCTCACAACATAAAACCAATACGATTATATTAAATCGGGCTATCCCCTCAGAGTTATCTCTGAGGAGGCAACTTAAAACCTTAAAGAGGAAAGGATAAGACTAGAGAAGAAAAAAAAAGGGGGATGTATCGATATAGCATCGATGGGAGGAAGAGGGAAGAAGAAAATAGTCATCCAGTTTACACATCTTGAGGAGAAAGATGACCCGGTTATAGAGGGACTTAAATGTAAGATGCCCAAGGTTCCCACGTTGCCTCAAACCTAGGGACCCTATCCAAAAGTTTTGCAGTAATCTGCTGTTGGGTCATGATCCAGGATACCTTACGTTTTGCTGCCATCATTGAGAC
This sequence comes from Rana kukunoris, assembly GCA_029574335.1. NCBI lineage: Eukaryota > Metazoa > Chordata > Amphibia > Anura > Ranidae > Rana > Rana kukunoris. The sequence continues at coordinate 614,717,176 of CM056050.1, read as the reverse complement.
CGTGGTTTTCTTTCATGCCCTTGCTACTGCGATTTGTGCTCCGAGGAGCATAAAGAAAATAAAGCTTTGAGGGTGTTTGGGGGGCGTCAACTATCCTGTGTTTCAGAAGCGCGATGGTAGGGTGCTGGGGGATTCCGATACCAGTGACCTTCCGCAAAAGGTTGAAGAACCTATTCCAAAAGCCTCTGATGCTTGGACAGGTCCACCAAACATGGAGCATATCAGCCACTTGATTACAGTTTCTGAAATACAAGGGGAAGGGGTCTGGGTAGACACTTGCTAATCTCGAGGGAACGTAGTACCATCTAGTGAGAATCTTTACATTGGCCTCAATGAGTCCCGTGTTCAAGATGCCTTTATAAGGTTTTCTAAAGTTGACGTGCCATATGTCTGAGTCCTGTGTTAGCGCCAGATCAGATTCCCAAGCTTTCGCATATGGGGGTGCATGTGTTTCATTGGCCAATGAGGCATAGATGATTAAAATCCCACCCCTCTGATCCATGAGGTTGGAGCACCATTGTTCGTATGCTGTTACCTTCAGGGGGTTAAGCTTGTCTGACTATAGGGTGTGTAGGAAGTGCTGGATTTGAGAGAATCTAAATTTCTCCCCGTCCGGCATCCCCAATTTAGTAATACAGTGCTTCATAGTGAGCAGGCCTGTGGGGGCAAAGAAGTGACCTATTCTAAACATACCTTTATCAAGCCACCATTTGAAGGCGACAATGTTTAGCCCATGTACTGTATGGACTGTTGATTATGGAATAAATGGGCTAGAGGGCTAAATGCGGATACTAATTTATTCTGCTTGTGAAGAGTGTCGCAGAGCACCAGTGAGTGTGAGAGAGTTGGTGCTAGAATGGAGGGTCTTTGCGAAGGGGGGCACCATAATAAAAAGTCAATCATGTGAACAGGAACCGCCTGTCTTTCCATGAACAGCCAATCCGGCTTGGGACCTTTTAAGTAGACCGACCAGATTTGGGTCAATTGGGCCGCCTGGAAGTACCACCATAAGTTTGGAAGTCCCAGTCCCTCCTGTGTTTTGAGTCGAAAGAGGACTTCTTTCGAGAGACAGTGTCCCTGTTTCCCCCAGATAAAATGTATAATATGGGATTGAAATTCGGTAATAGTCTGTTTGTTCACTCAGATGGGTAGCGAACGAAAAAAGTAATCGCGGCAGCAGGGTCATCTTTACCGCATTGATCCTGCTCAGCCAGGATAGACCACACTTAGACCAAACCCTCAGATCCCATTCTAGTTTTCTGAACATCGGTGGGCAGTTCTTGGAGAACAGACTGTCTATCTTGTTAAGGAGCATAATGCCCAGATAAGGGATCGATATATAATGAAAAATCCTTCATGCTAAAACAATCAATAGTGAACGAATAAATATTGCTAAGATTGCAGCAAAAACTAATAGGCCCAGATTCACAGAGCGATTATGCCTGCGCATCAGGAGATGCGCGGCGTAAGTTGAAATGTGCGCGTGCGTTTCGATGCACGGCATCCCCAGAACGAGATACGCAAAAAATCTACTTTTTTTGTCCAGCGTAATTTTGTTAGACTGGCGCATCCGTCCGCGCAAAAGTGCGCTAGACACACCATTGATTTGCTAGTCAAATATGCTAATGAGGGACTTACGGGGAACCACAAAAGAACATTGGGGCAGCGCAGGCTACGCAGTGTGCGCAACAGCAAAATGTCCTGTCTAAAATTAGAGCATATAAAAGCTGGTCTAAAAAGAGAAAAAAAGTCTACTTGTTAGATAAAGCAACACTGTTAGTGAGGAGCTCAGCAGTCACACGTGTTGCACAACAATCTGTATGCCAACATGCCAGGGGCATCGTCGCACATAGCTATACTACTGACTTTAGATGAACAAAGAAGGATGAGGGCACGGAGGATGGCACGGAGGATGGCACGGGAGAGGATATACCGCACACGCATTGACCTGTTTGGCATGAGTGATTCTGAGGTGTATCGCATCTTCAGATTCACCCCTCATGTCATCCTGGAATTAACCACAACCCTGCAGGAGGACATCACCAGCCCAACACACCGCTCACATGCAGTGCAGCCACTGGTCAAGGTCATGGCAACACTCCATTTCCTTGCCAGTGGCTCTTTTCAGCGTACAAGTGGAGTGGTGGCTGGGATGTCACAATCCTCCATGAGCAGATGTGTGCACCAGGTTGTCCCTGCAATCCTCAGATGCATGGCCAACCAAATCATCAAACCCACCACTGAGGAGCTGCGGCTGAAAGCAATGACAGATTTCTACAGAATTGCCAGATTCCCACACACCGTGGGGGCCATTGATTGCACACATGTGGCACTCCAGCCCCCCCAGGAGACAGAGCACATGTACCGCAATCGGAAGCATTGGCATTCCATCAACGTACAGGTGATAGTCGATGCCCAAGGCCTCATATGGCACGTCCGTGCCAAACACCCCGGGTCCAGCCATGACAGCTACATATACAATCAATGCCACATCCGAATGGAATTCGATCAGAACGTGTATGGGGACACCTGGCTGGTTGGTGAGTGACATGGGAGTCAGGCATGACTATCCCCTCCCATGATGCACACATCACAAGGGGCACATGCATGACTAACATCCTCCTGTCTTTTCCCTTACAGGTGACTCTGCATATCCACTGGGACCCCATTTCATGACTCCTATCCGGAACCCCCAAACCCCAGGAGAGGAAAGATACAATCAAGCACATGCCCAAACACGAGCAGTGGTGGAGCGCACCTTTGGCCTCCTAAAGTCACGTTTCCGATGCCTGGATAAGTCTGGGGGTACCCTCTTGTATTCCCCAAACTTTGTGTGCCATATCATCGGTGCCTGTTGCCTGCTGCACAACTTCGCACTGAGAAAGGGCCTGCAGATTGACCTACGTGATGACCTGACCCCTGAACCAGACAATCCCCCCCTAACCGAGGTTACCCCGTCTTCTGAGGGAAGAGCAGCCAGGAGACAGCTCACATTAGGCATCTTTGCACGTTAAACACACACATTAATCATGGCACAATGAGAATGCATGCATGTACAACACTGTGGTCCCTAGCACACACACCCCACATCCTCATCAAATTGGATTGGCACCAGTCCACCATGCAGGACTTGTGAGCAGCAACGCCACGCCAAGGCTCCAATTATGTCACTGTACATTCATACACCATTCACACGGACCTGGGGATCACTTCTCCCTGGTCCTGGGGAATCCTTCTCCACCAAAATTGAGGGTGACACCCCTTTTCCGGCAGGAATGTCACCCCCACATTCAAACAGCATTCACAACCCAAAAAAAAAAAATTTACCAGCAAAATCAAAAATTTTCCAGCAAAAATAAAATAAAAAATAAAAATCAAAAAGGGGAAAAAAAAATGATTGCCCTTTACGTGAGCCACACCTGGGCGCCCCCGGCCACGGCCCCGGCTCCTCAGGGGAGACTCATGGGGGAGGGGCAAAACCGGGGAAGTAGGAGCAGCCCCTGATCTCTGCCCACCTGGCGGCCTGCCCTCCAAGGCCACGGCTATTCTGTCCAGGGCAGCACCAAGTGTTGCCATGTTGGCCTGGGTAGCCTGGGTGAGGGCCCTCACATCCTGCCCAACGCCTGCTGATGTAGTCTGCAGGTCGTTTAGGCAGGTTGTGAAAGCCCGGGAGTGGGAGTCCAGGTTCCCCAGCGTATCCTTGATGGAGGACAGGCTCTTCTCCATCCGCACCAATGTCTGGCTGACCTGTCCCAGATGGCGGGTCTGAAGGGCCTGGTCCCTTCTCAGAGTGGCAGGCAGGAGATCGGCCAACCCCCTGGTGTTCTGGGACGAAATCCTGCCTCCAGCTGATGCTTGTGGCCGGGGAGAAGGGGAGGCCCTTGGGAGGGGAGCCATGTTGGGGGAGGAGGGGGGGCTCCCCCTTAGGGAGGGCTGCCTGCTGCCAGCCAGAGGGGAAGAGTCCTCAAAAACCAAACATCCAGTGCCTGACATGGACTCCTCCTCCTCATGATTCTCCTCCTCCTCATGATTCTCCTCCTCCTCATGATTCTCCTCCTCCTCTTGAACCTCCTCTGCGGACACCGGCCTTGTTGGGGGGGCCTCATTAGGCTGCTGTCCTGGGGATGGTGCGGTCAGGCCAGATGGCCCTGCACCCTCCTGCACATCTGTGGATGACACAAAACATTCACAGGTTGGAGGATCCACACACTTGCCACATATTCCCTTTCACCCCCTCCCCCACACATGCTACACACCTGATAATAAAAAAAATACTTACCTGGCACCACGGGCTCCGGACTTGAGTCAAAGCCGGGCAGGCCCTCAACTTCATGCCGATGAAAGGTCAGGGCCACCGCACGCTCCTCCGCTGTCAGCCTAATACGGCATGGTGGGCCCCCTCCTGTGCCCCTGGCATGGGCATGCATTTTGGACAGCTTCTGTTTGACCAGACGCCGGAGGTCATTGATTTTTTTGTCAATCCCAGACCGGGTCCGTGTCTCCCCCTCCCCCGCTGAATTGACCTGCTCAGTGATGAGGTCCAAAATCTCCCTCCTCCTGGCCGGGGTGGTGTTGGCACTGTCCGGGCCGTGGAGGAAACGCCCATACTCGCTAGAATTAGAATTAGAAATGGTGTAATATGTCATAAAGTGCAAATTTATTGAAACAAAGTAATCTCCTTACATCCCCCTGCTTTTAATTTACTGATGTAAGGAGATTACTTTGTTTCAATAAATTTGCACTTTATGACATACTACACCATTGGAGGCCTATCTCTCTTTATGTTTCCCGGAGTATTATAGCTAAGGGGAATATTGCAGGACCCAAGGAAGATTGACACGTTCCTGGTATTAACAACCATAGGTGGATTTATCCAGAGGATTTGTTTGAATGCACCTATTTGTCTACAGTATAGTGAGGTGAGGGGCCTGTGAGGCTGTTTGTTTCTGGAGTGGCACAGGCAATTTGACCCATTATCACGGCATTGTTTTATGCTACCAAGGTGAGAGGCCTGTGAGGCTGACTACACGGAGGAGCACTTGCACTTTACTGTGAGCTACACAGCTACGTTCAGCACCTTGGTGCACTGCATGTTTTGCACTTCTATAGACTTTTGACACATATGGACTTTTATATTTCATTTATTTCTCACTTATTGCATATTTCAATATTTATCACTTATATGTTTTATATTAATTGATGTGTGTTTTTTTTGCGCAAATTCAGATAAGGGAATGAGTTTACAGCCCAAGGGAATGGGAAGTGGGATTTCAATTGTTCTACCCGGTTTTGCGGAACTGAGATATCGAGCGCCATGGATTTGGACAAGTTGACTGTGAGGCCTGATATGGAACCAAAGTCTTTAAGCGTTTTCAAGATATTAGGGGTAGAGATCAGTGGATCCGTGACAAATAACAGCATGTCATCCGCGAATAACGCACATTTGTGCTCTTGGGTCCCACACCGTACCCCTTTAATGTCTGGATTGGATCTGAGCCAGCGTTTCTATCGCTATTGCGAAGATCAATGGGGATAGAGGACAGCCCTGTCTTGTGCCTTTATGAGCACTCGGGGAAGAATAAAGGGAGTGGATTATACCCATGAAGCTGGGGCCGAAGCCCCACCTATTCAAGATGTCAAAGAGGTATGGCCAGGAGACCGAGTCGAAGGCCTTCTGTAAGTCGATAGAGACTATAAAGCCCTCTTGTGGAGATCCTCCATCCCAATTAGAATTTAAGAGCGAGATAATATCCACAGATCTTCTGATTTGGTCCTGGCCCTGTCTCCCGTAGATGAAGCCCACCTGGTCTCTGTGGACATACCTCGCAATAAAGCATGACAATCTGTTTGCCAGGATTTTCATCATTATTTTGATATCATTGTTTATTAGCAAGATCGGGCGATAATTGCCTACGCCCCCACTATCTCTCCCCATTTTGGGGATAACAGAATCATAAGCTCTGTTCAGGTCTGTGTCCATGGGGGTCCCTGCCTTCAGTGAGTTGTAGAATCACGTCATATAGGGGCTATTGTGGGTCCAAATTTTTTGTAGTAAAGTCCAGAGAATCTGTCTGGGACCGGGGCTGAGCCAGTTTTTAGAGATTTATTGACTACTAGAACTTCTTCAGTTGTAAATAATGTCGCAGTCACAAAAAAAAAAAAAAGCTGATCGCCGCCATTAGTAGTAAAAAAAAAAAATTAATAAAAATGCTATAAAACTATTACTTATTTTGTAGACGCTATAAACGTTGACAAATTTTTGGGACCATTGTCATTTTTACAGTGAAAAATGCACTAATTACTGTGAAAATGACAATTGCAGTTTAGGAGTTAACCACTAGGGGGCGCTGTAGGGGTTAAGTGTGACCTCATATGTGTTTCTAACTGTAGGGGGGCGGGGCTGGACGTGTGACGTCACTGATCGCCTTTCCCTATATCAGGGAACAGACGATCAGTGACACTGCCACTGTGAAGAACGGGGAAGGTTTGTTTACACTCACCTCTTCCTGTTCTTCAGCTCCAGGGACCGATCGCGGGACACTGGCGACGATCGGGTTTGCGGGTCCCGCGAGCGCAGTCACGGAGCTTCGGACCGGGTTTGCGTGCGCGCCACCACCCCACGGCTGGGCTTAAAGGGCCACGAACAGGTACGTGGATGTGCCCAGCCGTGCCATTCTCCCGACGTATATCGCGTGAAGGGGTCCTTAAGTGGTTAAGTCTGGGGTTGTACTTCCCGCCCGTATGATGCCATATGACGTTCTCGTGTTATAGAGGTAGTTATACCGGGATGAGGCCTGCAGGGAGAACATAATAGCTCCACCGGAGGTATTCCCCCATCAGGAAAGAAAAATCGCACTGTCTACAGCTGGCTTAGGGACCAGCGGAAGACTAGCGAGCTCATCTCTATGCTCAGTTTGTTCTCACTCTCTGTCAGCTCATGTGCACTGTAGCAAATCTGATTGGCTCCCAGTGCTGCCCCACCTCCTGCAGGGGGTGGTGGGAGGCTGAGAGCAAAACACATTAGATTCCTATTTTAATTGTATGGAAAAATAAATGTATTTATCATTACAGAATCTGAATAAATTGATAGTTTTACATATTTTTATACACTGAGGAGCCGTGCTGGTGAGCGAGTCTTGTGAGAACAGAATGGTGTGCAGCGTGGGAAATCTCACTGCAGGTCTGTGGTCTCTGTACTGAGACAGGAAGGAAACAGCATTATAGATCATTCTGATAGAGAGAACACTGCGTCTGCACAAGGATTTACTGACCTGAATATACCTCGCTCCAGTAAAAACTGATATTTTAGCAGCTCTGGATAAATGGCTCTATATTTAGGATGTATCCGGTCTATAAACCAGAGGCTCTGGGTGGACAGTTGGCCATAGGAACCTATGGAAACCAATTGCATCACTCCATTGGACATTGTGCTTATGCCAGGGGAGACCCTTCTTCAAAAACACCTTGTTCCCATGCTGATGAGTATAAGGGCCACGTCCCCACAACCCTGGGGTTGTGGATGAGGGGATCTACATAAATCAGAGGCTCTGGATGGACAGTTGGATAAATGGTTATATATTTAGGATGTATCAGGTCTATTAACCAGAGATTCTGGATGGACAGTTGGATAAATGGCTCTATATTTAGGATGTATCCGGTCTATAAACCAGAGGCTCTGGATGGACAGTTGGCCATAGGAACCTATGAAAACCAATTGCATCACTCCATTGGACATTGTGCTTATGTCAGGGGAGACCCTTCTTCAAAAACACCTTGTTCCCATGCTGATGAGTATAAGGGCCACGTCCCCACAAGCCTGGGGTGGTGGATGTGGGGATCTACATAAACCAGAGGCTCTGGATGGACAGTTGGATAAATGGCTCTATATTTAGGATGTATCTGGTCCATAAACCAGAGGCTCTGGATGGACAGTTGGATAAATGGCTCTATATTTAGGATGTATCCGGTCTATAAACCAGAGGCTCTGGATGGACAGTTGGATAAATGGTTATATATTTAGGATGTATCCAGTCTATAAACCAGAGAATCTGGATGGACAATTGGATAAATGGCTCTATATTTAGGATGTGTCCCGTCTATAAACCAGAGGCTCTGGATGGACAGTTGGATAAATGGCTCTATATTTAGGATGTATCCGGTCTATAAACCAGAGGCTCTGGATGGACAGTTGGATTAATGGCTCTATATTTAGGATGTATCCGGTCTATAAACAAGAGGCTCTGGATGGACAGTTGGCCATAGGAACCTATGGAAACCAATTGCATCACTCCATTGGACATTGTGCTTATGCCAGGGGAGACCCTTCTTCAAAAACACCTTGTTCCCATGCTGATGAGTATAAGGGCCACGTCCCCACAACCCTGGGGTGGTGGATGTGGGGATCTACATAAATCAGAGGCTCTGGATGGACAGTTGGATAAATGGCTTTATATTTAGGAGGTATCCCATCTATAAACCAAAGGCTCTGGATGGACAGTTGGATAAATGGCTCTATATTTAGGAGGTATCCCATCTATAAACCAGAGGCTCTGGATGGACAGTTGGATAAATGGCTCTATATTTAGGAGGTATCCCATCTATAAACCAGAGGCTCTGGATGGACAGTTGGATAAATGGCTCTATATTTAGGATGTATCTGGTCTATAAACCAGAGGCTCTGGATGGACAGTTGGATAAATGGCTCTATATTTAGAATGTATCCCATCTATAAACCATAGGCTCTGGGTGGACAGTTGGATAAATGGCTCTGCGGACATTTAAGATTTGAGATTTTGGTCCATGATGACATGATTGCATCATATAATTTTTGGAGATGATCGCAATACAGAATGCAGTGCTAGGAGTGAGACTGTAACTTCCACCTACAATGTTCTCACCCAGAGAACAACACGACTTCTAATCATGTGATATTACCCAACTGGGGATCAAACAATCAATGAGAAGGGAGGGCACCACTACCACCAGAAACTCCAATTTAAAACCCACCTCACAAGTAAAAAGAGGTCAATACTAATCCAATACATGCACAAGGACGGATATAAGAAATCTAGACCCTCAGATCTCTACTGTTTCAGGATAATGAGTGTTGTATATGGTCCCAAAAGAACACTCCTGGGATGTTATAAAACGGGATGTTTTATAACATCCCAGGAGTGTTCTTTTGGGACCATATATCGTCCTGACTGGTCTACCACCTGGGGGTCTCAGCAGAAATGGAGATCCATCAGGCCTGGCTACATTTTTCAGTCTCTTCAGTGTTGGTGATCCTGGTCCCACCACAGCCCCAGCCTTCTCTTCTTGTTTGACATGAACCCAGCATGATCTTCTATTCTTGTACAAGGTTCCATGTGTTGTACAATCTAAGGCATGTTTCTGTTGTAAAGATTGGTAAACAATGTAGCTGTAGTAGCTTTTATGCCATCTCCAGCCAGCTTGACCATTCTCCTCTTGTCAAGCAAGGAATTTTCCTCCACAGAACTGAAACTGTAAAGATCACCAACCATGGGCGACAATCTCAGGAGATCAGCAGATACGAAAATATCTAAACCTGTAGATGTAGGAGATGTAGCACCACTCCAAGACAAATGTAAAGAAATGTTGGCGCACTGGAAGCTGGATGGAATGGGAGTAAGACCGGGCAAAGCCAGTGGATATAGTCGGTTTGAATGACATAACTATATATATAAAACAGAAATATATATATATATACACCAAATAAACATAACCCCAACTTTATAAACTCCTGTCTGACTGAGGTTCGTGAAGGAATGTATATCTACCACACCGGCTGCACTACCACCACCTCACCATCTTGGCCCCCCTCGCCGTGATCCCACCAGCTTAGGAACAAACTGTTGGCCCCTTCATGCCACTGCAGCCTGATGATCAGTAGCCCATTATTTTCAGATAGGGAGGGTACCCATACCAAGATAGGTGCAAGCCGTCCCCACACCATAACCTGTTTACCTTCACCATTCCAACCTCCACGAGCCCTAGACCCATGCCCACAGAACCTCACTCCACACAACCGTACAACCCATACACCAAACAATTCCCCGCCTATGTCTACTACCTTCCTCTGCTGCCCGGGAATGAGCTGACCACTCCCTCTGCCCGGGGTCAAAATTAACTCCTACTCCTCCCCATTTCCCTTGACCTACACTACCCCTCCCCTTTTTCTCCCAACACACTTCCTACCTATTTCGTGGTTTTCTCCCCACAGCTTTCCCCAGTCATGTTGGCCCTTCACCCAGGTTCCCTTTTGCTCCAGGCCTGTTCTTACAGTGTGACAGGTACATCAACACATGTAGCTGGGGGGGGGGGGGGCAGGAACATGCAGTCAGGGGAGGAAGATGAGGCAATTAACTATTTTCCCTCCCTGGTGTCATGTGACTCGTTAGTGTTACAAGATCTCAGGTGTGAATGGGGAGCAGGTGTGCTAAATTTGGTGTTATCACTCTCACTCTAAAAGAGAGAGAATATGGGATTCCCGCCTAGGGGGAAGGCAGCATGGAGCACGGAGGGGGGAAGACAGCACTGAGGGGGGAAGAAAGCACGGAGGACGGAGGGGAAAGACAGCACGGAGGTTGACAGTCATCAGTGATCAGTGTGGGTTTGGGGGGAGTTACAAGCACCGATCACAGCTGTATAACTTTAACCAAAACAGCTTTAAAGAGGGCAGATCAGTGCTTGCAACTCCCCTGCAAATCACCCTGACTGCCCAGGTATCGGGTTAGGCATCGGAGCATTTCATCGAGTAGAAATGCTCGGTATCAGTACCGATACCAGAGCTGTATCCTGGCCTAGGCCAACAAGGCCCAGGCCTAGGGCAGCACTTTGCAGGGGGGCAGCACGAAAAGATTCCCCGCCGGCTTGCGCTACACTGTTAGGAAAATTAGTCTAGCGCCCCCATAAAGCGGCCGCGCTGCTTCTGGTATGCGGGCGCCCGGCATTCCGCAACTGTGGGGGGGACGCTTACAATTTTGACTGTTTTATCATCCTGGACCACAAACCCTCCTCCCTGTGCTATATGTTTCTGCTGCACCATCTACTTAAAGTAGAACTATAGGCAACACTTTTTTTTTCATTTTGGGTAGAGTAAGGGAGGGTTATAGCCTCTGTCAGTTTATTTTTTACCATCCCTGTCCCATTGCGAAGATTTCCCTTCACTTCCTGCTCTATGGGCAACCAGGAAGTAAGAGGAAATCTAAGTAAATTAAGGGAATCCATTGCCCCCCCCCCCCCAGGCCCTCAGAACTAGTGTCCTCACTCGAAAATTTCAGGGCGGGTCTTAAACAACACAGGGTGTGGCCGTGACAGGAAGGGGTGGGTCATATTTAAATTAGGGGGTGCACGAGTTTAGTCAGGCCTAGGGCAGCACAAAACCTAAATACACCTCTGACCGATACCGATACTAGCATTGGTATCGGGACATCCCTACTTTGGCCCATATAAATTTACTGAATTGAGAGTTCAGTCTTTTAAAGATCTTTTTAGGAACCACCTGCGGGGAGTGTGAAAGAATATAAGAACATTTTGGCATTAAAATTATTTTAATTACATTTATTCTACCCACCACGGAAAGTGGTAGGTTACTCCAATTTTTCGGAGGTGGGAGGGCAGCACGGAGGGGGGAAGACAGCACAGAGCGCGGAGGGGGGAAGATAGCATGGAGCACGGAGCGGGGAAGACAGCACGGAGCACGGAGGGGGGAAGACAGCACAGAGCACGGAGGGGGAAGACAGCATGGAGCATGGAGCAGGGAAGACAGCACAGAGCACAGATTGGGGAAGACAGCACAGAGCACGAAGGGGGGAAGACAGCATGGAGCACAGAGCAGGGAAGACAGCACGGAGCATGGAGGGGGGAAGACAGCACGGAGGTTGACAGTCATCAGTGATCAGTGTGGGTTTGGGGGGAGTTACAAGCACCGATCACCGCTGTATAACTTTAACCAAAACAGCTTTAAAGAGGGCAGATCAGTGCTTGCAACTCCCCTGCAAATCACCCTGACTGCCCAGGTATCGGGTGAAGCATCGGAGCATTTCCCCGAGTAGAAATGCTCGGTATCAGTACCGATACCGATACTAGCATTGGAATCGGGACATCCCTACTTTGGCCTATATAAATTTTCTGAATTGAGAGTTCAGTCTTTTAAAGATCTTTTTAGGAACCACCTGCGGGGAGTGTGAAAGAATATAAGAACATTTTAGGAGTAAAATAATTGTAATTAAATGTATTCTACCCACCACGGAAAGTGGTAGGTGACTCCAATTTTTCTATTTAGATTGAATATACTCCATCGGTGGGTTTACATTCGCTACTAGTGCATCCCGAGGTTGCCTTGTTATATAGATTTCTAAATACTTAAAGGAATCCACTATTCTAAGTGGAGTGTCATTTCCTCCAATTCTAATTCTTGATGCAATGGCATAAGAAACAAATTTAGGGGGGAGAGCAGCAATGAGGGGGGAGGAAAACGGAGGGGGGGAAAGCAGCATGGACGGGGGAAGGCAGCATGGAGCACGGAGGGGGGAAGACAGCACAGAGGGGGGAAGACAGCATGGAGCACGGAGGGTGAAAGACAGCACGGAGCACGGAGGTGGAAAGACAGCACGGAGCACGAAGGGGGAAGGCAGCAAGGAGCATGAAGGGGGGAAGACAGCACGGAGCATGGAGGGGGAAGACAACACGGAGGGGGGAAGACAACACAGAGGGGGGAAATCAGCAAGGAGGGGGGAAGGCAGCATGGAGCATGGAGGGGGGAAGACAGCACAGAGAGGGGAAGACAGCACGGAGGGGGAAGACAGCATGGAGCACGGAGGGGGAAAGACAGCAGGGAGCATGGAGGGGGAAGGCAGCAAGGAGCATGGAGTGGGGAAGACAGCACGGAGGGGGGAAGACAATACGGAGGGGGGAAGACAACACGAAGTGGGGAAGACAACACAGAGGGGGAAAGACAATGCGGAGCACGGAGTGGGAAAGACAGCACGGAGCACGGAGGTGGGAGGGCAGCACGGAGGGGGGAAGACAGCACAGAGCGCGGAGGGGGGAAGATAGCATGGAGCACGGAGCGGGGAAGACAGCACGGAGCACGGAGGGGGGAAGACAGCACGGAGCACGGAGAGGGGAAGACAGCACAGAGCACGGAGGGGGGAAGACAGCACGGAGCACGGAGGGGGGAAGACAGCACGGAGCACGGAGGGGGGAAGACAGCACAGAGCACGGAGGGGGAAGACAGCATGGAGCAGGGAAGACAGCACAGAGCACAGATTGGGGAAGACAGCACAGAGCACGAAGGGGGGAAGACAGCATGGAGCACAGAGCAGGGAAGACAGCACGGAGCATGGAGGGGGGAAGACAGCACGGAGGTTGACAGTCATCAGTGATCAGTGTGGGTTTGGGGGGAGTTACAAGCACCGATCACCGCTGTATAACTTTAACCAAAACAGCTTTAAAGAGGGCAGATCAGTGCTTGCAACTCCCCTGCAAATCACCCTGACTGCCCAGGTATCGGGTGAAGCATCGGAGCATTTCCCCGAGTAGAAATGCTCGGTATCAGTACCGATACCGATACTAGCATTGGAATCGGGACATCCCTACTTTGGCCTATATAAATTTTCTGAATTGAGAGTTCAGTCTTTTAAAGATCTTTTTAGGAACCACCTGCGGGGAGTGTGAAAGAATATAAGAACATTTTGGCAGTAAAATAATTGTAATTAAATGTATTCTACCCACCACGGAAAGTGGTAGGTGACTCCAATTTTTCTATTTAGATTGAATATACTCCATCGGTGGGTTTACATTCGCTACTAGTGCATCCCGAGGTTGCCTTGTTATATAGATTTCTAAATACTTAAAGGAATCCACTATTCTAAGTGGAGTGTCATTTCCTCCAATTCTAATTCTTGATGCAATGGCATAAGAAACAAATTTAGGGGGGAGAGCAGCAATGAGGGGGGAGGAAAACGGAGGGGGGGAAAGCAGCATGGACGGGGGAAGGCAGCATGGAGCACGGAGGGGGGAAGACAGCACAGAGGGGGGAAGACAGCATGGAGCACGGAGGGTGAAAGACAGCACGGAGCACGGAGGTGGAAAGACAGCACGGAGCACGAAGGGGGAAGGCAGCAAGGAGCATGAAGGGGGGAAGACAGCACGGAGCATGGAGGGGGAAGACAACACGGAGGGGGGAAGACAACACAGAGGGGGGAAATCAGCAAGGAGGGGGGAAGGCAGCATGGAGCATGGAGGGGGGAAGACAGCACAGAGAGGGGAAGACAGCACGGAGGGGGAAGACAGCATGGAGCACGGAGGGGGAAAGACAGCAGGGAGCATGGAGGGGGAAGGCAGCAAGGAGCATGGAGTGGGGAAGACAGCACGGAGGGGGGAAGACAATACGGAGGGGGGAAGACAACACGAAGTGGGGAAGACAACACAGAGGGGGAAAGACAATGCGGAGCACGGAGTGGGAAAGACAGCACGGAGCACGGAGGTGGGAGGGCAGCACGGAGGGGGGAAGACAGCACAGAGCGCGGAGGGGGGAAGATAGCATGGAGCACGGAGCGGGGAAGACAGCACGGAGCACGGAGGGGGGAAGACAGCACGGAGCACGGAGGGGGGAAGACAGCACGGAGCATGGAGGGGGGAAGACAGCACAGAGCACGGAGGGGGAAGACAGCATGGAGCATGGAGCAGGGAAGACAGCACAGAGCACAGATTGGGGAAGACAGCACAGAGCACGGAGGGGGGAAGACAGCATGGAGCACAGAGCAGGGAAGACAGCACGGAGCATGGAGGGGGGAAGACAGCACAGAGAGGGGAAGACAGCACAGAGGGGGAAGACAGCATGGAGCACGGAGGGGGAAAGACAGCAGGGAGCATGGAGGGGGAAGGCAGCAAGGAGCATGGAGTGGGGAAGACAGCACGGAGGGGGGAAGACAATACGGAGGGGGGAAGACAACACGAAGTGGAGAAGACAACACAGAGGGGGAAAGACAATGTGGAGCACGGAGGGGGAAAGACAGCACGGAGCACGGAGGTGGGAGGGCAGCACGGAGGGGGGAAGACAGCACAGAGCGCGGAGCGGGGAAGATAGCATGGAGCACAGAGCGGGGAAGACAGCACGGAGCACGGAGGGGGGAAGACAGCACGGAGCACGGAGGGGGGAAGACAGCACAGAGCACGGAGGGGGAAGACAGCATGGAGCATGGAGCAGGGAAGACAGCACAGAGCACAGATTGGGGAAGACAGCACAGAGCACGAAGGGGGGAAGACAGCATGGAGCACAGAGCAGGGAAGACAGCACGGAGCATGGAGGGGGGAAGACAGCACGGAGGTTGACAGTCATCAGTGATCAGTGTGGGTTTGGGGGGAGTTACAAGCACCGATCACCGCTGTATAACTTTAACCAAAACAGCTTTAAAGAGGGCAGATCAGTGCTTGCAACTCCCCTGCAAATCACCCTGACTGCCCAGGTATCGGGTGAAGCATCGGAGCATTTCCCCGAGTAGAAATGCTCGGTATCAGTACCGATACCGATACTAGCATTGGAATCGGGACATCCCTACTTTGGCCTATATAAATTTTCTGAATTGAGAGTTCAGTCTTTTAAAGATCTTTTTAGGAACCACCTGCGGGGAGTGTGAAAGAATATAAGAACATTTTGGCAGTAAAATAATTGTAATTAAATGTATTCTACCCACCACGGAAAGTGGTAGGTGACTCCAATTTTTCTATTTAGATTGAATATACTCCATCGGTGGGTTTACATTCGCTACTAGTGCATCCCGAGGTTGCCTTGTTATATAGATTTCTAAATACTTAAAGGAATCCACTATTCTAAGTGGAGTGTCATTTCCTCCAATTCTAATTCTTGATGCAATGGCATAAGAAACAAATTTAGGGGGGAGAGCAGCAATGAGGGGGGAGGAAAACGGAGGGGGGGAAAGCAGCATGGACGGGGGAAGGCAGCATGGAGCACGGAGGGGGGAAGACAGCACAGAGGGGGGAAGACAGCATGGAGCACGGAGGGTGAAAGACAGCACGGAGCACGGAGGTGGAAAGACAGCACGGAGCACGAAGGGGGAAGGCAGCAAGGAGCATGAAGGGGGGAAGACAGCACGGAGCATGGAGGGGGAAGACAACACGGAGGGGGGAAGACAACACAGAGGGGGGAAATCAGCAAGGAGGGGGGAAGGCAGCATGGAGCATGGAGGGGGGAAGACAGCACAGAGAGGGGAAGACAGCACGGAGGGGGAAGACAGCATGGAGCACGGAGGGGGAAAGACAGCAGGGAGCATGGAGGGGGAAGGCAGCAAGGAGCATGGAGTGGGGAAGACAGCACGGAGGGGGGAAGACAATACGGAGGGGGGAAGACAACACGAAGTGGGGAAGACAACACAGAGGGGGAAAGACAATGCGGAGCACGGAGTGGGAAAGACAGCACGGAGCACGGAGGTGGGAGGGCAGCACGGAGGGGGGAAGACAGCACAGAGCGCGGAGGGGGGAAGACAGCATGGAGCACGGAGCGGGGAAGACAGCACGGAGCACGAGGGGGAAGACAGCACGGAGCACGGAGGGAAGACAGCACGGAGCACGGAGGGGGGAAGACAGCACAGAGCACGGAGGGGGAAGACAGCATGGAGCATGGAGCAGGGAAGACAGCACAGAGCACAGATTGGGGAAGACAGCACAGAGCACGGAGGGGGGAAGACAGCATGGAGCACAGAGCAGGGAAGACAGCACAGAGCATGGAGGGGGGAAGACAGCACAGAGAGGGGAAGACAGCACAGAGGGGGAAGACAGCATGGAGCACGGAGGGGGAAAGACAGCAGGGAGCATGGAGGGGGAAGGCAGCAAGGAGCATGGAGTGGGGAAGACAGCACGGAGGGGGGAAGACAATACGGAGGGGGGAAGACAACACGAAGTGGGGAAGACAACACAGAGGGGGAAAGACAATGTGGAGCACGGAGGGGGAAAGACAGCACGGAGCACGGAGGTGGGAGGGCAGCACGGAGGGGGGAAGACAGCACAGAGCGCGGAGCGGGGAAGATAGCAGCACGGAGCGGGGACAGAGGAGGGGGGAAGACAGCACGGAGCACGGAGGGGGGAAGACAGCACGGAGCACGGAGGGGGGAAGACAGCACAGAGCACGGAGGGGGAAGACAGCATGGAGCATGGAGCAGGGAAGACAGCACAGAGCACAGATTGGGGAAGACAGCACAGAGCACGAAGGGGGGAAGACAGCATGGAGCACAGAGCAGGGAAGACAGCACGGAGCATGGAGGGGGGAAGACAGCACGGAGGTTGACAGTCATCAGTGATCAGTGTGGGTTTGGGGGGAGTTACAAGCACCGATCACCGCTGTATAACTTTAACCAAAACAGCTTTAAAGAGGGCAGATCAGTGCTTGCAACTCCCCTGCAAATCACCCTGACTGCCCAGGTATCGGGTGAAGCATCGGAGCATTTCCCCGAGTAGAAATGCTCGGTATCAGTACCGATACCGATACTAGCATTGGAATCGGGACATCCCTACTTTGGCCTATATAAATTTTCTGAATTGAGAGTTCAGTCTTTTAAAGATCTTTTTAGGAACCACCTGCGGGGAGTGTGAAAGAATATAAGAACATTTTGGCAGTAAAATAATTGTAATTAAATGTATTCTACCCACCACGGAAAGTGGTAGGTGACTCCAATTTTTCTATTTAGATTGAATATAGTCCATCGGTGGGTTTACATTCGCTACTAGTGCATCCCGAGGTTGCCTTGTTATATAGATTTCTAAATACTTAAAGGAATCCACTATTCTAAGTGGAGTGTCATTTCCTCCAATTCTAATTCTTGATGCAATGGCATAAGAAACAAATTTAGGGGGGAGAGCAGCAATGAGGGGGGAGGAAAACGGAGGGGGGGAAAGCAGCATGGACGGGGGAAGGCAGCATGGAGCACGGAGGGGGGAAGACAGCACAGAGGGGGGAAGACAGCATGGAGCACGGAGGGTGAAAGACAGCACGGAGCACGGAGGTGGAAAGACAGCACGGAGCACGAAGGGGGAAGGCAGCAAGGAGCATGAAGGGGGGAAGACAGCACGGAGCATGGAGGGGGAAGACAACACGGAGGGGGGAAGACAACACAGAGGGGGGAAATCAGCAAGGAGGGGGGAAGGCAGCATGGAGCATGGAGGGGGGAAGACAGCACAGAGAGGGGAAGACAGCACGGAGGGGGAAGACAGCATGGAGCACGGAGGGGGAAAGACAGCAGGGAGCATGGAGGGGGAAGGCAGCAAGGAGCATGGAGTGGGGAAGACAGCACGGAGGGGGGAAGACAATACGGAGGGGGGAAGACAACACGAAGTGGGGAAGACAACACAGAGGGGGAAAGACAATGCGGAGCACGGAGTGGGAAAGACAGCACGGAGCACGGAGGTGGGAGGGCAGCACGGAGGGGGGAAGACAGCACAGAGCGCGGAGGGGGGAAGATAGCATGGAGCACGGAGCGGGGAAGACAGCACGGAGCACGGAGGGGGGAAGACAGCACGGAGCACGGAGGGGGGAAGACAGCACGGAGCATGGAGGGGGGAAGACAGCACAGAGCACGGAGGGGGAAGACAGCATGGAGCATGGAGCAGGGAAGACAGCACAGAGCACAGATTGGGGAAGACAGCACAGAGCACGGAGGGGGGAAGACAGCATGGAGCACAGAGCAGGGAAGACAGCACGGAGCATGGAGGGGGGAAGACAGCACAGAGAGGGGAAGACAGCACAGAGGGGGAAGACAGCATGGAGCACGGAGGGGGAAAGACAGCAGGGAGCATGGAGGGGGAAGGCAGCAAGGAGCATGGAGTGGGGAAGACAGCACGGAGGGGGGAAGACAATACGGAGGGGGGAAGACAACACGAAGTGGAGAAGACAACACAGAGGGGGAAAGACAATGTGGAGCACGGAGGGGGAAAGACAGCACGGAGCACGGAGGTGGGAGGGCAGCACGGAGGGGGGAAGACAGCACAGAGCGCGGAGCGGGGAAGATAGCATGGAGCACAGAGCGGGGAAGACAGCACGGAGCACGGAGGGGGGAAGACAGCACGGAGCACGGAGGGGGGAAGACAGCACAGAGCACGGAGGGGGAAGACAGCATGGAGCATGGAGCAGGGAAGACAGCACAGAGCACAGATTGGGGAAGACAGCACAGAGCACGAAGGGGGGAAGACAGCATGGAGCACAGAGCAGGGAAGACAGCACGGAGCATGGAGGGGGGAAGACAGCACGGAGGTTGACAGTCATCAGTGATCAGTGTGGGTTTGGGGGGAGTTACAAGCACCGATCACCGCTGTATAACTTTAACCAAAACAGCTTTAAAGAGGGCAGATCAGTGCTTGCAACTCCCCTGCAAATCACCCTGACTGCCCAGGTATCGGGTGAAGCATCGGAGCATTTCCCCGAGTAGAAATGCTCGGTATCAGTACCGATACCGATACTAGCATTGGAATCGGGACATCCCTACTTTGGCCTATATAAATTTTCTGAATTGAGAGTTCAGTCTTTTAAAGATCTTTTTAGGAACCACCTGCGGGGAGTGTGAAAGAATATAAGAACATTTTGGCAGTAAAATAATTGTAATTAAATGTATTCTACCCACCACGGAAAGTGGTAGGTGACTCCAATTTTTCTATTTAGATTGAATATACTCCATCGGTGGGTTTACATTCGCTACTAGTGCATCCCGGGGTTGCCTTGTTATATAGATTTCTAAATACTTAAAGGAATCCATTATTCTAAGTGGAGTGTCATTTCCTCCAATTCTAATTCTTGATGCAATGGCATAAGAAACGATTTCTGCCTGTTAATCTTAACCACGGACCAATATGCAGGTTAAGGACCTTGCCCACTTTTTGCGATTCGGCACTGCGTCGCTTTAACTGACAATTGCGCGGTTGTGTGCTGCGGCTCACAAACAAAATTGGCGTCCTTTTTTTCCCACAAATAGAGATTTCTTTTGCTGGTATTTGATCATCTCTGCGGTTTTTATTTTTTGTGCTATAAAAAATTGAGAAAAAAAATCAACATTTTTTAATTTTTGCTATAATAAATATGCCCCCAAAAAAGATATAAAAAAACATTGGGCCAGATTCAGGTACACGTACATTTGCGCAGCGTATTCGCAAAACGCTACGCCGCTGTATTTTACCAGGCTCTACGACGAATTCTGGTAGATTTTTGCCCGTACGATACGGCGGCGTAGTCTATTTTTCGACGCGTAATCGGAATACGCGATTAGGGGGCGTGAGGCATTTAAATTAGGCGCGTCCCCGCGGCGATCGAACTGCGCATGCTCCGTTCAGAAATTTCCCGCCGTGCATTGCGCAAAATCACGTCGTTACATCATTTTTTTTTTGAGTAGCGTCGTTTACGGACATTCCTATTCCCGGACGACTTACGTAAAAAATTATAAAAGACGTCGGAAAACGTTGAAATTCGACGCGGGAACGACGGCCATACTTAACATGGGCTGTCTAATATTAGACCAGCTAAAAGCTGGTATAGTTTTACACAGCGAAAAGATGAATAAAGATGCCGTAAGAGATTGCGATTTAGGATCGTAATTTCGGGGATCGCCGGCAAAAGCTCATTAGCATACCCCGAAGCGGAAAACGACGGGAAGTCCACCCAGTGGTCGCAATTTTAAAGCAGCGTAGATTCGAAGGCGTACGAACACGTAAGACAGTCGAATTGAAGCCCGTAGCCGTATTTTCATGGTTTGAGGTTTCAGACTAGCTAAAAAACGCGCGTAATTCGAAAGTACTCCAGTCTAACACCAGTTACACAGGCGTAATCGCTCTGTGAATCTGGCCCATTATTTTTCCTCAGTTTAGGCCGATACGTATTCTTCTACCTATTTTTGGTAAAAAAATATCGCAATAAGCGTTTATTGATTGGTTTGCACCAAATTGTTAGCGTTTACAAAATAGGGGATAGTTTTATGGCATTTTTATTAATCTTTTTTTTTTTTACTACTAATGGCGGCGATCAGTGATTTTTTTTCGCGACTGCGACATTGTCGGACCATTTTGACACATTTTTGGGACCATTGTCATTTTCACAGCGAAAAAGTGCTATAAAAAATGTGAAAATGACAACTGTAGTTTAGGGGCCAGATTCAGAGACATCTGCCTATTTTTAGGCAGGCGTAGTGTATCTCAGATACACTACGCCGTAACTATCAAAGTCAGGTTCTTTATTCAGAAATGAATTACGCCGTAAGTTACGGCGGCGTAGTGTATCTGTAGCGGCGCAAGGCCGCGCAATTCAAATTTGGAAGATGGGGGCGTGATTCATGTAAATGAATCATGACCCCACGTAAGTGACATTTTTTTTGGACGTTCCCAGTGCGCATGCGCAAAATCACGTCGCTTTTTCTCAATGTAAACGACATGAACGTCACTTACGTCGAGACCCATTCCCTAACGATTTACGCAAACGACGTTCCATTTGACGCGGTCCCGACGTCCATACTTAACATTGGCTACGCCTCCTATAGCAGGGGTAGCCTTACGCCGCTCGACCGCTTACGCAAACGACGTAAAATACGACGCACCGCGGCAAGTACGTTTCTGAATCAGCGTAAATAGCTCATTTGCATATTTTACGCGAGAAACAACGTAAACGCCACATAGCGGCCGGCGGAACATTACATTTAAGATCCGACGGTGTAAGATTATTACGCCAGTCAGATCTTAGCGTAAATCCGGCGTATCATGTTTTCTGAATAGAAAACAATGATACGCCGGCGGGAAATTCGAATTACGCCGGTGTATCTGTAGATACACCGGCGTAATTCCTTTCTGAATCTGGCCCTAGGAGGGCACTGTAGGGGTTAAGTGTGACCTCATGTGTGTTTATAACTGTAGGGGGGCGGGGCTGGATGTGTGACATCATTGATCGTGTTTCCCTATATCAGGGACGATCAATGACACTGCCACAATGAAGAACGGGGAAGCTGTGTTTACACTCACCTCTCTCCATTCTTCAGCTCCGGGGACGGATTGCGGGACACTGGCGGCGATCGGGTCTGCGGGTCCCGCAGCTGATGGTCACGGAGCTTTGGACCGGGTTTGCGTCCGCTGGTACTCTTCAGTCTGGCGAAATCGCAAGGCCAGGAACGTGGTGCGATTTCTGTGCGAATCACATGCCATATGCCAGCAGTGTGAACCCAGGCTGAATGTTCATAGTATTTCGCAGGCCCAAAATGTTTTCCTGTCTCACCCGCTTTGCATTAGAGTGTCACGCACATTTATTACGTTTGGGCAATCTTGCCTCCCCACATCATCATTTTCTCAGAGGTTATAAAGGAAACCGCGCGTTCTTATCACTTATTCTCTACACTTCAGAAGGTGCGATTTCCTGTCCTGTTTATTGACTATCTGATATTGTTTGTAATTGTCGCCTTCATCTTCTAGATGTCACCTCTCTGAGGACACCATGGACCTCCTGCTTCTCCTTCTGCTGGTGACGGGAGGTAAGTACAGGACGGGATTATTCCACTCCACACACTACAACCATCCATGACTGTCTGACCTGCGGCTGTGCGCAAGTAACCTCTGGCTGTGCGAACAGCCACAAATACCTGTGGTTGCCTCCAACCTGTCATTAGATTGTACGGCCTCAGCGGCCACAGCCAGCCACATACAGGTGGCAATACCAGCCGCAGGAATAAGGCATTCACATTTGTATCTCTCTATCTCCTGCCTGATCAATGTTTATAAACAATGTTACTTTGTATCTCTCTATCTCCTGTCTGATCAATGTTTATAAACAATGTTACTTTATATCTCTCCATCTCCTGCCTGATCAATGTTTATAAACAATGTTACTTTGTATCTCTCTATCTCCTGTCTGATCAATGTTTATAAACAATGTTACTTTGTATCTCTCTATCTCCTGTCTGATCAATGTTTATAAACAATGTTACTTTGTATCTCATAATGAGCACAGCAGGGGTACAGCCCCAGGAAGTTAGCACAGCACAGGGATGGTAGGCGCCCCTCATAATGAGTCTGACGACTGCTATATTGAGAAAGGTATTTTTTGCTTTTTAATTTCATCGTAACGAATGTCCGTAAGGAAAATTCATATTTCGTACAAATCCAAATTAAATTTTCGGACACGAAATACGAAATGGAATGGAACGCAACAAAACAAATTGATTGAGGGCGCACTCGTCTACAGCACATAAGTGAAGGAAAAAAATGACTTATTTGTAAAATCGTATTGCAGAAACGAAGAACAAGGGTTTTTTCACAATTTTCTGTCTTTATTTTTGCTTGTTTAGCAAAAAAATAAAAACCCCAGAGGTGATTAACCACTTCCTGATGGCGGTACGACTATGTACGGCCGCAGGGTGGCTCTCAATCTCTGGGACGCCGTCTTTTTACAGCCGCCCCTTTCCTCGTTCCCACCGCGTGCGCACCCGAGCACGCATCGGGGAACTTCTGTGCTGGCCGTGTCCCTTGGACACAGCAAATCACAGATCGCGCTAAATAGCCAATCACAGCGGCTATTTACAGCGCGATCGTCGTGGCCAATGAGAGATGATCTCAAATGTAAACATATGAGATCATCTCTCATTGCCGCCTCTCCCTCCTCACACAGACCCCGCGTGTGAGGAGGGAGAGCATCTGTGAGTGGTACAAAAAGTGAAAAAGTATTATAACTTTACAAAGAGCCCAATCAGTGCCCAATCAGTGCCCAGTGCCCAATTAGTGCCCTGTGCCACCAGTACAACCTGTGCCGCCAGTACCACCTGTGCCACCAGTGATCAGTGCACATCTGCTGCCTCAGTGCACATCTGCAATCAGTGCATATCAGTGCCCACATGTGCCTCCTCATCAGTGCCCACCTGTGCCACCTTATCAGTGCCCACCTGTGCCGCAGTCAATCAGTGCACATCTGCGCCTCCTTATCGGTGCACATCAGTACCCATCTCATCAGTACCCATCTCAGTGCCATCTGTGCCACCTCATTAGTGCCATCTGTGCCGCCTCAGTACAATCTGTGCCGCCTCATCAGTGCACATCTGTGAAATCAATTTTTTATGATTTGCACTATAGCTTGTAGACTCTAAAACTTTCACACAGACCAAATAATTTCCAAAAAATTTGGGTTATTTTTA
The DNA here is from genome assembly GCA_029574335.1 of Rana kukunoris. Taxonomy (NCBI): domain Eukaryota; kingdom Metazoa; phylum Chordata; class Amphibia; order Anura; family Ranidae; genus Rana; species Rana kukunoris. The sequence goes on along the minus strand of CM056050.1, from coordinate 614,692,991 downwards.
TCAGACATGTAGCAGTTTAAATTGTGGCCAAAATTTATGAAGAAAAATTAATAATTTGCAAAATGTTATCACAGAAACTAAGAAAAAAAAAACATTTTTTTTCTAAATTTTCGGTCTTTTTTCATTATTAGCGCAAAAAATAAAATACCCAGAGGTGATCAAATACCACCAAAAGAAAGCTTTATTTGTATGAAAAAAAGGACAAAAAAATCATTTGGGTACAGTGTTGCATGACTGAGTAATTGTCATTCAAAGTGTGAGAGCGCGGAAAGCTGAAAATTGGCCTGGGCAGGAGGGGTGTTAAGGTGCCCAGTAAGCAAGTGGCTAAATACCACCAAAAGAAAGCTCTATTTGTGGGAAAAAAAATGATAAAAATGTCATACCAGTACAGTGCTGCATGACCGCGCAATTGTCATTCAACGTGCGAGAGCACTGAAAGCTGAAAATTGGCCTGGGCAGGAAGGGGGTACAAGTGCCTGGTATTTAAGTGGTTAAATAGAGTGCCACAGCAGGTCAGCCTATCAGGAAGGATGAGGCTGAGTGGCCGCAGCCAACCATTGCCTGGGCATTGCTGGAGGAGGGTGCTTGCTGGAGGAGGGTGCTTGCTGGAGGAGGGTGCTTGCTGGAGGAGGATGCTTGCTGGAGGAGGGTGCTTGCTGGAGGAGGGTGCTTGCTGGAGGAGGGTGCTTGCTTGAGGAGAGTGCTTGCTGGAGGAGGGTGCTTGCTGGAGGAGGGTGCTTGCTAAAGGAGTATGCTTGCTGGAGAAGGATGCTTGCTGGTGGAGGGAGCTTGCTGGTGGGGGGTTCTTGCTGGAGGAGGATGCTTGCTGGAGGAGGGTGCTTGCTGGAAGAGGGTACTTGCTGGAGGAGGGTGCTTGCTGGAAGAGGGTGCTTGCTGAAGGAGGTTGCTTGCTGGAGAAGGGTGCTTGCTGGAGGAGGGTGCTTGCTGAAGGAGGGTGCTTTCTGGAGGAGGGTGCTTGCTGGAGAAGGGTGCTTGCTGGAGGATGGTGCTTGCAGAAGGAGGGTGCTTGCTGGAGGAGGGTGCTTGCTGGAGGAGGGTGCTTGCTGGAAGAGGGTTCTTGCTGAAGGAGGTTGCTTGCTGGAGAAGGGTGCTTGCTGGAGGAGGGTGCTTGCTGAAGGAGGGTGCTTTCTGAAGCAGGGTGCTTGCTGGAGAAGGGTGCTTGCTGGAGGACGGTGCTTGCAGAAGGAGGGTGCTTGCTGGAGGAGGGTGCTTGCTGGAGGAGGGTGCTTGCTGGAAAAGGGTGCTTGCTGAAGGAGGGTGCTTGCTGGAGGAGGGTGCTTGCTGAAGGAGGGTGCTTGCTGGAGAAGGGTGCTTGCTGGAGAAGGGTGCTCGCTGGAGGAGGATGCTTGCTGAAGGAGGGTGCTTGCTGGAGGAGGGTGCTTGCTGGAGGAGAGTGCTTGCTGGAGGAGAGTGCTTGCTGGAGGAGGGTGCTTGCTGAAGGAGGGTGCTTGCTGGAGGAGGGTGCTTGCTGGAGGAGGATGCTTGCTAGAGAAGGGTGCTTGCTGGAGGAGAGTGCTTGCTGAAGGAGGGTGCTTGCTGAAGGAGGGTGCTTGCTGGAGAAGGGTGCTTGCTGAAGGACGGTGCTTGCTGGAGGACAGTGCTTGCTGAAGGAGGGTGCTTGCTGGAGGAGGGTGCCTGCTGGAGGAGGGTGCTTGCTGGAGGAGGGTGCTTGCTGAAGGAGGGCGCTTGCTGGAGGAGGGTGCTTGCTGGAAGAGGGTGCTTGCTGAAGGAGGGTGCTTGCTGGAGGAGGGTGCTTGCTAGAGGAGGGTGCTTGCTGGAGGAGGGTGCTTGCTGGAGGAGGGTGCTTGCTGAAGAAGGGTGCATGCTGGAGGAGGGTGCTTGCTGGAGGAGGGTGTTTGCTGGAGAAGGGTGCTTGCTGGAGGACAGTGCTTGCTGGAGGAGGGTGCTTGCTGAAGGAGGGCGCTTGCTGGAGGAGGGTGCTTGCTGGAGAAGGGTGCTTGCTGAAGGAGGGTGCTTGCTGGAGGAGGGTGCTTGCTAGAGGAGGGTGCTTGCTGGAGGAGGGTGCTTGCTGGAGGAGGGTGCTTGCTGACGGAGGGTGCTTGCTGGAAGAGGGTGCTTGCTGGAGGAGGGTGCTTGCTGGAGGAGGGTGCTTGCTAGAGGAGGGTGCTTGCTGAAGGAGGGTGCTTGCTGGAAGAGGGTGCTTGCTGGAGGAGGGTGCTTGCTGCTGGTCAATCAGAGCTTTTTGCATATGGGTTCTTAAAATTACCTGCCCTGCGCCTGCACTGTAGACCAGGCGGCAACCACATCCCCTTCCCTCCCCACCGTTCCAGCCGAGTGAAAAGCGTGCCCCTTGCGTGGCAACACGTAGAAGATGGTGGCCGATGAGGGAGAGGGGGGAAGGGAGGACATTGTTTGGAGGGCCGTCGTGGGACCCCAGACTTTGCGGGACCGCCCTTTTAACCTTTGTGGCAGAGCCTGAAGCGGAGGAGGTGAGTAGATCAACAGATCGGCTGCACTAAGCTTTCGTCCTGGAGAGCATGTAAGTAAAACACCGGGTATGTCTCTTTACTCCCTCTAGTGGCGGAAAACAGATAAGACATGCAACTACTCACAGAAAAGAACCCTAGAATCTCAGGGTTGTCTTCACTTACCTTATCCTCACTGCAGGATACTGCTGAAGACCAGAAAGATCCAACCTTCACTCATCACGGCGGGTTGTGTTGTGTCAACCTCCAGGGTTCTGGGTTCCTACTTAAAGGAGGCCTCTTCAGTGGACCTGTAGAGCACTCTGCCAGAAACCTTTGGGCATTTTTTAATATGTATATGCTGGACCCCAGAATCCAGTCCTACTAAGAGAAACATTACAGGCAAAACCTCGCTTTTCCACGAGGCCCCGGTGCCACCCGATCGCCGATGGAGCTGAAAAACGGGGAGAGGTGAGTGTAAACAAACCTTCCCCGTTCTTCACTGTGGCAGTGTCACTGATGGTCTGTTCCCTGATATAGGGAAACACAATCAATGATGTCTCACCTACAGCCACACCCCCCTACAATTAGAAACACAGATGAGGTCACACTAAACCCCTTCAGCGCCCCCTTGTGGTTAACTCCCAAACTGCAATTGTGATTTTCACAGTAAACAATGCATTTTTAATGCACTTTTTGCTGTGAAAATGAGAATGCTCTCATTGCTGACAATAATACCCCGTTGTCCCCTGATACCGTTTTTATTTCACACGTAACAGGACAATCGGCTCTCACAGGGGGCAGCTCGGTGACGGTGCTCCAACATCCTCCAGATCTTCACCTTTTGGAGGGTCAAACTGCCTGGATCTCCTGTAACATCAGTAGCACCAAAGACTTCTGGATTTTACATCACTACTGGCACATGAACGGACCCAAGAATGCTTTGGTGAACACAACGAGAATCACCGTCACGCCTCTCTCTCTAACCATCTCCTCCGTCACTCCCAGAGACTCGGGGTGTTATGTCTGCTCCTTCTTTGATGTCATGCTAGATTTTTACCAGGGCAACGGGACGCGTCTGCTGGTGACGGGTGAGCTAACCATTGAAAAGTCTGATATAATGATATAATTTGATAACAATGTAAAAAATAATGCTTTATCAAGAGGGGGGGGGGGGGGGATTATGTTAAGGAAGACTGAAGTTCTTGTACAATTATACTTTAGATGACCTATGAATTTATATGACTACTTACCTGTAAGGCCGCGTACACACGGCAGAGAACCTCGACGGGCAGAACACATCGTTCCGCCCGCCGAGGTTCTCTGCCGGCCGTCAGATTCGGCGACCCGCCCGTCGGGAATGGCAACCAGCCATTCATCCCGATGGGCCGTCGAGCAAATAGAGAACAGGCTCTCTATTTCTGCTCGACGGCATTCCCGACGGGCGGGGCTCGCCGAGAGCGTACACACGGCCGAGATTCTCGGCAGAATGCGGCTCCCAGCGAGGTTCTCGCTGGTTTCTGCCGAGAACCTCGGCCGTGTGTACGCCGCCTTAAAACTCACAGCAGGAGGTAAGAACTTGGAGGAGCAAGGATAGCTAAGCATGGGACTTGGGGGGAGTTGCTGGGGAAGGGGATACATTAAAGCTTACCCTAAAAACAGGAGGAACATGTGACATGTTCCAAAACATAAACTTATCCTTTAAGGCAGGGGTCCCCAATCCATGGGACGCGGTCCGGTACTGGTCCATGGGCTGTTGATGACTGGGCTGAACAGCAGAAGGTGAGCTGTGTAATCGGCGCCTTTTCGCCATACTGCGTTCCACGCTGGAGCGCATACGGTGACCGTGCAATGACGTCATCACCCAGCGCCACGTGCATTCCAGCCTGGAACGTGGAATTGCCGAGCGTAATTACGCTCTATTTGGCACACATGTCTCTGCACAGGCCCGTCGGAACCCGAAGGCAAACCAAGAAATTGCCTGGGGCCCCGAGCCGGCCAGGGGCCCCAGCAGGGAGGGCCCTTGAGGCACCGCTGCGTTCTCCTGCAGTCCGGCCGGCCGTGTACCATAACCCCGCGGTACAGGAGATTCAGGTTCCTGTTCCCGGCCGGACTGACAGGAAGTGGACACACTGATGAGTGTTCACTTGCTTTCAGTCAGGCCCCCGGGAACAGCAAACTAAATCTCCTGTACCGCGCGGTTATGGTACACGGCTGAACGGACTGCAGGAGGACGCAGCGATGCGGCAAGGGCCCTCCCTGCTGTGCGCGGACACCAACATATGCCGGCTTTTCCTTATGAGGCGGAGGATAGAGGTAAGCCACCAACCAACTTTTTTTTTTGCTTGGGGCCCCCACATTTCTTCAAACGGCCCTGTCTCTGCACTATAAACAGAACAGCGTGTAGTAAACACGCTGTTCTATTACAAACTACAGGTACCATCGATCCCCAAACTGTAGACCATGCCATGCTGGACCCATACCAACATCTAGCTAATGCCTACACTGAATCCACGCTGCTATACATAGTGCCTATGCTGGGGACACCCTGACGATATCTTCCTCAAAAAGACCCTTCACTACAGAAATCCCATTGCTGCTATGATATTACAATGATTTGATATTAAAACACCGATCCACTGCAAATGCATAAGTAACATCCTTCTAGAATTACCTGCTTCACATATTGCCCTTATCAAGTACTGTATTTAAATCTGGATTATTTAATACTATCTTGATGCCTGGGATTACTTTGTGTGTCTTCAGCTGTCCGCTGTAGAATATCTTAAAGGAACATACACTCTCAATTCAGCTGAGCTATTCTTGCCTCTCTTATGCAATATTACTCACCTACGCTATTCTTATTTACTACGTGCTTGACATACGTTGTTACATGAAATTAGGCTTAGGCCCTAAATTATTGAACATGTTTGCTTTAACTTTTTTATGCTAAGGGTAGAAGGTATTTTATATACCTGCTCCCTTAGTGGCCTAATGCATCCCTTTATGTAAGGTGATATGATGTAGAGGACCCCCAAACTCCTGTTCTCAGATTGGAGTGACGCCTGGGTTCCCGTACTGATAATCACCAACATAGAGGAGTGCATTGGAATCTTTTCATGCTAGGGGTTAAAGGTATGTTGTAATACCTCCACTATTAGCTCAAAGCATTCCTATATGAGAGAGAGATGATGTAGTGAACCCCAAAATTTCTGTTCTCAGATTGGAGTGACGCCTGGGGTCCAGTACTGAAATCTCACATAACATAGAGAGGTGCATTGAAATCTTTTGCTAAATGCAGTTGTGTTTCACTCCTGTTCACCATAGTTTGTGACAAGCTGCAACCGTGAGGCCCCGTACACACGGCCGAGGTTCTCGGCAGAAACCAGCAAGGACCTCGTTGGGAGCCGCATTCTGCCGAGAACCTCGGCCGTGTGTACGCTCTCGGCAAGCCCCGCCCGTCGGGAAACCCGTCGAGCAAATAGAGAGCAGGTTCTCTATTTGCTCGACGGCCCGTCGGGATGAATGGCTGGTTGCCTTTCCCGACGGGCGGGTCGCCGAATCTGACGGCCGGCAGAGAACCTCGACGGGCGGAACGATGTGTTCTGCCCGTCGAGGTTCTCTGCCGTGTGTACGGGGCCTGACAGGGCTTTCACAGACTGCAGTTGTTGCTCAACTCCTGCTGTGCGGCCATGCCTGTTTGTTCTCACCCTGCCGAGGATGTCATCCTATGAGTAGGGCAGGGGGTGGGAGCAACTGGAGATCTGCATAGAGAGCGGGGGTCTTTTATATTAACACGCGGGTAATCACCTACTTGTTAACATGCAGGGCTGGACTGGGACAGAAATTTGGCCCTGGACTTCACCCAGACTGGCCCACTTTGACAGGTCTCTCCCATTGCGGCCGGACAACTCCCGCACCCCCCCCCCCCCGGCTACTCACGCCCCCTCTTGAGCTGGTACTGGTACTCTTATAGGCAGTGCCAGTGGGGAAGCTAGACATTATTTCACCCGGGGCAAATAATCAGTTTGGTGCCCCCCCCCCCCCCAGTGGGACAAGGCAGAAGGGAGAAACTCCCAGGCCATAGCTGTTGAGTGAGCTGTCTGCCCCCTCCCCCATGCTACTCTGTCATCCCCCCTGCTCCTCTGATCCTCCCCCTGCTTCTTTGTTCCCCCCAGGTGAGCACTGCGGGGAGGGAGAGACAGAGGAGCGGAGGGGGGCGGCGGTCACTGAAGCCGGCCCACTGAGCCATCGGCCCACCGGGAAACTCCCTGTAGTCCCAATGGTCAGTCCATCCCTGTTAACATGCTAAGGCGGGCAACTCCCACCCTCCGTCCAGATCTGCAGAGGACATACAGGCTGAATTCTACCTCTGCCCTGGTAGGACTGTGCAGGGAAGGTAGAGAGTATAAAGGGGCACTCTGATGTTAGAAAGGTAGGGACATTACTGCAAGGGGCACTGTGATGTGGGCTGTGATTGCTAGGGGAACTGTATTCTACTGTTATATGAAAGGGACTTCACTGTAAACAATAAAGTCCCTTTCATATCACAGCCCCCCTTTACAGTGTCCCTTTATAATGCAGTCCCCATCAACTCATAGACCCTTTTTCATTACAATGCAATCCCCTTTACATCACAGTTCCACTTACAATGCAGTTCCCCTCAAATTGCAGTAATCTTTACATCACAGTGCCCCTTTACAGTACAGTCCCCCCCTTTACAGTGCAGTCCTTATTACATGAATGTAAAAGGGGCACTGTGATGTACAGGGAATGCGTTGTAAAGGGGCATTTCAATGTTAACCAGTTGCGAACCGTGTCACACAAATATACTGCGGCACAATGGCAATGCTGGGCGAAATCACACATGGATATGTCCTTCCCTATTTTCGGCCACCAGAGGGCGCGCGCTGCCAGAGGCACACGTGCTGCCCGGCGAGGGACCCGATGCACATGACCGCTGGGCACAATTGCCGCTGGCCACACGGGATCGTGTGCACGAGCGACAGCACAGGGATTCGTGTGCGTGTAAATACACAAATCCCTGTGCTGTCAGAGGGGAGGAGCCATATTGTTTTTTCCTACGAAGGAGGAAAAATTATATGGCTTCTCTCCTAGTCACTCACATCCCCACACACGACTTCGGGGGCGACTCGGCAAGGTGTCCTGAAGACGACTTCAGAGGAGACTTGCAAAATGACTTCTTTATAGAAGTCACCCCAACCTTTTTCTAAGTCGAATTGCGTCGCTCCTATTAGAACGGTTCTATTGACTAGAATGGGATGTGACTTGTCAGGCAGCTGAGTCACCTGATGAGTCTCCCCAGTGTGAACCGGCTCTTAGAACACGCAGAGGGAACACTCATTTAACCCTTTCATTGGCCCCTAGTGTTAACCCCTTTCTCGACAGTGAACTTTACACAGTAATCAGTGCATTTTAATAGCACTGATCGCTGCATAAATGCCAATGGACCCAAAAATGTGTCAAAATTGTTCGATCTGTTCGTCGGATTGACGCAGTACCGCTAAAAATCACTGCCATTACTAGTTTAAAAAAGAGAAAAAATGCCATAAAAATGCCCAAAATCGGGGCGTGGCTTGGACATGGCTGAGTGAGGAAGCACTTCAGAGGAGCTCCCGGCCTGAACCTGCCCAAAAAACGGCGAAAAACATTTTAATACCGGCATGAACACTGCCAAGAGGCACAGGACAAGGGCACTATCGCGGGGAACACCTGTGAGCAAAACGACGGCAAGTAAACAGCGCTTCTACGATCTGTTTCAGGACAAATCCCCGGAAGCTAGAGCCACAGCACCGCGTGGTACACCACGTGGAGCTCAGCAGCAGGCCCAGACTCCCCGGACCGGAGCCTGGCAATCTGCGGCACCTGACCCCAGCCTGGAACCCCCCGGGCCGGAGCATACCCCTGATCGGGCTAATATGGAGGATATTGACCACTCTGAGGCACCCATGCTGGACCGGGATATACGGGCCCTACTACAAGCCCTCCCGACGCGCACAGACATTGAGGCCCTTATCATCCGACTAGAGGAGACGCACCGGAGGGACATACAAGAAGTGCGGGGCGAGGTCACCAACCTGACGGAGAGGGTCTCGGCTGGAGAGACTTCGGTGACATCCCTTGAGGCACGGGTGACGGCACTGGAAAGCTCCAGGGACCTACATCGGGAGACCGCCGCCTCCCTTCAGCTCCACGTGGAGGGGCTCGAAGACCGGAGCCGTCGCAATAATTTGCGCATCCGGGGTTTACCAGAGGACGTAGCGGCGGAAAACCTGAACGAGACGGTGCAAGCCATCTTCCGGGAGGTTTTGGGAGACACGGAGGCTGAGGTGCTGATTGACAGGGCGCACAGGACCTTGGGCCAGCGGCCTACAGACCCGCAGAGACCACGCGACGTAGTGTGTAGACTACACCGCTACGCCCAGAAGGAGGTCATCCTAAGACGCGCCTGGGACCATGGAGCAGTATAGAGAGGAGAAGCACAGATCAAGATCCTACCTGACCTATCGCGGGCGACACTCCACCGAAGAGCCTTCCTGAGACCGGTGCTGGACCTTGCCAGACAAAAGGGGATGACATACCGCTGGGGGTTCCCGGTTTCGGCCTCCTTCCGCGGAGGGTCCGGCACCTTCAATCTACAGTCCACGGCGGATCTCCCGGCTCTCTTTGAATTCCTGGGGGCTGACCCTGTCCCGATTCCGGATTGGCTGCAGCTGCTTCCACGCTTCGCAGGCAGGCCCGGCCTGCCGGCTCGGCACGGCCCCGGCGGCAGAGGGTCCGGAGGAGGAACCGATCAGCCACCCCCCCCCCTCCTCCCTGGGTTCCACCTGGCTGTAGGGGGAGTCATGTGAGTAGACTGTGAATTTCCTGCCCTTGATGTTCCCCCGCTTGGCGCGGACCCCCACCCCCCTGTATAGTATGCCACAGGGTTCCAGGCCTACCTGGGGGATTGCATTCTCGTCCTGGAGGGGGGACTGATGTTGGGCCCTGCCTCCCCCCCCCCTGCCCGGCTCCTTGTGGCCTGAGGGCCCTGGCCTTGTTAACTGAACCAAATTGCTGGACATCTATGTCGGGCGGGCCGGGGAGAAGGGGGCTACAGAGGACACTACTGAACAACCCCTGGCTCGGTGAGGACTGCCCCCTCTCAACCCGAGAGGACACTGCCGGGCGGGTTACTGCGGCGTTTTCGAGGGGAGGGGGGGAATATTGTTGGTCACCTGCCTAGATACTCACCCCTGCGGTCACTTTAAGGCCCCCCCTGGGTCCCCCGGGTGGCCCAAATGTTTGACATGGGGAGCCCTCCCCCTCAGGTTGGAGTCCCTGATGTTGGGGGTGGGCTGCAGTGGGTGGGGGACGGGGGGAGAGCAATTTCCAGGTTTTGGGGTTCCCAGATGAATAGGGGAGACATGGGGGGGTATTGATGGTCATACTTTCTGATGCACTTTACTCCGGTTTCTAAGTTACATGTTTTTTTTTTTTTTGTGTTTCATTTTTATGCCAATGCTACCAAATGTTTGAGTTCATAAGAGGTTTTTGCGCAGTTGCCGCTGTCACTTTTACTTTTTACTTTTGCACAACTAATGTACTTTCCTTGCTTCTTTCTGATTGATTAATATACATGTTGCCGGTATGTGTTCCTAGTTTTATATATACACATTCGCCGAGGATGGGTGGGTGAGGGCCGGGAATTGTTCCTTGACCCTGTTCACCCATCACCCCAAGTAGGACGGTGCTCCATATCCAGGGGCCACTTTCTGAGGCCCCGGTGAGTACCACTGCCATTTTCAGGCACCTTAGCTTGGCTGCACACGCTCTAGTGGTAGCCTCCTTTCTTTTCCCTTTCCTTTTCCATAATCTTCTCCTCCTCCCTACGCTAACTAACTCCCTACCTCCTCTCGACCTCTCCCCCCCCACCCACCCCTCCCTACCCCACCTACCCCTCCCTACCCCACCTGTTGCCCCCTACCTCACCTACTCACCCCCCCCCGCATCCCGCCGTCCCCCTGATTGTGCCCACCCGCAGAGCAGACATGGATCTTCTCCGAATACTCTCACTGAATGCAAAGGGTCTAAACACACCTGAAAAGAGGAGGATGCTGCTCCATGACATGCGCTGCGCAAGGGCGGACATTGTCATGCTGCAGGAGACACACTTCAAAGACCCCAAAATGCCCCTGCTTCAGAACAGATGCTACCCCCTGGCTTATCACTCCGCTTTTACGGAGAGCAAATCCAGAGGTGTCAGTATCCTTATTTCGGCCAGGGTCCCCTGGAAATTGATAGATATACGGACTGACAGTGAGGGACGATTCCTATTCTTGAAGGGTACGGTGGGGGATAGAAAGATAACCCTGGCGAATCTGTATGCCCCCAACTCCCACCAGGACATGTTCCTTAAACGACGCATAGGGGAACTGATGCGGTTCTCGGAGGGGCAACTCGTGGTGGGCGGCGACCTGAACATACCACTATCCCCGACGGAAGACACATCCTCGGGCTCGTCGTCACTTACTCGTGACGCACGCAAACGCATTAACGCTATACTGCGCGCGGCGCAACTGATAGACGCATGGCGTCTTTTCCACCCGGGAGAACGAGACTTTTCCTTTTTCTCTAAGCCCCACCAGACGTACTCGCGTATTGACTACTTCCTAATCCCTCACTGCCAACTCCACGCCATTAAAGACACATCCATCGGGTCGATCACATGGTCGGACCATGCTCCGATCATGTTGACATATGCCCTAGCTGACACTCAGACGTCCCAACACCCGGTATGGAGACTTAATGACAGCCTACTCCAGAATCCTGAAGTGCTGGCAGACGTGATTTCTGAAATCGGCCACTACTTCAAGACCAATACGACGGCGGATAGTGATCCCGGCCTGGTGTGGGAGGCCCATAAGGCGGTAATCAGGGGAGTGCTTATTAAGCACGGGGCCAGGCTGAAACGTGAGCGGACCGCGCGACTGAACGAGCTACTGGCCAGACTGCAAACACTAGAGTCCACACACAAGGCATCTCCGACGAGACAGGTGGGGATTGAGCTTGATGTGACCAGAACAGAGATCACTGACATTTTACAATTTAGGGCCAAGGCAGCATTACAGGTATGTCGGAGAAAGGGGTACGAGTCGGGGAAAAAATGCGGCCGGCTCCTGGCGCGGTCCCTGCAGTCGCAGCGCCAGGCGGCGTACATCCCCCAGGTGGTTTCTCCGGCAGGACCGGCAGTTACGCTGCCCGGGCTGATAGCGCAGGAATTCAGGGACTTTTATAACTCCCTGTACAATCTGCAGACGCCTTCACCGGAAGGGGAGCTCACATTAGACTACCTTGAACAGTCACGTATGCCTGTCCTGTCGGAAGAGACCCGTCCGGAGCTGGAGGAGCCCATCTCCCTAGCTGAACTGCAGATAGCACTTAAAAGCCCCGGGTCCAGACGGGCTGACCACGCATTATTACAAAGCCCTTCTCCCCACCCTTGGCCCACACATGGTAACGCTTTACAATACCCAAGAAACCGGGCGTCTATTCCATAAAGCTTCCCTTCAAGCACAAATCTCGGTAATACCCAAAGACGGCAAAGACCCATCTCAATGTGGGAGTTATCGGCCGATATCTCTCCTCAACACAGACCTGAAACTATTCACAAAGATTCTGGCCTTCAGATTACAGCTACACATACCTAAACTAGTCCACTTGGATCAGGTGGGATTTGTACCGGCCAGAGAGGCAAGGGACAACACCACCAAGGTCCTTAACCTATTACATGTGGCCACCAGAATCAAGATGCCCTGCGTACTATTAGGGACGGACGCCGAAAAGGCGTTCGACCGGGTGAACTGGGAGTTCTTGTTCGGGACGCTGAAATACATAGGCCTGGGATCTCAGATGTTGCGATGGGTGACGGCGGCGTACTCGAGTCCAACGGCCCGGGTCAGGGCGAATGGAGTGTTGTCTGAGCCATTTTCGATATCTAATGGGACCCGGCAGGGGTGCCCGCTCTCGCCCCTACTCTTCGCCCTGACCCTGGAACCGTTTCTTTGCCATGTACGCCGAAACCCGAGGATCGCCGGGGTGTCGGTGGGGGGGACACAACATAAGATATCTGCATATGCAGATGACCTCTTGTTCACGCTAACAAAGCCCCTCTCCTCCCTGCAGAACCTCCTGAAAGAATTTGAGACATACGGCCAACTTTCCAACTTAAAAATAAATTTCTCTAAATCGGAAGCCATGGGGGTGGGGGTCACACCTGCCCGTCTAGTAAAACTTAAAACCAGCTTTAACTTAAAATGGACAGACACGGCCCTGAAATACCTGGGTACACACATACCGGCGGCCCTCCCCCACCTGTTCCAGCTAAATTTCCCGCCCCTCCTAAAGGAGATGCAGAGACTTCTGGACCGGTGGAGCAGTGGTTTACACTCGTGGCTGGGCCGCTGCAACATCTTAAAGATGTCGATCTTGCCCAAATTTCTGTACCTGATGCAGGCCCTTCCGGTGGCCATCCCGGGCACCTTTTTTAAACAGACACAGTCCACTCTTACCCGGTTCTTGTGGGCAGGGAAACACCCGCGTCTCAATTGGAGTTTGCTCACACGCCCGAAATTACATGGGGGCATTGCGATGCCGGATATCCGCACGTACTACCGGGCGACCCACCTTAACAGGCTCCTAGACATACCAGTGCCGACATACAGACACCAAGCTATGGACGCGAATTGAGCAAGCGCAGAGTCCAATACCGCTACATAGAACCCTGTGGTGCCAAACCTCACTGCCCCCCGAGCTACATCGTCATCCCATCATAGGTACGACCACTCGTATCTGCGCGCAATCGCTGACTGACTCCCGTCTCTCGTCGAATAACTCGGCCATGAGGCCGGTGATAGGACACCCCCTGTTTGCCCCTGGGCTACGGGACAGGAGATTCCTTGAACTGCGGGAAGCCGGATTATTTCAGGCATCACACTTCTGTACAGGGAACAGATGGAAGAGCGCTGCGGACCTCATGGACCCCACTGGCCCCTTTGGCCTGGACTATATGAGAGCCCGACAGCTTAGCCACTTCCTGCGCAGCTTGGCACCGTCGGACAGTGCGCCCCCCCCCGCCCACGACATTTGAAGAACTTTGTACGACGGTCGGGCCACTCCCCCACGCGCTATCCGTGACGTACAATCTCCTGATTACACCGAAAGAGGAAGACGTACCCCCCTGTTTTGCCAAATGGGAAAGGGACCTTAACTGCCAATTCACCAGCAGCATGGTTCGACATATACTTCTCTTTACTCATAAGTCCTCCCGGTGCACTAGGGTACAAGAGACAAATTTCAAAATCCTCACCCGATGGTACAGGACCCCTGAGCTGCTTCACAAACTATTCCCAGAGACATCAGATCGTTGCTGGCGCTGCCAGGAGGAGAGGGGATCACTACTCCATATATTCTGGTCATGCAGTAGACTACAAGGCTTTTGGGGGGAGGTCCGAAGCATAACTCAAAAATTTACTGACAGGGTACTAGAAAATGAACCGGCCTTCTTCCTGCTACATGCGGCGACCATTCCAGCCAAGTCCTATAAGAACTCGGTAGTGCGTCACCTCTTGGATGCGGCAAGAGCCTGTATCCCTCTGTGCTGGAAATCCCCACACCCACCCTCTGTAGCACATTGGCTCAGAAAGGTGGACGATATCAGTCGGATGGAGGACCTGATCCTCACTAGCCAGCAGAGGGAAGAGACTTACACAGAGACCTGGCAATTATGGAACGCGTTCAGGTTCTCAGATGAGGGACGGAATCTTAGGGGCGAGGCCCCAGACGCAGGCGGAGACGGCACCTCCCCTCACCTTCACCTGCAACCCCCCCCCCAGTAACAAGGTCCCCAACCCCCCCCCACCCTCCTCTGGTCCGGGAGCAGTTCCCGGCCATCTCCTACCCCCCAACCCCCAATCTTCACCCTCTACTCTATCCCTCTTTCACTCCCTCCTCCTAGCTCTCTTTTCTCTCTAGCTCTAGATTTAAAATGGAAAATGCGGAGTCAACTGGACCCGGCAGACCCTGACGTAGGCCTGCCCTGTACTCAGGGGCGACACTTTAATTGCTCAGGAGCACGCCCACTATAGGGGGACATGGTTGACCCCCCGGGGGTCTCCAGATAAGGCCACATCTGTCCCAGACACAAGGGGCGTGAGACGGGAGCGTGTTAACGTTATTGAACGTTTTTGTATATGACTGCCTGCTCCTTCTTTCTGCCAATGTATGTATGTTTCAATGTTGACCGGGGTCCATGTGGGCCAGTTTGTACTCTGCTTTGAATAAATAAAAAAAAAAAAAAAAAAAATGCCCAAAATCTTTCCCATAGTTTGCAGACTTTTGTGCAAACCAAACAATATGCGCTAATTATTTTTACCAAAAATACGTACAAGAATACATATTGGCCTAAACTGAGGAATTTTTTTTTTTTTAACCACTTAACCCCCGGACCATATTGCTTTTTGTGATTCGGCACTGCGTCGCTTTAACTGACAATTGCGCAGTCGTGCGACGTGGCTCCCAAACAAAATTGGTGTCCTTTTTTTCCACAAATAGAGCTTTCTTTTGGTGGTATTTGATCACCTCTGCGGTTTTTATTTTTTGCGCTATAAGCAATATACAATTTTGAAAAAAATGCAATATTTTTTACTTTTTGCTATAATAAATATTCCCAAAAAATATATAAAAAAAACATATTTTTTCCTCAGTTTAGGGCGATACGTATTCTTCTACCTATTTTTCGTAAAAAAAAAAAAAATCGCAATTAGCGTTTATTGATTGGTTTGCGCAAAAGTTATAGCGTTTACAAAATAGGGGATAGTTTTATGGCATTTTTATTAATATTTTTTTTTTTACTAATAATGGCGGCGATCGGCATTTTTTTCGGTACTGCGACATTATGGCGGACACTTTTGACACATTTTTGGGACCATTGGCATTTTTTTTAGCGATCAATGCTATAAAAATGCATTGGATTACTATAAAAATACCATTGGCGGTGAAGGGGTTAACACTAGGGGGCGGGGAAGGGGTTAAGTATGTTCCTGGGTGTGTTCTAACTGTATGGGGGGAGTGGCCTCACTAGGGGGAATCACTGATCTTCTGTTCATACATTGTATGAGCAGAAGATCAGCGTTTCCCCCGCTGACAGGACCGGGAGCTTTGTGTTTACACACAAAGCTCCCGATACTCGCTCTGTACCGAGTGATCGCGTGTGCCCGGCGGCGATTGTACCCGCTGGACACGCGCGCAAAATAGCCGACGTAGAGCTACGGGCTCTCGCCCAGGAGAGCCGACCTGCCGCAGTAATATGACGGTGGCTGGTCGGCAAGTAGTTAAAAAACTTTTGGGGATATTTATTACAGCAAAAAGTTAAAAATATTGTATTTTTTTTCAAAATTGTCGCCATTTTTTTTGTTTATAGCGCAAAAAATAAAAACCGCAGAGGTGATCAAATACCACCAAATGAAAGCTCTATTTGTGGGGAAAAAAGGACGCCGATTTTGTTTGGGTACAGCGTTGAATGACCGCACAATTGTCACTTAAAGTGACGCAGTGCCAAATTGTTAAACGTGCTCTGGTCAGGAAGGGGGTAAAACCTTCCGGGGCTGAAGTGGTTAAAGTGATTGTAAAGTCTTGTTTTAAAATAAAATAACAAACATGTTATACTTACCTGATCTGTTGCAGTGGTTTTTCACAGAGCAGCCCATGTCCTCTTCTTCTCTGGTCCCTTTTCTGGCCCCTCTCTCCTGTGCAGTGCCCCCACAGCAAGCAGCTTGCTTTGGGGGGGGGGGGGCACCTGAGCAAAGCTGCAGCTCAGCCAATCAGGAGGGAGAGTCTTAGACGGCCGCGGGAATCAGGGACATCACTGGACCGAGATATGGCTCAGGTAAGTAATTAGGGAATGCTGGGGAGGCTGCTGCACACAGAAGGCTTTTTATCTTAATGCATAGAATGCACCTTCTGCCTTCACAACCCCTTTAAGGTGAGCTGTGATGTGAAGGGGAACTGAGGACACTGTGGAACTGCTTTAAAAAGGGGAAGTGTGATATAAAGGAGTAACTGTGCTGTAAAGGGGGGCTGTAGTGTAAAGGGGGTCTAAGGAACAACTCCGTGAATTTTCTGTCTCCAACCACCGCCCACCCCCGGTCCCTGTAAAAACTGGCTACCGCAAAGCTGGTCTCTGGTACCAAAAAGGTTGAGGGAAGAGGGGCAGTATTGGGAAGCAGGTAGGGGTAGAACCAAAGTAAGGTGCTCAGAGTTGGTTATGGGTGGAACCAAGAAATAGTGCTCGGAGGTGGCTATGGGTGGAACCAAGGAACGGTGTTCAGAGGTCATTAGGGGTTGAACATAGGAATGGTGCTTGGACTTAGGTATGGGCGGAACCAAGGAAAGGTGCTCGGAGGTGGTTATGGGTAGAACCAAGGAATTATGCTCCAAGGTAGGTATGGGTGGAATCAAGGAATGGTGCTCAGAGGTCATTAGGGGTGAAACAAAGGAATGGTGCTTGGAGGTCGGTATGGGTGGAACCAAGGAACGGTGCTCAGAGGTGGGTGTGGATGGAACCAAGGAAAGGTGCTCAGAGATGGGTAAGGGTGGAACCAAGGAATAGTACTCGGAGATGAGTATAAGTGGAACAAAGGAATGTTGCTCAGGGGTGGTTATGGGTAGAACCAAGGAACGGTGCTCGGAGGTGGGTATGTGTGGAACCAAGGAAAGGTGATCGGAGGTGGTTATGGGTAGAACCGAGGAACGGTGCTGGGAGGTGGTTATGGGTAGAACCAAGGAACGGTGCTCGTACGTGGGTATGGGTGGAACCAAGGAAAGGTGATCGGAGGTGTTTATGGGTAGAACCAAGGAACAGTGCTGGGAGGTGGTTATGGGTAGAACCAAGGAATGGTGCTCGGAGGTGGGTATGTGTGGAACCAAGGAAAGGTGATCGGAGGTGGTTATGGGTAGAACCAAGGAACGGTGCTGGGAGGTGGTTATGGGTAGAACCAAGGAACGGTGCTCGGAGGTGGGTATGGGTGGAACCAAGGAACGGTCCTGGGAGGTGTTTATGGGTGGAACCATTGAACGGTGCTGGAAGGTGGGCATGGATGAACCATGGAACGGTGCTCAGAGGTGGGTATGGGTGGAACCAAGGAACGGTGCTGGGAGGTGGTTATGGGTAGAACCAAGGAACGGTGCTCAGAGGTGGGTATGGGTGGAACCAAGGAACGGTGCTGGGAGGTGAGTATGGGTGGAACCATAGAATGGTGCTCAGAGGTGGGCATGGATGGAACCATAGAACGGTGCTGGGAGGTGGGTATGGGTGGAACCAAGGAACGGTGCTGGGAGGTGCGTATAGGTGGAACCATGGAACGGTGCTCAGAGGTGGGCATGGATGGAACCATGGAACGGTGCTGGGAGGTGCGTATGGGTGGAACCATGGAACGGTGCTCAGAGGTGCGTATGGATGGAACCATGGAACGGTTCTGGAAGGTAGGTAGGGGTGAAGTCAAATGAGTGGCTTGGAAACAGGGAGTTCCTGCATCTATGTGTCCAGTGCAGTTGACTGCACATACTCATTATTCCTATGTATATTCATGTGCTTTTATCTTTTTGTAGAACTGTTTGAATTCAATAACCAGAATTTACATTTAAAAAATCCAGCATTACCTTTGCGATTTGCTTTGTCCTCTTCTTCTACAATATTCATCTGATATTGATGAGGAGATGATTTTTCTTACCTCGCAGTGGTCCAGTTGGCCGATTTCCAGGTTGGTCTGTGTGCACTTATGACCTTGAACCAGACCTTATGTTTTTTTTGCTTGCACTGGATTTTTTTTTTTTTTAGATTTAAAGGGGAAGCGCAACATATTTGTGGTTAATGTCTTTTTTTTTTTTACTGTTCTATTAACTAACCAAGTATGTAATTTCCAGTACCCCCGGCAATGACCCTGAGAGAAGACACTGAGAATCATCTTCTGATCTGCCAGGCGGAGAGGTTCTACCCTCCAGATCTAAACCCTGGAGGACCTGATGGAGAACGAGGATGGAACCTTCACCAAGACATCCAGACTGACCATCACCGAGGAGATGCAAGGAGAGAGCGTCAACTGTCACCTATATCATACCGGGATCAATACGACCCTCCACCAGTATGGTGAGCAGTGTTTGTGACAGAGAGGGGATAAAGGATTCAACTGGAACCCCAGGAAAATCAATTGCCCCCATAGGTGTACTGGTGTTCAGCCTGTTTTTCAGACTCGGTGTTTACAAGTTAAAAACATTTTCTTTTTGCTAGAAAATTACTTAGAACCCCCAAACATACATTTTTTCCTAACAACCTAGAGGATAAAACAACGGTCATTTCAATACTTTTTGTCACACAGTATTTGCGCAGCGGTCTTATAAGCACATTTTCTTTTGGAAAAAAATTACTTTTTTGAGTAAAAAAATAAGATAACAGTAAAGTTAGCCCAATTTTTTTATATTGTGAGCGATAATGTTACGCCGAGTAAATTGATACCCAACATATCACGCTTCAAAATTGCGCCCACTCGTGGAATGGCGTCAAACTTTTAACTTTAAAAATATCCATAGGCGATGTTTAAAAAATTCTACAGGTTACATGTTTTGAGTTACAGAGAAAATCTAAGACTAGAATTATTGTTCTCGCTCTAACGATCACGGCGATACCTCACATGTGTGGTTTGAACATTGTTTTCATATGCGGGCGCTACTCAAGTATGCGTTTGCTTCTGCACACAAGCAAAATAGAAAAAAAGCATGACAGGTCCTCTTTAATATGAGATCTGGGGTCAAAAAGACCCCAGATCTCATATTTAGACTAAAATGCATTTAAAGAAAGGTAAAAAAAATTTGGTCATTTGAAAAAAAAATCAAAAATAAAATGGCCCTTTAAAGTGGTTGTAAGCCCTTACAGACCACTGAGGCCGCGTACACACAATTGGTCCATTCTCATCGGATCATCACTGAAGTGGCCTGATGATCTGATGGTCTGATGGTTCGTACACACCATCAGTCCAAAATCCGATCGGGTCAGAACTCGGTGACGTAAAACACAACGACGTTCTGAAAAAAGAAAGTTCAATGCTTCCAAGCATGCGTCGACTTGATTCTGAGCATGCACTGGTTTTTGATCCGATGCTTTTGCATACTAACCATCGGTTTGGTTCGATGGTCAGGCGTCCATCAGTCCGATTTTAAAGCAAGTTTTAAAACTTTGGTCCGACGGACAGCGGTCCGATGGGCCGTACACACGATCGGTTTAGTCCGATGAAACTGGCCTTAAGGCCAGTTTCATCGGACCAAACCGATCGTGTGTACGTGGCCTTAGACCTACAGGTGAGCCTAGATTAAGGCTTTCCTGTAGGTGCAACAAATATCTCCTAAACCTACATGGTTTAGGAGATATTTGCAAAAGACATGGACCGATGTGCACCGATGTATCCAATTCTGACAATTCCAATTCTATGCATACTCTGAATCAATTTTAAACGCATGCTCGAAAACATTGAACTTCAATTTTATCGGCTCGTCGTACCTGTTGTACGTCATTGCGTTATTGACCTTCGGAATTTCCGACAAGATTTGTGTGACCGTGTGTATGCAAGACAAGTTTGAGCCAACATTCCGTCGGGAAAAAATCCACGGTTTTGTTGTTGGAAATTTTGATTGTGTGTACGCAGCATTTGATTTCAGAAATGTGTTTACAGGTCGAATTCAACTGGAATTAAAATTTCAATTAGAATTTTGGAAATTCTGATGAATTTTGTTATAGTTTTTCTGATTAATGAAAAATGTGGCTTTTGACCGGGTAAATTGGCAATTTATGTTTATGGTATTGAGACACATGGGGTTCGGTAAAAAGATGCTGCAATGGATTGCAAGCAACTATACTCACCCGACGGCCCAGGTTAGAGTGAACGGAATACTGTCGTCACCTTTTAAATTGTCAAACGGGACAAGACAGGGTTATCCCCTATCTCCTCTTTTATTTGCATTATCTGTGGAACCCCTACTAAGTAGGATTCGATCGAATCCAGATATTAAGGGAGTGTCTCTGGGAGATACAGAATACAAGATCTCAGCATCTGCGGACGACATGATGTATAGCTTGACCAGCTCGATGGAATCCCTTCCTAATTTGGTACAAGAACTAAAGACGTATGGATATGTGTCAACCTTCAAGACAAATCAGAAGCGATGGGAGTGGCGCACGCGGAGAAAGAATCTAAGTATAAATTTAAATGGTCTGACACATCTCTTACATATTTGGGTACCTCCATTCCGGCGGACCTAACACAAGTTTTTAAACTTAATTTTGTACCATTATTGGCGAAAGCACGGGTCCTTCTGGATGGATGGCAGAAGGGGTTCCATTCGTGGTTGGAGAGATCTAACATTATTAAAATGAATATACTTCCGAAATTTCTGTATCTCTCTCAGACACTCCCTATTGCTATACCAAAATCTTTTTTTCAAGCCAACACAATCCCTCTTTAATAGGTTTATATGGGCAAATAAACGTCCAAGAATCAAGGGTCGCACAATATCATTGGCCAAACGAGATGGAGGATTGTCGGCCCCAGATATTTATAGATACTATCAGGCGGCACTATTGTGCCAGCTGATCGACTGGAGTAGACATACTGGGGAAAAGATATGGCCGGGGCTAGAGCAAGACCAATGTGGCAGTATGCTGCACCGAGCAGCATGGTGCTACAGGGAGTTACCGACAGACATTTAAAAAGCACCCGCTGATAGGCCCTACTCTTCAAATGGCCCACAGGTTATTTGTGAAGGGGAAACTGTCAACAGAGGACTCACCGCTTTTTCTAATCTTGGGGAACCCGCAGTTCGAACCAGGATTGTTGAAGGGATCAATTAGTGGACTAATAGAACAGGGGCTGTTTCAAGCATCTCACTTTCTGAAGGAGGGAACATGGAATACTATGCAGGAGATGTTAATGGGTGTGTTGCCCTACCAATTGGATTTCTGGAGTGCCCTACAGCTGCAACATTTTTTGGATACTTTGAAGTTCCCTGCTAGATACGAGCGCAGATTGACAACGTTCGACATGTACTGCAGTGGGAGTGGGATGCTTCGGCATTCCCTCTCAAGAATTAGCGAGCTATTGAACCTACCTGCAGAGGTCTCTCAAATACCCTTTTTTAACAAATGGGAGGTTGAGCTAGGGTCCAGCGATGAAAAGATCATCCAGGTCCGGGATCCAGAGCGCAGGGGGAAGCCTGGGCTTCGTCAGAGGGGACGGGGTCACGTGACATGTTGAGGGCATGTGGCCTGGTACGGTTTAGGAGGGGGCGCTCTCTCGTCCCCCCCTCTTTTCTGCGGCTGGGCAGGTTGCGTGCTTGGATAAGGGGTCTGGTGTGGATTTTTGGGGATCTCCACACCATTTTTTTAAAAATTTGGGGTGGAGTTCCCCTTAAAATCCACACCAGACCTTTTTTTATGAATGAATTCTCTCTGAACTTCCAGGAGCCGGCAATTCATTATAGCCGCGAGTGATTTTTTAATTACTTTTTTTCCTTCGGAAATGACACTTTGTGCAGAGACAGTTCAGGAAACATGCGCTATTTCACAGGCATACTTTACACACCCCCCATGTACGAAATTTAAAGTAATATTTTACTTTTATTGTTTCACTTTAAGCATTATTAAATTCACTGCTCCCGAAAAAAACGTCAGTTTAAAAAAAAAAAAAATTGCTGAAAATCTGAATTTTATGGTTTGTCTGGAGTTTAGTTGTAATTTTGGTGCTTTTGTTGACTTTTATCCTAAATGATGTTCTCCTTCCAGTTTCACTCACAGGTCCCCGGGTTCTCCTGTATCAGAAGTTGTTCCCTTGTCGAGTCCTTCTGGTTGTTACATTAATATTAGCCCTGGCGTCCGTCATGGTGTATGACCACCTCCAGAGAAGGGTAAGTCTCTCTCTCTCTCTCTCTCTCTGTCTCTCTGTCTCTCTGTTTCTCTATCTCTTTCTTTCTCTCTCTCTCTCTCTCTCTCTCTCTCTCTCCATAAGAGAATTTTTCTAAGTCCATGCAGGACCGAGTTAGGTAAAAGAAATGTATTATTTTTTTCCCGCTCACGCTTCCAGGCTTCCAGAAGATAGTCATAGGACTACAGATTTCTATGGAGGTGTCAGTGGTCCTCCTCTGTCCATGTACAGGGACTTGCTTAGTGTGAATAACTACATCAACTAACTATAGGAGGATCTATGCGCTGTCCACACGCAGTACCAAGGGAATATTATTGAACTTCTTGAGAAGAAAGCCAACTCTCTTTCTCCACCATGATTTCCTTCCAAAAAAGGATACAAAGGACCTCTTAAAAAGTCATCCAGGTTACACATATGATGTAGCAAAGTTATTTTTCTTAGTGTTAACAGCCGCATCTCCAGCAACTTTGTCAAAACAATCTTCCGTTTCACTACACCTGGAACTCACATAATGGCCTCTGGGACTCACCCTCCATGTGCTCCTCCATAAGTTCGAAACCAAAAGCTGAGCAACCTAGTCTTGGCGTCCTCCAGCCCTTAACCGGGACATCTGCAAACCAGTTTCACTTACATGACCTCTGGGACCCCACAATCATATCCTCCATTAGCTCCCATTAGAGATGGAACTGGGGTGCACCATCTATGTGCTCCTCCATATTGTCAAGTTTGAAACCAGAAGTTGATCAACATAGACTTGGTGTCCTCCAGCTCTTCTCTAGGAATGGGGCCTTAGAACTGTTATACCTACCTCTTCCTCTCCCAGTCTGAACTCGGCTATACAGTAGACTGCAAGAGGCCAACTCAAGACAAATTCAAGTAATTTTACTGTTTGTATTAAAAGTAAAACACATTTAATAATTGATTAATTATTGATTACAGAGTTGCAGTATTTTCTGTCTTTTCTATCTTTCTGGAATGAGGATTTAATCACTTTCCACCCACCTACAGCACATTTACTGCAGGCAGTTGGCAGCTCCAGGCTAAACAACGTACTGGTAAGTAGGGATGAGCTTCGAGTTCGGGTAGAACTCATGTTGAATTCGAACATTGCCTGTTCGCCGAACAGCGAACTATTTGGGGTGTTCGCAACAAGTTTGTTTGAACTTTAGAACCCTGTTAAAGTCTATGGGACTCGAACGTTTGAAATCTAAAGTACTAATTTTAAAGGCTAATATGCAAGTTATATTGTAATAAAAAGTGTTTGGGGACCCGTGTCCTGCCCCAGGGGAGTGTTTGGGGACCCGGGTCCTGCCCCAGGGGAGTGTTTGGGGACCCGGGTCCTGCCCCAGGGGAGTGTTTGGGGACCCGGGTCCTGCCCCAGGGGACATGTATCAATGCAAAACAAAGTTTTAAAAACTGCAGTTTTTTTGGCAGCAGTGATTTTAATAATTCCTTTAAGTGAAACAATAAAAGTGAAATATTCCTTTAAATTTCGTACCTAGAGGGGTGTATAGTATGCCTGAAAAGTAGCGCTTGTTTCCCATGCTTAGAACTGTCCCTGCACAAATTGTAATTTCTGAAGGAAAAAAAGTAATTTAAAATCACTCGCGGCTATAATGAATTGTCGGCTCCCGGGAATACAGAGAAAAGTCATTCATAAAAAAAAAAATGTGTGGGGGTCCACTGCATTTTTTTTTAAATTTGGGGTGGAGTTCCCCTTAAAATCCATACCAGACCTGAAGGGTCTGGAATGGATATTTGGGGGGAACCCCACATCATTTTTTAACTTGACGCAGGGTTCCCCTTAATATCCATACCAGACCCAAAGGGTATCCGACAATTCATTATAGCCGTGAGTGATTTTAAATGACTTTTTTCCTTCAGAAATTACATTTTGTGCAGGGACAGTTCTAAGCACAGGAAACAAGCGCTACTTTACAGGCATACTATACACCCCCCCAGGTACGAAATTTAAAGGAATATTTCAATTTTATTGTTTCACTTTAAGCATTATTAAAATCACTGCTCCTGAAAAAACGTCATTGATACATGTCCCCTGGGGCAGGACTCAGGTCCCCAAACACTCCCCTGGGGCAGGACTCAGGTCCCCAAACTCTTTTTAGGACAATAACTTGCATATTAGCCTTTAAAATTAGCACTTTAGATTTCAAATGTTCGAGTCCCATAGACTTTAACAGGGTTCTAAAGTTCACATGAACATTTGGTCTGTTCGCAGGTTCTGGTGCGAACCGAACCCAGGGGTGTTCGGCTCATCACTACTGGTAAGAACATGCGCACTGGTGCCCCCCTGGGATGTGCAGTCCGGTGAACACAGAAGGTCATGTTGCTCAGTACCCAGTCAGGGAATCATGTGATCAGTATGACCATCATAGCAATCACGTGTAGCTTACAATTGTGATGCTGTGATTGGCCCACAGCTATCACAAAGTACCCGGTCAATCGCAGTACCCTGTACCATGTAATTAGCTGTAGCCAATCACAGCATCATAATAGTAAGCAAGCTGCCACAAATGAAAGCCAAAGGGGTTCCAAAAAGGGGTGGTTTGGGGGATGTTTGTACTGTGCTGGTGTTTTGGATATTGCCCCAGTGTACTGGTGTGAACAGGCCCTGCTGGAAATGTAGAAGGACATCAGCTGCACCCCTATTGCAATGGATCTCCAATCAGATGGGGTACAGAGATAGAGAAAATATAAATTACACTGTAAAAAGTATAAACACTATTTACAAATAACTTTAATAACCACTTAAGACCCGGACCATTATGCAGGTTAAGGACCTTGCCCCTTTTTGCGATTTGGCACTGCATCGATTTAACTGACAATTGCACGGTTGTGCGACGTGGCTCCCAAGCAAAATTGGTGTCCTTTTTTTCCCCACAAATAGAGCTTTCTTTTGGTGGTATTTGATCACCTCTGCGGTTTTTATTTTTTGTGCTATTAACAAAAATAGAGCGACAATTTTGAAAAAAAAATGCAATATTTTTTACTTTTTGCTATAATAAATATCCCCAAAAATATATATATATAAAAAAAAAAATTTTCTCCTCAGTTTAGGCCGATACGTATTCTTCTACGTATTTTTGGTAAAAAAAAATCGCAATAAGCGTTTATCGATTGGTTTGCGCAAAAGTTATAGCGTTTACGAAATATGGGATAGTTTTATTGCATTTTTATTAATAATTATTTTTTTACTACTAATGGCGGCGATCAGCGATTTTTTTTTTGTGACTGTGACATTATGGCGGACACATCGGACAATTTTGACACATTATCAAATTTGACACATTTGGGACCATTATCATTTTCACAGCAAAAAGTGCTATAAAAATGCACTGATTACTATGAAAATGACAATTTCAGTTTAGGAGTTAACCACTAGGGGGAGCGGAAGGGGTTAAGTGTGACCTCATATGTGTTTGTAACTGTAAGGGGGGGGGGGGGGGGGCTGGACGTGTGACGTAATTGATCGTCTTTACCTATATCAGGGAACAGACGATCAGTGACACTGCCACTGTGAAGAACAGGGAAGGTGTGTTTACACTCACCTCTCCCCTATCTTTAGCTGCTGTGACCCGATCGCAGGACTCCGGCGGGCAATAGGGTCCCGCGGCCGTGGTCACCGAGCTTTGAACCGGGTTGTGGGTGCGGCTGGGCACTTAAAGAGGACGTACAGGTATGTGATTGGGCCCAGCTGTGCCATTCTGCCGACGTATATTGGCATTAGGCGGTCCTTAAGTGGTTAAGAACAGACAGTACATTGTAACAAAATATACATATTATACAATGTGGTGTTTTCTAGCATTTTTAGGTACAATGTAACAGCAGACAGATCTACTTGTGCAAGCTCTAACAGGACCCGTCCATTTTTAATCGAAACCTCTCCCTCTGATGAAGCTCTTTAAGGTGAAACGTGTCATCGGGGGTTTGTGTACGCTGTGCTGTGGTAAATCATTTTTTTATTTCTGGAACTGAAGTCAGAGTGCGGTACCTACCTTCTAGTGCATGGGGGGCACTGAATTCAAATTCACGGAGGTCCAATCAGTAATATTGTTTCCTGCAGAGTTTCGAACCCAATGATTATGTAATGACTCAGGTTGTTCACATCACAGTCCCCCTCTTATCAAAATCCTGTCCTCCCCTTCTCATCACCCCCTACAGTAGTGTCCTCACCCCCCATATCTTTGAATGGTGTCCACAATTCAATGGTGTTCATAGTCAAATAGTCTATATCATGGGTCTTCAAACTACGGCCCTCCAGTTGTTCAGGAACTACAATTCCCATAATGCCTAGTGATGTCTGTGAATGTCAGTGTGTTACAATGCCTCATGGGATGTGTAGTTCTACAACATCTGGAGGGCCGTAGTTTGAGGATCCCTGCTCTATATAGTTGAATGGGTCTATAGTCTCATGCCGCGTACACACGACCATTTTTCATGACGTGAAAAATGCATTTTTTTTTAAATTGGTCATTAACCACTTAAGGACCCCTTCACGCCGATATACATCGGCAGAATGGCACGGCTGGGCATAATCACGTACCTGTACGTGTCTCTTTAAGCCCAGCCGTGGAGTCGCGCGCTCGCAACCGGGTCTGAAGCTCCGTGACCGTGCCCGCGGTACCCGCGGACCTGACCTCCGCCGGAGTCCTGCGATCCGTCACCGGAGCTGAAGAACGGGGAGAGGTGAGTTTTTAAAAAGAAAAGAACGGAGGGCGCACCGACCTAGTGTGATACCGCTAAATGAATTTTATTAAAATATTAGAATCAATCATTGTACTCACAAATTGGAGTTAAAATCAGGCTTTCAGAGGTAATACAGCAGAAGTCCAACAACATCAGCAGAACACGATAATCACTTGAATCTCGAGTCGATGTTTAGGGCTGACGCGTTTTGGGGGCGTACCCCTTTCCTCAGAGCCTGGAGGTCTGCAGTGCTCCCTCGCCGTGGGGCTTGTGGGGGTATAAATATTCTCTAATTGAACTATACAAACCCATAGTACTCTTCGAGGGGGAAAAAACACCGGAGCGCAGGAGAATCGTTTTTTGTTTGAGAGGTGAGTGTAAACACAGCTTGCCCGTTCTTCACCGTGGCAGTGTCACTGATCGTCTGTTCCCTGATATAGAGAAAGACGATCAATGACGTCACACGTCCAGCCCCGCCCCCTTACAGTTAGAAACACAGATGAGGTCACACATAACCCTTCAGCCCCCCCTAGTGGTTAACTCCTAAACTGCAATTGTCATTTTCACAGTACCAGTGCATTTTTATTGCACTTTTCGCTGTGAAAATGACAATGGTCCCAAAAATTTGTCAAAAGTGTCCGCCATAATGTCACAGTACCGAAAAAAAAAAATCGCTGATCGCCGCCATTAGTAGTAAAAAAATATATATATTAATAAAAATGCAATAAAACTATCCCCTATTTTGTAAACGCTATAACTTTTGCGCAAACCAATCGATAAACGCTTATTGCGATTTTTTTTTTTACCAAAAATAAGTAGAAAAATACGTATCGGCCTAAACTGAGGGAAAAAAAAAAAAACATTTTTTATTCATATTTTTGGGGATATTTATTATAGCAAAAAGTAAAAAATATAGAATTTTTTTCAAAATTGTCGCTCTATTTTTGTTTATAGCGCAAAAAATAAAAACCGCAGAGGTGATCAAATACCATCAAAAGAAAGCTCTATTTCTGGGCGAAAAAAGACGCCAATTTTGTTTGGGAGCCACGCCACACGACCGCGCAAATGTCAGTTAAAGCGACGCAGTGCCAAATCACAAAAAGGGGCAAGGTCCTTAACCACTTAAGGACCGCCTCCTGCAGATTTACGTCGGCAGAATGGCACGGCTGGGCACATCAACGTATATATACGTTGGTTATAGTACCCAGCCGTGGGTCGCGGGCGCGCGCCCGCGGGCGCGCGCCCGCGACCCGGTCCGAAGCTCCAGGACCGGGACCGCGGGATTCGCGGACCCGATCGCCGCTGCAGTGCGGCGATCCGTCCCTGGAGCGGAAGAACGGGGAGAGCCGTGTGTACACACGGCTTCCCCGTGCTTCTCTGTGGCCGGAGCATCGATCGCGTCATCCCTGTAATAGGGGGACGCGATCGATGACGTCACACCTACAGCCACACCCCCCTACAGTAGTAAACACACACATTAGGTACACATCCCCTACAGCGCCACCTGTGGTTAACTCCCAAACTGCAACTGTCATTTCCACAGTAAACAATGCAATTTAAATGCATTTTTTGCTGTGAAAATGACAATTGTCCCAAAAATGTGTAAAAATTGTCCGAAGTGTCCGCCATATTGTCGCAGTCACGAAAAAAATCGCTGATCGCCGCTATTAGTAGTAAAAAAAAAATAATTAATAAAAATGCAATAAAACTATCCCTTATTTTGTAAACGCTATACATTTTGCGAAAACCAACCGATAAACGCTTATTGCGATTTTTTTTACCAAAAATATGTAGAAGAATACGTATCGGCCTAAACTGAGGAAAAAAAATGTTTTTTTATATATTTTTGGGGGATATTTATTATAGCAAAAAGTAAAAAATATTGCATTTTTTTTAAATTGTCGCTCTATTTTTGTTTATAGCGCAAAAAATAAAAACCGCAGAGGTGATCAAATACCACCAAAAGAAAGCTCTATTTGTGGGAAAAAAAGGACGCAAATTTTGTTTGGGAGCCACGTCGCACGACCGCGCAATTGTCTGTTAAAGCGACGCAGCGCCGAATCGCAAAAACCCCTTGGGTCATTTGCCAGCGTATTGGTCCGGGTCTTAAGTGGTTAACCTGCATAATGGTCTGGGGCTGAAGTGGTTAAAAACGATGGTGTGTGCTCTCGAGAGCATTTTTCTCATTGTGAAAAATTGGCCATTAAAAATTTAGAACATGCTCTAATTTTTCGCGTTGTTTTTCACGTCGTGAAAAACATTCGTGTGGGGTTTAATGACGTGAAAAAAAACACGCAGGCTCAGAAGCAAGTTATGAGACGGGAGCGATCGTTCTGGTAAAACTACCGTTCACAATGGAGATCGCACATTCATCTCGCTGTAACGGACTGAAAAGCGCGAATCGTCTCTCACCAAACTTTTACTAACACGAAATCAGCAAAAGCAGCCCAAAGGGTGGCGCCATCCGAATGGAACTTCCCCTTTATAGTGCCGCCGTACGTCGTGTTGTGCGTCACCGCTCTTTACTCCAGCATTATTTTTTTCACGATTGTGTGTATACAAGCAGGGCCATCTTAATAGAATCATGGGCCCCTCGGCAAAGTAATGCTCTGGGGCCTCTACAATGATGACAGTGCAGGTAAACAGACATCAAGTAGGTAGGGGGCAGACTGCCCCCCCTGTGTATCCATCACTCTCAGTGCCATCCTGGGGCCCCCAATTTTGGGGCAGTGTGGGCTCAAGGACAAGCTGCTTTGGGGAAAGTTTAGGCCCCCCCATGCAGCTGGGGCCCCTGGGAAGTGCCCAGGAGTGCCCTCTCATTAAGACAGCTCTGTACACAAGGCAGGCTTGATAAGAATCACGTCGAGAAAAACGTTGTTTTTTCCATGACATTAAAAACAGACGTGTGTACGCGGCATCATGGTGTCTATTATTGAATGGGTCTATAGTCAGAGCTTTTTTTCTCAGGAAATAGGTGCAGGAACTCACGACCCCGTTCAGATTTCACAAACAGTAGAAGGGTCTTAAAGGGGCATTAAATACCACAATTGCATTACATACAGAGTGCAGAGTTCAGGTGGTTACACACAGAGTGCAGGGCTGTCACTTGTAAACACATAAACCAGACTTCTGTGTTTACAAGTGATTGTGGTGAGCAGGCACCAAAGGGTCTGAGCCAGAGGTGGTGGAACTGAGTTCCCCCAAGTTCCCCCTGAAAAAAAAGCCCTGTCTATAGTCAAATGGTGTCTATTGTTGAATGGTGTACATAGGTTGAAAGTGGGGGAAAAAAAATCTTTTTAGGCACCAATTACATGAGAGTAAGCATAAATTTTATTAGCAATTTTAATAAAAAGACAGCAGAGAAAAGCGATATATTGAAAACAGTACAACTACAGTAGCGACTAAAAACTCTCCGATGTTGGTGAAAAGATGTCAACACACGTCACGTCGCGCATATGGAAGCTTGTAGTAACATTAGAGCTGTACATGTTTTCGCGGAGAATGTAATTTCTAAGGAGAAAAAGACCATTACTAAAATTTAATAAAAACAAACAAAAAATATGCCATATACAATATAGTATATCTAAAAATTCAATTACTCGAGGTATGCGAGTGAAACCAGGACCACCTAGAACCGGCGGACAAGCACCACATGCAAAGTGCGCGGCAAGCCAGATGTGGGGACGTGCCAAGTAGTTCGAAGGTAAAGATAGAGTATCCCAACAAAAAGGTGCAGGTACTGTACTGGAGGGAAGAACCAACAGGAAATGGGAGGGTATATACTGCACCTAAACTGTGTAAAAAAAGGGGGGGGGGAAAGGACAAACTATGTGTATATACAAGGGCAAGCTAGACCATATCCGTCTGTTTGTCCTAAATCCCATATGTGACATGCAATTTTGCTGGTGGCACTTAGATTGAGGTGATACCACCCTAGGACCTCTTTCTAACCGTATCTTGCCACCCAGGGAGGTTTTGAGACTAAGTCCAAATGTGTAGTCGTGTCTATGTGATATCTGTACCCTAATACCTTATATGTATGTGTTGATCAATTTTATTTTATGGGAATTTTACAAACATCATCAAATTTTGTCTTATTATATATTTATGGTCTTTAATATTATCAATCATTATTAATTTAATGTAATTACTGTTTACCTATACCTAATTAAAATATTTATATGTACAATTATATTGATGGCTGTTTTTCCCCAAACTGCGCACTCCACATAAAGTCCCAACTTGTTCCTAGTATTCCAATTCCCTGTTCCTTTACGTTTTTTATTTTTTATATCCGTCTGTTTAACATGCAGAAAAGTATACAGGGTATAGAACATACCTACCGTGTCTAAATACGCCAAACATTTGAGAACTGGGGATGATTTTTTTTTACAATATGTGGCCGACACCTTTGAAAAATGTGCTTAGATGGTATCAAGTTGCCACCTAGGAAAATAAAATTTAGATTATATCGAGAATAAAAGCTAATGGGTACTGGCAGCTATTTCTATGCGTACTCTCACCTAGCAAGTGGCCCCGGGATGGTGTGAAAAGTGGTGTAGGGTCCACAGTGCATCACACTTATCCATAGGAATAAGAGCTGAACGTATCAAATTACTTTTGTCGTGCATTAAGGGGCGAATGATAATAATATATTCAATATTTTCAGCAAAAATAATGAAAGTCTATGAGGCCTCATATTTGAGGTGAAACCAGGCATACCAGATATAAACTGACCAGGTCTGATGTGTACACAGCAAGTGAATTGGTTTCAAGTGGTTAGAAGTCTTACAATAGAGAAAAGTTTGCACAGATGACTAACTAAGCAGATATCACAAGCCTTATCTAAGGAGAACCATTGTCAGGTAAAGAACTGGTTTCAAGTGAAGAGATGAATCCATTGTAGGATAGCCTCCTTAGACAGAACGTTGACTTAAGCCGCGTACACACGGCAGAGAACCTCGACGGGCAGAACACATCGTTCCGCCCGTCGAGGTTCTCTGCCGGCCGTCAGATTCGGCGACCCGCCCGTCGGGAATGGCAACCAGCCATTCATCCAGGCGGGCCGTCGAGCAAAAAGAGAGCCTGCTCTCTTTTCGCTCGACGGGATTCCCGACGGGCGGGGCGAGCCAGGAGCGTACACACGGCCGAGGTCCTCGCTGGAATGCAGCTTCCAGTGTGTGTACGCCGCCTGAGCCGCTCTAAAACAATGGCTTGTGTTGGCCAACAAGATTTCCTGAGAAGAGAATATTTACGCAGCTGAGCTATTATCCTGCCTTCATTAACCACTTAAGACACGGACCAATACGCTGGTAAATGACCCAAGGTGTTTTTGCGATTCGGCACTGCGTCGCTTTAACAGACAATTGCGCGGTCGTGCGACGTGGCTCCCAAACAAAAATTGCGTCCTTTTCTTCCCACAAATAGAGCTTTCTTTTGGTGGTATTTGATCACCTCTGCGATTTTTATTTTTTGCGCTATATACAAAAATAGAGCGACATTTTTGAAAAAAAAAACACTTTTTTACTTTTTGTTAAAAAAAAATCAAATAAACGAAATTTTAGTCAAACATTTAGGCCAAAATTAATTCAGCCACATGTCTTTAGTAAAAAAAAAAATCGCAATAAAAAAAAATAGCTACCTAGCGGGAACAGCGACACTAATACAGCGATCAGAAAAATGATCGCTTAGTGACGCTGGCAATAGGGAGTGAAAGGGTTAACTAGGGCGGTGATCAGGGGGTTAAAACTTTATTAGGGGGGGTGGGGGGGCTATCCTGAACCTAACACTAAGGGCCAGATTCACGAACACTTGCGCTGGAGTATTTGGATATGCGCCGCGTAACTGTGCTGATGCACCGACGTTTCTATGTGCCCGTACCCACCAAACTAGATGCGCCCAATAACGGCTCATTTGCGACCGGCGGAACGTTCCGACGCCAGAGTATCGTCAGCGTTTATTTTTGCTGGGCGCATCAGTCGCGCCCATTGATTTCCCCTGCAAATATGCAAATGAGGGATTTTTCACAATTCACGAACGGATTAGCACCATACGCTGGCTACATGCGCCGCGCGTATCTCGTCCGTCCGGCGCAAAGTTATTTCTACAAAAGGCTGCTTTATCTTTACTCCAGACGGTCACAGGTCAGCAGGAGAGCAGCTACAGCAGCGTTACCGACGATAGGAGCTAGCTGAGCACCCCCACTTGCAAGGACAACACCTCTGTGTGCCAACATGCCAGGGGCACTCGTGGTCCTAGAACTACTGATGGGTCCCCTGGAACCAAGAAGGCGGGCACGTGAGAGGATATACCGCACACGTATGAACCTCTTTGGCATGGGGGAGGAGGAGGTGTATCGCCTCTTCAGATTCAGCCCAGATGCAATACTTGAACTAACCACAACCCTGCAGGATGACATCACCAGCAAGACACACCGATCACAAGCAGTGCAGCCACTGGTGAAGGTCCTGGCAACACTCCATTTCCTAGCAAGTGGATCATTCCAGCGTACAAGTGGAGTGGTGGCTGGGATGTCACAGTCCTCCATAAGCAGATGTGTGCACCAGGTTGTCCCTGCAATCCTCAGACGCATGTCCAACCAGTTCATCAGACCCACCACTGAGGAGCTGCGGCAGAAGGCAATGACAGATTTCTACAACATTGCCAGATTCCCACGCACTGTGGGGGCCATTGATTGCACACATGTGGCCCTACAGCCCCCCAGTGCCACAGAGCACATATACCGCAATCGGAAGCATTGGCATTCCATCAACGTACAGGTGATAGCCGATGCCCAACGCCTCATATGGCACGTCCGTGCCAAACACCCCGGGTCCAGCCATGACAGTTTCATATACCGTCAGAGCCCCATCCCAGCAGAATTTAACCAGAATATGTATGGGGACAGCTGGCTGGTTGGTGAGTGACAAGGGAGTCAGGCATGACTATCCCCTCCCGTGATGCACAACAGAAATCGCACATGCATGACTAACATTCTCCTGTCTTTTACCTTACAGGTGACTCTGCATATGCACTGGGACCCCATCTAATGACTCCTTTCCGGAACCCCCAAACCAGAGGAGAGAGAAAATACAATGAAGCACACATCAAAACCCGTGCAGTGGTGGAGCAAACATTTGGGCTCCTGAAGTCCCGTTTCCGATGCCTGGATAAGTCTGGGGGGGCCCTAATGTATTCCCCTACCTTTGTGTGTCAGATCATCGGTGCATGTTGCATACTACATAACTTTGCTATGAAAAAAGGCCTGCATATTGACATACGTGATGACCTGACCCCCGACCCACACAGTCCCCACCTGCCAGAGGACACCCAGTCTGCTGATGGAAGAGCAGTCAGGAGGGTCCTCGCCGTAGGCATCTTTGGACACTAAACCAAAACATTAATAACACAGACAATGCACGCGTGTACACCACTGATGTCCCTAGATCACACACACCACATGCACATCGCATTGGATTAGCCCAAGTCCAGCATGTAGGAGTTGGGAGCAGCAACGCCAGCGTCAAGGCCCCAATGATGTCACTGTCCATTCACACACCTTTCACACATCATTCATTCAGCCGTGGGGTTCACTTCACCACCACGGCCGAGGGTGACACCCCTTACTTTCAGGAGTGCCACCCCCTCACATTCACACACCATTCACACTGTCCCCTGCACTCCTGACCGTGTGCAGTACAAAAATAAATAATAAATATCATATCCTGATCATTAAAAGAAACAAAATCTCATAACCTGAGAAAAATAATAAATAAACTCATGACCTGAGTATGTCAAAAACAATAATATAAAACAAGAAAAAAAAAAAGGCCTCATCGGGGATGCCGGGGGCTTCTTCTGGGGGCCCCTCTCTGGCTCCGCAGCTGCCTGGATGGAGTGGGTGGGGGTGGGGTGGCATCTGGAGGTGGCTGATCCCCAGGTGGGCCACTCCTGGCAGGTGTGGCCTGCGTGCCCTCCAAGGCCCTGGCTATCCGTCCAAGGTATGTGTTCGTCTGGGCCTGCATCCGGAGCTGACGGGTCACCTGGTAATGCTGGGCCCGCCGACTCAGCCTCCCCTGCTCCCGGATGGCAGCACTGTTCCCATGGATGGCAGCAGTGTTGGCCTGGACGGCTGCAGTGAGGTGCCTTATATCCCCCTGCACCTCCCCCAAAGTGGTGACCACTGCAGCGCAGTTGCAGCTGACATCCTGCACTGCGTTGCTGAGGTTGGCAACGGAGCCCAGGCTGTCAGACACTTTCTCCAAGTGCACCGCTATGGCCCCCATCTGTTCCGTCTGCCTGGCGTGATCCCTCGCCAACTGGTCCTGAACACCATCAGACACCCCCCTGGTCTTCTGGGTCGCCTTCCTGGGGCCAGAAGATGGATGTCCTCGGGTGGAAGGTGTCGCCCTTGAGGGGCTTCCAAGGATGGGGGAGGGGACGACAGACGGCCCAGGAGAAGGGGAGGAGACAGACAAAACCAAAGAAAAGTCCTGCTCTGCCACAGCAGGATCCTCCACAACCACCTCGGCAGGTGTGGTGTGGCCACTCTCCTCCTCCACAACCTCTTCACCACCCAGTGGCTCGGGCACATGATGGCGTGGGGGGGATGGGGTGGAATGCAGGCTGAGAGATGATGGCCCAGCTCCGTCATCTGTGGATGACACAAAGCAGACACATGTTGGTGGTCCCACACACTTGGCACATGTTCCCCCCCCCCCCCCAAATGCAAAACAACAAATAGGGGATTATAAAACACTTACCTGTCCTTGTGCCTTCCTCCACGGAGTCATAGCCTGCGACCCCCTCCACCTGCTCCCTCTCCAGGCAGCGAGCAACCACCTCCTCCTCCGCGGTCAGGGTGACCGGACATGGGGGACCACCACCTGTGCCCCTCTCATACCTCCTGATGGAGGCCACCTTGTCCCTCACCTTGCGCCGCAGGTCATTTATTTTCTTTTGTATGTCCCCAGCAGTCCGGGTGGAGTAGCCCAGGACATTGACCCTGGCAGCAATCGACTCCAGGATGCCCTGCTTCCTCTCCCGGCTGGTCTTCCGGCTTTTTTTGCCATGGAGAAATTCATTATCCGTCTCCATAGCCGAGATAATCACTGAGACCTCCTGGGTATTAAAGTTGAGGTTCCTCCTCTCTCTGGGGGTAGCGGGAGCAGCCATTACAGTGCAAAAGTATCTTCCCTGGGGTGGGGGGAAACGGAACTACTTTTGCGCCGGAATGGCGTTTCCGCCAGCGCTTTTAAGCGCCCAGCGGAACGCATTGCGCTGACGTTTCCCAGGAAGTGGTGCCGACGGAAGTTGTGAGCATGCGCACAAGGGGGCGAGTGGAGCCGCACTCACTGCACATGCTCCGTGGATGATGCGCTGAACGTAAGCCTCTGCGCTGGGCTCCGCCCATCATTTACATATGATCACACCCACTTCCACTTGCGTCGGGTTACGCCAGCGCATTATCGTTACTCTGGCGCAAGTTTACGCGCAACTGCTATGTGAATTACAGGACTTGCGCTGAAAGGGTCTTCAGAGTAACGTAAATGAGAAGCGTTACTCCAGAGGAAAGATACTCTCATCTACCTGAATCTGGCCCTAACTGTTTTTTACACTGCCTGTCACACTGACACTAAATGCAGTGATTAGATCACTGCATTCAGTGACACTGTGACAGGGGGGTGGGGGGGACGATCACAAGGGGTTAATATGCCTATGTGAGTGTGTGTCAGTGTTGTGTTGGTGCACACTTACTTGTGATGTCTTCTCTCATGGGAAACAGCGCTGGGAAACAGCGCTGCGATGAGAGATTACATCATTTCCTCCTTCCTGTGTAAACACAGGAGGAGGAAGTGACAGGATGGGAGCGCGCTCCCATTGGCTGGGAGCGATCGCGGGGGGGCGGGTATTCGCCGACATCCGCCCGCTGATCCCGGATTGCTCCCGGAGCCAGGGGGACCCCCGCACGCCGCGGAGGGGGTCCCGATGGGACCCCCGAACCGCACTTAGGCGGGGACGTAAATTTACGCCCTTGTGCCTGTACGTGCCATTCTGTGGCCGTATATGTGCGTGCGGGGGTCCTTAAGTGGTTAAGAGACAGTTTAGGCTGCATTCACACCTAGGCGACACGATACGCCGCGTACGCGGCTTATCTTGCCGCCTGTAGAAAAAAAAAATCTTTCTTTAACATTGCGGTCTATGAGGGAACGCCAATGTCGCCTGAAAAAAAGGGTCCGGGACTTTTTTTCAGGCGACAGGCGTGGAGATGTGAACCATCTCCATAGACCGCAATGTTATTTCACATCTCGAGCGACAAGAGCGATGGGCGACCGGCGTTTTGTCGCTCAGATGTGAATGGAGCCATTGGGCCAGATTCAGGTAGATGACAGTATCTTTCCTCTGGAGTAACGTTTCTCATTTACGTTACTCTGACGACCCTTTCAGCGCAAGTACTGTTATTCACATAGCAGTTGCGCGTAAACTTGCGCCAGAGTAACGATAATGCGCTGGCGTAACCCGACGCAAGGGGAAGTGGGTGTGATCATATGTAAATGATGGGCGGAGCCCAGCGCAGAGGCTTATGTTCAGCGCATCAACCACGGAGCATGCGCAGTGAGTGAGGCTCCACTCGCCCCGTTTGTGCGCATGCTCACAACTTCCGTCGGCACCACTTCACGGGAAACGTCAGCGCAATGCCTTCCGTTGGGCGTTTAAATGCGCCCGTAGATGCGCCATTCCGGCACTAAAGTATATCCTGCTCCCCCTCCCCGCAGTGATGTTACTTTTGTTCTGAGATGGCTGCTCCCGTTCCCCGCAAACACACAGGAGAAAGCTGAACTCTAAAGGCCAGGAGCTGTCAGCCGTCATCTCGGCTATGGAGACCTATGATGTCTTCCTCCATGGCTGTAAAAGTTGACAGACAAGCATGGACAGAGGTGTTGTCCTGCAAGTGGGGGTGCTCAGCTTGCTAGTTTCGTCGGTAACGCTGCTGTAGCTGCTCTCCTGCTGACCTGTGACCGTCTGGAGTAAAGATAAAGCAGCCTTTTGTAGAAATAACTTTGCGCCGGACGAACGAGATACGCGCGGCGCATGTAGCCAGCGTATGGTGCTAATCCGTTCGTGAATTGGGAAAAATCCCTCATTTGCATATTTGCAGGGGAAATCAATAGGCGCGACTGATGCGCCCAGCGAAATTAAGCGCTGACGATACTCTGGCGTCGGAACGTTCCGCCGGTCGCAAATGACCCGTTATTGGGCGCATCTAGTTTGGTGGGTACGGGCACATAGAAACGACGGCGCATCTTCACAGTTACGCGGCGCATATCCAAATACTCCAGCGCAAGTGTTCCTGAATCTGGCCCTTAAAGTCCAATCCTCACAAACCAATGTACAAATTTGATTCTCTTAAAAAGATGCTTGATATTCAAAAGATATATTTTAAAGTTGAAATGAAAAGTAATGTTGGATTATCGATGACATCTTAGGACCGAAGGAAAAAGATGATCATCGCAAATGCTAATGTAGAAGAAATAAGATATAAGAGAAATTAGTTTTTATAAAAGTGTTACGGAAGCTAACCCACATTATGACTTTTTTCATAATGTAATTTCGTGCAAGGACAATTCTAACCACGGGAAAAATGTGCCACTTTACAGACATAGGGCCAGATTCAGGTAGACTTACGACGGCGTATCTACGGATACGCCGTCGTAAGTCCGTATTAATGAATCAGATACGCTGGGATTTAGCTAAGATACGAGCGGCGTAAGTCTATTACGCCGTCGTATCTTAGCTGCATATTTACGCTAACCGTTAGGTGGCGCTTTCGTTGATTTCCGCGTTGAATATGTAAATTAGTCAGATACGCCGATTCACAAAAAGTACTTGCGGCCACTACGATGTTTACATTAGGCTTACGTCTTGCGTAAAGTTACTCCTGCTTTCTGAGGCGCAGGCAGTGTTAAGTACGGACGACGGGACAGCGTCGAATTGGACGTCGTTTACGTTGTTTGCATAAGCCGATTTAGAATGGGGCTGGGCGTAAGTTACGTTCACGCCGTTTTCATTGACTATTTGCGATGTGATTTGGAGCATGCGCACTGGGATACGTTCACGGCCGGCGCATGCGCAGTTCGTTCGGCGCGTCATTTACGTGGAGTCAGGGATAATTTAAATACAACACGCCCCCTACCTGCCCAATTTGAATTACCGCCGCCGCAACTTACGGAGCAAGTACTTTGTGAATACAGCACTTGCCTGTATAAGTTGCGGAGGCGTAGCGTAAATAGGATACTTTACGCCCGCACAAAGATATGCTCTCCATCCTGAATCTAGCCCATACTATACACACCCTAGGTATGAAATTTAAAGGAATATTTCACTTTTATTGTTTCATTTTTTTTTGCATTGATACATGTCCCCTGGGGCAGGACCCGGGTCCCCAAACACTCCCGTGGGGCAGGACCCGGGTCCCCAAACACTCCCGTGGGGCAGGACCCGGGTCCCCAAACACTCCCCTGGGGCAGGACCCGGGTCCCCAAACACTCCCCTGGGGCAGGACCCGGGTCCCCAAACACTCCCCTGGGGCAGGACCCGGGCCCCCAAACACTCCCCTGGGGCAGGACCTGGGTCCCCAAACACTCCCCTTGGGGCAGGACCCGGGCCCCCAAACACTCCCCTGGGGCAGGACCCGGGTCCCCAAACACTCCCCTGGGGCAGGACCCGGGTCCCCAAACACTCCCCTGGGGCAGGACCTGGGTCCCCAAACACTCCCCTGGGGCAGGACCCGGGTCCCCAAACACTCCCCTGGGGCAGGACCCGGGCCCCCAAACACTCCCCTGGGGAAGGACCCGGGCCCCCAAACACTCCCCTGGGGCAGGACCCGGGTCCCCAAACACTCCCCTGGGGCAGGACCCGGGCCCCCAAACACTCCCCTGGGGCAGGACCCGGGTCCCCAAACACTCCCCCTGGGGCAGGACCCGGGTCCCCAAACACTCCCCTGGGGCAGGACCCGGGTCCCCAAACACTCCCCTGGGGCAGGACCCGGGCCCCCAAACACTCCCCTGGGGCAGGACCTGGGTCCCCAAACACTCCCCTTGGGGCAGGACCCGGGCCCCCAAACACTCCCCTGGGGCAGGACCCGGGTCCCCAAACACTCCCCTGGGGCAGGACCCGGGTCCCCAAACACTCCCCTGGGGCAGGACCTGGGTCCCCAAACACTCCCCTGGGGCAGGACCCGGGTCCCCAAACACTCCCCTGGGGCAGGACCCGGGCCCCCAAACACTCCCCTGGGGAAGGACCCGGGCCCCCAAACACTCCCCTGGGGCAGGACCCGGGTCCCCAAACACTCCCCTGGGGCAGGACCCGGGCCCCCAAACACTCCCCTGGGGCAGGACCCGGGTCCCCAAACACTCCCCCTGGGGCAGGACCCGGGTCCCCAAACACTCCCCTGGGGCAGGACCCGGGCCCCCAAACACTCCCCTGGGGAAGGACCCGGGCCCCCAAACACATTTTTTCATTTTTTCTACAAGACAAGAAATACCTATTTGTCTGCCACGGCACTATGGCACCTTGATTGCGGCTGTTTTTTGGAACATACTCAGATTCCGGCGTTATGGTTGGTCAGAGTTTGGATCCTGAATTTTGACAGAAACTTTTCCATCTGTAACACAAGATGAAATCATACAAGAGTTATTATAAAACCTCTACAGAACACAAATCAGACAGAGCTATGTGTGAAGAAAGTCATGGGAAAGCTGTAAAGAACGATGATCCACAGTGACCGTTCTTTCCAATAGTCACATTACTATGGAATACATTGCAAAACATCAATCAAGATTCCCTTACTGCTCAGTTCTTTCATTCTCCGTAATACTGCAGTAGATTCAACCTCACATTATTATTGGTCAGTTTCTGACCGCCACTGGCTGTATTGTATTTAACCCCTTTAAGACCGGGCCCATTTTTCAAACTTGTTGTTTAGGGGCCAGATTCTCGTATACGGCCGCGTAAGTACGAGCGGGGTGTAGCGTATCGTATTTACGCTACGCCGCTGCAACTTAGGACGCAAGTGCCGTATTCTCAAAGCACTTGCGCCCTAAGTTACGGCGGCGTAGCGCAAATGGGCCGGCGTAAGCACGCCTAAATCAAAATAGGCAGGTAGGGGGTGTGATCCATGTAAATGAATCGTGACCCCGCGTAATTGACGCTTTTTCCGAACGCCGCGCGCGCCGTCCGTGGACGTATCCCAGTGCGCATGCTCCAAATTACGCCGCAAGTACTCATTGGTTTCGACGTAAACGTAACTTACACAAAGCCCTATTCGCGAACGATTTACGCAAACGACGTAAACGGCGCCTCACCTCACCTACGCCTCACCTACGCCTCATTTAGCAGGGGTAACTTTACACCAGACTTACGCTTATGCAAACGACGTAAAATACGACGACCGGGCGCAAGTAAGTTCGGGAAACGGCGTATGTAGTTCATTTGCATATTCGCCGCGTAAATCAATGGAAGCGCCACCTAGCGGCCAGCGAAAATATGCAACTAAGATACGACGGCGTAAGAGAATTACGCCGCTCGTATCTAAGCAAAATTCCGGCGTATCTTGTTTTCTGATTACAGAAAATAGATACGCCGGCGCATTTTTGAAGTCACGCGGCGTATCTCGAGATACGGCGACGTAACTCCTACGAGAATCTGGCCCTACAAGTTTAAAAAATAGGTTAAATAATTAAGTTAAAATTGAAAAAAAAATAAAAAATTGCTAGAAAATGACTTCTAAGTCATTTTCTAGCTATTTTTTTTTTTTTAATTTTAAATTAAAATTTTATCTGGATAAAGGAAGGCCCGTAGATGTGGTGTATCTGGATTTTGCAAAAGCATTTCACACAGTTCCCCATAAACGTTTACTGTACAAAATAAGGTCTGTCAGCATGGACCATAGGGGGAGTACATGAACCATAGGGTGAGTACATGCACCATAGGGGGAGTACATGGACCATAGGGTGAGTACATGCACCATAGAGGGAGTACATGGACCATAGGGTGAGTACATGCACCATAGAGGGAGTACATGGACCATAGGGTGAGTACATGAACCATAGGGTGAGTACATGCACCATAGAGGGAGTAGATGGACCATAGGGTGAGTACATGCACCATAGGGTGAGTACATGCACCATAGAGGGAGTACATGGACCATAGAGGGAGTACATGGACCATAGGGTGAGTACATGCACCATAGAGGGAGTACATGGACCATAGGGTGAGTACATGCACCATAGAGGGAGTACATGGACCATAGGGTGAGTACATGCACCATAGAGGGAGTACATGGACCATAGGATGAGTACATGCACCATAGAGGGAGTACATGGACCATAGAGGGAGTACATGGACCATAGGGTGAGTACATGAACCATAGGGTGAGTACATGCACCATAGAGGGAGTACATGGACCATAGGGGGAGTACATGCACCATAGAGGGAGTACATGGACCATAGGGTGAGTACATGCACCATAGAGGGAGTACATGGACCATAGGGTGAGTACATGCACCATAGAGGGAGTACATGGACCATAGGGTGAGTACATGCACCATAGAGGGAGTACATGGACCATAGGGTGAGTACATGGATTGAAAACTGGCTACAAGGGCGAGTTCAGAGGGTGGCAATAAAAACAGCTCAATCTCTGTATTTGCGGACGATACTAAAGTAAGCAGGGCAATAACTTCTCTGCAGGATGTGGAAACCTTGCAAGAAGATCTGAACAAATGAATGGGGTGGGGGTCAACTACATGGCAAATGAAGTTCAATGTAGAAAAATTAAAAATAATGCATTTGGATGGCAAAAATATATCTAGCACTACCCCCGCAGGAGCTGCTGGTTGTTTTGGTTGGCACATTGACCTTGTGGCTCTTCCGAATTCCAAGGGGTGAATGGGTGCATTTAGCAATAGTAAAGGAATGTCTTTGCTGTGCTCTTTATTACCCAGACGGGTAAGGAAGACGGAGAACAGCAGATTCAGGCGTAGTATTTGGAACAGTCCTGTT
Source organism: Rana kukunoris (assembly GCA_029574335.1). Classification (NCBI taxonomy): domain Eukaryota; kingdom Metazoa; phylum Chordata; class Amphibia; order Anura; family Ranidae; genus Rana; species Rana kukunoris. The sequence goes on along the minus strand of CM056050.1, from coordinate 614,649,754 downwards.
CCCATATGCAACACTTTCCGTACCACTCCTGCCTGAGTGGGTTTAGTGTACCCGGACAGGCCCCTCTCACTGACCTGGCAGCCGGAGTATCACTCAAACATTTGTAGGAAAAGTCTCTGCCACAGACCCTCCTGAATGGGCTTCAGGGAGACGTCTCTGCCACAGGCCCTCTCTGGTTGCAGTTACGGAGGTAATCCTCCTTAGATGAATTACGCCTGGATCTCCTTCTTAATGTCGCCCAGGTACCGACTGACAGGTGATCAATCCCTCAGTGTCCGGCTACCTTGATCCCTGGTGATTTGTCGAAATCCTTTTGGATCACCAGCCTCTCATTGTGCCTCTTCAGATGGACTCCCCACCGAACAGCAATACTGCTTGGGATCCTCAAAAGGTGGGAACCCGGTCGCTCACTGGGTCCCCGTTGCTGCTCAGATGTTCCGGGCCAACAGCTGATGTAAGGAGAGACTCTGCTGGGGGCACCTGATGTAAGGAGAGACTCTGCTGGGGGCACCTGATGTAAGGAGGGACTCTTCTGGGGGCACCTTATGTAAGGAGGGACTCTTCTGGGGGCACCTTATGCAAGGACAGACTCTGCTGGGGGCACCTGATATAAGGAGGGACTCTTCTGGGGGCACCTGATGTAAGGAGAGACTCTGCTGGGGGCACCTGATGTAAGGAGAGACTCTGCTGGGGGCACCTGATATAAGGAGGGACTCTTCTGGGGGCACCTTATGTAAGGACAGACTCTGCTGGGGGCACCTGATGTAAGGAGGGACTCTTCTGGGGGACCTGATGGCATCTGGTGGCAGATGACACGTTAGGGGCTCCCACTGATTCGGCAGTATAGTGAGTTGAATGATTTAATTTTATTATTACAATGTAATAATAGAAATAATGGGCTTCAATCATCCTGACACCATAACAACCATGGTGCCAGGATGACTGACGCGCCAACACCAGGTGTTTGGAGGATCTTTATCTGTTGACTGGAATACACATATTTCTAGTGTGATGTAGGATTCTCTCTCTCACACCACACCCATTATTTGCTGCCGTTCGCTTTGCTGCATTTTTCTTTCCCATATGAGGTCTGTTGGGTGAACTCATGCCCCCAACAGACCTCAACACAGCAGAGCTGAACCAGATGGAATGGCAAGGCATGCAGTCCTCGATCCACCTGCCCTGGTAATCTAGCCTTGTCATCCTATCTGGTTAAGCTCTGCTGTGTTGAGGTCTGTCGGGTGCATGAGTGCGTGTCTGGGCCCAGGTGTAAATGTTTTTAATGGTGACAACGTTGTCAATCTGGTGTTAAAATCTTGGTGTTTGAAGGGTTACGGTCATGTGGCCGTTTTCTCTGCTGTTTTTTGCATTCCAATAAAGTTTTTCAAATCAGTAAAACCGCGGGTGGTCCTCGTTTACAACTTTTTGTTGGGTGGCCCCCCTTTGTTTTCTGGTTTTATATGACCAGTTGTTGAGGTTCAGTGTTTTTCCCCCGTTCGTAAATGTCTGTGGTTGCGGAAATGTGCCAGTAAAAATAGCTTGGGGGCAATGGAGGGGGCGAAGGTTTAAAATCTAAAGTGCTAATTTTAAAGGCTAATATGCAAGTTATTGTAATAAAAAGTGTTTGGGGACCTGGATCCTGCCCCAGGGGAGTGTTTGGGGACCCGGGTCCTGCCCCAGGGGACATGTATCAATGGAAAAAAAAGTTTTAAAAACTGCAGTTTTTTTGGCAGCAGTGATTTTAAAAATTATTTTAAGTGAAACAATAAAAGTGAAATATTCCTTTAAATTTCGTACCTGGGGGGGGTGTATAGTATGCCTGTAAAGTGGCGCTTGTTTCCCTTGCTTAGAACTGTCCCTGCACAAAGTGTAATTTCTGAAGGAAAAAAAGTAATTTAAAATAACTTGCATTGATACATGTCCCCTGGGGCAGGTCCCGGGTCCCCAAACACTCCCCTGGGGCAGGACCCGGGTCCCTAAACACTCCCCTGGGGCAGGACCCGGGTCCCCAAACACTTTTTAGGACAATAACTTGCATATTAGCCCTAAAAATTTGTACTTTCGATTTCAAACGTTCGAGTCACATAGACTATAACAGGGTTCTAAAGTTCACACAAACTTTTGGTCTGTTCGCAGGTTCTGGTGCGAACCGAACCCAGGGGTGTTCGGCTTATCCCTAGTGGTAGAGGAGGATGGAGGCAGGGGGTGATTGGAGGAAGGGGGAGATTAGTGGCAGGGGGAGATTGGAGGCAGTGGGAGATGGGAGGCAGAGGGGGATTGGCGGCAGGGGGAGATTGTGGCACCGCAGAGGGGAGTGAAGGCAGGAGGTGTTGGTGGTAGAGGAGGATGGAGGCAGGGGGTGATTGGAGGAAGGGGGCGATTAGTGGCAGGGGGATATTGGAGGCAGGGGGAGATGGGAGGCAGGAGGAGATTGGAGGCAGGGGGAGATGGGAGGCAGAGGGAGATTGGAGGCAGGGGGAGATTGTGGCACCGCAGAGGGGGTTGAAGGCAGGGGTTGTTGGTGGTAGAGGAGGATGGAGGCAGGGGGTGATTGGAGGCAGGGGGTGATTGGAGGCAGGGGGTGATTGGAGGCAGGGGGAGATTGGAGGCAGGGGGAGATTGTGGCACCGCAGAGGGGGGTGAAGGCAGCGGGTTTTGGTGGTAGAGGAGGATGGAGGCAGGGGGTGATTGGAGGCAGGGGGAGATTGGTGGCAGGGGGAGATTAGTGGCAGGGGGAGATTGGAGGCAGGGGGAGATTGGAGGCAGGGGGAGATTGGAGGCAGGGGGAGATTGGAGGCAGGGGGAGATTTGAGGCAGGGGGAGATTGGAGGCAGGGGGAGATTGTGGCACCGTAGGTAGAGGGTGTTGGCGGCAGAGGGGGATGACTAAATAATTTGCCCTTATTATATCGAAAATAACAAAAATATGTTGTTGTTTTTTACCTTAAATCACATTGCTATTTGCCTAGCTCACTTGTTTGTAGCCTAAATACTGAAATTTGCACCTAATGTAATTTAGTAACTTTTGTGAAATAAAAAATAAAAAATAAAAAGGAATGCAGCGCTAAAATTAATGTAGAGAAATTGCAATGATACAACAATGTGAAAACAAACTTCTAAGTCCAATCGAGGAAAATGTGAAACACACTATGCTAGGAACCAGGCAAATCACCAACATACAGGAATTACAATTAAGAGCTCCTGAAGTGAATTATTCTCAATAGTGAAAAATTGATGAGCTGAGCTAGACAAAAATACTAATCATTAGTGAATAATAACTAAAGGTGATTACCAATACAAAAAAAATATATATGAAAAATAAATAAAAACAGAAAATCACAATAATTAGAAATCTCTAGTAGTGATCATTGTGAGATCTAATAAAAAGTCCAATGATAGTTCTTCATAAATTGTGATGTGAAAAGAAGGAGAAAAAATGCCAGATACATTCCAATAATACTCAGATGAGGAAGAAAAGGAAACACCATAAACATATGTGGTAAGATTGCCTGCTTACCGCAAGGAAAGACTGTTTTGCACCAGCCTTATGAAGCACAGGGACATCCGGTCTCCCCACAACCAAACAGCATGAATCCAAATTGACTTTCAGCAATGGCTCCGGGAAGGGTACATGGATGGTAAATAATAAAAAGGGAGACTTTCATAGCGTATAACGTATAAACAAAGGAGAGCTTTAATAGATAATGCACTTACATCTATTCGATGAAAAAACGGCATATAAAAATTTCGATCCAAGATCCGATACCTCTCGCTAGTCGACCGGAAAAACTCCACCTGCGTACAGGACAGAACGTGATGATGTCACGGCACCCTACGTACGTTTCGTCACGATGGGACTTCTACGGGGGATCAGATCCGGCTAATCCCCCGTAGAAGTCCCATCGTGACGAAACGTACGTAGGGTGCCGTGACATCATCACGTTCTGTCCTGTACGCAGGTGGAGTTTTTCCGGTCGACTAGCGAGAGGTATCGGATCTTGGATCGAAATTTTTATATGCCGTTTTTTCATCGAATAGATGTAAGTGCATTATCTATTAAAGCTCTCCTTTGTTTATACGTTATACGCTATGAAAGTCTCCCTTTTTATTATTTACCATCCATGTACCCTTCCCGGAGCCATTGCTGAAAGTCAATTTGGATTCATGCTGTTTGGTTGTGGGGAGACCGGATGTCCCTGTGCTTCATAAGGCTGGTGCAAAACAGTCTTTCCTTGCGGTAAGCAGGCAATCTTACCACATATGTTTATGGTGTTTCCTTTTCTTCCTCATCTGAGTATTATTGGAATTTATCTGGCATTTTTTATCCTTCTTTTCACATCACAATTTATGAAGAACTATCACTGGACTTTTTATTAGATCTCACAATGATCACTACTAGAGATTTCTAATTATTGTGATTTTCTGTTTTTATTTATTTTATTTATTTTTCATATATATATTTTTTGTATTGGTAATCACCTTTAGTTATTATTCACTAATGATTAGTATTTTTGTCTAGCTCAGCTCATCATTTTTTCACTATTGAGAATAATTCACTTCAGGAGCTCTTAATTGTAATTCCTGTATGTTGGTGATTTGCCTGGTTCCTAGCATAGTGTGTTTCACATTTTCCTTGAATGGACTTAGAAGTTTGTTTTCACATTGTTGTATCATTGCAATTTCTCTACATTAATTTTAGCGCTGCATTCCTTTTTATTTTTTATGTCTTTTTGATTGTTGTACACGATTTTTGTGCCAGCTGCTTATTTTCAACCTTATCATTGGTAACCAACTTTGATTAGCGCAGCGTCAGCCCCTTGTGGGTTTTTTTTTCCATTGTTTCCAACTTTTGTGAAATGCCAGTAAAAACGTGGCTGTGCCAGTAAATTTCGGGTGTCGTGCCGGTAAATTTCAATCTGGTAGGTTGGCAACACTGTTGAGGTTTCTCATGCTTAGGATGAGTCGGTGACTGGACCATTTCTTATAATTACCCCTTGTTGGGGGTTTTTTCCCTTTGGTTTTTATGTGTTATACTTAAATCGTTGTTCTGCCTCTGTGCTGGATGATTGATGGGTGCCGGTGAACATCGAGTCTGCGGTACCCCGCTGTGCACAATCCCTGCGGGAGCAGGCTGCCCGGAGCGCACACGCACGCCCCAGACCTGGAAGTGTCGGATCACGTGCTTGGTACATGATCCGGCGCAGCAGTGCCATCTTGTCACTGTATAAGTTATACGGGCGGCAAGTGGTGGGGGAACCAGGAAAGGCAAATTAAACTTCACCTTTAGGTGATGAGAATACCTGATCTCACAATACGGGTGGTTGTGTGTAGTGTCCCCTCTCCGACTTGACAGAAGTACATTTCATTGATTTCGTCATCATATCTGAGCACAGATTCCACCTTCTTCAGCCCATCGGACTCGTCAGTAATGTGATGGGTTTCATACTCGGTCAGGGTTGTGTTTTTCACATTGTACCACCTGACCCATGGATCTCGGAACATCCCGATGGTGATACACGTCAAACGCTTCTTCCCATCAACATCAGACAGAGTGCCGGCCCGGCTGTGCACATTTAACCCTGATAATAAAAACATAAAACCCAGGATCATACACATATTCATAATAGCCCAGATTCACAGAGAGTGGGCGCACATTACGCCGCCGAAGAGCAAACGCCGTATGCCACGCCAACGTAGTGCTGAGAGGCAAGCTTTGCATTCAGCAAGCTATTGCTCCGTGGGTTTCGAAGGCGCACACCGGCGTAGGTGGAAGTGGACGTGACCCCATGCAAATGATGGTCCAAGCGTGGTGCAGTGTTTTACGCCCGGCGTATCACGAACTGCGCATGCGCCGTGAACTTAACGTACGTCCAGCCAGACACACAAAAGCATTGTCGGTTTAGTGGATATATGCTCTTGTCGCCTCATCAACATTGATGTTGTGACTTGAGCATATACCTGCAGATACGTTTCCCTCAGAAACTGTGTTCAGTGGTTATTGTATTGTTGTATTATGCTGCTGTTGTTTTGTATTGGTATTATATTGTATGTATCTAAATATCCCTGTAAGAGCTGGTTTACACTGGGGTGACTCGTCAGGTGACTCAGCCGCCTGACAAGTCGCGACCCATTCTATTCAATAGAACCGTTTTAACAGGAGCGACGCAAGTCGCTCCGACTTAGAAAAAGGTTCTTGTACGACTTTGGGGGCGACTCGGGGTGACTTGCATTAACTTCTATACAGAAGTCAATTTGCAAGTCGCCTCTGAAGTCGTCTAAAGGACGCCTTGCCGAGTCGTCCCCGAAGTCGTGCCGCCCCAGTGTGAAGCATCTCTTAGAAGGGTTATCATATATTGTCACATCCTGTGTTGTCAAATCCATACATGGGCATTGTGGAGCCCCCATGCTGTGTCCTGACTTCCCATGTAGGAGGTCACATGCTGTGACATCACTTCCTATGGAGGAGGTCACACGCTGCAGCCAATCAGCTGCTGTTTGTGAGAGCTTTTGTTATAATAAAAGGATGCTGTGAGGGTGTGGGCAAGCCAGTGATTGCTGTGATGCTGAACTGAGAACAGGATGGTGGTGTTTGGTTATTGAATGAATGGCAGATCGGATGAATGGTGAGCGGACCTTTTAACTTAAAGATGGATTATTTCAATAAGATGAAGTGTGTGCTTACTAGTAGGGATGAGCTCCCCGTTCAATTCGAACGTATGTTCGACTCGAACATTGTCCGTTCGTACGTTCGACAAATTTCGAACAAAACGCGTCGTTCGCGCCAAATTAGAGTGACGCTTAACGGGCCATAATTCACTGCGGCATTGCGCGCTGATGATTGGCCAAGCATGCACCATGACCCTGCATGCTTGGCCAATCACAGCGCACAAAAAACAGAGAGCCATAATTGGCCAAAACCTGGGTGTCTTTGGCCAATTATGGCTCAGGGCTTTAGCACACGCCCCACACTATATAAGGCCGCCTGCTGGGCGGCCTCATGTAGTGTGTTCCAGCACTGAACTGAGCAGGCAGGCTAGTCAGTTTAGCTTAATTTCAGTGTGTAGAGGATATATATACATCCCTAGGAGTTGTACATACTGTATATTTATACACTGTATAGCTTAGATAGATCAGTTCTTCCTAATTTACTGGCAGGCAGGTGATTGTGCTATTTAAAGACGTTAACACAGGTATAGACACCCAGCAGGTACAATATTTAAAGGAATTTTTTTATTTAACCACTTAAGACCCGGACCAATACGTTGGTAAATGACCCAAGGTGTTTTTACAATTCGGCGCTGCGTCGCTTTAACAGACAATTGTGCGGTCGTGCGAAGTGGCTCCCAAACAAAATTTGCGTCCTTTTCTTCCCACAAATAGAGCTTTCTTTTGGTGGTATTTGATCACCTCTGCGATTTTTATTTTTTGCGCTATATACAAAAATAGAGCGACATTTTTGAAAAAAAATCACTATTTTTTACTTTTTGTTATAAGAAAAATCAAATAAACGAAATTTTAGTCAAACATTTAGGCCAAAATTTATTCAGCCACGTGTCTTTAGTAAAAAAAAAAAAAATCGCAATAAAAACAAAAAAAATAGCTACCTAGCGGGAACAGCGACACTAATACAGCGATCAGAAAAATGATCGCTTAGTGACGCTGGCAATAGGGAGTGAAAGGGTTAACTCGGGCGGTGATCAGGGGGTTAAAACTTTATTAGGGGGGGTGGGGGGGCTATCCTGAACCTAACACCAACTGACTTTTACACTGCCTGTCACACTGACACTAAATGCAGTGATTAGATCACTGCATTCAGTGACACTGTGACAGGGGGGTGGGGGTTTGATCGCAAGGGGTTAATGTTCCTATGTGTAGTGTTAGTGCAGACTTACTGTTAGGTGTTTCTCTCATGGCAGCGGTTGGAAATACCGCTGCGATGAGAGATTACATCACTTCCCCCTTCCTGTGTTTACACAGGAGGAGGAAATGACACGCAGGGGGAGCGAAGGGATTGGCTGGGAGCGATCGCGGGGGGGGCGGGCAAAAACGGACATCCGCCCCCTCGTCCCGGATCACTCCCAGAGACACGGGGACCGCCGCACGCAGCGGAGGGGGTCCCGATCGGACCCCCGACCCGCTACTGGGCGAGGACGTATATATACGCCCTTGTGCCCAGCGGAGGCATTCTGTGGACTTAAATGTACATGCGGCGGTCCTTAAGTGGTTAAGCATCATTAAAATCACTGCTCCTGGAGCAGTGATTTTAATGATGCTTAAATTAAAATTTAAATTAAAATTCCTTTAAATATTGTACCTGCTGGGTGTCTATAGTTTGCCTGTGAAAACATCTTTGAGAACCCGGGTCTTGCCCCAGGGAACATGGATCAATGGAAAAAAGTTTTAAAAACTGTAATTTTTTCAGGAGTCCTGCTCCATTGTTACATGTTCCCTGGGGCAAGACCCGGGTTCTCAAAGACGTTTTCCAACAATAACCTGAATATTGGTCTTTAAAATGAGCACTTTTGAATTCGAACGTTCGAGTCCCATAGACTTCCAAGGGCAGGGCCGGCCTTAGGTGTTCAGGCACCCTGTGCAAGCTAATCCTGTAGTGCCCCCCCAACTCCCCATCTAATCAGTACCTGTATACATGTATATATGGTGAGGGAGGGCACCCACCTGGAAGGAGGAGAATGTGGGTTGACCTACACCATGGCCTTAGAAATGATCCACGACACCATCTTGCTGGCAGAGCTGGCAAAGCCTGGGATCTAGCCTGGTAGAAGGTGCCCCCTCCCCCCCACCGGGCATCGTGGGGGGGAGGGGCGACAGCCCGCCCTTCCGAGCTCACCGATTTGGTGGTGGAAGGTGACAGGTGAGATGAATGCGGGCACCGGCATATAGTAGAGCGGAGGATGGAGGGCACAGGATGGCAGGCTCAGGGCCGGCCTTTGGGGTGTGCGAGCTGTCATGGCAGCATGGCGCCCCTGTTGCCCATGGCGCCCTGTGCGGCCGCACAGCTCTCACACCCCAAAGACCGGCCCTGTCCAAGGGGTTCTAAATGTTCGATCGAACGGGCGGTCTGTTCGAACGTTCTGGTGCGAACCGAGCGCGGGGGTGTTCGGCTCATCCCTACTTACTAGCACCGGAAAAATGTCTGTTGCTCTGCATCCAACCTATTTTTCCTCTACACACCCCAGTAGGGTTTGGTTGCAGGCTGGGATTTGATTTTCCTAGACCAGATGAATTATTTACTACTCAACTCTACCCATCAACGGGATGAAACCCTCAAAGAAACGCAATTTTGTCATAGAGAATCACAACTTACCGCTTATCGATAATTCTACCTTCTGTATGCCCGCGTTCAAAGTATTAGCAGCGTGGCAGTAATAAGTCCCCACATCAGCGAAGGTGACCCCTCTGAGGGTCAGGCCCAGGTCTCCTTGTGGAAATTTTGTGGAGAGTTCTGTACGTCCTTCATACCGACAATCCTGTTCTAAGTGATGTTCCTGGCCCATCTTGAACGAGTGGATGCATAATTTATTGTTTTCTTCTTCCTTCTTCCAGATCAATGTCAACGTCTTTGGTCCTCGTATAAAGGGAAATGAGCACGGTAGATGGGCAGTGCCATATAGGAAAGTGCTTACATCATATGTGACCTCTGTAGGGCAAAAAACAAATATTACCCAAAATTTACCAGATCTGTGTCGTTAGCAGTGTTGCTCATCTTACTTTAAAAAAGTAATTAGTTACAGTTACAAATTAGAAAAAAGGGGGTGATACTGCGCTGTCTAAATTCAATACAAAAGAAAAAATTGCATGCGGCTTAAAATGGTGAGATACTCACAACAAAAAACAGTGAAAATATATAACAAGCTGCGCAACTATGAGAAGCTCTAGGGTGATGAAGAGCAATACCAAACAGTAAAAACATGTATAAAGTCCATCAACCTATTAATGCAAATGGAGGAACGTCTGATGGTATAAAATAGCAATGAAATTTCTTGTGTTCAAGCAGATGGTGACATCACAAACAGGAACCTCAGAAAAGTGAAACTGATAGGAAATACACCTTCACCGATGGAAAAACACTGTCCCTTACCAGAGGGGAAGATCCCAACTAGAGACCTTCTGACCGCAGATGGCTTTTTCCCCAGCCTGGGGGTTCAATGGCACGAAATCCAATGGTCAACGGCTCCTCCCGTGGTGGACAGGTGGTCAATGTTGGTTGGTGGAAAATTATAAGAAAAGGGGGTACATAGTGTAAAACCATTTACCATTTATTAAAATAAAATTAAAAATGCACTTACAAAAATGTAGGTAAAATATGCATGTAAATGTAGCCGGCCGGCTAGCACAACTCGATATCTCCTGGACACGATTTGCGGTAATGGGCGTCAGCACGCCGTCTCCCTACGCCGTTTCGTCTAAACAGACTTCGTCCTGGGGCACGAGCGGCGTGCTGACTCACCGCAATTTATACCTCTTATGCACAAATGGTAACGCCCCCATCTGAGCTCCCAGAATCCCCGAAGCTGCAATCGCCATCTTGGATAAGGGAAATGTTCGTTTTATGAGAGTGGTCTGTCCACTAAGTCATAAGATCATTTAGCTAAAAAACTCTGCAATGAATAAGTAAAAGCAAGACTTAGGAAAAAGAGGAGAAGAAAAACCGTTTTATCTTTCCCCCAAATGTGGGGATTCAATCACTTACCATAAACAGTAGATAGCAAAACGAGACACGTTTGCAAATTATAGGAACATAAAGGACTAGTAGATCTCCTAAAGAACCATCACAACTGCAAGATGTCCTTGAAAGGCTTAAAAAGTAGTTCTTAATATTGTTTCGATTCTCTGTTTCCAGTTATAGCAAACAAAACAAAAGTCACATGACCGGCATAAGCCTCCCCGGTCAGGTGACCATGAGCCAATAAGCCCTCGCCACAGAAGAAGGCTATACCGCTCCATTAGACTGAGGGTGAGATAGGATTGCGTGCGTCCCCGGAATATGACGCGCGCATCCACAAGATGTGACACGCACACACGCACTTCCGCGTTAGCTACAGAGAGTGTGGGCACTACTGCCCACATCCAAAATGGCCAACGGTGATGGCGTGGGTCGCGTGATGCGACGCAACAGACGTAGTGGGCGGAGATGTTGGTGTCCGTCCATCAGAGTGCGCTCATTGAAAGAGGCTGAACCGCCTGCCTCGCAAAAGTTAATATGGATACTGCGCGGGCACCTAAAGCTTTCACTTTATTTGCGAGAAGTGTGGACAATACTGCCCACACTAGATTGGGCATCTAAATGACTTATATATTGTTAGAGCATCAATGGGTGGAAATCCTAGTACTCGCCCCCATCATTATGCTATAAAACAAAATCCAATCATATAGTGTCAAAAATTTAAAGAAAATCAATAAAGCCTAATGGATATTCTCGCCCTCTGCTGGACAAAAATCATGAGTGATGTTTATGACATAACTCTCGCCCCCTGCTGGGCAAAATTATGAATAAAATATTAGACTTAATTTAACCATTAGTTAGACAGATATAACCACCGAAATTAAATTATAAAATCAGGATTAATCTGGGAGCTCAGATGAAGTTCACAAACGTACTGTTTCAGCTGTTATCAATAAATGCATTAACATCTATATCGATATTCAACCCATAAGGTGTATAGCATTTTACATTATGGATCCACATCATTTCCATTCTGGATAATTGTCTAATAAGTGAGTTTCCTCTCCAATGGGGGGTATATCGATCTATCCCCAAAAAAAGGGTATTAGTATACCCAACAGATTCATAATGAATACCTGCTGTTGTTCTGGTATGGTAGAAAACATGTTCAAATAATATTTTACCGCTAATAAACCTAAATTATGCGGTATAATCGTGTAGAGGGACGTAACGTCCGCGGTGACTAACCATGTCTGATTGTTACACGATTGTTGAGACAATAAATTTAGAACATGTTTTGTATCCTTTAGATATGAGGGAACTTGTTGAACAAGCGGTTGGAGAAAATGGTCTATGTACTTGCCCACCCGGGAAGTAATGGAATCTATCCCACTGATGATGGGACGTCCCGGGGGGCAAGTTAAACTTTTATGGATTTTAGGCAAGCAATATAGTATAGGGACTCTGGGAGCCTGTGGTATCAAAAATAGTTGTTCCTTTTCATTTAGTATGCCTGACTGGCCACCTTTCCGAATCAGATCCTCTAGTGTCCGCTTGTATTGTACAATCGGATTTCCTAGAAGGGGAACATATGTTTCTTGATCACTGACTATCTTAGTGAGCTCCTGTAGGTAGTCTTTTCGATCTAATACTACTATGCCACCGCCTTTATCCGCAGGGCGGATCACCAGTTCTTTGTTTTTACACAAAGTAGTTAGGCCTTCCTCCAACATTTTATTCATTCAACGAGGCGTTGCAATGGGGGCTAAATATGCCCCCAGTTTGGCCAATTTGTTCATGGCCAAATGGGAGGAGGACGTCATACATAAAGATCGCCATCCCTGTCTTGCCTTTTGGGATAGATACATTGATGACGTCCTCCTCCTATGGGAGGGCTCTGCTGCGCAATTGGAAGATTTTTTCCTTTCTATCAATCAAAATGACAGAGGAATACATTTCACTTATGAGGCTAGTCAGAAAAGTGTGAACTTCTTAGACCTCTCGATCACTAAAGAAGACAATCATTTTAAAACAATTTCATTCTTTAAAAAGACTGATCGCAATGCCTATATTCCGTTGGAGAGCTGCCATAAGCGATCGTGGCTTCAGTCTGTTCCTAAAAGCCAATTTATTCGCATGAGGCGAAATTGCACTGAAGCTACCGATTACCAAATACAGTCAGATATTTTGAAAAATCGAATGATAGAAAAAGGTTATGATCAGGATTACCTAGAAGTAACTCAAAAAGAGGTAGCAAAGTTAGAGAGAAGTACATTATTGATTGATGTCCCTAAATCTAAAAAGGAGAGGTTGTCAATTCCGTTTGTCACCACCTACTCTTCACAACATTTTTTAATCAATAAAATCCTTCGGAAGCATTGGCACCTTCTGGCTAATGACAGGGTTATTAGCACCTTTTTACCTCCTAAACCTGAGGTGATATTCAGAGGGGTACCTTCACTAAGAGATAGGGTGGCACCTAATGTAGTGGATCCTCCCCCAAAAAGGGTGTCCTTTTTCCAAAAAGAACTAAAAGGCTACCACCAATGCCGTAAATGTCAGCTTTGCTCCCTCAACCGCATAAGAAATAAAAAAACAGAATCGTTTATATCAACGAGCACGCAGAGGGAACACAAAATAGACTCTTTTGTTACTTGTAGTTCTACAGGGGTCGTCTATCTATTGGAATGCCCCTGTGGCCTCCAATATATAGGGAGGACCAAAAGGGCGATGCAGGTTCGTTTGGGAGAACATCTAACGAACATTAGAAATGGTTATAAAGACCACTCTGTTTCTAAACACTATGACCTTTATCATAATCGTGACCCTACTAATACCCTTTTTTTGGGGATAGATCGATATACCCCCCATTGGAGAGGAAACTCACTTATTAGACAATTATCCAGAATGGAAATGATGTGGATCCATAATGTAAAATGCTATACACCTTATGGGTTGAATATCGATATAGATGTTAATGCATTTATTGATAACAGCTGAAACAGTACGTTTGTGAACTTCATCTGAGCTCCCAGATTAATCCTGATTTTATAATTTAATTTCGGTGGTTATATCTGTCTAACTAATGGTTAAATTAAGTCTAATATTTTATTCATAATTTTGCCCAGCAGGGGGCGAGAGTTATGTCATAAACATCACTCATGATTTTTGTCCAGCAGAGGGCGAGAATATCCATTAGGCTTTATTGATTTTCTTTAAATTTTTGACACTATATGATTGGATTTTGTTTTATAGCATAATGATGGGGGCGAGTACTAGGATTTCCACCCATTGATGCTCTAACAATATATAAGTCATTTAGATGCCCAATCTAGTGTGGGCAGTATAGTCCACACTTCTCGCAAATAAAGTGAAAGCTTTAGGTGCCCGCGCAGTATCCATATTAACTTTTGCGAGGCAGGCGGTTCAGCCTCTTTCAATGAGCGCACTCTGATGGACGGACACCAACATCTCCGCCCACTACGTCTGTTGCGTCGCATCACGCGACCCACGCCATCACCGTTGGCCATTTTGGATGTGGGCAGTAGTGCCCACACTCTCTGTAGCTAACGCGGAAGTGCGTGTGTGCGTGTCACATCTTGTGGATGCGCGCGTCATATTCCGGGGACGCACGCAATCCTATCTCACCCTCAGTCTAATGGAGCGGTATAGCCTTCTTCTGTGGCGAGGGCTTATTGGCTCATGGTCACCTGACCGGGGAGGCTTATGCCGGTCATGTGACTTTTGTTTTGTTTGCTATAACTGGAAACAGAGAATCGAAACAATATTAAGAACTACTTTTTAAGCCTTTCAAGGACATCTTGCAGTTGTGATGGTTCTTTAGGAGATCTACTAGTCCTTTATGTTCCTATAATTTGCAAACGTGTCTCGTTTTGCTATCTACTGTTTATGGTAAGTGATTGAATCCCCACATTTGGGGGAAAGATAAAACGGTTTTTCTTCTCCTCTTTTTCCTAAGTCTTGCTTTTACTTATTCATTGCAGAGTTTTTTAGCTAAATGATCTTATGACTTAGTGGACAGACCACTCTCATAAAACGAATATTTCCCTTATCCAAGATGGCGATTGCAGCTTCGGGGATTCTGGGAGCTCAGATGGGGGCGTTACCATTTGTGCATAAGAGGTATAAATTGCGGTGAGTCAGCACGCCGCTCGTGCCCCAGGACGAAGTCTGTTTAGACGAAGCGGCGTAGGGAGACGGCGTGCTGACGCCCATTACCGCAAATCGTGTCCAGGAGATATCGAGTTGTGCTAGCCGGCCGGCTACATTTACATGCATATTTTACCTACATTTTTGTAAGTGCATTTTTAATTTTATTTTAATAAATGGTAAATGGTTTTACACTATGTACCCCCTTTTCTTATAATTTTCCACCAACCAACATTGACCACCTGTCCACCACGGGAGGAGCCGTTGACCATTGGATTTCGTGCCATTGAACCCCCAGGCTGGGGAAAAAGCCATCTGCGGTCAGAAGGTCTCTAGTTGGGATCTTCCCCTCTGGTAAGGGACAGTGTTTTTCCATCGGTGAAGGTGTATTTCCTATCAGTTTCACTTTTCTGAGGTTCCTGTTTGTGATGTCACCATCTGCTTGAACACAAGAAATTTCATTGCTATTTTATACCATCAGACGTTCCTCCATTTGCATTAATAGGTTGATGGACTTTATACATGTTTTTACTGTTTGGTATTACAGTTACAAATTACTTCTCCGAAAAAGTAATTATGTTAGTGACTCAGTTACTACATTGAAAAAGTAATTAGTTACTCAGCAAAGTAACTGAATTTTTTTTTATCCATCTGCTACATATTACATCCAAATTATAAGCTGGATTAAAATGTATGTTTATAATATACATTCCCTTGACCTTTAGAGAGTCTGTAATTTAAAATCTTATATTAGGCTTTATTAGAATTTTTTATAGTTTATTGTTTATTATTTTATTTATCTTATATAAGCTTTATTAGATGCAAGGGATCTGGAATGGGGATGTCAGATTTTTCTGCTGATCATTGGTCTGTATAGGTGTCCTGCACTTACCATGTTGACCACTAGATGTCGCTGTGTACACTGTGTTGTATAGGGAACGTTTGTTCTGTGGAACATTTTGTTTCGGCCATGTTTTCCCCGGATCATTGATCAGGTTGCGCACACATTGAGTGTGATCGATGTGAGATGTTCCCCGGTGATAGGTCAGTGTGAGGCGGGTGGGGCTCATTGTATCCAGGGCTCCTTGCGATTGGGAGTTTTCAGACCGCTGTGACAGGCCATCACAGCGGTCACATGATTCTAAAGCGGAGTTCCACCCATATTTATGTTCACAGCGCCGGCAGAAGCAATTACTCTGCTGTCATCTAGTGGCGGTAGATGTAATTGCGGTAATGCCGCCCAAGTAATGGGAACTGCGTTACCGTGAGGGGGAAGAGTAATCAGGTAGATTACTCGTTACCCTCAAAAGGGACTGCGTTAGGTAACTGCGTTTATTGTAACTCCGTTACTTACAACACTGGTCGTTAGTAGGTCTTAGGGACAGCCCAAGCTCTGCGTGCTAAAGAGATAGGAAGTTCAAACTTTCCTTCAGACATAACACTGATTAACGAACGTATGTTTTCCTTAACCACTTAAGCCCCGGACAAATATGCAGGTTAAGGACCTTGCCCCTTTTTGCCACTGTGTCGCTTTAACTGACAATTGCGCGGTCGTGCGACGTGGCTCCCACTCTTTTGGTGGTATTTGATCACCTCTGGGATTTTTTTTTTGCGCTATAAACAAAAATAGAGCGACAATTTTGAAAAAAATGCAATATTTTTTACTTTTTGCTATAATAAATATCCCAAGAAAAAAGATATAAAAAAAACGTTTTTTTTCCCCCAGTTTAGGCCGATACGTATTCTTCTACATATTTTTGGTAAAAAATATTGCAATAAGCGTTTAACAAAAGGTATGCGCAAAAAATGTATAGCGTTTAAAAAATAGGGGATAGTTTTATGGCAGTTTTATAAAAAAAAATTACTGATGGAGACGATCTGCGATTTTTTTCGTGACTGCGACATTATGGCAGACACATCGGACACTTTTGACACATTTTTGGGACCATTGTCATGTTCACACCAAAAAGTGCTATAAAAATGCACTAATTACTGTGAAAATTACAATTGCAGTTTATGAGTTAACCACTAGGGGGAGCTGTAGGGGTTAAGTGTGACCTCATACGTGTTTCTAACTGTAGGGGGGCAGGGCTGGACGTGTGACGTTGTTTATCGTCTTTCCCTATATCAGGGAACAGACGATCACTGACACTGCCACAATGAAGAACGTGGAAGATGTGTTTACACTCACCTCTCTCCGTTCTTCAGCTCCTGTGACCGATCGTGGGACACTGGTGGCGATCGTGTCTGTGTGTCTCGCGGCAGTGGTCATGGAGCATCGGACCGGTCACATGTGATCTTAAAGGCGTGGGCTCTTAAAGGCGACATACCTGTATGTGCCTGTGCCCAGCCGTGCCATTTTGCCGACGTATAACGGCGTTAGGCGGTCCTTAAGTGCTTAAGCCCAACTCTAGTCACATATGTCCACCATCTATACTTTATATTCAATAAAGCCCAGCACTCTAAAAATATATAACAAAATAGTGCCTAAAATATTTTTTTTTGTATTGTGCTAGTCATAAATTTGGAATATATGTATTGTCCTCAAGATAGTGATAGTTTGAATTCAGTATATATATATATCATATATATATCACACTTGCCTCTAGGTGGGGACTTTATCAAAGCCATTGTTTCTAAATTGCAATTAATAATACCTTTGTTCTCTTTAACCTGGTTATTTCCTGCCTCTGGGACGCATGTGGGCAGGGCAGCTTCCGCTTCGGGTGGGTTGGGTCAGTTCTGGTCTTTGTAGAATTGATGGCGGGGCAGAAGGATGCTTTTTTGCCTTCATTGGTGTAACAATATCCAGCCTTCGGGGTGTAAGTGATTAAAGTAACTTCCAGTTTCGGCAAGCTAGGTCAGTTCCATTCCTTGGAGCGCAGAAGGTGGGGCGGGAGGCCGCTCTTCCAGTTTATTAGTATTTATAGTGTGATGATGGTCAATGGATCCATCCTGCCTTGTATCACCGGTTCAGGTGGTGTAATAGTGTGGGAGATGGGCACATTTTGGGCCCCTTACTACCAACTGAGCATCCTTTAAACACCACGGCCTACCTGAGTATTGTTGGTGACCATGTCCATCCCTTTATGACTACAATGTGCCCATCTTCTGATGGCTCCTTCCAGCAGGATAATTCACCATGTCACAAAGCTCCAATCATCTCACCACTGGACAATGAGGTCCCTGAACTCCAATAGCCTCCACCAGGCCCGCGGGTCACATGTCATGTCTCCCCAGGGGTGTACATCACCAACAGCGCCAGATAGAGAGAGATGAGCTGGGCGTATCAAAGCCAGCTATGACACTTTTCCCCTCCCCTTGCTGCCCGCACGACCAGTTAGAGGAGAGGATCTGCTTCTCCTCCTCCCCCTCCTCTCTTCCTCTCCTCCTCTGTCTGCCCCGCCCACTCTTCCCGACAGACACTGTTCTGCTGTCACCACTGTGCCATGCCATCAAATGCAGTCACTGTGCCATCAATTGTCACCACTGTGCCATGCCATCAAATGCAGTCACTGTGCCATCAATTCACCATTGTGCCATGCCATCAAACGCAGCCACTGTGCCATCAATTGTCACCACTGTGCCATGCCATCAAACGCAGCCACTGTGCCATCAATTCTCACCACTGTGCCATGCCATCAAATGCAGCCACTGTGCCATCAATTCACCATTGTGCCATGCCATCAAACACAGTCACTGTGCCATCAATTGTCACCACTGTGCCATGCCAACAAACACAGCCACTGTGCCATCAATTCACCATTGTGCCATGCCATCAAACGCAGCCACTGTGCCATCAATTGTCACCACTGTGCCATGCCATCAAACGCAGCCACTGTGCCATGCAATCAAAAGCAGCCACTGTGCCATGCCATCAAAAGCAGCCACTGTGCCATCAATTGTCACCACTGTGCCATGCCATCAAATGCAGTCACTGTGCCATCAATTGTCACCACTGTGCCATGCCATCAAACGCAGCCACTGTGCCCTTTAATTGTCGCCACTGTGCCCATTGATGCCACTGTGCCCATTGTCACGGCTGAGCCAGAGGGGGCAGTGCTCCAGTGCCCTCTATAGATGCACCGCCACTGTCTATCTTTAGTTATCTTTCTTTCTTTCTTTCTTTATCCATCGTTTTTCTTTATCTATCTATCCATCTTCCTTTCTTTCTATCTTTATCTTTCTATCTATATCTATCTTTCTTTGTATCTATCTTTCTTTCTCTCTCTGTCTATCTATATTTCTTTATCTTACCCCACATCCCATCATTAACCCCCGCCGCCCCCCCCCCCCCCGGGCTGCTCAGTCTAAAATGCCCGGGCCTATTTTTTTGTGCCAGTCCGGGTCTGGCCTCCACACTCACCACATCTCATCCAACAGAGCACCTTTGGGATGTGGTGGGAGATTCCCATCATGGGTGTGCAGCTGACAAATCTGCAGCTACTGTGTGATGTTATCAGGTCACTATGGAGCAAAATCTCTGAGGAATGTTTCCAACGTTTTAATATTACTACAACACCTTGTTGTATCTATTCCACCAAGAATGAAGGCCAATGGGGTCCATTGTCTATTGAATATATGCTGTTTGACATTGTTGTCAACAAATTGTGTTAGCGGCTAATATATATATATATACACACACACACCTTTCCAGATTTGAGTAGCTACACAACCTCACATCTATTTTTTTTATTATTTTTTGATCATCATGTGATAATAAACCCTTATGCAAAAAACATACGGTCGGATTTTCCATTGGAATAAACTCAGAAGGGTTTTTCAGACGGAATTCCGTTCAAGCTGTCTTGCATACACACTGTCACACCAAATTCCGACCATCAAGAACACGGTGACGTACAACACTACCACGAGCCGAGAAAAATGAAGTTTAATGCTTCCAAGCATGCGTAGACTTGATTCTGAGCATGCATGGATTTTTAGTTTATCAGAATTGTATCCAGACGAACAGAAACATGTTCTCTTTCTAAGTCAGTCGGAGTTTATGAAGGAAAAAGTCAGATGGGGCATGTAACGGAACGTCCCACACTCCGCTTGAGTGCTTCCGTCATATATCGCTTCCTATCAGTCTGGATATAGATATCAGATATTCCAGCTGCTCACAAGCACACAACGAGACGAGACTTGTTTGTCTGCTGAACATGGAGGGCCAGATTCAGAAAGGAGATACGACGGCGTGTCTCGAGATACGCCGTCGTATCTCTGCGTCTGAGGCGTCCTATCTATGCGCCTGATTCATAGAATCAGTTACGCATAGATTTGCCTTAGATCCGACTGGCGTAAGTCACTTACGCAGTCGTATCTAAGTTGCACATTTACGCCGGCCGCTAGATGGCGTTCCCGTCGATTTACACGTTGAATATGCTAATGAGTTTGATATGCCAAATCACGAACGTAGTTGCGGCCCGTCGTATTTTTTTACGTCGTTTGTGTAAGTGTAAGTCCGGTGTAAAGTTACCCCTGCTATATGCGGCGTACGTAATGTTAAGTATTGACGGCGGGCCGGCGTATCATTTTTCATCGTTTATGTCGTTTGCGTAAAACATTTGCAAATAGGGCTTTGCGTAAGTGACGTTCACGTTGTTTTAATCGACTATTTGCGACGTGATTTGGAGCATGCGCACTGGGCTACGTTCATGAACAGCGCATGCGCAGTACGTTCGCCGCGGGATCGCGCTTAATTTAAATACTACCCGCCCAATTTGAATTACGACGGGCCATTTACGCTACGCCGCTGCAACTTTACAGGCAAGTGCTTTATGAATAAAGCACTTGCCTGGAAAAGTTGTGGCGGCAACTGAATCCAGCCCGGAGTGTTGAATAGAACCAAGAATACAATCTTTTATACAGTTTAAAGAGGCGATAACCAGAACATAAATTAACATGAGCTAATTAACTAATCATTTACCCAGACTAGGTGACTCATAGATATGACCTTTCAGGGTAGACGTCACGTCTCCTCGCTCACCTGCTATACAATACAAATTATCATAAGTGTATATTCAGGACATCTTCACGCAATAGCAGGGTCAATTAGCACAGAGACAGACAGATGGCTGGAGGGGGTGGCATTAGCATCTCCTTACACTGTATGTCCCAACAGTATGAATAAGTCACTCTAATATGGCATATACAGGGTCCCCAGGCATACAGCTCACAAAGAGCAGCATTAGTTACCCCAAATGCCAGGTCCCATGATCGCAAGGCAAGAGGCCAGCATTCAGTCCCCTCCAAAAGCCTCTGTCCTGGGTGAGTCTGTCACAGGGCATACACACATTCGGAATATCCGATGAAGAGATTCCGCCAGACTTTTTCCATTGGAAATGTGTGTACGCGGCATTAGTTTTGTGTTTTTTTTTTATGAAAAGACATGTCCATACTTATGTGAGATGATTGTTCTTCTTCTGCTGGTCTCCATGGATGCTGCCCCCCCCCACCTGTCTGCGGGTGTCTCCTCAGCTAACTAGGCCTATGTCCAGGGGTGCATGCTCCTGGACAGTGCTGGGTGCATCCATGGACATATATAGCACCTAGCAAGCCATATCCCTGCTTCCCCTGCTAACAATCTGAATGAAAGCACCAGGAGCCTATTGCTCCACTACCCTGAGTGTCCTCCTCTGCACCTGGAAGATCAGAGAAGTGGCACAGATTACTAAGTCCTGAAGGTGATGAGGACTTGGGGGCACAGAAAGGTAGTGGGTATACAATAGCTCAAACTTTCCCCCCGGAAGAAATATCCTAGCATTTAAATGGACGGAAAAACTGCCAAAAAGCGCAGGACAAGAAAAAAAAGAGAACCTGCTCTTTTTTTCCCCGCCGGGATTCCCAAGGGACTTTTTTCCGGCAGTTTTCCTATGGGAAAAACTGCGATGGAGCATACACATAGCCGGGATTCCCGTCAAAAGCTCTCATTAGAGTTTTCCCGACGGGAAAACCTCTCGTGTAAACGGGGCAAAAGTTACCGACCAGGTTCTCGGTTTTCCCCCCCGGGATTTCCATTGGATATTTTCCGTCAGAAAACCTGCTTGTGTGTACTAGGAAAAAGACTTAACTAGTTAGAGGTCAGAGGAGCCTCCATCTTCCAATACAAGTGAAGTCAGCAACATCAACTCACATTTTTTATTCCTTGCAGGAACCAAAAAAAGTCTAAGATGAACTAAGTCTAAAGATGAAGAACCCAGATATCTCAGGAGTGCTTTAGAAGTTTGTGGCTACTCAGACTGGGCTTTCTTTAAAATGTCCATCAGGTCAATAAAAACCACAAGAGTAATATAGTCATCCCATATGTAGCTGGAGTGTCGGAAACACTAAGGGCCAGATTCAGGTAGATGGGAGCATCTTTGCTCCAGAGTAACGCTTCTCATTTACGTTACTCTGCCGAAATTTTTGGAGCAAGTGCTGTTATTCAAGAAGCACTTGCTCCTAAAGTTGCGGCAGCGTATCGAAAATGAGCCGGCGGAATTCAAATTGGGCGGGTACGGGGCGTGTAGTATTTAAACTAAGCGCGATCCCGCGGCGAACGTACTGCGCATGCGTCGAGTGTCAAGGCATCCCAGTGCGCATGCTCCAAATTCTGTCAGTGAACGTCAATGACGTCACATCCCCATTCATGAAATTTTTACGCAAGCGACGCGATTTTTTTTTTTTCCGACGCGATGACGACGGCTATACCTAACATAGGATACTCCACTAGGGGACTGCTTTATCTTTACGCCGCGTATCGCTTCCGGAAACGTCGTAAAGTAACAGCGTCGCGCCCGAATTCGCTCGTGAATTGCCGATTTCCGCTCATTAACATATTTTTTGAGCGTAAATCGACGGGAACGCCCCCGGCGCCATTTTTAAGTTGAAGTAACGATGCGATGGCGAAATTCATTTACGCTGATCGCATCGGAACTTCAACCCGGCGTTTCTTGTTTTCTGGTTACAGGAAACAAAAACGCCGGCTTAAAGTGACAGTTAGGCTGGCGGATCACTGGATCCGCCAGCCTAACTGTACCTGAATCTGGCCCTAAGAAGGGTCTTTGACAAACATCACATCCCTGTGTCCTTCAGGCTCAACAATCCACCGAGACACAATCTTGTACATCCAAAAGATCCAACACCTAAACCCAAACAAAGTGATTTGGCATTTGCAGTGCAGTGAGGAATTTTCTTCTGCATTAGGGAGATAAAAGCAAAACAAACTGATGGCTCAACATAGAAGACCATAGGAGGTTAGGATTTTTCAGCCTTCCTGGCAATTCAATGGCAATTTCATGCAGTGGGCATGGTTTTGAATGTTCTCGAACTCAGAGCAGCCTTCCAAGCCCTACTAGCGTTTGGCCCGTCCGTGAGGGGGAAAAGTGTCCTAATACGGATGGACAACAAAGTGGCGGTAACATACATTCAGAGACAGGGGGAACCAGGAGCAGTACCTTACTACAGGAGGT
Organism: Rana kukunoris; assembly: GCA_029574335.1. Lineage (NCBI taxonomy): Eukaryota > Metazoa > Chordata > Amphibia > Anura > Ranidae > Rana > Rana kukunoris. The sequence goes on along the minus strand of CM056050.1, from coordinate 614,626,448 downwards.
TTGCCCCATCCTAGAATGGGCCCAGTTATTCCTAATGGATCTAAGGGCAGTGTATGTTTCGGCAGCACAGAACTTTTTAGCCGATCAGTTGAGCAGAGAGTTCCTGTCAAACAATGAATGGCCCCTAAACCATCAAGCATTCGATCTTTTGACTCGAACTTGGGGGACTCTGGAGATCGATCTGGCCGCGACTCCTAAAAACACCAAGTGCAGAGGTTCCTGTCGAGAGCAGCGTATCCATCTGCGGAGGGTGCTGACTGCCTTGTCCATCCATGGAACTTTCGTCTGGGATACATATTGCCACCAACACCTCTAATTGAGAGGTTCCTGCTCAGACTCAGGAGGTCATCATCTTCAGTAATAGCAGTGATCCCTTTTTGGTTCCAGGAGGCCTTGGTTCATGACTGTACTGCAGCTCAGCATGGAAGATCCACTACCTTTTCCACTGTCTCAGGATCTGCTTCACCAGGGCAATTCCTCCATCCGGATCTGGAGGGACTCCATCTAATGGCATGGATGTTGAGATAAATCGATTCCTAGAACAAGGCTGTTCCCAGGAAGTCGTTTCAATGCTACACTAAGCAAGGAAGTGTTCAACCAATGTTGCTTACGGTAGGATATGGGAGAGATTCACGATCATGGCCCAGCAGAATGGATGGGATCCACTATATCCACAGGCCTCGCAGATCTTGGAGTTTCTTCAAACAGGCTTATCTAAGGGACTCAGTTCAAGTACCCTAAAAGTTCAGATTTCAGCATTATCTGCAAAAACAGGGTTTAGATGGGCCTCACACCCTCTCATAATCCAGTTTATAAAAGCTTGTGTTAAAATCAGGCCTCCAAGGAGAGCGACATTTCCATCATGGGATTTATCAGTAGTCCTGAATATTTTGTCAGGTTCACCCTTTCACCCAGCTGATTTGATTACATTATGGAATTTAATACTGAAATTAACATTTCTTATCACCATCACGTCAGCGAAAAGAGTCTCAAAGATTCAGGCGTTAATGATTTCAGGACCTCATTTGATCTTTTGCCTAGACAGGGTGGTTCTGAAGCCCTCAGACAGTTTTACTCCAAAGGTGTCATCATCTTTCCACTACAATGAAGGAAATCAACCTTCCTTAATTTACTGATGTTCATGGGCAACCACATGTCTTGGACGATATGACCACTAATAGGAACTAACTGACAGCTACTGTTTCCTCAGGAAAACCAAAAATCTATTGGTGATTCCTCACAGAGCAAGAAGAGGCCAAATGGCTTCATCACGAACCATCACATTTTGGTTGGTCAAGGTCATCAAGAAAGCCTACGACGCTCAGAACCTGGAGACATTAGGGCTCTTTCAACAAGGGCAGTGGCAACTTCCTGGGCAGCATATAGCAGGGTGTCACCAGAGACAATCTGCAGGGCAGCAACCTGGTCCTCCAGGCATACATTCATGTCCCACTACCGGGTAGACTCAGCTTAGTTATGGTAACGGATTGGCCCGTGGGGCCCAGAGGCTCTTGAAGGGTGTGGGGTACTCCTGTTTCAGCTTAACCGATGACTCTTGTGTCTAAAGTCATCTTATGCCCACTAGGGGCATAGGATGACTGAGGAATTATATCTTGGATTACATGAGATGGGACAGTAATGATAATTCACAATGTATTCCAGGATATCTTGAAATATTACAGGTTGTTGATTCTAAACCCAACCGGTCAAGAGTGGTTCATTCAATGTGGGAACACAGACTGTTAAGGTGTTTAATGTCATATGCTGCTGTCATGTAAATGAACCTTGGTCTGGCTCTCAAGAACCTTTCATTGTGTGATGCTAATTGACACTGTATTGTGTGAATTTCTATTGGTGATAAATGTGTATTGTATAGCAGGTGAGAAGAGCTTATCTCGGAGTCACCTTGTCTGGGTAAATGATTAGTAATTTGCTCATGTAGATTATCTCTGAGTCAGAATGTCTGTCTCCTAAAAAGATGGGTATTGAGCTCCTTGTGTCATGTTGTGGGTGGAGTTAAGTCATTGTTCCTTGGGGTTTCTAACTGTAAAAGAGCCTGAATTTACCATTAAAGTGTCTATCTGTTTTGAACCAGAGAACAGAGCTGTGTGTCTCGTTTCTGGGGAATCCTATGGGTCGTGTTTGTCTGCTGTATTGTGGAAAGTCAGATAAGTTGTCGTGGGTTGGTGGAATGGAATATAGTAAACGGCGTTAACCCCTGTCCCATTTGGGGTCCCGTTACAGTTATCAACAGTGGAGTTTGGTAGATCAGTTATTCGGGCCAATTCTACTGCCATATGATGAAAAAATTCTGTTACTTTACTTAGAACTTCCCGACTGGCGAGTTATTTCCCAGTGTGTGTGCTGCCATGATGCATCAGGAAAACTGAAAATTGTAGACTCACCTTTCCATAATTTACCTTTTCTGACGCATCTCCATGGCAGCACACAGCATCCCACCAGGGCTGTCTTAATGAGAGGGCACACCTGGGCACTGCCCAGGGGCCTGAGCTGCATGAGGGGCCCCTTCACTTTCCCCAAAGCAGCTGGTCTTTGAGCCCACACTGTCCCGAAATTGGGGGGCCCATGATGGCACAAAGAGTCACAGGGGAAGCAATCTGCATCCTACCTACTTGTCGGTTTACCTTGTTGCCTTATAAAAAATGTTATGTCTAATCGCCACTAGAAACTGGGAATAAATGTACATATAAATATAATAATCGATATGATAAGATGGGTAATGTGATGTAGAGGATTTCCTTAAAGAGTTAAGTGGTTTCTCCGTCTTGTCTTTCAATATCTATTCAATCTCCTCCATTTGATATTCAAAGAGGTATAGCAGACCGGTCGTCTCCCCTTCCTTTTTTGAATTTCAAACGACCCCGGAAGAAATTGTCACGAGACGTCAGACTTCATGGAGACGTCATAAATGGCCTTCCTGTGACATAAATAGCCATTGTACAAGAGTCATTGTTAGGAAGTTAATGAACACATGAAGGGATTCCTCTTGTCCACAAACTCTATTTACCCCTAAATTGAATTAAGGAAACACCATATTTGGTCGCAAGACCCAGAGCCAATCAGAGTTGGCCCCCAGAGATATAAATTAAGTAGGCTGTAGCTAGTAAAGAGAGAGAGAGAGAGAATCAGAACAGAACCTGGGCCCAGGGAAGACCATTCTCAAGGTAATATCAAGGAATCCTCTCCCACGCACTTACCATATCTTAATCATAATTTGTACTGTGTGATATTTTTGTGTGATGTACTTAATTTGTATTAGCAAACTAACTTTTACTCCCTTATTTTAAATACTGTAAATGTATGCAGTGTATTAGATAGCTAATGTATTTTCTCTAATAAATATGTGTTATGTTAAAGCTTCCTCTCTGTCACAGAACTCTCATTAAACCATATATCATATATGCGAGATATTAAATCTCAAATATAATATTTTATAGGTAACAACCTGCACTGTCATCATTGAAGGGGCCCCAGAGCATTACTTTGCCCAGGGGCCCATTATGCTATTAAGACGGCCCTGCATCCCACCCTTCATTAGATGATAGGTGCAGAGAATGAGGTGGGGTGCCTCTCCTTCAAAATGTATAGCTAACCTATCCTGTCAGGTTGTGGGGGCGGAGTCACAACCCGGTGTGTATCATGAGTGGACTCTGAAGCCTTTTTACACATTTTTTGAACTTTTTTTTTCAAGTATATTTAGTATTTTTTTTTTTTCATTGATGTGATTTATATTCTTTTTTTTTCCTGCCTAGTGGGAAAATCTTTGGTGTCATTTGAACTCCAGTAACCTAAACTTTTTTTTCTTTTTTGGGGGGTTCTCCATATCACTCCTTTTTGGATAATTTTTTCTTTTAACCACTTAAGGACCCCTTCACACCGATATACGTCGGCAGGATGGCACGGCTGGGCACAAGCACGTACCTGTACGTGTCTCTTTAAGAGCCCAGATGTGGGTTGTGAGCTCGCCGGTGGCGGCGCGCTCGTGACCCGGTCCGAAGCTCTGTGACTGTGCCCAAGGGACCCGCGGACGTGATCGCCGCCGGTGTCCCGCAATCAGTCACCGGAGCTGAAGGGCGGGGAGAGGGGAGTGTAAACACACCTTCCCCGTTCTTCACAGTGGCAGTGATCGTGTGCTCCCTGATATAGGGAACGACGATCACTGATGTCACACGTCCAGCCCCGCCCTCCTACAGTTAGAAACACACATGAGGTCACACATAACCCCTTCAGTGCCCCCTAATGGTTAACTCCTAAACTGCAATTGTCGTTTTCACAGCATTTTTATAGAATTTTTTTGCTGTGAAAATGACAATAGTCCCAAAAATTTGTCAAAATTGTCCAATGTGTCCGCCATAATGTCGCAGTCATGAAAAAAAATGGCTGATTGCTGCCATTAGTAGTAAAACAAAAACATTATTAGTAAAAATGTAATAAAACTATCCCCTATTTTGTAAACGCTATGAATTTTGCACAAACCAATCAATAAACGCTTATTGCTAATTTTTTTAACCAAAAATATGTAGAAGAATACGTATCGCCCTAAACGGAGAAAAAAATATTTTTTTTAATATATTTTTTTGGGGATATTTATTATAGCAAAAAGTAAAAAAAATATAGATTTTTTTTCAAAATTGTCGCTCTATTTCTGTTTATAGCGCAAAAAATAAAAACCGCAGAGGTGATCAAATTCCACCAAAACAAAGCTCTATTACTTCATAGATTTTACCACTGTGGTACACCCCCCTGATGAAGATTCATGTTAAGACTTGAACCGCCTTGAGGTTTATGTAATTGATATGGACCAGTTTCTACTATCATGTTTTTTTTTTTTTATTATTATTATTATTATAATAAATGTTATGATTGTCTTTTTCTTATGGTGTCCTAAAGATCCAAATGTTTGCCATTTTTCTCCGTATCCGGTCCTGGGATGTGGCACTGCTGTTTAACCAGATTGGCCTATCTGTTGCATTATTTCTATGTTATGGCAGGTATTAGGGTTGTCCCGATACCACTTTTTTAGGACCGAGTACAAGTACCGATACTTTTTTTCAAGTAGTCGCCGATACCGAATACCGATACTTTTTTTTTAATGTGTCCCCCACATATTGCAGACATGTCCCCCCACATATTGCAGACATGTCCCCCCACATATTGCAGACATGTCCCCCCACATATTGCAGCCATGTCCCCCCCACATATGTAGACATGTCCCCCCCACATATGTAGACATGTCCCCCCCACATATGTAGACATGTCCCCCCACATATGTAGACATGTCCTGTCCCCACATATTGCAGACATGTCCCCCCCACATATGTAGACATGTCTTGTCCCCACATATTGCAGACATGTCCCCCCACATATTGCAGCCATGTCCTGTCCCCACATATGTAGCCATGTCCTGTCCCCACATATGTAGCCATGTCCTGTCCCCCATACCTGATGTGCTTCAAAGCCGCCGCATACCGCCGTTAATCCCGGTGCATGACAGCGGCGAGCATTACAAGCTTTCGCTTGTATACTTGTAAAGCCCGCGCCAGGGATGGACTGGCCATTGGGACTACAGGGAGTTTCCCGGTGGGCCGGTGGCTCAGTGGGCCGGCTTCAAAGACAGCGGACCGCCGCCCACCCTCTCTCCCTCCCCGCAGCGCTCACCTGTGGGGCAACAGAGAAGCAGGGGGAGGACCAGAGGAGCATGGGGGGCGACAGAGGAGCATGGGGGGACCAGAAGGAGCATGGGGGAGGGGACAGACAGCTGACTCAACAGCTATGGCCTGCAAGTTTCTCACTTCTGCCTAATCTTGTTCCATGGGGGGGGGGCACCAAACTGATTCTTTGCCCTGGGTGAAATAACGTCTAGCTTCCCCACTGGTAATAGTACCAGCCGTTCTACTCTAATAAAGTAGAACGGCTAGTGGCTAGTAAAGGGGGAAAGGGAGCTTGGCCGCTATAGGAGAGACCTGTCAAAGTGGGCCAGTCTGGATGAAGTCCAGGGCCAATTTTTGTCCCAGTCCAGCCCTGGCCCGCGCTGCCGTGTATAGACACTCCCCCTCTCGTGATTGGACGGATCCGTCCAATCACGAGAGGGGGAGTGTCTATACATGGCGGCGCCGCAGCTTTACAAGTATACAAGCGAAAGCTTGTAATGCTCGCTGCTGTCATGCACCGGGATTAACGGCGGTATGCGGCGGCTTTGCGGCGGCAGTAGCGGCGGGGGGGGGGTTTGGGGAGTATTCTATTTCGGTATTGGGGGTATTTGCGGGAGTACAAGTACTCCCGCAAATACTCGGTATCGGTCCGGATACCGAGTATAGTATCGGTATCGGGACAACCCTAGTAGGTATTCTATTAGATATTTATCAGCCATTTGGTATGCTTAGCATATTCAGTATGGACCCTTAAGGAGCAGAACCAACAACAATCTTACCATTATCTTTACCAATGAACCCAGAGGGTCTCAAAACTTGCCAATGGTCAGTCAGCATCTCTGTGTCATCATCCACAAGGGAGACATTTGATAAGCGAGTGAAGCCATTTTTTTCTGTTGAGTAAAAAGACAAAATATTTCATTAACCACTTACTGACCAGGCGTTTTCTGGCACTTTTTGTTTACTGTAAATCAGTATTACTACAAAAGTAGGGATGAGCCGAACACCCCCTCCCCCGGGTTCGGTTCGCACCAGAACCTGCGAACAGACCAAAAGTTTGTGTGAACTTTAGAACCCTGTTAAAGTCTATGGGACGTGAACGCTTGAAATCTAAAGTACGAATTTTAAAAGCTAATATGCAAGTTATTGTCCTAAAATGTGTTTGGGGACCCGGGTCCTGCCCCTGGGGAGTGTTTGGGGACCCGGGTCCTGCCCCAGGGGAGTGTTTGGGGACCTGGGTCCTGCCCCAGGGGAGTGTTTGGGGACCTGGTTCCTGCCCCAGGGGAGTGTTTGGGGACCCGGGTCCTGCCCCAGGGAAGTGTTTGGGGACCCGGGTCCGGCCCCAGGGGAGTGTTTGGGGACCTGGGTCCTGCCCCAGGGGAGTGTTTGGGGACCCGGGTCCTGCCCCAGGGAAGTGTTTGGGGACCTGGGTCCGGCCCCAGGGGAGTGTTTGGGGACATGGGTCCTGCCCCAGGGGAGTGTTTGGGGACCTGGGTCCTGCCCCAGGGGAGTGTTTGGGGACCCGGGTCCTGCCCCAGGGGAGTGTTTGGGGGCCCGGGTCCTGCCCCAGGGGAGTGTTTGGGGACCCGGGTCCTGCCCCAGGGGAGTGTTTGGGGACCCGGGTCCTGCCCCAGGGGAGTGTTTGGGGACCTGGGTCCTGCCCCAGGGGACATGTATCAATGCAAAAAAAGTTTTAAAAAACTGCCATTTTTTCAGGGGCAGTGATTTTAATAATGCTTAAAGTGAAACAGTAAATATTCCTTTAAATTTCGTACCTAGGGGGGCGGTGTATAGTATGCCAGTAAAGTAGCGCTTGTTTCCTGTGCTTAGAACTGTCCCTGCACAAAGTGTCATTTCTGAAGGAAAAAGTAATTTAAAATCACTAGTAGCTATAATGAATTGTCGGATATCAGCAATACAGAGAAAAGTCATTCATTAAAAAAGAATGCGTGGGGGTCCCCCCAAATTCAATTACCAGGCCCTTAGGGTATGAATATTAAGGGGAACCCTGCGTCAAATTTAAAAAAAATTATGTGGGGTTCCCTCCAAATATCCATTCCAGACCCTTCAGGTCTGGTATGGATTTTAAGGGGAACTCCACCCCAAATTTTTTTTAAAAATGCCGTGGACCCCCACACATTTTTTACTATGAATGACTTTTCTCTGTATTGCCGGAGCCGACAATTCATTATAGCCATGAGTGATTTTAAATGACTTTTTTTCCTTCAGAAATGACACTTTGTGCAGGGACAGTTCCAAGCATGGGAAACAAGCGCTACTTTACAGGCATACTATACACCCCCCCCCCCCCCCCCAGGTACGAAATTTAAAGGAATATTTCACTTTTATTGTTTCACTTAAAGGAACTATTAAAATCACTGCTGCCAAAAAAACTGCAGTTTAAAAAAAAAAAAATTGCATTGATACATGTCCCCTGGGGCAGGACCCGGGTCCCCAAACACTCCCCCTGGGGCAGGACCCGGGTCCCCAAACACTCCCCTGGGGCAGGATCCGGGTCCCCAAACACTCCCCTGGGGCAGGATCCAGGTCCCCAAACACTCCCCCTGGGGCAGGACCCGGGTCCCCAAACACTCCCCTGGGGCAGGACCCGGGTCCCCAAACACTCCCCCTGGGGCAGGACCCGGGTCCCCAAACACTCCCCTGGGGCAGGACCCGGGTCCCCAAACACTCCCCTGGGGCAGGACCTGGGTCCCCAAACACTCCCCTGGGGCAGGACCCGGGTCCCCAAACACTTTTTATTACAATAACTTGCATATTAGCCTTTAAAATTAGCACTTTAGATTTCAAACGTTCGAGTCCCATAGACTTTAACAGGGTTCTAAAGTTCACACAAACTTGCCTCGAACACCCCAAATAGTTCGCTGTTCGGCGAACAGGCAATGTTCCAGTCCAACATGAGTTCTACTCCAACTCGAAGCTCATCCCTATACAAAAGTACTTAAAACCACAAAACATACATATATATATTGTGAAGGACTAGCATCAAGTGAAGAGATTGAAGGACACCCCCACTTGCTGGTTCTTCTTTTTAAGGACTTTGTTTGCCCATTTTTATTAAAAGAAGTTCAAAATAAAATCGAAGGTTTCACTCACAGGGGTTTCAGCACTCCTTTTCAAACTGGCGGCTCTGATAGGCTTTTCCGATTACAGCCTGAGGGCTGTAATCGGCTTTCAAATAGTTAACCAGGGGACACAGGGGGTGTGCATTGCCTGGTTAACACTGACATGCGTCTCAGCCAATCAGGTTCACCGGTTCTGGTTACCGCTAACCTGATTGGCTGAAGCGACATCGAGGGCGGGACTACTTCGAGGGATCGATCCGAGGGTGGCTGACCGAGAAAGGTAAGTGCCGGGGGTGGGGGGCAATCTGGCGGTATTTTAAGGGGCAAACTGGCGGCATTTTAAGGGGTAAACTGACAGCAATTGATGGCACAGTGGCGACAATTAATGGCACAGTGGCTGAGTTTGATGGGCACAGTGCCTACTTATGATGTGCACAGTTTCTGCGTTTAATGGGCACAGTGGCTGCATTTGATGGGCACAGTGGCTGCATTTGATGGCACAGTGTCTGCGTTTGATGGCACAGTGGCTGCCTTTGGCACAGTGGCTGCGTTTGATGGCACAGTGGCTGTGTTTGCTTGCACAGTGGCAACAATTGATGGGCACAGTGGCTGCCTTTGGCACAGTGGCTACGTTTAATGGGCACAGTGGCTGCGTTTGATGGGCACAGTGGCTGCCTTTGGCACAGTGGCTACGTTTAATGGGCACAGTGGCTGCGTTTGATGGGCACAGTGGCTGTGTTTGATGGCACAGTGGCTGCTTTTGATGGCACAGTGGCTGCATTTGATGGCACAGTGGCTGCGTTTGATGGCACAGTGGCTGTGTTTGCTTGCACAGTGGCAACAATTGATGGGCACAGTGGCTGCCTTTGGCACAGTGGCTACGTTTAATGGGCACAGTGGCTGCGTTTGATGGGCACAGTGGCTGTGTTTGATGGCACAGTGGCTGCTTTTGATGGCACAGTGGCTGCATTTGATGGCACAGTGGCTGTGTTTGCTTGCACAGTGGCAACAATTGATGGGCACAGTGGCTGCCTTTGGCACAGTGGCTGCGTTTGATGGCACAGTGGCTGCCTGTGATGGCACAGTGGCGACAATTGATGGCATAGTGGGCAACAATTGATAGGCACAGTGGCTGCCTTTGGCACAGTGGCAACAATTGATGGCACAGTGGCAACAATTGATGGGCACAGTGGCTGTCTTTGATGGCACAGTGGCAACAATTGATAGGCACAGTGGCTGCCTTTGGCACAGTGGCAACATTTGATGGCACAGTGGCAACAATTGATGGGCACAGTGGCTGCCTTTGGTGGCACAGTGGCGACAATTGATGGCACAGTGGCAACAATTGATGGGCACAGTGGCTGCCTTTGGTTGCACAGTGGCTGTCTTTGATGGCACAGTGGCAACAATTGATGGAAACAGTGAGGCTGCAATTGATGTTTTTTTTTTTTGTTTTTGTTTTTGGCCCCCCCCCCCCCAAAAAAAATGTTGAGCACCAGCCGCCACTGCCAGTAAGCAAGTGGTGAACGCTGCTTTTAGGGGGTGTCTGTCTTTTTTTTTCTACCTCTACCTGCCCCTGCATGTTAGCCTATTTGTCAATGCACACAAAGGTGTTTAGAGGAGTTCAGAGGCCCCCCACCCCCCCCCCCCCACCATCCAGGAACAGCAGTGTTTTGGCCAATATAATGAATTAATGCCCAATGCAATTAGTGTTTTTCTGCAACAATGAGACTGAATTGTAAAGATGTTTAGGAATAGTTCGCTATCGCCCTGTGTGCATGGTGCCTGAATATGAGCAAAAATTATTTCAACTGAATTTTTTTTTTCGAAATGACAAATAATGGAAATGAAATGAATATTAGTGTTGCTCACGAATATTCGCATTGCGAATATTCGCTACGAATATTGCATATTCGAGTATTCGCGAATAACGCGAATATCGCGGCGAATATTCGCTATTTCGAATATTCGAATGTTTTCAATTTTTTTTTAGAACAGATCACATCCTAGAGATCCCCATCGACGTCTAAAAGCATTGCTGGTATGATTAGAGACCTTGGGCCGAGTAGCTGCAGCGCTCATTTTATATTGCCGAAAAATCGCAATGCGATTATTCGGCAATAGCGATATCGCGCGATTATTTTATATTGTAATATATCACGAATATTCTGAGCCAATCAGAGTGCTCCTTCCGCATTTGCAGAATATTCGCAATTATTGTGTATTGTAATATATCACGAATATTCTGAGCCAATCAGAGTGCTCCATTCCGCATTTCTCGAAATTTCGCAATTATTTTATATTGTAATATATCACGAATATTCTGAGCCAATCAGAGTGCTCCATTCTGCATTTCTCGAATATTCGCAATCGCAATTCGCAATTCGCAATTCGCATTCGCGATAGCGAAAATTCGCAATCATTTAATTTCCAAAAAATATCACGAATATTCGTATTTAGCGAATATATGTCGAATATTCGACTATATATTCGAGATATATCGCGAATTCGAATATGGCATATTCTGCTCAACACTAATGAATATAACAGGGCAAGCCGGCTTCAACATGTCCTTCAAGAACTACTTACCAGACACTATGACATCAGCACAGGCAAACAGTGAAATAAACAGAACCTAGAATGAAAAAAGATACAACGTGATCAGAAGACAAATCACTTTATGCCGCGTACACGCGATCGGAAATTCCGCCACAAAAAGTCAGACGTGAGCTTTTGGTCGGAAATTCCCACCGTGTGTAAGCTCCATCGGACTTTTGCTGTCGGAATTTCCATCAAAAAAAAAGATTGAAAAGAAGCGCTACGGCGCATGCACAAGTTAATCAGAGTAAGGGCGGAAGTGACGTCCAGAACAGAACGGCACAAACAATGGCGCAGCCAATACCCGGAAATGAAGAAAATACAAAGACCCTAAATAAGGTATTTAGAGACCTCATTTTCGGGCGATTTCAATCTGTTATGCCTTGTAATGAGCTATTGTATGATAACATTGAAAAATCGGCCGGGGTTTACTTCCTCTTTAACCACTTAAGGACCGCCTCTTGCACATATACGTCGGCAGAATGGCACGGCTGGGCACAAGCATGTACAGGTACGTTCTCTTTAAGTGCCCAGCCGTGGGTCGCAGGCGCGCACCCGCGACCTGGTCCGAAGCTCCGTGACCGCGGGCGCGGGAGTCCCGCGATCGGTCCCCGGAGCTGAAGAACGGGGAGAGCTGTGTGTAAACACATCTTCTCTGTTCTTCACAGTGGCAGCTTCATTGATCCTGTGTTCCCTATTATAGGGAAACATGATCAATGACATCACGCGTCCAGCCCCGCCCCCCTACAGTTAGAAACACATATGAGCTCACACTTAACCCATACAGCGCCCCCTAGTGGTTAACTGCCAAACTGCAATTGTAATTTTCACAGCATTTTTATAGCATTTTTTGCTGTGAAAATGACAAGGGTCCCAAAAATGTGTCAAAATTGTCTGAAGTGTCCGCCATAATGTCACGGAAAAAAAAATCGCTGATCGCCGCCATTAGTAGTAAAAAAAAAAAAAAGAATAAAAATGCAATAAAACTTTATAAATTGTGCGCAAACCAACCGATAAACACTTATTGCGATTTTTTTTACCAAAAATATGTAGAAGAATACGTATCGGCCTAAACTGAGGAACAAAAAAAAAAACGTTTTTTATATATTTTTGGGGGGATATTTATTATAGCAAAAAGTAAAAAAATATTGCATTTTTTCAAAATTGTCGCTCTATTTTTGTTTATAGCGCAAAAAATTAAAAGCCGCAGAGGTGATCAAATACCACCAAAAGAAAGCTCTATTTGTGGGGGAAAAAAGGACGCCAATTTTGTTTGGGAGCCACGTCGCACGACCGCGCAAGTGTCAGTTAAAGCGACGCAGTGCCGGATCGCAAAAACTGGCCAGGTCCTTTACCTGCGTAATGAACCGGGTCTTAAGTGCAATGTTAAAAATGCAATTGAACAACGACTGAGTTGGTGGTAGGGTGATAATTGACGTTTCAAACCGGTGAAAGGATATTTGACCACTTTGAAGTTTTCTTCTGGTAAGACCATCCCCATGTCTAAGCAACCATTTGGAAATATCCCCTGCTATGACATCATCCAGTACCACAACTTGGTCTCTACATCTGCTTTGTGAGATAATCCTCAGCCTCATGGGGCCTCCTATCCCTCTCTGTGAAAAAAATGCAGAAGTATCTGGTGTATCAATGTCCTTGAGACATCAGGGTTGCAACCTCTATACATAGGACATGTTCCACAGTTCAGTTACCATGCTATGCAGTGCTTGTTGGAAGCCCCCTGAAGAAGCCATTGCTTGGCGAAACATGTAGAGCAAGAAGTCACTGTTGATTACTGTTACTGTATGATGATACTGTGATGTTTTATTAATTTTTGTATAAATACATTTATATATATATATATATATATATATATATATATATATATATATATATATATATATATATAGATAGATAGATATATTTGATTAGTAATTTATTGGCACCACAAAAATCCCATATTCCCTTTCCTACCAATATATGTATACACAGGGGGGTGTGGTGCCTTTTTGGCTGTCCAACTTCCAGCAATTTACAAATATTTTCCATTAAACATTTGTGGGGGTGAAGGAACCCTAGGATTCCATGGAACCTTGGTTGAGGAACGCTGTTCTAGATGGTTCTGTAGGACATTCCTTCAGTACACTATAGTAGTGGTCTGTTTACAGTGTCTCAGAATTAAAAGTATCATTTCGGTTGTTACCTTTGTAATCTGCATGGTGAGAAGAGATTCGGCACCTGGAGAGAGAGAGAGAAAGTTACCGTCAAGTAGGGTGGTCCCAATGCCACTTTTTTAGGACAGAGTACAAGTACCGATACTTTTTTTCAAGTAGTCGCCGATACCGAATACCAATACTTTTTTTAAACGTGTCCCTAAATGCAGCCATGTCCCCCATATACAGCCATGTCCCCCCATATTGCAGCCATGCCCCCTCTACCTGATGATGATGCCGCCGCCGCCGCCGTATATACAAAGCCGCCACCGGCGCAAACATTATAGGCACCTTTAGTTTCAATAGCTCTTTTCCCTGCCGCGCGCCATGTAAAGGACACTCCCTCTTGCTCTGGATTGGACAGATCCGTCCAATCCCGAGCAAGGGGGAGTGTCTATGCACGCGCAGCCGGAAAACAGCTATTCAAAGGTGCCTATAATGTTCGCGGCGGCCTTGTATATACGGTGGCGGGGTCGGATTTGCTTATACGGCGGTAGCGTTGGCGGCGTTGTCGGCGTTGGCGGCAGCGGTGGGGGGGGGGAGTATTCTATTTGGGTATCGGGGGTATTTGCGGGAGTACAAGTACTCCCGCAAATACTCGGTATCGGTCCCGATACCGATACTGGTATCGGGACAACCCTACCGTCAAGGAACACTTTGATTTTGGAAATCCTGTAATCATTTCTATATGAACAGGACCGATTTCCCATCCCCCATCTCTACAACATAAACCTTTTCACATCTTCTGTGACAGATAACTGTCTAGACCATCTCACCAATACAATACACACATATAGGCCCGGATTCACATACCTGGGCGCATCTTTATGCCGCCGTAGCGAATCTTCTTTACGGAGCAACGTTGAGAGACAAGCATGCTATTCACAAAGCAAATGCTCCCAACGTTGCGCCGGCGTAGCGTATAGTCGTCGGCAAAAGCCGACGTAAGTGAAAGTAGGTGGAAGTGGGCGTGTAACATTTAAATGAAGCGTGACCCCATGCAAATGATGGGCTGAGCTTCAAAAAACGAACTGCGCATGCGTCGTATCTTGGACGCATCCCAGTGCACATGCTCACAGTCACGTCGAGATAACTGCCTAAGATACGTCAATACACTGCGTACGACGTGAACGTAACCTACGCCAAGCCCTATTCACGTAGTACTACGTAAACGGCGTAAAAATCGACGGCGTCCGTTCCCTGGTCCATACCTTTGCATGGGTTGCGCCTCCAATAAGGGGAATAACTTTATGTCGGACGTAACCCTTACGCAAATCGCTTAAAACATGCGCCGGGCACAAGTACGTTCGTGAATCGGCGTATCTTACTCATTTGCATATTTATAATGGGTCCGCCGAATGCGTCCAAGCGTAACTATGCGCCCACGATACGCCGGCGTAGGCAAGTTACGTCGGGCGGCTGAAGCCAATTTTTTCGACGTATCTAGCTTGGGGAATTGGCGCAGAGATACGACGGCGCACATTTGTACTTACGACGGCGTATCTCTAGATACGCCGGCGTAAGTCTTACGTGAATCCGGGCCATAGAGTATACTGTGTGTCAGATCCGATAATCTGACCTCCGACCTTCTCTTCAGTCTTGCACTGTTGTACCGCCTCCTCTCCTGTACCTAAGTGGCTAATGGCGCGTACAACCGATCGGAATTTCTGAGAACAAATGTTGGATGGGAGCTTTTGTTCGGATATTCCGACCGTGTGTAGGCTCCATCGGTCATTTGCTGTCGGAATTTCCGAAACAAATGATTGAGAGCTGGTCCTCAATTTTTTCGACGGAAAAAGTTCTTGTCGGAAATTCCAACCTTGTGGAGCCATTTCTGAGGCACAAAAGTGCTGCACCACAAAACGACCCCCCGAACCTCGCGCATTGGCCTCCATTAGTAGATCCAAGTGAACATAGGTGTGTGCAGCCTGTTGCATTAGGGGTGCAAAAATAAACTAATGCCATTGAACAACACATTACTACACTCATGTGGCACAGTACCCAAGAAACAGCTTATATTCATTTTGAACAGCAAAACAAAAATGTAAATGAGTTCACTCCACTACACTGCCCACTAAACTCCACTGCACTGCCCACTAAACTCCACTACACTGCTCACTAAACTCCACTACACTGCCCACTAAACCCCACTACACTGCCCACTAAACCCCACTACACTGCCCACTAAACTCCACTACACTGCCCACTAAACCCCACTACACTGCCCACTAAACTCCACTACAGTGCCCACTAAACTCCACTACACTGCCCACTAAACTCCACTACACTGCCCACTAAACTCCACTACACTGCCCACTAAACTCCACTACACTGCCCACTAAACCCCACTACACTGCCCACTAAACTCCACTACAGTGCCCACTAAACTCCACTACACTGCCCACTAAACTCCACTACACTGCCCACTAAACTCCACTACACTGCCCACTAAACTCCACTGCACTGCCCACTAAACTTCACTACACTGCCCACTAATCTTCACTACACTGCCCACTAAACTCCACTGCACTGCCCACTAAACTTCACTACACTGCCCACTAAACTTCACTACACTGCCCACTAAACTCCACTGCACTGCCCACTAAACTCCACTACACTGCCCACTAAACTTCACTACACTGCCCACTAAACTTCACTACACTGCCCACTAAACTCCACTGCACTGCTCACTAAACTTCACTACACTGCCCACTAAACTCCACTACACTGCCCACTAAACTTCACTACACTGCCCACTAAACTCCACTACACTGCCCACTAAACTCCACTACACTGCCCACTAAACTCCACTGCACTGCCCACTAAACTTCACTACACTGCCCACTAAACTCCACTACACTGCCCACTAAACTCCACTACACTGCCCACTAAACTCCACTGCACTAAACTCCACTACACTGCCCACTAAACTTCACTACACTGCCCACTAAACTCCACTGCACTGCCCACTAAACTCCACTACACTGCCCACTAAACTTCACTACACTGCCCACTAAACTTCACTACACTGCCCACTAAACTTCACTACACTGCCCACTAAACTCCACTACACTGCCCACTAAACTCCACTACACTGCCCACTAAACTTCACTACACTGCCCACTAAACTTCACTACACTGCCCACTAAACTTCACTACACTGCCCACTAAACTCCACTACACTGCCCACTAAACTCCACTACACTGCCCACTAAACTCCACTACACTGCCCACTGAACTTCACTACACTGCCCACTAAACTTCACTACACTGCCCACTAAACTTCACTACACTGCCCACTAAACTTCACTACACTGCCCACTAAACTTCACTACACTGCCCACTAAACTCCACTACACTGCCCACTAAACTTCACTACACTGCCCACTAAACTCCACTACACTGCCCACTAAACTCCACTGCACTGCCCACTAAACTTCACTACACTGCCCACTAAACTCCACTACACTGCCCACTAAACTCCACTACACTGCCCACTAAACTCCACTGCACTGCCCACTAAACTTCACTACACTGCCCACTAAACTTCACTACACTGCCCACTAAACTTCACTACACTGCCCACTAAACTCCACTACACTGCCCACTAAACTTCACTACACTGCCCACTAAACTCCACTACACTGCCCCTACTACACTGCCCACTAAACTTCACTACACTGCCCACTAAACTCACTACACTGCCCACTAAACTCCACTACACTGCCCACTAAACTCCACTACACTGCCCACTAAACTTCACTACACTGCCCACTAAACTCCACTACACTACTAAACTACTACACTGCCCACTAAACTACTGCACTGCCCACTAAACTCCACTACACTGCCCACTAAACTCACTACACTGCCCACTAAACTCCACTACACTGCCCACTAAACTCCACTACACTGCCCACTAAACTCCACTGCACTGCCCACTAAACTCCACTACACTGCCCACTAAACTAACTGCCCACTAAACTCCACTACACTAAACTCCACTGCACTGCCCACTAAACTCCACTGCACTGCCCACTAAACTCCACTACACTGCCCACTAAACTCCACTGCACTGCCCACTAAACTCCACTACACTGCCCACTAAACTCCACTACACTGCCCACTAAACTCCACTACACTGCCCACTAAACTCCACTGCACTGCCCACTAAACTTCACTACACTGCCCACTAAACTTCACTACACTGCCCACTAAACTCCACTACACTGCCCACTAAACTTCACTACACTGCCCACTAAACTCCACTACACTGCCCACTAAACTCCACTACACTGCCCACTAAACTTCACTACACTGCCCACTAAACTCCACTACACTGCCCACTAAACTTCACTACACTGCCCACTAAACTTCACTACACTGCCCACTAAACTCCACTGCACTGCCCACTAAACTCCACTACACTGCCCACTAAACTTCACTACACTGCCCACTAAACTCCACTACACTGCCCACTAAACTCCACTACACTGCCCACTAAACTTCACTACACTGCCCACTAAACTCCACTACACTGCCCACTAAACTTCACTACACTGCCCACCAAACTCCACTACACTGCCCACTAAACTTCACTACACTGCCCACTAAACTCCACTACACTGCCCACTAAACCCCAATACACTGCTCACTAAACTACAATACACTGCTCACCAAACTACAATACACTGCCCACTAAACTACAATACACTGCTCACCAAACTACAATACACTGCCCACTAAACTACAATACACTGCCCACTAAACTACAATACACTGCCCACTAAACTCCAATACACTGCCCACTAAACTCCAATACACTGCCCACTAAACTCCACTACACTGCCCACTAAACTCCACTACACTGCCCACTAAACTCCAATACACTGCCCACTAAACTCCAATACACTGCCCACTAAACTCCACTACACTGCCCACTAAACTCCACTACACTGCCCACTAAACTCCACTACACTGCCCACTAAACTTCACTACACTGCCCACTAAACTCCACTACACTGCCCACTAAACTCCACTACACTGCCCACTAAACTTCACTACACTGCCCACTAAACTCCACTACACTGCCCACTAAACCCCAATACACTGCTCACTAAACTACAATACACTGCTCACTAAACTACAATACACTGCCCACTAAACTACAATACACTGCTCACCAAACTACAATACACTGCCCACTAAACTACAATACACTGCCCACTAAACTACAATACACTGCCCACTAAACTCCAATACACTGCCCACTAAACTCCAATACACTGCCCACTAAACTCCACTACACTGCCCACTAAACTCCACTACACTGCCCACTAAACTCCACTACACTGCTCACTAAACCCCAATACACTGCTCACTAAACCCCAATACACTGCTCACCAAACTACAATACACTGCCCACTAAACGCCAATACACTGCCCACTAAACTCCACTACACTGCCCACTAAACTCCACTTCACGCCCACTAAACTCCACTACACTGCCCACTAAACTCCACTTCACTGCCCACTACACTGCCCACTAAACTCCACTACAGTGCCCACTAAACTCCACTACACTGCCCACTAAACTTCACTACACTGCCCACTAAACTTCACTACACTGCCCACTAAACTCCACTACACTGCCCACTAAACTTCTCTACACTATACTGCCAACTAAACTCCACTACACTGCCCACTCCACTTCACTCCACTATCCTGCCCACTAAACTCCACTAGTACGCTATCCTGCCCACTCCACTACACTATCCTACCCACTAAACTTCACTACACTAGGGGCCAGATTCAGGTAGATGGGAGCATCTTTGCTCTGGAGTAACGCTTCTCATTTACGTTACTCTGCCGAAATTTTAGGAGCAAGCAGTGGCGGAATTATCAGAGTCGCGGCAGTCGCAGTTGCGACTGGGCCCTGTAATTCCGCCAAGTACGGGGGGCCCGCCACCCGCCCGTGTGAGGTGCTGTTCGTTCCGGGCAGGGCCGATCAACAGGCTCAGGCTGCTAATACTTTGGGCCCCGCACCGCCGCTAGAGGTCCGCGGACGGCGGAGATAATGTCTCCGCCGGCGGCCATTTTCCTGAAGACCAGCGCTGCCTGCTGTGATAGAGCTGCGGCGCCTGGTCGGACGATGGGAGATCAGGGAGAAAGTAAGTGCGGGCCCCCTGTAACCTGAATAGGAGGAGCGGTGGGGTGCCTGCATTATAGAAGACTCATTCTCTCCATCGTCCTCCCACGGTTTCTGAATGCCTGCTTCTGCTCCTCTCCCTCTCGCAGGCATTCAGGTACTGCGGGAAGAAGAAGGAGAGAATGATTCTTCTATATGCAGCCACCCCACCGCTCCTCCTAATCTGCTTATCTCTGCTGCCCCCACAGTGCTTTCTAAACACAGTGCTATCTAGCCCCCCCCCCCCCCAGTGTGCTCTCCACCTCCTCAATGCTCTTCGCTGCCCCCATGCTCTCCGCTGCCCCCTGTGCCCTCCACTTCTCCCCCAGTGCTATCCAGACCCCCCTGTGCTCTCCTCCTCCCTCCTGTGCTCTCCACCTCCCCCCATGCTCTAGGCTGCCCCAAGTGACCTCCACCTCTTCCCTTGTGCTTTTTACCTCCCCCTGTGCCCTCCGCCTCTCCCCCTGTGCTCTCCACCCCCCCCCCATGCTCCACGCTGCCCCCCTGTGCCCTCTGCCTCTCCCCCTGTGCTCTTTTCAATTCCCCCTAATTCTCGCCAGCCCCCCCAGTGCTCTCTATTTCCCCAGTGCTCTCTATTCGCCTCAGCGCTCTCCAGCCCCCCTCTTCACTCCACCTCCCTCCTGTGCTCTCTACCTCCCCCATGCTCTACGCTGCCTCCTGTGCCCTCTGCCTCTCCCCCTGTGCTCTTTTCAATTCCCCCTAATTCTCGCCAGCCCCCCAGTGCTCTCTATTTCCCCAGTGCTCTCTATTCGCCCCAGCGCTCTCCAGCCCCCCTCTTCACTCCACCTCCCTCCTGTGCTCTCCACCTCCCCCATGCTCTACGCTGCCTCCTGTGCCCTCTGCCTCTCCCTCAGTGCTCTCTAGGCCCCACAGTGTTCTCTAGCCCCCCACCGCTCCTCCTAATCTGCTTATCTCTGCTGCCCCCACAGTGCTTTCCAAACACAGTGCTATCTAGCCCCCCCCAGTGCTCTCCACCTCCTCAATGCTCTCCGCTGCCCCCATGCTCTCCGCTGCCCCCTGTGCCCCCCACTACTCCCCCAGTGCTATCCAGCCCCCCTGTGCTCTCCTCCTCCCTTCAGTGCTCTCCACCTCTCCACCTCCCCCCATGCTCTAGGCTGCCCCCCAGTGACCACCACCTCTTCCCTTGTGCTTTTTACCTCCCCCTGTGCCCTCAGCCTCTCCCCCTGTGCTCTCCACCCCCCCCCATGCTCCATGCTGCCCCCCTGTGCCCTCTGCCTCTCCCCCTGTGATCTTTTCAATTCCCCCTAATTCTCGCCAGCCCCCCCAGTTCTCTCTATTCGCCCCAGCGCTCTCCAGCCCCCCTCTTCACTCCACCTCCCTCCTGTGCTCTCCACCTTCCCCATGCTCTACGCTGCCCCCTGTGCCCTCTGCCTCTCCTCCTGTGCTCTTTTCAATTCTCCCTAATTCTCGCCAGCCCCCCCAGTGCTCTCTATTTCCCCAGTGCTCTCGATTCGCCCCAGCTCTCTCCAGCCCCCCTCTTCACTCCACCTCCCTCCTGTGCTCTCCACCTCCCCCATGCTCTACGCTGCCCCCTGTGCCCTCTGCCTCTCCCTCAGTGCTCTCTAGGCCCCCCAGTGCTCTCTAGCCCCCCAGTGCTCTCTAGCCCCCCGTGCTCTACGCTGCCCTACGCCTCTCCCCAGTACTCTCCAGCCCCCCATTGATCTTCACCTACCCCCTGTGCCCTCCACCTCCTCTCATGCTCTCTGCTGCCACCCCCGTGCCCTTCGCCATCCCCCAGTGATCTCCACCTCCCCCAGTGCTCTACAGCCCCCCATGATCTCCGCCTCCCACCTGTGTTCTCTGCCCCCATGCTCTCTGTCCCACCCTGTGTTTTTGCTTCCCCCTGTGCTCTCCAGACCCCCATGCTCTCCAGCCCCCTTGTGCTCTCCTCTTCCTGCCTGTGTTCTCTGCCTCCCCCATGCTCTCACACCACCCCATGTTCTCAAGGTTCTTCCCTGTGCTCTCTGCTCCCCCTGCTCTTTCCCTGTCCCCTTCCCCCCTGCACCTTTGCAGGGTTTCCCCCTCCCCTCTCCCGGGGGATCCGTCAGGATGGAGAGTGGAGAAGGGGCCGGTTAAGAAGTCATGGGCTGCTCATTCCAAAATGGCAGGGCCTATTTTTTGTCCCAGTCCGGGCCTGCCTGAGATGTAAGGAAGCACTCCGCTGGGGACACCTGAGATGTAAGGAAGCACTCCGCTGGCTGGGGACAGTGACATCAGGGCTCCCACCGATTCTGCATTATGGTGAGTTGAATCATTTCATTCTATATTACCATGTGATAAAAGAAATAATGCGCTTCAATAATCCTGACACCATAACAACCATGGTGCCGGGATGATTGAGGTGCCAACACTAGAATTTTGGAGTATCTTTATCTGCTGATTGTTAACACACCCCGGACTCTGTACGTAGCACACCCCGGACTCTGTACGTAGCACACCCCGGACTCTGTACGTAGCACACCCCGGACAATGTACGTAGCACACCCCGGACAATGTACGTAGCACACCCCGGACAATGTACGTAGCACACCCCGGACTCTGCACGTAGCACACCTTTAACCAGTGGCGGAATTATCAGTGTCGCAGCAGTCGTCATTTCGACTGGGCCCTGTAATTCTGGGGGGCCTTCACCCGCTCGTGTGAGGTGCCTGCCCGCCAGTGTGAGGGGTCCATCTGACTGTCATTTCACTGGGGAGGGGGGGGGGGGCCTTCATGATTTCTTGCACCGGGGCCCTGAAGACTCTAGTTACGCCACTGGGAGCAAGTGCTGTTATTCAGGAAGCACTTGCTCCTAAAGTTGCGGCAGCGCATCGCAAATGAGCCGGCGGAATTCAAATTGGGCGGGTACGGGGCGTGTATTATTAAAACTAAGCGCGATCCCGCGGCGAACGTACTGCACATGCGTCGAGTGTCAATGCATCCCAGTGCGCATCCCCATTCATAGACGTTTTACGCAAACGACGCGTTTTTTTTTTTCGACGCGATGACGACGCCTATACTTAACATAGGATACTCCACTAGGGGGCTGCTTTATCTTTACGTCGCGTATCGCTTCCGGAAACGTCGTAAATTCACTGCGTCGCGCCCGAAAAAGATCGTGAATTTCCGACTCCATTAACATATTTTTTCAGCGTTAATCAGCGGGAACGCCCCCGGCGCCATTTTTAAGTTGAAGTAACAATGCGATGGCGAAATTCAATTGCGCCGATCGCATCGGAACTCCAACCCGGCGTTTCTTGTTTTCTGGTTACAGAAACCAGAAACGCCGGCTTAAAGTGACAGTTAAGGTTGGCGGATCACTGGATACTCCAGCCTAACTCTACCTGAATCTGGCCCTCTACTGCCAACTAAACTCCACTACACTACACTGCCCACTAAACTCCACTACACTGCCCACTACACTGCCCACCCCACTATACTGCCCACCCACTACACTACAATGCCCACCCTACTACAATGCTTACCCCACTACACTGCCCACCCTGCATACGCTACACTGCCCACCCCGCTTACACTACACTACACTACATTACACTGCCCATCCCACTTACACTACACTACACTACCCACCCCACTTACACTACACACCCCACTACACACCCCACTACACTTCCCACCCCACTACACTGCCCAGCCCACTTACACTACACACCCCACTACACTTCCCACCCCACTTACACTACACTGCCCACCCCACTACACTGCCCAGCCCACTTACACTACACTGCCCACCCCACTACAATGCCCACCAAGCTTACACTACACTGCCCACCCACTACACTACAATGTACACCCCACTACAATGCTTACCCCACTACACTGCCCACCCGCTTACACTACACTACATTACACTACCCACCCAACTTACACTACACACCCCACTACACTTCCCACCCCACTTACACTACACTGCCCACCCCACTACACTGCCCAGCCCACTACACTTTGCTGCACTGAAATCCCAAGCAGTGTTGTTAGGCTAGCCCAGATATAAAACAAGAGATGGTCAGAGGTTGCAGACGTGATACAGGAGATGTCAGAGGCTGTGGGCATGGTACAGGAGATGTCAGAGGCTGCAGGCATGATACAGGAGATGTCAGGGGCTGCGGGCATAATACAGGAGATGTCAGGGGCTGCGGGCATGATACAGGAGATGTCAGGCGCTGCGGGCATGATACAGGAGATGTCAGGGGCTGCGGGCATGATACAGGAGATGTCACGGGCTGCGGGCATGATACAGGAGATGTCACGGGCTGTGGGCATGATACAGGAGATGTCAGGGGCTGCGGGCATGATACAGGAGATGTCACGGGCTGTGGGCATGATACAGGAGATGTCAGGGGCTGCGGGCATGATACAGGAGATGTCAGGGGCTGTGGGCATGGTACAGGAGATGTCAGAGGCTGCGGGCATGATACATCAGATGTCAGGGGCTGCGGGCATGATACAGGAGATGTCAGGGGCTGCGGGCATGATACAGGAGATGTCAGGGGCTGCGGGCATGATACAGGAGATGTCAGGGGCTGCGGGCATGATACAGGAGATGTCAGGGGCTGCGGGCATGATGCAGGAGATGTCAGGGGCTGCGGGCATGATGCAGGAGATGTCAGGGGCTGCGGGCATGATACAGGAGATGTCAGGCGCTGCAGGCATGATACAGGAGATGTCACGGGCTGCGGGCATGATACAGGAGATGTCACGGGCTGTGGGCATGATACAGGAGATGTCAGGGGCTGCGGGCATGATACAGGAGATGTCAGGGGCTGTGGGCATGGTACAGGAGATGTCAGAGGCTGCGAGCATGATACAGGAGATGTCAGGGGCTGCGGGCATGATACAGGAGATGTCAGGGGCTGCGGGCATGATACAGGAGATGTCACGGGCTGTGGGCATGATACAGGAGATGTCAGGGGCTGTGGGCATGGTACAGGAGATGTCAGAGGCTGCGGGCATGATACAGGAGATGTCAGGGGCTGCGGGCATGATACAGGAGATGTCAGGGGCTGCGGGCATGATGCAGGAGATGTCAGGGGCTGTGGGCATTGTACAGGAGATGTCAGAGGCTGCGGGCATGATACAGGAGATGTCAGGGGCTGTGGGCATGATACAGGAGATGTCAGGGGCTGCGGGCATGATACAGGAGATGTCACGGGCTGTGGGCATGGTACAGGAGATGTCAGAGGCTGCAGGCATGATACAGGAGATGTCAGGGGCTGCGGGCATGATGCAGGAGATGTCAGGGGCTGCGGGCATGATACAGGAGATGTCACGGGCTGTGGGCATGATACAGGAGATGTCAGGGGCTGCGGGCATGATACAGGAGATGTCAGGGGCTGTGGGCATGGTACAGGAGATGTCAGAGGCTGCGGGCATGATACAGGAGATGTCAGGGGCTGCGGGCATGATACAGGAGATGTCAGGGGCTGTGAGCATGGTACAGGAGATGTCACGGGCTGTGGGCATGATACAGGAGATGTCAGGGGCTGCGGGCATGATACAGGAGATGTCAGGGGCTGCGGGCATGGTACAGGAGGAGATGTCAAGATGGCAGAGGCTGCGGGCATGGTACAGGAGATGTCAGGGGCTGCGGGCATGATACAGGAGATGTCAGGGGCTGCGGGCATGATGCAGGAGATGTCAGAGGCTGTGGGCATGGTACAGGAGGAGATGTCAAGATGGCAGAGGCTGCGGGCATGGTACAGGAGATGTCAGAGGCTTCTCCATTCCCCATCCGTTTAGCAGATTGGATGACAGTCAGACTGATCCATAGAGAGCAGCAGTCTGTGACTGTGTCCACTCTGCACAAGTGGAGCAGACACAGACCTGTCATCCACCTGTTTAGCAGGGATCAGTGAAGAGTTCCCCCACTGAGCAGGTGGATTTGCTTGGCAGAGTCTGCCCATGTGAAAGGGCTCTAAGGGAGAGCTCTGTGGACTGTAATGTAAAGGGAAACTGATGTAAGGGCCAGTTCACACCAGACGCAGTTCCGTACAGTTTTATGCGCATTTATTCTGCGCTAAAAATGCATGCACAGTGTTTTCCATGTATTCCAATGGCTGAAGTTGACACCATGCAGTCAGTTTCCGGTGCAGAAACTGTCCGAAAACTGACTGGAGCCAACAAGAGCCATTGAAATACATAGAAAACACTGTGCATGCATTTTGTGCATAAAAAAGCCCACGGAACTGCGTCTGGTGTGAACTGGCACAAAGAGGTATTCTTGGAATCCAGTGTGGGGTCAGAGTTGTGACAGAGATTGTAATAGGCAGGAACTCTGCTCATAACTGAAGCCCTGGCTGAGGAGGACACATTACTAGCTTTTCAATCAGCAGTGCGGGTAAGGCAGACACACAGCAGGAGATGTCCCGGTCTCTGCTCACCGGGCCCCACTCGGCTGCGGGCCCCATAGCGCCCGCGTGGGTCGCTATGGCGGTAGTTCCGCCACTGGCGCCCGGGCAATAGGAGATTATGGGGCCCCCCCGGGCAATAGGAAATTATGGGGCCCCCGGGCAATAGATTATGGGCCCCCAGGCAATAGGAGATTATGAGGCCACACAGTATACATACACACACGCATATACAGTATACATATAAAGTATACTCACAGGCCTTGTACACACGGCTGAATATATCCGCTGTGAACGGTCCCCGGACCGTTTACAGCGTATATTTACGCCGGGGTGTTTTGATCCGATGGCTGTACACACCATCGGATCAAATTCCCCGCCGGCGGACAGCGCAGTGATGCGGCGGTGACGTTGACGCCGCCACGTCACCGCACCAGGAAGTAAACACTTCCGCGCGCATGCGTCGGATCCATTCACAGGATACGACGCATGTGCGGCAAGATATGTCCGCTGGTTTGCCGTACTAACCAGCGGACATATCTGACGGCCAGCTATCCGGCGGAATTATTTCAAAGCATGCTTTGAAATTTTTCCGCCGGATGAATCCGGCAAAAAGCGTCCGTTTGCCCCTACAGACGAGGGGATTTTTCGGCTGAAATGGTCCGTCGGACCATGTTCAGCGGAAATATCCCCTCGTGTGTACAAGGCCACACAGTATACACACACACATACAGTATACACACACACATGGCAGCTGATAGAAATCATGGGGCCCCCAGTACAGCCTACCTGACAGGGCCCCCCTACAGCTCCACCCCTGGTCCCTCTTTCAGCCCCACACCTCGCCCCTCCCCAGACCCCGCCTTGAAATGAAGAGACATTCTTCCATGCCACCTACAAACACATTGAGGTTACAGTGCTATCACAAAAGAAAAAGAAAAAAACGTAAAAAGTAAAACGGGGGAGGATGTGGGTGTTGGAAATTAATTAGCTATCTGTTCAAGTTGCCCGGGCCCCCCTGCTGGCCGGGCCAAGTACAACAGGGCCAGTTGTACTGGCCTATCAGCGGCCCTGCATACACACACTGAGAAGGTACTGGAGAGGCGGGGCAGCCATAATCTTGAGATTTTTAGACCAAAATGATGTCAGTAAGGGACATTTCAGGGACAGATGTGAAAAAACACAGATTTGTACATACTGTCCCCGGTTTTACTGAGGCTGGCAACCCTGATGGGGCCCCCTAGTGGCATGGGGCCCTCGGGCAGTCCCCGAGTGCTTGAATGGTCAGTCCACCCCTGCTATTGACCCCATCCCTCAATCTGTGCAATTCATCACTACTTGTGTATATCCATATCTGTCCTTTATATATATGGGAGGTGTACCTTCTCACTGGAAGACGTCCTCGGCTCTTCTCCCTTCTATCACTCGGCTCCTTCTCTCTGTCACTTCTCCTTCGGCTTCAGATTTTTAATGTTTGATCGTCTTCAGTCATGAGATTTGCTTTCCGAGTCATTGAGAAACGAGACCTGTTCACACACGTAGCCCCGACCCCGTCCCTCACCACACTTTAAAATACTACAGACATGAAAAACCCCAACTGGAGACAAACACCAAATTCCTCTAAATCACTTCTGCTTCTTGTTGAACATATTTAAGCGTCTGTGCATATTTTATATATATATGAGAAAAAAGGCTTACAGGATTGTTGTTAATCATTTCAATACCGGCACTTTTACCCCCCTTCCTGCCCATGGCAATTTCCAGCTTTCAGCGCTGAATGACAATTGCGCGGTCATGCTACACTGTACCCAAATTACATTTTTTATAAAAAAAAAATTCGCACAGAGCTTTTTTTGGGTACCATTTAATCACCACTAGGTTTTTTATTTTTCTGCTTAAAAATGTTTAAAAAGACTGAACATGAAAAAGAATCAATTTCTTTGGTTTCTGTTATAAAATGTTGCAAATAAATGATCCTTCTTCATAAATTTAGGCCAAAATGTATTCTGCTAACAGGGGGCGGACTGACAACTCATGGGGCCCCCGGGCAATAGAAGATTATGGGGCCCCCGGGCTTACAGATTGCCACCAAGCCAGGAGGCAGTACAGAGGCGGGGCAGCTAAAATCTCGGGATTCTCACCTCAAAAGCATGTCAGTTTCAGACATATCAGGGACAGGTTTAAAAAAAAATGATTTTTACATGCTGTCTCTGGTTTTAATGAGCCTGGCATCCCTGATGGGGCCCCCTAGTGGCATGGGGCCCTCGGGCAGTGCCCGAGTGACTCAATGGTCAGTCTGCCCATGTCTGCTACATTTCTTTGACAAAAATAAGTTATAGAATCCACAACAGGGCTTTTTTTTTCAGCGGGGACGTGGGGGAACTCAATTCCGGCACCTTCAGCACCAACTGTATGTAATAGCAAGGGGTGTGCTGGAGGGTCTATTGGTTCTGTCTGCTGGGGGATGTATGGTCACTGGTGGGGGTGGGGTGGATCTTTTTTTGCTGAGGGTGGTATTTGTGGATGGTCCATTGTTTCTGTGTGGGAGGTCTATTGTGCGGAGAACTATTGTTGCTGGGGTGGGGTCTATTGTTGCTGGGGGGAACTATTGTGACTGGGGTGGGGACCATTGTTGCTGGGGGGGAGTCTATTATTGTGTAAGGCAGGGGTCTCCAAACATTCAAACAAAGGGCCGGTTTATTGTCCTTCAGACTCTAGGAGGGCCGGACTTGGCCAGCGGGAGTGAACATTTTCCTGGCATCAGTGAGAGTAAACATCTGGTATCAGGGGGAGAAATAGTGCCCCATTGCTGGTATCATAGGGAGGAATAGTGTCTCATTAGTGGTGTCATAGGGAGAAATAGTGCCCCATTGCTGGTATCATAGGGAGGAATAGTGCCTCATTAGTGGTGTCATAGGGAGGAATAGTGCCCCATTAGTGGTGTCAGTGGGAGAAATGGTGCTCCATTGTCGGTCTCAGATGGCAGAATAGTGTCTTGTATCAGTGGGAGGGAGAGTGCTCCAAGGGCTGGATAAAGGCAAGCAAAGGGCCGCATCTGGCCCTCAGCCTGCAGTTTGGAGACCACTGGTATAAGGGATCTATTGTTGCTGGGGTGGGGGTCTATTATTTGATGGGAGGGGAATCTATTGTTGCTTGGAAGGATCTATTATTACTGGGGTGGGGTCTATTTTCGCTGGCTCCGGTGCATCTATTTTTACTGCTTTTCTCGTTATTGGACAAGAACAAATTACATACAAATTATTTAGCAAATGATACTTGGGGCAGTACTGGGGGGTGGGTAGGGGGCGGAATCAAGGGATGGTGCTTGGAGGTGGGTAGGGGGGGAGACAAGGGGGTGGGACTCAGAAGGGGGGGAGTTCCTGCACCTATTCTCTGAGAAAAAAAGCCCTGGTCCACAAACTATGTGATATAATGTATATCTGAAAATCGATCAATCACCGTTGTACTGACAGCCGATCTCATTTCTTGAGGACTGAAAATCCCAGGACAGAACAAAAAAACAAAACAAATTGATGCCTTTTTGGAAAGTAGAAAGTCCAAGGTATTTAGTAAGAGGCATGGTGAGTTTTTTTGAAGTTTTAATTGTTTTTTTTGTCACAATTTTGGAGAAAATTAAGAAATAAAAAAAAAAAAAACACACATATAGCATATACTCCAATGATCTGACCTCAGACCTTCTCTTCAGTCTTGCACAGTTGTACCGGCTCCTCTCCTGTACTGAAGTGGCTTAATCTGTGAAGTTGCCAAATTAAAATGTGCATTGAGATCGGCTTGCCGACCTTTCAGAAGTAAAGCAAACGTAGAAGGAATGTGACCACGGTTTTCTGCATTCCGATGATTTTGGTTCCTTGGAGGGGTGGACTTTCCTTGACAGGATGTATTTGCATGCAGACCACCCTCATAGACAATTCCCATATGTAACGCCGAGCCTCCATGACAAAATAAAATGACACCACATAGCTTATTGCTTTTCATTTGTAGGGCTACCACCGAAGGGGCCTTACTGGATTTTTCACAGGTTCCTTCCCAAACCAGAGAAAGACAGCCAGGCACATGGCAATCGCCCATCCACTCTGGCTCAATGAGCAGTCTAGGTGTGTTATTTTTTTAAATGTATTTGCTGGTAGATTTTGGGATAGGGTTCTAGGCTGACCCCAGAAAGGTAAGTGCCGTGCGGGGGGGGGGGGGGGGGGCAATCTGACAGCATTTTACAGGGCACAGTGGAGACAATTGATGGACACAGTGGCAATAATTGATGGGCACAGTGGTGACAATTGATGGCACAGTGGTAAGAATTGATGGCACAGTATCTGCGTTTGATGGCATGGCACAGTGGCTGCGTTTGGCATGGCACAGTGGAGACAATTGATGGGCACAGTGGTGACAATTGATGGCACAGTGATAACAATTTTTGATGGCATGGCACAGTGGTGACAATTGATGGACACAGTGGCGACAATTTATGGCACAGTGATGACAATTGATGGCACAGTGGCTGCGTTTGATGGCATGGCACAGTGGTGACAATTAATTGGCACAGTGGCGACAATTGATGGCACAGTGGCTGCATTTGATATCATGGCACAGTGGTGACAATTGATGGACACAGTGGCGATAAATGATGGCACAGTGGCTGCGTTTAATGGCATGGCACAATGGCTGCATTTGATAACATGGCACAGTGGTGACAGTTGATGGCACAGTGGCTGCATTTGATGGCACACTGGCTGCATTTGATGGCACAGTGGTGACAATTCATGGCACAGTGGCTGCATTTGATGGCACAGTGGCTGCATTTGATGGCACAGTGAGGCTGCAATTCTTTTTTTTTTTGCCCTCCCCCAAAAAATGTGGGCACCAGCCGCCACTGATCCCCAGTGCTGGGAAGGGGAAGAACAGTACCTGGATGGGGCGACCCAGCACCCAGTCAAAGCACTTTAGGACAGGAGAAGGACCGGCTGACTCCTGAGTGGGACGGCGTGGCTCAGGGGAAAGTGTCACCAACCACTGAGTGATGGGAGGTAGAGATGATCCCATGGAGATGCAGCAGAAACCTCAGGTACATGAGAATGATAATGAACTGACTTACCCAGTGACTGGTGGGGACCGGATGGCAGCATTGACACCTAGTAGGGACTGGCATGCAGTGAATAGAACCCCCCAGAGTTGGAGAAAGAAAGTGTGGGTGCTGGAGGAGGAAGATTAATGGCCGGGTCAAGTGTCCCCTCAGGTAAATAAAAAACATATGCGAGCAGGGAGTCCTAACCCAGTGCAGCATGGAGAGGACTGGTCTCTAGGGCCATGGGGGGGGGGGGGCGCAGAGGGCATAGACTTGGATATCAGAGAGCTCCTTAGGGACCTTCCCACCAAGACAGACATTCAGCAGCTTATTTCTGCTGTAGAGCAATCATGCCAGCAAGCGGCGGAGAGCCTCAGAGAGGACACACGTGCACTGGGACATTGGAGAACGGTCATGAGGCAATGATCCAGGTGGTAGAAGACATCAAGGACACCACAAAATATCATGATCAGGTTTTAAACACTTCTAAAGATCAATTGGATGACTATGAAAATAGGGACCGCAGACAAAATATTCGCATAAGAGGTTTACCAGAAATAATTCAGACATCCAAATTACTCCCTACAGTCCAAGAGACATTTTTCCAGATAATGGGGAGCTCAGGACCAGAGGGTGTTGAGATTGATCGAGTACATCGCGTTCCATCTTATATTATACAGAACGCAGAAAGACCAAGGGACGTTATATGTAAACTATATACATTTACGGCAAAAGAATCTATCATGAAAAATGCTGGCGGGAAAACAGAAATTATCTTTAATGGAGTAAATTTATCTTTATCCGGATTTGTCACGTCGGACACTGATGCAGCGAAGGGCTGTCCAGCCATTGCTCGAATCCTTATGTACTGTGGAGGTCAATTACCATTTTAGCCTGACGACCTCACGGAATGGGAAGACAGCAACCCTCCATACCAAAGATGACTTACAGTCGTTCACAGAAACATAAGATCTCTCTCCCACTGACTTTGTAAATTGGAGAACAAGATTTTTTTGGAAATCATCTACAGGAGCCACACTGGGCCAGAGATTCTGTCAGCTCTCCAGGGGCAGACCCAGCGGTGGTTGACGCCATGCCAGCTTCAGCCAGGAATGATTTTATCTGTGACAATGGCACCAACCTCCTCTCCGCACTCTGACAGGGACACTTGACCCATGTTCCCCGTTTGGCTCACGTCCTGAATTTGGTGGTACATCGGTTCTTGAGCAGGTACCCAGGCTTACAGGATATCCTGAGGCAGGCCAGGAGATGTGGTCATTTTGGTCATATAATGCCAGTGCTCGGCTAGCTGACCTGCAAAAGGAATGCAACCTGCCCAAGAACAGACTCATTTGTGACATCAGGTGGAACTCAACGTTGGCAATGCTGCAGTGGCTACACACGCAGCAGAGGGCCATCAATGAGTACCTGTGTGTGTGGCACCAGGACAGTGTCAGGGGAGCTTGGCTTTTTTTCACCACGCCAGTGGCTACTGATCAAGGATGCATGCACTGTCCTATCACCATTTGAGAAGGCCATAAGGATGGTGAGCAGTGACAGTGCATGCATCAGTGATACTGTTTCTATTGTCTTCCTGTTGGAGCACACGCTACGTGGAATAATGGACAAGGCACTTGAGGCAGAACAGAGGGAGGAAGAGGAGGACTTCCTTACCTCTCAAGGCCCCCTTTATCCAGATAGTATTCCTGCGGGTGTGCTGATTACACAGGAAGAGGAGGAGGAAGAGGAGTATTGTGTGAGCATGGAAGTGGAGCATAACACTCAGCATCAGCAGCAGTCTTCAAGGGATCGTTTTCAGACCCCAGAAACCCATGGACTTGTATGTGGCTGGGAGGAGGCGGCTGCAGATCATGTGATCCTTAGTGACCCAGAGGACTCTAGATCTAATGCCTTAGCAAACTTACGCTGCATGGCCTCCCTGATCCTGCAAAGCCTGTGAAAGGACCCTAGGATTCATGGTATCAAGGAGAGGAATCATTACTGGCTGGCAACCCTTCTTGATCCACGTTACAAGGGTAAAGTTGCAGAACTTATCCAGCCTTTGCAAAGGGAGCAGAGGATGAACCATCTTCGGTAGGCCTTGCAGAAAGGTTTGTGCAATGTGCTTCCAGAGCCTGGGAGGTTACAATTTCCTGGTGCTGGACAACGTGTTGCTAAGGCTTCGTTCAGTCACAGAAAGAGCGATGGAGAAGGTGGCCGTCTGAGCGATGCCTTGAGACAATTCTTCAGTCCGCAGCCCCAAGGTCTGATTGGTTCCAGCAACCACTGCCAGCATCTGAATTACATGGTGCAAGAATACCTAGGGGCAAAATCCGACTTGGAGACCTTTCAAACAGAAAATCCACTGGGTTACTGGGTCTTGAGGGTGGACCCCTTGCCAGAGGTTGCACAATATGCAATTGAGCTACTGGCCTGTTCTGCATCCAGCGTTCTTTCTAAACGCACATTCAGTGCTGCTGGAGGCTTTTTAACCGATCACAGGGTGTGCCTGTCCACAGACTCTGATGATCGGCTCACATTCATAAAAATGAATCAGTCTTGGATCACCAGCTACCAAGCACCTGATGCTGATGTAACCAATAGATTTTTTCTATGGATGTGGGATCCCTTATAGACTGCCTATGCTGAGTGCCTATTCTGTTATGCTGAGTGACAATACTATTCTTCCTCAATGTTCATATTTATGCTTCTAAGAATATTTTTGTTTCTGGGCACCACCACCACTGTCCAAGGCCCAATTTTTCTGCCCCTGTTTAACAGGGGGCGTGTAATTACAATTTTTGCTGTAATATTTCACAGCAGGGCCCTTCTTGCTCTCCAACTAGAGTATCTGTGAGGGGTTGCAGTGTTGTGGCACCACCACTGGGGAAGAGCTTTATGTTCGAGTTGAACATGATTTCGATTCGAACATTGGCTGTTTGCCCGTTTGGCGAACAGCGAACAATTTAAGGTGTTCCCAGCCGCAGATCACTTTTAAAAGTCTATGGGAGAAATCAAAAGAGTTAATTTTAAAGGTTAATATGCAAGTTATTGTCATAAGAAGTGTTTGGGGCCCCGGGTCCTGCCCCAGGGGACATGAATCAATGCAAAAAAAAAAAGACTTTTTTTCCGAGAGCAGTGATTTTAATAATGCTTAAAGTGAAACAATAAAAGTGAAATATTTCTTTAAGGCCTCGTACACACGATGGAATTTTAGCCGAAAAATCTGCTCGTCTGTAGGGGCAAGCGGACGGTTTTGGACTGATTTCTCCAGTGGAAAATTTCCAAAGCATTCTTTGAAACTTTTCCGCCGGACATATGTCCATCGGATATGTCCGCTGGTCAGTACACTCACCAGCATACATATCCTCCCGCACAGGCGTCGTATGGATGCGACGCATGCGTGAAAGTTGTTTACTTCCTGGTGCGGTGACGTGGCGGCGTCACCGCGCTGTCTGCCAGCGGGGATTTTGATCCGATGGTGTGTACACGCCATCGGACCAAAATAGCCCGGCGGACATATCCGATGAAAACGGTCCGAGGACCGTTTGCATCGGATATGTCCGTCCGTGTGTACGAGGCCTATGTTTCGTACCTGGGGTGTGTGTATATTATGCCTGTAAAGTAGTGCATGTTTCCCGTGTTTAGAACTGTCCCTGCACAAAGTGTCATTTCTAAAGAAAAAAAAGTCATTTAAAACTACTTGAGTCTATTCATGAATTGTCCCCGCAATACAGATCAAAGTCATTGAAAAAAACGGCAGGGGTCCCCCAAGTCCTTTGCCAGGCCCTTTGGGTCTGGTATGAAAATTAAGGGGAACCCCGAACCAAAAAAAAAAAATGGCATGGAGTCCCCCCAAAAATACATTCCAGACCCTTCACGTCTGGTATAGATTTTATGGGAACCTTGCACCAAAAAAAAATGGCGTGGGGCCCCCCAAAAATCCATACTAGACCATTATTTGAGAATGCAACCTGGCAGGCCGCAAGATAAGAGTGGGGACGATAGAGCGCCCCCCTCCTGAACCATACCAGGCCACATGCCCTCAACATAGCGAGGATGTCCCTATGTTGATGGGGACAAGGGCCTCATCCCCATAACCCTTGCCCGGTGGTTGTGGGGGTCTGCGGGTGGGGGGCTAATCAGAATCTGGAAGCCCCTTTAACAAAGGGGACCCCCAGATTCCAGCCCCCCTATGTGAATTGGTAACAGGGTACATTGTACCCCTACCATTTCACAAAGAAAGTGTAAAAAATTGTAAAAAAAAAAACACACAGACACAGTTGGGATAAGTCCTTTATTAACCACTTCGGGTCTGCGCTATTGACAGAATACTTCAACAGCGTGGACCTGAGGCGCCGGGGTCACGTCTTTGGACGTGATTTACTTGTAATTCCCCGCGTGCCACAGGGTGGCGCGCGGCGGGGAAAAACAGTCCCGACGCATCACCGAGGATTCGATGCGTGTACCCGGCGGCCGCGATGTCCGTCAGGTACACACGATCGTCGGTGACAGAGCAGGGACGTGGAGCTCTGTGTGTAAACGTAAACGTCCTGTCAGGGAGAGGTGACAGATGCTGTTTCTCTTGTACATAGGGAGACAGCATCGGTCACCTCCCCCAGTCACCCCCCTCCCCCCACACAGTTAGAACACACCCAGGCAATACATTTAACCCCTTCCTCACCCCCTAGTGTTAACCCCTTCAATGCCAGTCACATTTATACAGTAATTAGTGCATATTTATAGCACTGGTCGCTGTATAAATGTGAATGGCGCCAAAAATGTGTCAAAAGTGTCCGATGTGTCCGCCGCAATATCGCAGTCCCAATAAAAATCGCAGATCGCCGCCATTGGGATATTTATTATAGCAACAAGTAAAAAATATATATATATATTCCAGAAATGTAATCCAGTCTCTATCTCCTGCGGTGATCCGATGTCAAGCAATGCTGCAGTCTCCATTCTCCACTTTGCATGAAACCCCCATGACGTGAGAGGGGGCAGTGTCACCCATCCACATCATAGGGTAAGACCGGCTTTCACCGGCGGATTCCCCTTATACCCTTTGACTTGGGTGGGTGACCCCACCTTGTGACGTCACAGGACAGGGTCACTCGTCCACATCATTTGGTAACCCCTGGCTTTCCCCTGTAGACACAGCCCTCAATTTCCATCTCTGCAACCTCAGCTGCACAGAATGGACAGGAATAGCTCTGTACAGTTGACTATGCCTCATCTATGAATTAAAGAAAAAAGAGTGAATGATCGGTAGCGATCACTATCTTTATTTATTTAGACAAGGAAGGGGCCGGTGAATGTGTTGCACATTTACCGGCTCCCTCCCTACTCTCCATCCTCACAGATTCCGGGCAGCATCCAGCAGGAGGTGGAAGAAGGAAACCCAGAAGTGCTATGCGGTGGCCAAGAAGCACACATGGGCCCTGGGAAACAGGACAGGGATCAGGAGGCGGCGGGGTGGCATGTGGAAGAACCGATGCCCTCCATTTCCTTCTTGCAGTCACTCAATATCTGTGGGAGAGAGGGGGAGAAGCGGGCGTTCAGTGGCTGCATTAAGGGATTGGTTCCTCTACATGCCACCACCCCTTCCATCCAGGTGTACATGGGTGCACAACAGGCCCTCTGGAGCATGGGCCGGGGCACAATCGCCCCGGCCCATGGATGCATATAGGCAGCCACCTATATGCATACAGCCAGCGGGAACTAGTTAATGAGGGAAGCAGAAAGGATAGTTCAGTTCTAGTGGGGTATAGGAGGGATTTTCCACATCCCTGATATGACCCACAGAACAAAAAGAGACCCTCTGGTGAGACTTTGTAGGACAATGACTCCAAACAAGCGTATGCAAATTAGATAAGTAAAAAATATATAATTTTAATAATACAAAATATAAAATGAGACAGAGAAAACTGTATCAAACAATTGGCACATATACAAAGTATATAAAAAATGCGTAACATAATAATCACAACTAATATTTAGAATCACTTTTGTACTAATGAACAGAGTGATACCCAACGTGTTTCAATCGTTAATCCTCTTCATCAGGGGAAAGTGGAAGGAGTATTTATGATATCTACAATTTATAAAGCAAAAAAAAAGAATCAATATAAAAAATAATAATAACCAAAAGTATATATGTGCGTAAGGTTAAACAGAAGTAACTATATAGGCAAACAATCATTTCATTGAATAAAGCCAGTATCTACTGACCATGTACAAGCAGGTATCTTGCTACGTCACATCAAGAATTAAAAGCAAGGAGATATGGCTCTGCTGACCCTGGACTGTCCAGAAGGGTCAGAGATAAGGGTGGCCACCCCACTGACGACCAAAAGGGGGGGGGGGCGAAGGAGAAAAACCCCACCCACCAAAGAACCCGCACCAAAAAGGAGTCAGAAGAATAACACGTGGGACCAGCTGGACCAATCCCGGTATCGTGAGCGGTATATATTTCCGCATCCGATTGCTGGCACTCAGAGAGGCATGCGGCATCTCCATGAGTGACAGTGTCCAGCTAGTCGGTAAGCTACTTTATTCACATTACTTACTCTCTTTTCAGCCAGCTGACTATACTCCCCTGCCTTTTTAACTAAATGGTCTCATATACTTTCTAATACTTCTTTTATACAACAGACAATATTTCAGTTTCAACACCTTGGGTATAAGTGGAAACTTTGGAGGTAACCCCGATCTGTTTCATTTCATTTTTATTTTCAGTCCCCTTCCCACTTACCACCGCCTACACTCCCATTGTCAGTCACCTTGGATTTTAGTCACTTCCCACTCCCTTTTTCCACGCTCTTCCACTTGACCCTTTCCCACTGTCACTACGTCACCCTACCCCCTTGTTTTACTGTCACTACCTTTCACTCCCCTTTTGTCTTCCACTACTTCTCACATCCCCCACGTACCCCTCACTCCCTTTTCCCCCCTCACTTTCTTCCACCTCTCTTCCTCCTCCTTCCCCCTTCTCCCCTTTTCTTTCCACCTCCTTATTCACATTTTCACTTTTCTTGTCCCTTCCCATTTATCACTTTTTATTCCCTCACTCACATTCCATCCTAGCTCCACTGTCCCTCACGCTCCACCTTCTAGCTTTCTTCTCACTCCATCACTCCTCCTTTTTCCTTCCCCGGTCTCACCTGTTTCACACTTCCTTAGTCTTTGCACCATTCACTTTACGTTTCATTTATTCTACCATTTCTTCACTCACCACTATTTTCATCACTACTTTTCTCCTATTTGTACCTAATTTCTATTCTCCATTCCCTATCCCCACGTGCACTCACTTTCCCCTCCCCCCTCCTTCACTTTCAGCACCAGTTTCCAATTCCCACTCCATCCTACCATCATTTCCCCTTCTGTTCCACTATCACGTTTTTCTCCTCACCCTGTTCCACCTCCCAGTCCATCCCACCTGTTTTACCTCCCCAACCCTCTTCACCAGTTTCCAATTTCCACTCCATCCTACCATAATTTCCCCTTCTGTTCCACCATCACGTTTTTCTTCTCACCCTGTTCCACCTCCCAGTCCATCCCACCTGTTTTACCTCCCCAACCCTTTTCACTCCCGTTTGTTTCCCACCCTGTACCTCCATTATCCCACTTTTTCATGTACTCATACCTAACTAGTGGCCATTTTATGACATTAACCACTTTACTCAATTCCAGGACTTCCCTCCTTTACTTTTTGAACCCCATTTTTCTTTATCCTTCTGGTCCACCTGAACGCCACCCGTCTTGTCTGGTGCTTCCTCGCAAGTGGCTGAGGGCCACTCTTGGGCGGTCACGTTGGGGACTGGGCAAGTCCGGGGGACTGGTCGGGAGTATCGTCGGCCTGCACTTCACGCCTGCATCGGACCACAACTGGATGCCCCATAACTTAAATTTCTAGGTAAATATATGTTGCTGTTGATGATGATATTTTGATTACTGTGGGAGGGAGAAGGAAAGCCCCTCTCCCCTCAACATACTATACTGATGTTGCTCTCTGTGTATATACTCTTCCCTGTGGCTCTGGGAGTCGGTGTATCCCCCCTCTGTCGTTCCCCCGTTTCCAAGGGGACAGACCCCACAGGGAGGACACAGAGACAAACCAAGAATTCCTGTACACACTTATTGTAATATCTCACCGAAACTACCTGGCACTTAGTGAGATTCCCCGTATGGGTACAGCGGTAACTCAGATATGACCACAAGTTCACTCTCAGAATCACAGAAAGTTTAGGGTTAAATCATCATGCCCACTGTATACAGAATCATAAGCCGGAGTATAAGTAAATAGAAAGGAAGTCTCCGCGGTGCACAGGTTTAGATATAGCACATTAGGACGGAGTTAATAAACGTAATAATCTATGGTGTAATGTTGCTTCACATTAACCTAGAGACAACTTAATGAGGAACTAGTATGGCACAAGATAGAGAACTAAGGAGTTATTAGCTGAATAACATAAGACTATACTTATGAATGGAAAGTCCATCAGTAGGGAAATACTTGCGGTTTAAGCAGTCATCTGAGGGGAATTCAAGAGGGAAAGGAGCAGGCAGTCTTCATTCAAAATAGGTGCTACAGGACTTGCAGGGCTGGAGGTAAGGAGAACTGGAAGCCTGGGCTGAGCGGTCTGTGTTGATCCAGCCTTGTCCTGGGTATAAGGTCTCAGGGGGGTAGCGTCCGTCTAAGGAGTTCTCTTGGGAGATTGCTGGGGTGCAGCAGGACGGTGGGTGTCTGTGCACAATAACAGAACACCCATCCGTCATGTCCGGAGGTTTAAATACCCGGAACTCGCGGGCAAAAGGAAAGTGTGCTTGGCGCACTTCCGCGTTCCATGCTGGAACGCAAACTCCGCGCACCGGAAGTGACGCGGAGGTATGTGAAGATGGAGCGCAGCCGTTCGTTATAGAAACGGCTGCGCTAGAGGGGTGGTAATAGGGAATCCTATTACATACTCCCCTCCTCAGGGGAACTTCTACAGAGCAGGTAACAGGACCGGGTCTGTTAGGATATCTAAGATGAAATTGTTTTATTAAACGTGGAGCATGTATATTGGAAGAATTTTCCCAAGA
This sequence comes from Rana kukunoris, assembly GCA_029574335.1. Taxonomy (NCBI): domain Eukaryota; kingdom Metazoa; phylum Chordata; class Amphibia; order Anura; family Ranidae; genus Rana; species Rana kukunoris. Next base: position 614,586,142 of record CM056050.1, on the reverse strand, counting down.
ATCATCAGATTGATCATAGCCTTTCCAACGTATGAGGTATTGAAGGTTGGAAGCTCTTTTCCTAGAGTCTAAAATTTTATCAATCACATATTCGGTCTCTCCGAGAACCTGTACAGGAGGTGGAGGAAGTGTCTTCCGGTTAGGAAAAGGGTTAGGAATGTATGGTTTGATGAGTGACACATGAAAGGAAGGATGTATTTTCCAGTCCCGTGGTAAGGTAAGTTTGACAGCATTAGGATTAATGATGTGAGATATTGGGAATGGTCCCGTGAATTGAGTCCCAAGTTTCTTGGATGGAATTTTAAGATGGAGATTACGTGTGGAGAGCCAAACTAGATCCCCCACTTTGTATACTGGTGGTGTAGATCGGTGAGAGTCAAAATATTTCTTTTGTCTTGATTTCGCAAGCTTTAGGTTGGTGCGGAGGAGATCGAGTGTCTCTTTTATGATAGAGAGATAATCTGTAACTGCGGGTACAGTATTCGGAAGGAATGTGGAGGGTAGGCTGTTGGGGTGAAACCCATAGTTAGCAAAAAATGGTGAAAAGCCGGAAGAGGCACTAGTGGAGTTGTTGTAGGCATATTCAGCTAAAGAGAGTAATGGGTTCCAGTCGTCTTGAAGATAACTACAATAACAGCGGAGGTATTGCTCCAGAATTTGGTTAACACGTTCCGTTTGCCCATTTGTCTGGGGATGGTAAGCAGTTGATAGTCGATGGTCTATCTGTAGCGAGGCAATGAGGGCTCTCCAGAATTTGGAGATAAACTGAGATCCGCGATCCGAGATGATGTGGGAAGGTAGGCCATGTAGTTTAAGGACGGTATCAATAAATGCCTTTGCTGTCTCTGAAGAGGTTGGTAATTTTTTTAATGGGGTGAAGTGGGCCATTTTTGTTAAGAGGTCTACCGTAACCATGATGGTATTAGTACCATTGGACCTAGGGAGATCTACAATGAAGTCAATGGAGACTACTTCCCAGGGTCTATTTGGCACTGGAAGAGGAATCAATAACCCGGATGGTGGTTTCCTAGATAGTTTGTTTCGAGCACAAGTGTCACAGGAATTTACATATTGATGTACAAACTTTGAGAGAGAAGGCCACCAGTAATTTCTCTTGACAATATGAATGGTATTAGTGATTCCAGGATGGCCTGCCAAAGGGGAGTCATGAAGAAGTTTGAGTAAAGGAATCTGTAGATTGGGAGGTACATAGATCTTATTATGATATGTATAAATTCCATCTGGTTGTTTGATAAGTCCTTGTGGAAGGTTAGGAGTCTGTGTGGAGAAGGCCTGGGAAAGTAGCTGTCTAAATGAAGTGGTATTGCCAATGAAGCGATGAGGAGGAATGATAGAAACGGGTGGTCTCTCGGTGAACTGATCATCATGCATTCGTGAAAGAGAGTCTGCTTTAATGTTTTGTGAGGCAGGTCGATAGGTGATGGAGAAGTCGAATCTGTCAAAGAAGAGAGACCATCTAACCTGACGAGCAGATAGAGTCTTACATGATTTGAGATGCTGTAAGTTACGGTGGTCAGTAAGTACAATTATAGGATGGGTTGAGCCTTCAAGTAGATGTCTCCAATTTTCTAGAGCATCCTTAATAGCTAAGAGTTCCTTTTCCCCTATGGGGTAATTCCTTTCAGCTTGGGATAATGTTCTGGAATAGAAAGCCACAGGATGCAAGGGCTCGGAGAGAGTTGGCTGTTGGGAAAGGACTGCTCCTAAGGCGTAATGGGAAGCATCAACTTCTAAAGTGTAATGGTACAAGGGATTAGGAAGTTGAAGTACTGGAGCTGAGGAGAAACAATGCTTCAAGGTGGAAAAAGAAGTTTGTGCTTCGGGAGTCCAAGTGAACGATGTTTTCGAGCTAGTAAGGGCATTCAAAGGTTTAACTATCGCAGAGAAATCTTTAATAAACTTGCGATAATAATTTGAGAAACCTAGGAAGCGTTGGAGAGCTTTTCTTGAAGTTGGAATAGGCCAGGAGATAATAGAGTCCACCTTGGAATGGTCCATCTGTATACCCTGAGGGGTGATCTGATAGCCTAAGAAGGTGATAGTGGTTTGACTGAAAAGGCATTTCTCCAACTTTGCGTATAGAGAATGAGTTCTGAGTCTAGTTAAAACCCAGCGGACATGTTTGATATGAAGCTCAAGGGAGTCTGAGTAAATTAGTATATCGTCCAGGTAGATTACCACGCAGATGTCGAGCAAATCTCTAAATATATCATTTATGAACCACTGGAAGGTGGCCGGCGCGTTGCACAGGCCAAAAGGCATTACAGTGTATTCATATAACCCGTACCTGGTCTTAAAGGCAGTCTTCCACTCGTCACCAGGACGAATCCTGATTAAATTGTACGCACCTCGGAGGTCCAATTTTGTGAAGATCGTTGAAGATTGGAGGCGCTCTAGGAGTTCGGGGATGAGTGGTAACGGATAGCGGTTTTTTATGGTAATTTTGTTTAAGTTTCGATAGTCGATGATGGGACGGAGAGAACCATCCTTGTTTTTGACAAAAAACATAGCGGAAGAGGCAGGTGAGGTGGAAGGTCTAATGAAACCTCTTTTTAGATTCTCATCAATGTACTCCTTCAGGTGAGAAAGTTCGGGTTGTGATAGTGGATAAATGTGAGCAGTTGGGATAGTACTATCCGGTATAAGATCAATTGGGCAGTCATAAATTCTATGAGGGGGAAGTCTATCTGAGTTACTCTTACTGAATACGTCACTGAAGTCAAGGAGGTAATCCGGGAGGACTTGGTTTTGCTGCTGGAGGCACATCAATGGGAAGGTGGTGTAGCAATTATTTTTACAATGTAAGGAATCCAAACTAAGAGACAAATTGGCCCATATAAAGGTTGGCTGATGCAATAACAACCATGGGAGACCAAGGACAACTGGGAACAGAGGGGAAGGAATGATATCAAAAACTAGGGTTTCTACATGGTTGTTGCAAGATGTAACCAGAATAGGAGTGGTTTGGGACAAAATGGGACCTGAAATGGAGGTAGAACCATCTATGAAGGTGACAGAAAGTGGAAATTGCTTTGGTTCAGAGGGAATCTTGTTTGAGTTTACAATCTCCAAATCAATAAAATTTCCGCAGGCTCCTGTATCAACCATGGCATCAATGGTCGTTTTACTGTGTTCCCACTGTAAGACAAGAGTAATGAAAATGAATTGATTAGAAGGAGAATGAGGGTGTTTGGTATAATAGATGTTGGAGATAATACCTTCATTATTCTTCTTGAGAACGGGGCAAGTGGATACTATATGATCTGGAGATGAGCAATAGAGACAGAGGTTCTGGGCTCTGCGACGTTGTTTTTCTGCGGGAGAAAGAGGCCCTTTAATAGTTCCGAGTTCCATAGGAACCACCTTAGGTGAGGTATTGAACCTTTTGAGGGGTGAGACGGGGAAGGAGCTAGCACGTTCCGCTTTTCTTTCTCTTAGTCGACGATCAATAGTGAGTGATAATTGCATTAAATCTTCCAGAGAGGAGGGGAGCTCTATGCGAGCAATCTCATCTTTCATGCCCTCAGAGAGGCCAATACGGAATTGGTTACGTAATGCGATATCAGTCCATTGAGTATCCCTGCACCAACACTTGAATTCTGATATATATTCCTCTACAGGTCTCTTCCCTTGTGTGAGGTTTCTAATAGTATTTTCAGCAGTTAATTGTTTATTTGGGTCCTCGTATAGGAGGGACATTTCATCTAAGAAACTATTAAATGATCCTAGAAGGTCTCCATGCTCTTCAATATATGCGTCTGCCCAGACCCTGGGTTCTCCTTTGAGATAAGAAACCATAGTAAGAATCTTCACCCTATCTGAGTAATAAGTACGTGGGCGTAGTTCATACATAAGCCGACAGGAGCTGACGAACTGGCGGAAAAGTTTTCGGTTCCCAGAGAAAGGTTCGGGGGGGCAAACCTTTGGTTCAGGCCTATCACGGTGTTGGGCAACAGCTTGATTCCGCATTACTTCATTTTCTAGGCGGAGTTCATTCATGGAGGCAGTAAGGGTCTCTACTCTTTGTGATAGGGCAACTAAGTGGTTAGCGAGATCTCCTGGATCCATCAAAAAAAAATTTTTTTTCTTCCTTTTTTTTTATATATTGGGTTCTGTTATTATGTAATATCTCACCGAAACTACCTGGCACTTAGTGAGATTCCCCGTATGGGTACAGCGGTAACTCAGATATGACCACAAGTTCACTCTCAGAATCACAGAAAGTTTAGGGTTAAATCATCATGCCCACTGTATACAGAATCATAAGCCGGAGTATAAGTAAATAGAAAGGAAGTCTCCGCGGTGCACAGGTTTAGATATAGCACATTAGGACGGAGTTAATAAACGTAATAATCTATGGTGTAATGTTGCTTCACATTAACCTAGAGACAACTTAATGAGGAACTAGTATGGCACAAGATAGAGAACTAAGGAGTTATTAGCTGAATAACATAAGACTATACTTATGAATGGAAAGTCCATCAGTAGGGAAATACTTGCGGTTTAAGCAGTCATCTGAGGGGAATTCAAGAGGGAAAGGAGCAGGCAGTCTTCATTCAAAATAGGTGCTACAGGACTTGCAGGGCTGGAGGTAAGGAGAACTGGAAGCCTGGGCTGAGCGGTCTGTGTTGATCCAGCCTTGTCCTGGGTATAAGGTCTCAGGGGGGTAGCGTCCGTCTAAGGAGTTCTCTTGGGAGATTGCTGGGGTGCAGCAGGACGGTGGGTGTCTGTGCACAATAACAGAACACCCATCCGTCATGTCCGGAGGTTTAAATACCCGGAACTCGCGGGCAAAAGGAAAGTGTGCTTGGCGCACTTCCGCGTTCCATGCTGGAACGCAAACTCCGCGCACCGGAAGTGACGCGGAGGTATGTGAAGATGGAGCGCAGCCGTTCGTTATAGAAACGGCTGCGCTAGAGGGGTGGTAATAGGGAATCCTATTACACTTATTTACATTATTAAATCTCTTTCAGCCACAATCCTCTGAAGAAGACCGAATGGTCGAAACGCGTTAGGAATATACACCTGCCTGCCACTATTCAGGCCATGTATTTCATTATTTATCTGGAAATGTTATGGTTGTTTTAATCAATTTTGTTACTCTGCCGCAACTCATTCCTTGTATACCCCTTAATTTTTATGTCAATAATTACTTTTGTAATAAAACGTTTTTACCATAGACGTTGCATTGCCACTTTACTTCACATTTGCTGCTTCAAAGCCCCATGGGACCTTTTTTCTATTCTAAACATATCGGGGTGTGCAGCTAATTCTCTCCACTCAATAGGTTTGTCCCTTTTCTCAAATTCATTGGAGTGTTAAAACACTCCCCTCCCTTCTGACCTTGTGGAGATAAGGCATGAGTTGCTTGGCATTGGCTATGTTCATTTTTCCTCTGTGATTTTTGTGATTTTTTGTGATTATTGTCAAAATGAGCATGTACCATGGTGACGAATGGGCCAACCTTATGCAAGGCTATGAAACCTCATTCGAAAAGGCCGATCAAGTCGAAACACAAATATCCTCACTCACCAATCAACTAGCTAAAATCCTAGAGAAAAAATCCTCACTGTACTGGCATGTGAAAACCTTTGATAGGTACATCAAAGATAAAATCAACCCCTTTGGACTACGTGTCCAGATCTTCCCCAGTTCTGACCTGATAGGCCAAGCCTGCAGATCAGAATGGGAGGAGAATCTTAACCATTGTTCTAATGAGATGATGATGATCTTATCACGCGAGTATAATAAACAAATTATTGCTCTCGATGTGGATATCAACAATTTAGAAACCGCACTACTACCACACCGAGAACATGCTCTGGCGATAGAATTACAGATTAGTCTTAAAGATAATCTGTTGGCCTACAACCGAGGCATCCTTCAGGAAAAGGAGGTCAAGTACTGGCGTGACAAGATGGCCTTTTCTGAAGGAAAGGCGTATAAATGGAGTACTCAAAACAATAGAAGACCCCCCAAAAGGGACCAGCATGGTCCCCAAGGCTCATACAAATCCCAGAATCCAGTAGCTTCCTCCTCACAAGACTACAACAAACACCCTACACAAGATAGGAGAGGTAGAAACAAGAGAGGCCGAACCAGTAGGAGACCTAGTGAACATGAAAGTACAAAACGCTCTACGGAGAATATTAATACGAGGGAAAAAAGAGAGGCTACAAATACTCAGGAATCACAAGAATACCAACAACAATCGGGTGGGAATGACTCAGATCTCCCACCTGAAAGGATAGTGAGTACCAACAACACCCTCAATACCCTCCAAAAACCCACTGCCCAAAAACCTTTAAACCCCCCTCGGGGCCCTGGCTCCCCTCTATCGACCAGGAGCAAGAGGGGTCTAGACCCATTTGTAGTCAGACTACCTCAAACCAACTAAGTGTGGTCAATCTTTCTTCTCACTTACTCACAAAGGCCGAAATCCAGGTGCTTAGTCGTGGACTAACCTTTTGCCCAGAAGAGAACTTCGACTTATTTGGAGTCATTATTGATGTACATCTATTTGCTAGAAAATTACTATTGAAATCTATACATTCTAAAACTAACACTGAGATCGAGACAACTGATTGGTCGGGATACACTATGCGGGAATTCAAAGCACTTCGAGACCTGACTCTCCTTTATTGGGAAAGTCACCACATTGATCTTATTGACTCAATTGATTTGGAGGCCCTACTTACTAAAGTTGATAAGCCCCCATTTGATCCCAGTTCTACTTTTAAAAAACCTTCGCAGACTTTTCCACCGCTAAATTCCAATCCAAATGTTTCCCTCTTCGTTAAACAAACTATCAGAGATTTATGTAAACTCCAATGTGACAAACGTACTCCGCAAAACCTAACACCTGACGAAAATAAAGCATTGATTGCTTTATCGGCCAACACCACACTCACGGTCAAGCCATCGGACAAAGGAGGCAATGTTGTCCTTATGGACAACAATGATTATGTCAACATGTGCATGTATATCCTTGAGAACAAAGACTGGTACAAACCTATCCCTGTGAATCTCATTCGACAATACCATATAGATTTCTATACCCTTGTCGATAAAGCCTTTACCTCCCAAATCATTCCCCGTAATATATACGATTTCATTCGCACCCAATATCCCAAAACGGCAACTTTTTATAGCCTTCCAAAAATACATAAAAAACTAAACCCTCCACCTGGACGACCTATTGTTTCCGGGAACGGTTCCATTTCCGAAAACCTTAGCCGCCTAGTTGACACATACCTTCAACCGTATGTTAATGCCTTACCCTCCTTTTTAAAGGATACCATCCATCTATTAAAAATCATTGACCATACTACTATCTCGGACAATGCTTTACTAGTTGCCATTGATGTGGAGGCTTTATACAGCAGTATACCCCACATAAAGGGCCTAGAAACCATACGAAGATGTCTAACTAAAGGTCAGTTACATGACCACACCCTTGATGAGTTCCTGATGGACTCTCTTCGGTATATACTTTTTCACAATTACTTTTGTTTCAATGGCTCCCACTTCCTCCAGGTACAAGGCGTAGCGATGGGGACATGCTGTGCCCCATCCTACGCCAACATGTACCTGGGGGAGTGGGAGCTATCCCTCCCAGATGACGGATGTCTTGTCGGCCACCTGCGCCACATTAAACTGTGGCGCAGGTATATCGACGACATCCTGATCATCTGGGAGGGGCTGGAAAGTTCCTTACTGGAATTTTTCAATTGTCTAAACTGTAACCAGTACAACCTAAAATTTACTATGAGTTATGACAAATCTACTATTACCTTCTTGGACGTTAAAATATTTGTAGGTCCCCAAGGCCAACTATGTAGCACCCTGTTCCGCAAAAGTACAGCAGGAAACACGGTCCTACATGCGGACAGCTTTCACCCAGTCTTCCTCAAAAAATCCATTCCCTATGGACAGTACCTACGGCTTCGCCGCAATTGTTCGAACAATACTCTCTATCTTGAAGAAGCCGAAAGACTCCGAGACAGACTCTCTGCACGAGGCTATAGCTATTCCTGTCTACGAAAAGCTTTTAACAAAGCCAATATAAATTCTAGACAAGCACTACTATATTCTAACAAATCATCTCTAAATTCCAACCCCCAGACAACTAGGATAATTCTCGGTTTTTCGCGACAATATAAAGAGATTAGACAGATCTTTCAAAAGAATTGGAGCATCTTAACAAATGACCCACGACTGAATAATTTCCTACCCGAATATCCGTCTATTACGTATAAAAAGGCCACATCGATCAAAGACCGATTGGTCAAAAGCGAGTACACCATCGCCCCCTTAAAAGGAGCGCATTGTACATTGTTTGGCACTTTTCCCTGTGGACACTGCTCCTACTGCCCACTTATTAGGAGAGAGAAGATCTTCCCATTACCTAATGGCAATACATTCAAACCACTACACTTTACTAACTGCCAAACTAAAGGTGTGGTATACTATATGGAATGTGAATGCGGGGCTTATTATGTGGGAAAGACTAAGCAGGAATTCTGGCGGAGAATTTCTAAACATGTTTACAGTATGGAAATCGGAAACCTTCATCTTCCAATTGGAAGACACGCAGTACTACAACATCACTACACTGTACCCAAAATATCCTTCACCGCCCTCTATCGAATTCACATTCCCAATAGAGGCGGGGATTGGAATAAAATTCTCCTCCAGCAGGAGCAAAGATGGATCTTCAGGACACGGGCCACCATGCATCCCGGCCTGAATGAATCCTGCTCCTTTGCTCCATTCCTCAAAGGTTTTGTCTCAGGAAAAACACAATAGTATATACTACTGTAATACCATCCTCTTCCCCGCATTTTCCCTGTTGTGTTGTCTTGTTTTGTTTAAATTAATGTAATTTTTGAACAAATACTTTGACATAGTTGCCCCCATACGGTATAGAAGTTATAGAAATAGAAATAATTTACTAATGCCTCTCTCTCCCCCCCTTCCTCTCCTGCTTATTTCTTTTTATTTCTTTTCATTTCTCTTCATTTAATCCATGTCCATTGGAATCATGTACATTTACCATTGCTCAAGCATCCTAACATGTCTTTTCAGATCACTACTATGTTGTTGTTTTGCGATGCCTTAAGTATTATTCTTCCTGACATAAACCAATATACTATGATTGGTGAATATGACTACATGTGTCACAATCGCATATAAGGGGTTAATCTGTTGCCCACTATTGATTTGTTAACCTATGTTATGCATTTAATAATGTTATGTGTGTGTTTTTCCTCTTTTCCAGTGTGGCCGCGGTGCGCTGTGGTGTGTGGGTCCGTGGCGTGTTGTCTCCCGTTCAGTCCCCCGGCCGCCTTCTCCCTGTCCCTGTCCTTGAGTTATCCCCTCGTACCACTTCCCAGCAGGGCGGGAGATACACGCGCCATGGCGCAACGTGTGTTGCATCCACAGGGTGGCGCCTTACCGCCCGAGTGGATGCGAATCCCTCCCTGCTGGCGGCGTGAGCGATCGCTTCCGAGACGCGGTGACGTCATCACGTGAGCGCCGCTTGGCGCCCACGGTGGCGTCGCACGTTGCGATGCGTCATGCGGAAGCGACGGCTGTGTCGGCTTCGCGCGATCCTCGCCCACACCGGAAGAACCACCCTGACAACCAGTGGGTATCGGCGGACCACCAGGTTGGACAAGGGAGATACACCTTGTCTCCTCCCACAACACGTGGGACCAGCTGGACCAATCCCGGTATCGTGAGCGGTATATATTTCCGCATCCGATTGCTGGCACTCAGAGAGGCATGCGGCATCTCCATGAGTGACAGTGTCCAGCTAGTCGGTAAGCTACTTTATTCACATTACTTACTCTCTTTTCAGCCAGCTGACTATACTCCCCTGCCTTTTTAACTAAATGGTCTCATATACTTTCTAATACTTCTTTTATACAACAGACAATATTTCAGTTTCAACACCTTGGGTATAAGTGGAAACTTTGGAGGTAACCCCGATCTGTTTCATTTCATTTTTATTTTCAGTCCCCTTCCCACTTACCACCGCCTACACTCCCATTGTCAGTCACCTTGGATTTTAGTCACTTCCCACTCCCTTTTTCCACGCTCTTCCACTTGACCCTTTCCCACTGTCACTACGTCACCCTACCCCCTTGTTTTACTGTCACTACCTTTCACTCCCCTTTTGTCTTCCACTACTTCTCACATCCCCCACGTACCCCTCACTCCCTTTTCCCCCCTCACTTTCTTCCACCTCTCTTCCTCCTCCTTCCCCCTTCTCCCCTTTTCTTTCCACCTCCTTATTCACATTTTCACTTTTCTTGTCCCTTCCCATTTATCACTTTTTATTCCCTCACTCACATTCCATCCTAGCTCCACTGTCCCTCACGCTCCACCTTCTAGCTTTCTTCTCACTCCATCACTCCTCCTTTTTCCTTCCCCGGTCTCACCTGTTTCACACTTCCTTAGTCTTTGCACCATTCACTTTACGTTTCATTTATTCTACCATTTCTTCACTCACCACTATTTTCATCACTACTTTTCTCCTATTTGTACCTAATTTCTATTCTCCATTCCCTATCCCCACGTGCACTCACTTTCCCCTCCCCCCTCCTTCACTTTCAGCACCAGTTTCCAATTCCCACTCCATCCTACCATCATTTCCCCTTCTGTTCCACTATCACGTTTTTCTCCTCACCCTGTTCCACCTCCCAGTCCATCCCACCTGTTTTACCTCCCCAACCCTCTTCACCAGTTTCCAATTTCCACTCCATCCTACCATAATTTCCCCTTCTGTTCCACCATCACGTTTTTCTTCTCACCCTGTTCCACCTCCCAGTCCATCCCACCTGTTTTACCTCCCCAACCCTTTTCACTCCCGTTTGTTTCCCACCCTGTACCTCCATTATCCCACTTTTTCATGTACTCATACCTAACTAGTGGCCATTTTATGACATTAACCACTTTACTCAATTCCAGGACTTCCCTCCTTTACTTTTTGAACCCCATTTTTCTTTATCCTTCTGGTCCACCTGAACGCCACCCGTCTTGTCTGGTGCTTCCTCGCAAGTGGCTGAGGGCCACTCTTGGGCGGTCACGTTGGGGACTGGGCAAGTCCGGGGGACTGGTCGGGAGTATCGTCGGCCTGCACTTCACGCCTGCATCGGACCACAACTGGATGCCCCATAACTTAAATTTCTAGGTAAATATATGTTGCTGTTGATGATGATATTTTGATTACTGTGGGAGGGAGAAGGAAAGCCCCTCTCCCCTCAACATACTATACTGATGTTGCTCTCTGTGTATATACTCTTCCCTGTGGCTCTGGGAGTCGGTGTATCCCCCCTCTGTCGTTCCCCCGTTTCCAAGGGGACAGACCCCACAGGGAGGACACAGAGACAAACCAAGAATTCCTGTACACACTTATTTACATTATTAAATCTCTTTCAGCCACAATCCTCTGAAGAAGACCGAATGGTCGAAACGCGTTAGGAATATACACCTGCCTGCCACTATTCAGGCCATGTATTTCATTATTTATCTGGAAATGTTATGGTTGTTTTAATCAATTTTGTTACTCTGCCGCAACTCATTCCTTGTATACCCCTTAATTTTTATGTCAATAATTACTTTTGTAATAAAACGTTTTTACCATAGACGTTGCATTGCCACTTTACTTCACATTTGCTGCTTCAAAGCCCCATGGGACCTTTTTTCTATTCTAAACATATCGGGGTGTGCAGCTAATTCTCTCCACTCAATAGGTTTGTCCCTTTTCTCAGAACAAAAAGAGACCCTCTGGTGAGACTTTGTAGGACAATGACTCCAAACAAGCGTATGCAAATTAGATAAGTAAAAAATATATAATTTTAATAATACAAAATATAAAATGAGACAGAGAAAACTGTATCAAACAATTGGCACATATACAAAGTATATAAAAAATGCGTAACATAATAATCACAACTAATATTTAGAATCACTTTTGTACTAATGAACAGAGTGATACCCAACGTGTTTCAATCGTTAATCCTCTTCATCAGGGGAAAGTGGAAGGAGTATTTATGATATCTACAATTTATAAAGCAAAAAAAAAGAATCAATATAAAAAATAATAATAACCAAAAGTATATATGTGCGTAAGGTTAAACAGAAGTAACTATATAGGCAAACAATCATTTCATTGAATAAAGCCAGTATCTACTGACCATGTACAAGCAGGTATCTTGCTACGTCACATCAAGAATTAAAAGCAAGGAGATATGGCTCTGCTGACCCTGGACTGTCCAGAAGGGTCAGAGATAAGGGTGGCCACCCCACTGACGACCAAAAGGGGGGGGGCGAAGGAGAAAAACCCCACCCACCAAAGAACCCGCACCAAAAAGGAGTCAGAAGAATAAGGATCTAACAATAAACTTAAAATAATGGGTATGCTCGTATAAATATCTAAGTGGGGATAGCCTGATCACTGAGTATACCAAGGTATAGTCATTTGACTAGGTATACCCCAAAACCCACCCCAAAAAATAGGCACACAGAAATAGATGGAATACTTTCCAAAACATGGGATCCAGAGGCCAAAATGGAAATCTTTATGTTGGTACGGCTTGACAAAAAAGTGCTGGAATCTAAATCTTGAGTCATAGTGAAATGAAAATTAAAACTGTTGTCGTTGATGGACTGGAGAAAGGACTGAAGTGCATCTGTGGGACCATCCTATGCTATAAAAATGTCGTCAATATATCTCTACCAAAGTAACACACACTTCATCAAGGGAAACAAGGTCCTCTGATAAATTGATCATACGTTCCCACTCCCCCAGGTACAGATTGGCGTAGGATGGGGCACAACAGGTCCCCATCGCTGCGGCCCACAAGTGCTTGGTAATGGGAACCATTAAATGCAAAGTAATTGTGTTGCAGTATAAAGTCCAGTGCATCAACGCCAAATTGATTCAATGTGCGATCAAAGCGACTTGTTTGGGAGATGGTGTGTTAAATATAAGCTATGCCTCAGTCATGGATGATGGAGCTGTATAGTGCCTCAACATAAGGAGTGCCCTACTAGTGGCCCAGGGGCAACATGTGGCCCGTGGGGCCCTCTGATGTGGCCCACTGGGCTGTGTCTGCTTTACATATGCAGATTGGACACAGAGCTGTCATCTAACCACTCCATTCATTGTGGCCTGCCACTAATTACTAAGTCGCTTAAGTGGCCCCTGGCCTTCGACAGTTTGGGCACCCCTGCTCTACATCGATGGCAACTAAGGATGCTGTGGAGGGAACATAAAGTCCATCTATGTTTTGAAACAAATGTATTGTGTCGCGTACATAGCTTGGCAGGTCCAACACATGCCGATAACGGTATCCATCAACAAATCTGCTTACATTTTCAGTAGGTAAACCGTTCCCTGAGATTATGGGTCTGCCAGATGGATGTTGTATGCTTTTATGTATTTTCGGCAGTGAATAAAAGGTGGGGGTGCATGGGAAGTCTGTATGTATTTATTCCCAATCAGTCTTGTAAAGGCACTGCAAACCAATTCATAAAATTCCTTTTGGAACTTTGTGATTTTGGTAGTTGAATACAGCAGTACCATTGTTTATTGTTGAGGATTTCATTGCACATGTCTATATATTTTTGATTATCCACGATAGCGATGTTACCCCCCCCCCCCTTGTCGGAGGGTTTCACCGTGATCATGGAGTTGGATGACAGAGATTTAAGGGCATCGCGTTTGTAACAGAATGGCCCGTTGGACCCAGAGGCTCTTGAAGGGTGTGGGGTACTCCTGTTTCAGCTTCACCAATGACTCTTATGTCTAGGGTCATCCTATGTCCACTAGGGGCACAGGATGACTGAGAAATTATATCATGGATTACATGAGATGGGACAGTAATGATAATTCACAATGTATTCCAGGATATATTGAAATATTACAGGTAGTTGATTCTGAACCCAACAGGTCAATAGGAGAGTGATTCATTCAATGTGGGAACACAGACTGATAAGAGTCACCTTGTCTGGGTAAATGGTTAGTAATTAGCTCATGTAGATTATATCGGTGCCAGAAAGTCTGACTAAAAATGTGTATTGGCATCTTTGTGTAATGTTGTGGGTGGAGTTAAGTCATTGTTACTTGGGGTTTCTACTGTATAAAAGCCTGAGTTTACCATTAAAGTGTCTATCTGTTTTGAACCAGAGAACAGAGCTGTGTGTCTCGTTTTCTGGGGGAATCCTATGGGCCGTGTTCGCCTGCTGGATTATGGAGTGTTGATAAGCTGTCTTGGGTTGGTGGAATGGAATATCGTAAATGGCGGTAACTCCCGACTGTTACAGCGTTCATCTTTGGAGAGATTATTGTGACCATTGTGGTTGACTTTTATTTTTTATTTTTTTATTGCATGTTACTACAATAAACGCCAAACATTAGAGTTGGTATTTAATGCTGGAAATATATCAGATTTCTCAGAGCTGGATTAACTCTGTGTGGCAAGACTGGGCACAGATGATAGGAAATATTATACCCTACAATGTGACATAAAATTCAGGTTTACATCCACTTTAAGCTGAGCATCAGGTTAAGAGTTTAGCATGGGGGTAATTGTTGGTGTAGGATCTGAAGTTTGTTCAGTATCCAATCCAAGGGAATCCAATCATGAATGTATCGTGGATGTATGTGTATCCATGAGGTGTGCATTGTGTTTGAGGGCCAAGTTGGCCAAAGTATTTTTTAGCAGAAAGGGTGACAGAAGTGAAAGAAGGAGAGCCCAATCCACCTTGAGTGTTACCTAACACCGTGTGAGGATTCCTATCAGGATCGCTAGAATTAGCTTGTTCAGTGATGTGCTTTTTATTGGAGCTTTCGTGAGTCCCACCACCAGGTGACTTCCTTCTGGATTTGCGCGGTTTCTTAAATCTGGATGTTCCTCTAGAAGAACTGGAAAAAGAAGACATGGATGGAGCATCGGATAAACCTTGTTCCCTTATTATTTGGTCTGGTCCTCTAATTGGATCTAGTCCTGGGATCTACAGTATATGATTCCAACTATATGCTCTATTTTCTTGAAAAGTAATTTTGTCTCTAAGGAACCTTTTCTCCTTAGTAGTCAACATATCACAAATATAATTTTCTAGATCAGGGGTCTCCAAACTTTTCACTTCAACGGCCAGATTGTAAATTTTACACAAATTTGCGGGCCGAAAAGAATCTGTTATTTTTTAAATTAATAATTTATTCCCTCCCTCAGAGCCCCCTCACACACATTTATGTCCCCTTAGAGCCCCCCATGCACATTTATGTCCTCATTACAATTCCTGTGTACATTTGAGCCCCCCCTCAGAGCCGCCCATGCACATTTATGTACCCCTTAAAAACACATTTGAGTCCTCCTTAGAGCCCCCATGCATATTTGTGTCCCTCTCAGAGCACCCCATGCACATTTATGTCCCCCTCACTCACATTTGAGTCCCTCTCAGAGCCCCCATGCATATTTTTGTCCCTCTCAGAGCCCCCCATGCACATTTATGTCCCCATCACAGCCCCCTTACACAAATTTCTGTCCCCCGCAGAGTCCCCATGCACATTTATGTCCCCCTCACTCACATTTGAGCTCCCCCACAGAGCCCCCATGTTCTTTTTTGACCCCCTCCAAGCCTCCCCCCATGCACATTTATGTCCCCCATCCAGAGGCGGCTCTAGACTTTGTGAGGCCTTAGGCAAAACTTAACATGGGACCCCACTCGCACCAATGATGGGAAAAATAATTCAAGGACAAGAGCCTCTTCCCCACAACCCTGGCCGGTGGTTGTGGGGGTCTGCCGGCAGAAGCTTATTGGAATCTGGAAGTCCCCTTTAACAAGGTGGCCTCCAGATCCTGCTCTTTAATAACTAAGGGGCGGGGTCACCCGATGTCACCTGGTGAACCCGCCCCTTGTGACGTCATTGACTGAGGGCATGTTGAGTCATTGACACCACAAGGGGTGGTGTCACCTATATTCACTGGTTGTTAGGGACACTGGTGGCCCTGTTCCTGAGTCAGGGCTCTTAATGCTGCCTGAGCACAGCAGCGTTAAGGTCCCCTGTCCCTCAAAACTGGGGAAATGCATTGGTTAGGTTAGGTGGTCGCGAGGCCCCTGTGAGTATGAGGCCTTAGGCGACCGCCTAATTTGCCTAATTAAAGAGCCACCTCTGCCCCCATCACAGCCCCCCATGTACATTTGTGTCCCCATCACAGCCCCCTCGCAAACATTGATGTTCCCTTCAGAGCCCCCACCCCCTTAATTATGTCCCCCCCAGCACATTTGCCTCCCCATCAGAAATCCCTATGTGCCTCTAAAATAGCTAGCAAGCAATAGCTAGCTTCAGTGCATATCTGCTGCACCTCCCAGTTTCGGTCCTGCTGTTACATGGGCACCCTGTGTAAAATACGTCCTAACAGGAGGACTCCAACAAAGTACTTCATTGGTTAATAGGCGATCCTAGCAACCAATAGCACAGTACGGTGACGGGAGGGGCCGGCTTTGTCAGGTTGCAGGACTTGCTCCGTACAGTGCGCGGGCCGGAATAGTGTATGCAGCGAAAGTCCCACAACCCGACAAAGTTTAAAGAGACCAGTCCCTGCAGTGTGTGAGAACTCAAGCTGCAGGCCGAAAAAGACGTCCCTGTGGGCCGGATGTGGCCCACGACCGTAGTTTGGAGGCCCTGTTCTAGATGTTCAGAGTGGCCCTGAACGGCATTTTCTGGGGTCCCACGGCGGCTCTCTCGGCTCCTCCCCGCCTCAGATAACCCCCTCTGGGAAGCTCTCTCCCAAGGGGGTTACCTTCCGAGTCCTGCATTCGGCGTCTATAGCTGCCGTGTACAGGACTCGGCCCCGCCCCCAACCTCATTGGATTTGATTGACAGCAGCATGAGCCAATGACTGTGCTGCTATCAATCTATCCAATGAAGAGAGGGAAGGGGATATCACCAGTCTAGGTAGGTCAAACGAAGGTGAAAACCTCTCCACCAGTTTAGAAGCCCAAGTGCTGGCAATGCATAGAGCAATAAAACAGGAAGAAGTTCTGGACAGCCGCACTCCAACTAAGTTTTTGCCCTATTATAAAAAATGAAATCAAAAATACATGCCACAGCAGAACAAACAGAAGAGCTGACGCGTTTCATACTAATAAACAGTGCTTAGCCATTGAACTCTTTAAGTAGTTGGGCATATGTGGAATGGGGAAGGGAGGGAGAGGGGGAGAAGTGGGCGTTCAGCGGCTGCATTGAGGGTTTGGTTCCTCTACATGCCGGTGACCCTGCCGCCCCTTCCATCCAGGTGTACAGGGGGCAAGACGGACCCTCTGGAGCATGGGTCGGGGGACAAAATGGGGCCCCTGTACGTATGCCACTGAATGCATATATGAGGCCTATTGGCGTTAATGTCCACCTGCCAAGAGGCCGCCTATATTCGTACAGCCAGTGGGAACTGGTTAATGAGGGAAGAACCACAGAAGGTAGAATTAAAGCAGATTAAGCTTCACCTTTAGGTAATAAGAATACCTGATCTCACAATGCGGGTGGTTGTGTGTAGTGTCCCCTCTCCGACTTGACAGAAGTAAGTCTCATAAAATATATCATCATATCTGAGCACAGATTCCACCTTCTTCAGCCCATCGGCCTCGTCGGTAATGTGATGGGTTTCATACTCGGTCAGGGTTGTGTTTTTCACATCGTACCACCTGACCCATGGATCCCGGAACATCCCGATGGTGATACACGTCAAACGCTTCTTCCCATCAACATCAGACAGAGTGCCGACCTGGCTGCGTACATTTAACCCTGACAACAAAACACAAATTAGAGGATCATACAAACATTTACTATGACCCGGACAGAGGTTTATGGAGGGTCTGCAGGGTAGCATCTTGCCTACAGACTATGGGCCCTGGCTTTTGAGTGGGCTCTATTCTTGGGGGGATGCCTGGGGGACCCGTGGAGTGTCTTTGGATTCGGGTCCATGCCCCCCCGAAACACAAAGACTCTGGGAACCTAGGACCTGGATACAGATTTGGGGTCTTTGTGCCCACACCAGCAATGACTGCTTCACCTCCTCCTAGACTGTGGGACTCAGAGCAGATGTTAATATAATCAGCACATAACAACCTGATTTTGGGGTCTCCTGCTATAGTCTGTTTACTAAAGTGTCTTTCTCTCATGCTATAATTCCCCCACTGTGTGCCTCCTAGGTGTGAATTCTCATTGTTAATTGAGTCACCTATTGTTTCTGTCTGTCTGCTAATCCTTTTGGAGTTTTAGACAGCCCTAGATCTTCTTACTGGGGAGGAACTGACCCCGAATAGTCTGGGTGGGCACTGAGTCACCTGGGCTTGTCTACGTGACTAGTTAGCTTACTGTTTAATTAGATTATTGTTTTATGTTTATGTTAGCTCTTCCTTAGCTATGTTAATTATCTTACTGTTTACAATTCGCATAATGTGATTAGGCTATTATCTGATTTTGTGTGGTTTACATATTCTGTGTGAGTTTACAAAAATATCAGATCCAGTTTACACCTATGCAAGTGTAGCACTACCCCCGGAGGAGTTGCTGGATTGCGGCATGTTACCTCTATGTCCTCGCTGTCTAGGGTATCAGATGAGAGCTGAGAAAAAAGTTCAATGTCCACACTTATACTTTTTTTTATGTATTTGCTGAACTTGGTAAAAGAATAAGTAGTTGAAGAGGTGGAAGGGAAACAGGTAATAGGTTCAGGTGTATAACTTTTGTTCGGAAACACTCCTGCTTCCAGCACCGTAGCTTTCGTCGCCACTCTAGCCAGAGTGGGTTTTGCCCACATGTATAGGCCTCTCTCACTAGCCTAGCAGTCAAGATGGCGCACGGAAATTTTGGTAAAGTCTCTGCCACAGACCTTCTCAAAATGGAGATATGTTCGTTCCAAAATCCTCTCAACACAGGATTAAACAGCCGGATCAACTTCTTGTGAACTCAGAACTGACAGACGACCATCATTCAGCCTCTCAGTAATGTGTACTTCGATGAAGTTCAAGGCCTCTCCTGAGATACCAGCCTCGTGCTCGGTGCTCTCCAAGACAGGTTCTTCATCGAGTGGCTTCCTCCCTCGGGATGAATAGCACAGGACCACTCTGCAAATGTAGACCCAGTCTGACTACCGGGCCTACTTAGTAGATCACAACCCCGGACCAACGTGGTCCTGGAGCCAGGAACACTTGAATACGCAAAGTTATAGCGTTTACAAAATAGGGGGTAGCTTTATTGTATGAACAGGAGATCAGCGTTTCCCCGCTGACAGGACCGGGAGCTTTGTGTTTACACACATAGCTCCCAGTCCCCGCTCTGTACCGAGCGATCGCGCGTGCCTGCCGGGCTCGTGCACGGCACTCTTGGGCGAGCGGGGGCGCGCAGCGCCAGCCGCTGGCGGCGCGCGCCCGCCCCCCAGTGGCCTTTAAAGAGCCGACGTAGAGCTACGGGCTCTCGCCCAGGAGAGCCGACCTGCCGCAGTAAAATGACGGCGGCAGGTCGGCAAGCAGTTAAGTACTCCTCCCAGCATACACAGAAGGATGATCAACTCCCACTGATTGGCTGCCGAGGGGAACACCCGAAACACCTTGACCTGACTGCTGCCACCCTCGGCCTGTGGTGGTAACGACACCCCAGCCAACAATAGTGGTCACTCACAGTACAGCCATGGCTGGAACACAGGCCCAAATTTTGTGAAAAATCATACGGTCTGAGTCAACTAACTCTCAGAATACCCTCTAAATTTAAAGCAGCGCCGGCTAAAAAGTAGAAGGCCACTACACAAGTGTCTTCTACTAATATTCAGCTATAATACCTTGTTCCTGGTTCCAGACTGGAGGAAGCTGTATACTGGTGGTGGAAGCACCCAAGAAGGGTGCCACAAGGTCTGTCCTATTTACAATGTATTTTTTGTTTAATTTGGATAGGTATCAGGGTGGTTTAGAACTAAAGTGTTTGGGTTTGGGTTGAAGAACAAGTGTCAATCCTAGGTGTGGCAAGTGTTTCAATGTAAGGGGGGGGGGGTGTTCTGGGTAGAGTGACCACATTTCCAAACTACCATTCAGGGACACCCTCCCTTTCCAAAAATCCACTTGTGCTGTAACGAATCACATCAGAGTGATTGGACACAAAAGGCGGGATTTATGATTTCTCCAATCACAAGCAGGGGGTGGGGTTTGTGCTCCTCCAGGCATTCCCGGCCAGGACAAGTACTGTCAGTGAATAAAGAGGTGATGTGGCAGTTTCATTCCGGGACGCTGTATTGTCCTGGAATGAAGGTGCCCGGGACAGACCTGCAAAATGCGGGACTGCCCCGGGGCAATCCAGGACACGTGGTCAACCTAGTTCTGAGGGATTGGGGGTTTTGAGGGGAGTTTTCTGGGGGGGGAATGTTTGGTGGGTGGAAGTTGGTTGCCAGTAGGAAGATTACCTGGGGGAGGGGGGATTTTTGCTGGTGGGGGGGTTGGCTGGATGCACGCGGAATTTAATGGGGTATCTTTAGAGTAAAAACTGCACCACTTCCCTGCACTCCAGGTGAACTGTTTACATTGATTGGATTTTCAACAAACTTTATTCCAGATCCTTGTTTTGTCTTCTAGATATGATGCATATTTGATTTTCCTGAAACAGAAGTCTTATGCGGTCCTCAACTCCATCAAGACATGAGGCCTCAAAAAATATGACATTTTGTCACAGAAAATAACAACCTACCTCTTATCGATAATTCTACCTTCTGTATGCCCGCGTTCAAAGCATTGGCAGCCTGGCAGTAATAAGTCCCCACATCAGCGAAGGGGACCCCTCTGAGGGTCAGGCCCAGGTCTCCTTGTGGAAATTCCGTGGAGAGTTCTGTACGTCCTTCATACCGAGAATCCTGTACTAAGTAATGTTCCTGGCCCATCTTGAATGAGTGGATGTACGATTTATTGTTTTCGTCTTCCTTCTTCCAGATCAATGTCAACGCCTCTGGTCCTCGTATAAAGGGGAATGAGCAGGGTAGATGGGCGGTGCCATAGAGGGAGGCGTTTACCGACACATCATCTGTAAGGCAGAATACAAATATTACCCACGTGTACCACGTCCTTCTCATAGTATTTCTTATCTCTTAGGGGCAGCCCAATCTCAGTGCCCTAAAATGGTAAACGGAGCCGATCGGTGCCGTTTCGGAAACGCTCGTAAAGATGCGGAAATACTCCGTTCCCAAGCCTTTCCAAGGTTTGCCGAGGTCAGCCGAGCTGTCCACGGGCCTTTCCGACTGTTTTCGAGGCTCCCACCTCTGGCCACATGCGGTATTGCATCCCATAGAAGTCAATGCGGAACAAATTATCTTTGTTTCCATTGACTTCTAGGGGGAAACTCGCTTTGATATGCGAGTTCTCTGGATTACGAGCGTTCTCCTGGAATGGATTATCCTCATAATCTGAGGTTCCACTGTATATATATTGGGGTTGTCCCAATACCACTTTTTTTCCAAGTACTCGCCGATACGATATTTTTTTCCAATTACTCGCCGATACCGATTACCGATACTTTTCCCAAGTACTCGCCGATACGATACTTTTTTCCAACTACTCGCCGTTACCGCTTACCGATACTTTTTTCCACATACTCGCCGGTACCGATTACCGATACTTTTTCCCAAGTATTCGCCGATACAATACTTTTTTCCAAGTACTCGCCGTTACCGCTTACCGATACTTTTTTCCAAGTACTCGCTGATACAGATTACCGATACTTTTTTCCAAGTACTCGCTGATACAGATTACCGATACTTTTTTCCAAGTACTCGCCAATACCGATTACCGATACTTTTTTCCAAGTACTCGCCGATACCGATTACCGATACTTTTCCCAAGTACTCGCCGATACGATACTTTTTTCCAAGTACTCGCCGTTACCGATTACCGATACTTTTTTCCACGTACTCGCCGATACCGATTACCGATACTTTTTCCAAGTACTCGCCGATACCGATTACCGATACTTTTTTTCCAAGTACTCGCCAATACCGATACGTTTTCCAAGTACTCGCCGATTCCGATTACCGATACTTTTTCCCCAAGTACTTACCGATACCGATTACCGATACTTTTTCCAAGTACTCGCCGATTCTGATTACCGATACTTTTTCCAAGTACTCGCTGATTCCGATTACCGATACTTTTTCCAAGTACTCGCCGATTCTGATTACCGATACTTTTTCCAAGTACTCGCTGATTCCGATTACCGATACTTTTTCCAAGTACTCGCCGATTCCGATTACCGATACTTTTTCCAAGTACTCGCCGATTTCGATTACCGATACTTTTTTTCCAAGTACTCGCCGATACCGATTACCGATATGTTTTCCAAGTACTCGCCGATTCCAATTACCGATACTTTTTCCCCAAGTACTCGCCGATTCCGATTACCGATACGTTTTCCAAGTACTCACCGATACCGATTACCGATACTTTTTCCCCAAGTACTCGCCGATACCGATTACCGATATTTTTTCCCCAAGTACTCACCGATACCGATTACCGATACTTTTTCCCCAAGTACTCGCCGATACCGATTACCGATACTTTTTCCAGGTACTCGCCGATTCCGATTACCGATACTTTTTCCAAGTACTCGCCGATACCGATTACCGATACTTTTTCCCCAAGTACTCGCCGATACTGATTACCGATGCTTTAATTTAATGTCATGTGACATTTTGACTAATGGGCACTGATAGGTGGCACTGACGGGCACTCATTGGCACTGACAGATAGATGGCACTTATGGGCATTGATAGATGACACTGATAGGCGGCACTGAAAGGCGGCACTGATAAATGGCACTGATGTCACTTATGGGCAGGCACTGATGGGCACTGAAGTGGGGCACTAATTGGCAATTGCATAATAAATGACATGAACGATGAGAGGAAGGATTTTACAATGTTACATGGCACATAGCATTGCAAAATCCTTCCTTTCCTCTCATCATTCGTGTCATTTAACTTCTAGTAAGTATGCTGCCACTGCCATATTGGTACACCTTGCACAGTAAGCCAGCAGCGGACATCTTGTTACACCCCCACCGAACTATATGGGCTGGGTGTAACAAGTTGTCTGATGCTGGCTTACTGCAGCCCAGTGCAGGGTGTACCAAGATGGCCGTTGTGATGTTTACCCTCTCCGACGGAGACACGGAACATCACTTCCTGTCCTGAATGTGACGGCTCACTGTTTTGGAAGGAATATGCAGCGGCGCCCTGCATCCCTGCCCTGGCCAGCTTACCCCTGTGATCCACTGCTGCCAGACCAATGACCCTCAACGATGCAGAACTCCTCTGAGGCACCTTCTAGATAAATCCCTTGCTGACTGACTATCCCCAAGAACAGCAACCTGGATCGTCGGCACCAATCCTACTTTGTGCCTTGCACGCCCTTTCACCACATCCTGGGGTGTTTGGACCACAGCCAGAAGGGAAGCCCTCTGGTCATTTCATCCTCCAGCCAGGTACATGAAAGGAAGACAGGAATGAATGGGGCCATCTGCCCGGGTCCAACGATGGAGCATTGGGAGAGAACATTGGCCCAGATTTACAAAGCACTTATGCCAACGTATCTCCAGATACGCCGCATAAGTACAAATGCGCCGTCGTATCTGTGCACCGGACCCACAAACTTAGATACGCCTAAAAACAGACTTCATCCCACCGACGTAACTTGCCTACGCCGGCGTAGAGTGGGCGCATATTTACGCTGGACGCATGTGGCGCTCCCATTGATTTTCTATTCAAATATGCAAATGAGGGAGATACGCCGATTCACAAACGCGTCAAACTTGCGCCCGGCGCATGATTGACGCGGTTTGCATAAGTTTTACGTTCGGCGTAAAGTTATATCCCCATAGATGAGGCGCAGCCCATGCAAAGGTATGGAGCAGGGAACACAAGCCTACGTATTGTACGTTAGACGTCTGTGAATATGGGCCGACGTGGGTGTGGCTGGGCGTAGGTTACGTTCACGGCGTACACAGTGATCCGGCGTATCTTAGGCAGTTGTTCCCACGTGGTTGTGCGCATGTGCAGGGGGATACATCTACGTCCCCATGCATGCGCAGATCGTTTTAAGTACTTGTCTGGCGCCCGGCCTATCATTTGCATGGGGTCACGCTTCATTAACATGGATCACGCCCACATCCACCTACTTCAACTTACGCCGGCTTACGCCTACGAAATATAGGCTACGCCGGCGCAGAGTTGGAAGCATTTGCTTTGTGAATTCCATGCCTTCCTCTTTGCGCTGCGCCGGTGTAGCGTAAAAGAGATACGCTACGACGGCATAAATATGTGCCGATGTCTGTGAATCCGGGCCATTACCTCTGCTGGATCGGTGAGCAGAGACCGTGCGAATACTGTGACTGTACCACTTTATTTTCATACTTATTATTACTTTATCATATTCTGTTTGATATTCAGCAGCCATTTGGTATGATTAACCACTTTCTAACCGCGCTATAGCAGAAATACTGCTACAGCGCAATCCTGTTATTTTGGGACGACGTCCCTGGGACGTCGTCCCGATTTGCGGTGATTGCGCGCCCCCTTCGACGTGCACGCAAATTTTTTTGTGTTCGCCGGGTCGGCGGGACCCGACGCAACTCGGATCACGGTGAAGAGCCAATGATAGCGGCTCATCACCACCTGATCGCTCCCTCCAATGAGGGAGCAGTCAAATGTAAACAAGAAAAAGGTCAATCTGAGGTTATCTCTTCTCTCCTCACACCGATACAGCGTGTGAGGAGAGAAGTGATTTTACAAGTGAGTGCATCTATATATTATGCCCAGCAGTGCCACACAGTGCCACACAGTGCCACTACACTACCCATCAGTGCCCCTACAGTCCCCATCTGTGCCACCAGTGCCACTACAGTCCCCACCAGTGCCACTAAAGTCCCTACCAGTGCCACTAAAGTCCCCATCAGTGCCACTACAGTCCCCACCAGTGCCACCTCTGCCACTTCAGTGCCCATTGGTGCAGTATACATTTTAGGCCAAATTTATGAGGAAAAAATACTTTTTTGCAAAATGTTATGATAGAAATGAAGAAAAATTCATTTTTTTTTTACAAAATTTTCGTTCTTTTTTCATTAATAGCGAAAAAACTAAAAACCGCAGGGGTGATCAAATACCACCAAAAGAAAGCTCTATTTGTGGGAAAAAAAGGACACAAATTTCATTTGGTTACAGTGTTGTATGACTGAGTTATTGTCATTCAAAATGTGAGAGCACCGAAAGCTGAAAATTGGTCTGGTTAGGAAGGGTGTTTAAGTGCCCAGTGGTCAAGTGGTTAAGATATATCGTATGCTCTGATGAAGGCTTCCTAGCCAAAACGCGTCAGTTATAGCCTGTACCCGTGTAACCAATATAGGACTTTTATTCAAGAGCATCCAAGTTGCCGCCCCTTTTTGATTCAAATACAGTACGAACCCTCAAGGAGCAGAACTTAGAACAATCTTACCGCCATCTTCATCATTGAACCAAAATAGGGGCTCTGTGGGCCCATCGTCTGTCAGTGTCTCTGTGTCACCTTCCACGGAGGAGACGTTTGATGAGCGAGAGAAATCATTTTTTTCTGTCGATTTAAAAAGACAAAATATTTCATTAAGAGCTTTTCATTGAAAAAAAACACCAGCGCTACAGCAGCTGTTTAGCTGCGCTTTTACGTTCTTACGCCTTATTGCGCGTTTTCCCGCTCCCTACAAAATAACTATTTACCGGACAGTATGACACCGGGGAAGGCAAACAGGAAAATCCATACCATCTAGAATGAAAAGAATGAGACAAATCACTTTAGAGATAATGAATTTACAACGTAGCAAATGTGACATCTATATACCAAAACCATGGCCATTAATCACTTAAGAACTGACAATTGCGCTGTCGTGCGGCGCGGCTCCCAGACAAAATTGGCGTCCTTTTTCCCCCACAAATAGAGCTTTCTTTTGGTGGTATTTGGTCACCTCTGCGGTTTTTATTTGTTGCGCTATAAACAAAAAAAGAGCGACAATTTTGAAAAAAATGCAATATTTTTTACTTTTTGATATAATAAATATCCCCCAAAAATATATATCATTTTTTTTTTCCTCAGTTTAGGCCGATACGTATTCTTCTACCTATTTTTGATTAACCACTTAAGGACCGCCTACTGCACATATACGTCGGCAGAATGGCACGGCTGGGCACATCAACGTATATATACGTTGATTTTAGTACCCAGCCGCGCCCGCAACCCGGTCCGAAGCTCCAGGACCGGGACCGCGGGATTCGCGGTCCCGATCGCCGCTGCAGTGCGGCGATCCGTCCCTGGAGCGGAAGAACGGGGAGAGCCGTGTGTACACACGGCTTCCCCGTGCTTCTCTGTGGCCGTAGCATCGATCGCGTCATCCCTGTAATAGGGGGACGCGATCGATGACGTCACACCTACAGCCACACCCCCTACAGTTGTAAACACAACACATAGGCACACATCCCCTACAGCGCCACCTGTGGTTAACTCCCAAACTGCAACTGTCATTTCCACAGTAAACAATGCAAATTTAAATGCATTTTTTGCTGTGAAAATGACAATTGTCCCAAAAATGTGTCAAAATTGTCCGAAGTGTCCGCCATAATGTCGCAGTCATGAAAAAAATCGCTGATCGCCGCTATTAGTAGTAAAAAATAAATAATTAATAAAAATGCAATAAAACTATCCCTTATTTTGTAAACGCTATAAATTTTGCGAAAACCAACCGATAAAAGCTTATTGCAATTTTTTTTACCAAAAATAGGTAGAAGAATACGTATCGGCCTAAACTGAGGAAAAAACATGTTTTTTTATATATTTTTGGGGGATTTTTATTATAGCAAAACGTAAAAAATATTGCATTTTTTTTAAAATTGTCGCTCTATTTTTGTTTATAGCGCAAAAAATAAAAACCGCAGAGGTGATCAAATACCACCAAAAGAAAGCTCTATTTGTGGGGAAAAAAGGACGCCAATTTTGTTTGGGAGCCACGTCGCACGACCGCGCAATTATTTTGCTAGACAATTACTCAGAACCACCAAACATTAGGGTCCGGATTCACAAAGCTCTTGCGCCGACGCATCTCCAGATACGCCGCGTAAGTACAAATATGCGCCATCGTATCTGTGCGCCGGACCCACAAACTAAGATACGCCTAAAAACAGACTTTATCCCACCGACGTAACTTGCCTACGCCGGCGTAGAGTGGGCGCAGATTTACGCCGGACGCGTGTGGCGCTCCCATTGATTTTCGATTCAAATATGCAAATGAGGGAGATACGCCGATTCACGAACGTACTTGCGCCCGACACATGATTTAAGCGGTTTGCGTAAGTTTTACGTCCGGCGTAAATTTATTCCCCATAGATGAGGCGCAACCCATGCAAAGGTATGGACCAGGGAACACAAGCCTACGTATTGTACGTTGGACGTCTGTGAATATGGGCCGATGTGGGTCTGGCTGGGCGGCGGTTACGTTCACGGCGTACACAGTGATCCGGCGTATCTTAGGCAGTTCTTCCGACGTGGTTGTGAGCGTGCGCAGGGGGATACGTCCACGTCTCGACGCATGCTCAGTTTAAGTACTTGTCTGGCGCCCGGCACATCATTTGCATGGGGTCACGCTTCATTAGCATGGATCACGCCCACTTCCAGCCCACTTCCACCTACGCCAGGTTACGCCTACGAAATATATGCATATATGCCACGCTGGCGCAACGTTGGGAGCATTTGCTTTGTGAATTCCATGCTTGCCTCTCTGTGCTGCGTCGGTGTAGCGTAAAAGAGATACGCTACGGCGGCATAAATGTGCGCCGATGTCTGTGAATCCGGGCCTATATATATATATATATATATATATATATATATATATATTTTTTTTTTTTTTTTAAGCAGACACCCTAGGGAATAAAATGGCGGTCATTGCAACTTTTTATCTTTCGCGGTATTTGCGCAATCATTTTTCTAGCGCATTTTTTTGGAAAAAAAAAAACAATTTCTTGAATTAAAAAATAAAACAGTAAAGTTGGCCCAATTTTTTTTGTATAATGTGAAAGATGATGTTACACCGAGTAAATAGATACCTAACATGTCACGCTCTAAAATTGCGCACACTCATGGAATGGCGCCAAACTTCGGTACTTAAAAATCTCCATAGGCGAAGCTTTGAAAATGTTTACAGGTTACCAGTTTAGAGTTACAGAGGAGGTCTAGTGCTAGAATTGTTGCTGGCGCTCATGTGGCGACACCTCACATGTGTGGATTGAACGGTGTTTACATATGTGGGCGGGACTTGCATGTGTGTTCGCTTGTGAGTGCGAGCTACCGGGGACAGGTGTGTTTTAATTATTATTTTTTTTTTTTACAAAAATTTTTTTTTTTGCACTTTTTTAGATTTGAATTTTTTTCATCGCCTTTATTCCTTTTACAAAGAATGTAAACATAAGTATTATATCGTGACAGGTCCTCTTTATGGAGAGATGCGGGTCAATAAGTCCTTCCCCTCCCCCCACATCTCTCCTCCAGGCTGGAAAGCATGAGATCAGGAAAAATAAATCACTGATCTCATGCCGACAGCCACAATCTTGTGCAGTATTTCCGCAGTCTCTGGTAATCTCGTGCAGTATGTCCGCAGTCTCTGGTAATCTTGTGCAGTATGTCCGCAGTTTCTGGTAATCTTGTGCAGTATGTCCGCAGTCTCTGGTAATCTCATGCAGTATGTCGCAGTCTCTGGTAATCTCATGCAGTATGTCCGCAGTCTCTGGTAATCTTGTGCAGTATGTCCGCAGTCTCTGGTAATCTCATGCAGTATGTCGCAGTCTCTGGTAATCTTGTGCAGTATGTCCGCAGTCTCTGGTAATCTCGTGCAGTATGTCTGCAGTCTCTGGTAATCTTGTGCAGTATGTCCGCAGTCTCTGGTAATCTTGTGCAGTATGTCCGCAGTTTCTGGTAATCTTGTGCAGTATGTCCGCAGTCTCTGGTAATCTCATGCAGTATGTCGCAGTCTCTGGTAATCTCATGCAGTATGTCCGCAGTCTCTGGTAATCTTGTGCAGTATGTCCGCAGTCTCTGGTAATCTCATGCAGTATGTCGCAGTCTCTGGTAATCTTGTGCAGTATGTCCGCAGTCTCTGGTAATCTCGTGCAGTATGTCTGCAGTCTCTGGTAATCTTGTGCAGTATGTCGCAGTCTCTGGTAATCTCATGCAGTATGTCTGCAGTCTCTGGTAATCTTGTGCAGTATGTCGCAGTCTCTGGTAATCTCGTGCAGTATGTCCGCAGTCTCGGGTAATCTCATGCAGTATGTCACAGTCTCTGATAATCTTGTGCAGTATGTCTGCAGTCTCAGGTAATCTCATGCAGTATGTCCACAGTCTCTGGTAATCTCGTGCAGTATGTCCGCAGTCTCTGGTAACCTTGTACAGTATGTCCGCAGTCTCTGGTAATCTCGTGCAGTATGTCTGCAGTCTCTGGTAATCTCGTGTAGTATGTCGCAGTCTCTGGTAATCTTGTGCAGTATGTCCTCAGTCTCTGGTAATCTCGTGCAGTATGTCTGCAGTCTCTGGTAATCTCGTGTAGTATGTCGCAGTCTCTGGTAATCTTGTGCAGTATGTCCTCAGTCTCTGGTAATCTTGTGCAGTATGTCCGCAGTCTCTGATAATCTTGTGCAGTATGTCCGCAGTCTCTGGTAATCCTGTGCAGTATGTCCGCAGTCTCTGGTAATCTTGTGCAGTATGTCCGCAGTCTCTGGTAATCCTGTGCAGTATGTCCGCAGTCTCTGGTAATCCTGTGCAGTATGTCCGCAGTCTCTGATAATCTTGTGCAGTATGTCCGCAGTCTCTGGTAATCCTGTGCAGTATGTCCGCAGTCTCTGGTAATCCTGTGCAGTATTTCTGCAGTCTCTGGTAATCTTGTGCAGTATGTCTGCAGTCTCTGGTAATCTCATGCAGTATGTCCACAGTCTCTGGTAATCTCGTGCAGTATGTCCGCAGTCTCTGGTAATCTCGTGCAGTATGTCCACAGTCTCTGGTAATCTCATGCAGTATGTCCGCAGTCTCTGGTAATCTTGTGCAGTATGTCCGCAGTCTCTGGTAATCTCATGCAGTATGTCCGCAGTCTCTGGTAATCTTGTGCAGTATGTCTGCAGTCTCTGGTAATCTCGTGCAGTATGTCCGCAGTCTCTGGCAATCTCGTGCAGTATGTCCACAGTCTCTGGTAATCTCATGCAGTATCTGGTAACCTTGTGCAGTATGTCCGCACTCTCTGACCCTCTCCTGTAGTATGTGTATTAATGTGCCCCCTTACTTTCTCAATTATTTGGGATTTCCCCACTGCTCAGTGAGTGGTAATGTTGTGCATTAACTTGTAGCAACCAATTAGTGAGCGCTAACAATGTGCAGTAACCTCCAGCAACCAATCGGCAAGCAGAATTTATGTGTTGTAACCTCTAGCAACCAGCCAGTGAGCAGTGAGGATAGGCTGCAACCTCTGGCAAACAAATGCAATGGCTGAGTGATCTGCTAAAGTAAACAGATTTTGAGTCTACCTGCTATTTTTTGTATGTCTCAGAATGGAGGGGGGCCCCCCAAGAAAACGTTTGCCCGGGGGCCCAATCAAAGTTAAAGACGGCCCTGGCTGTAAATATAAATTAACACAGGAAAGATTTCTGGCAGGATCTTTTTTTTAGGTGACATCCCATGAAGATGAAACTG
The DNA here is from genome assembly GCA_029574335.1 of Rana kukunoris. Lineage (NCBI taxonomy): Eukaryota > Metazoa > Chordata > Amphibia > Anura > Ranidae > Rana > Rana kukunoris. Next base: position 614,555,332 of record CM056050.1, on the reverse strand, counting down.
CTTCATGTTCTCATCTGTTCTGGTAAGAGAGACATTGTGAAGATCTACAGACACCAAATCAGGAGCCGGGTGTGGAACTCTGAAGGAGGGGGGTCTTATGGATATTTCAAGCGGAAACCAGAAGCCTGTTGCGGTTAAACTCTGAAGGGAACGTTATGAATAAATTGTCTCTCTAGAGAGTCTCAGAAAGGGAAATAGTAAAATAGTGATGTAACTTTGTAGATTTGCGGTTGAATTTAGTACATGAGTCATTGTGGTGGCGGAAGGGTGCGTGTAATGGTGACATGTGACCACTAGGGGTCTCCATAGTACATCTCATATCACATCATTAGTCTCATCCACAAACAGGAATGTGGGTTTTACTTGTTTGTTTTTTGAGAATTCAGTTTTGTTATCAGTTTGTTACTTTGTTTCAGGTGTTTAGCATTTACTAGGGATATATAGATATACATACAATGTATTGTCAAAAGTATTGGGACGCCGGCCTTTACACACACTTTACCTCCCACCAACAAAGGAGAACAATCTCACCCAATGACACCAACGATGGTCCACAATTCCTCCCAATGACACCTATGATTGGACACTATTCCTCCCTCTGATACCAATGATGGGGCACTATCCCCCACTGACACCAATGATGGGACACTATTCCTCCCACTGACACCAATTATGGGACACTATTCCTCCCACTAACACCAATGATGGGGCACTATTCCTCCCACTGACACCAATGATGGGACACTATTCCTCCCACTGACACCAATGATGGGACACTATTCCTCCCACTAACACCAATGATGGGGCACTATTCCACCCACTGACACCAATGATGGGACACTATTCCTCCCACTAACACCAAGGATGGGACACTATTCCTCCCACTGACACCAATGATGGGGCACTATTCCTCCCACTGACACCAATGATGGAACACTATTCCTCCCACTGATACCAATGATGGGGCACTGTTCCTCCCACTGACACCAATGATGGGGCACTATTCCACCCACTGACACCAATGATGGGACACTATTCCTCCCACTGACACCAATGATGGAACACTATTCCTCCCACTGATACCAATGATGGGGAACTGTTCCTCCCACTGACACCAATGATGGGGCACTATTCCACCCACTGACACCAATGATGGGACACTATTCCTCCCACTGACACCAAGGATGGGGCACTATTCCACCCACTGACACCAATGATGGGACACTTTGATTTTGGAAATCCTGTAATCTTTTCCTCATTTTGTGGCCCCTCTGACTCCACCCCCTTTGCCCTGCCCATGTATGCCCCACCTTTTTAATGAAGCGCCCAGCAAATACATCCTCACCAGCCCCCTTAAATGCAGCCTCACCAGCACCCATCAAATGCGGCCTCACCAGCGCCCATCAAATGCAGCCTCACCAGCGCCCATCAAATGCAGCCTCACCAGCCCCCTTCAATGCATCCTCACCAGCCCCTTCAATGCAGCCTCACCAGCCCCTTCAATGCAGCCTCACCAGTGCCCATAAAATGCAGCCTCACCAGTGCCCATCAAATGCATCCTCACCAGCCCCCTTAAATGCAGCCTCACCAGCCCCCTTAAATGCATCCTCACCAGCCCCTTTAATGCAGCCTCACCAGCGCCCATCAAATGCAGCCTCACCAGCGCCCATAAAATGCAGCCTCACCAGTGCCCATCAAATGCATCCTCACCAGCCCCCTTAAATGCATCCTCACCAGCCCCTTCAATGCAGCCTCACCAGCGCCCATCAAATGCATCTTCACCAGTACCCATCAATTGCAGCCTCACCTGCAGCCTCACCAGCTTCCATCAAATACAGCTTCACCAGCGCCCATCAAATGCAGCCTCACCAGCGCCCATCAAATGCATCTTCACCAGCCCCCTTAAATGCAGCCTCACCAGCCCCCTTAAATGCAGCCTCACCAGCTTCCATCAAATGCAGCCTCACCAGCGCCCATCAAATGCAGCCTCACCAGCCCCCTTAAATGCAGCCTCACCAGCACCCATCAAATGAAGCCTCACCAGCGCCCATCAAATGAAGCCTCACCAGTGCCAATCAAATGCAGCTTCACCAGCGCCCATCAAATGCAGCCTCACCAGTGCCCATCAAGTGCATCCTCACCAGCCTCCTTAAATGCAGCCTTACCAGCGCCCATCAAATGCAGCCTCACCAGAGCCCATCAAATGCAGCCTCACCAGCGCCCATCAATTGCATCCTCACCAGCCCCCTTAAATGCAGCCTCACCAGCCACCTTAAATGCATCCTCACCAGCCCCCTTAAATGCGGCCTTACCAGTGCCCATCAAATGCAGCCTCACCAGCCCCCTTAAATGCAGCCTCACCAGCGCCCATCAAATGCAGCCTCACCAGCGCCCATCAAATGCAGCCTCACCAGCCCCCTTAAATGCGGCCTTACCAGTGCCCATCAAATGCAGCCTCACCAGCCCCCTTAAATGCAGCCTCACCAGCGCCCATCAAATGGGGCCCCTGCCCATATCTGTCCTTTATGTATATGGGAGGTGTACCTTCTCACTGGAATATGTCCTCGGCTCTTCTCTCCTCTCAGCGGCTTTGTATCGCTCGGCTCCTTTTCTCTTTCTCTCTCACTTCTCCTTTGGCTTCAGATTTCTAATGTTTGATCGACTTTCGTCATAAGATTTGTTTTCTTCCTGAGTCCTTGTGGGGCAAGACTTGTTCTCACTCGTCCCCCCGTCCCGTCCTTCACAACACTGAAAGAAAAACCGCAACTGGAGACACAAACATTTCATTCCTCTAACTCACTTCTGCTTCTTTTTGAACATTCTTTATTTAAGCGTTTGTACAAATTTTATACATAAAAGAAAAAAAAATGCTTACAGGATTGTTCTTAACCCCTTCACCCCCGAAGTATGCGGGGCACTGCGTCACTTTAACTGACAATTAAAGGGGCACAGTGCGGAGCAGCAGAACCTGACGTCACCACGCCCCAGCTGACCGGCCTCTGAAGACGGCAGCCAATCACGAAACGCGTCAGGGAGTGGCTACACGACGGTACTCTTGCACTAAAGCCAGCATCTACCTGGGACTCACGGAGCAGACAATTATCTGAAGCCTTTTTCTGAGTGAGCAGATGCAGTTCTTTATTCAATTTTTACTGGGTAGCAGGGGTAGTATTTCATAATAAAGGGTTTTACACCATATGCAGTCTCCTTTGCTTCCCTGCATGTGCGCTGTGCTGCACGCATACACCCAATGAATATCACCAACACACACCTGGAGGAGATTAGCTGAGATTGATCGTACTGACTAGATCTATTCAATATATAAAGAGATCGGAGGATTGATCCCCAAATCAAAGCTCCAAAAACCAGGGGGTTTGTGGGCAATTGGACTATCACGGTACAGATAAAGAAGTGAAGTAAGGTATAAATGCACATGTAAAAAAAAAAAATTCAATTTTATTAATAAAAAATCAATAAAAGACAATAACATTCATATACAGCTAAAAACATTTAGTGGCAGACTACACAGATCACCAATGCAAGAATCCCCAGGTGGGGGGAAAAAACCTGAGACATGGGTCGCAAGGGGCATCTCTACCAGTTTTGCGGGTTAAACCGCTTCATCGGGAGAATATCTAAAGTCCCCAATGGTCCCGGGACACTAAAACGCCACAAGAGGAGGACCCCCGCGGTGCACATAAGGGGGACGTGCCATGGATGGACCAACTGCAGTGTAAAAGTTAAGACCCAGGGAGATATGTATCAATAATACATGGATGACATGGTAGAAAGGGTACTGTGGGATCAACAGCGGGTAGCAGAGCATGGGTAATGCACTGCAGTATAACCCAGCAAAGTGTAGAGGATGAAGGTAAGAACGGGTGATCCCAGTGCCAGTCCAGTTCCAAGCCATGGACTGGGATCACGCATGGAGTGAAGTTTCCATATCCTGGCAGGATTTGATTGTGCACCTTGTAAATTCTACCTGGAGTCACATTGGACTGGGCTTTGGAATGGGACTCTGAGTGACGAACGGTACTTGTGGGCACTGATGAGCTGTACTGGTGGGCACTGAACTTTACTGGTGGGTACTGATGAACTGTACAGGTGGGCACTGATGAGCTGTACTGGTGGGTACTGATGAACTGTACTGGTGGGCACTGATGAGCTGTACTGGTGGGTACTGATGAACTGTACTGGTGGGCACTGATGAGCTGTACTGGTGGGCACTGATGAGCTGTACAGGTGGGCACTGATGAGCTGTACTGGTGGGTACTGATGAACTGTACTGGTGGGCACTGATGAGCTGTACTGGTGGGCACTGATGAACTGTACTTGTGGGCACTGATGAGCTGTACTTGTGGGCACTGGTGGGATGCACTGGTTGGCACTGGTGAGATGCACTGGTTGGCACTGGTGGGATGCACTGGTGGGCACTAATAGGCTGCTCCCCACCTCTCCACCCTAGGTTTTCTGAGATGAATGTAAAAGAAAAAAAAAATCGGTCCAACATATATTGGCCGTCCCAATTCCGAAATATCGCCATCGGCCAGAGAAAAACCCATATAGGTCGACCTCTAGTTTCTAGTGCAGCATTAGCCTTTGGGCTTCCCCCTTCTTCTACAAAAAAATAAAATAAAAAAACATTCACAAAGCATAGAAGGAATCAGGAATAGAAGGAATCAGGAATAGAAGGAATCAGGAATAGAAGGAATCAGGAATAGAAGGAATCAGGAATAGAAGGAATTAGGAATAGAAGGAATCAGGAATAGAAGGAATCAGGAATAGAGTGAATCAGGAATAGAAAGAATCAGGAATAAAAGGAATCAGGAATAGAAGGAATCGGGAATAGAAGGAATCGGGAATAGAAGGAATCGGGAATAGAGTGAATCAGGAATAGAAGGAATCAGGAATAGAAGAATCAGGAATAGAAAGAATCAGGAATAGAGTGAATCAGGAATAGAAGGAATCGGGAATAGAGTGAATCAGGAATAGAAGGAATCAGGAATCAAGTGCATCAGGAATAGAAGGAATCAGGAATAGAGTGAATCAGGAATAGAAGGAATCAGGAATAGAAGGAACCAGGAATAGAAGGAATCAGGAATAGAAGGAATCAGGAATCAAGTGAATCAGGAATAGAGTGGATCAGGAATAGAAGGAATCAGGAATAGAAGGAATCAGGAATAGAAGGAATTAGGAATAGAAGGAATCAGGAATAGAAGAATCAGGAATAGAAAGAATCAGGAATAGAGTGAATCAGGAATAGAAGGAATCGGGAATAGAGTGAATCAGGAATAGAAGGAATCAGGAATCAAGTGCATCAGGAATAGAAGGAATCAGGAATAGAGTGAATCAGGAATAGAAGGAATCAGGAATAGAGTGAATCAGGAATAGAAGGAATCAGGAATCAAGTGAATCAGGAATAGAGTGGATCAGGAATAGAAGGAATCAGGAATAGAAGGAATTAGGAATAGAAGGAATTAGGAATAGAAGGAATCAGGAATCAAGTGAATCAGTAATAGAAGGAATCAGGAATAGAAGGAATCAGGAATAGAAGGAATCAGGAATAGAGTGAATCAGGAATAGAAGGAATCAGGAATCAAGTGAATCAGGAATAGAGTGGATCAGGAATAGAAGGAATCAGGAATCAAGTGAATCAGGAATAGAGTGGATCTGGAATAGAAGGAATCAGGAATAGAGTGAATCAGGAATAGAAGGTATCAGGAATAGAAGGAATCAGGAATAAAAGGAATCAGGAATAGAGTGGATCAGGATTAGAGTGGATCAGGAATAGTGTTGCTCACGAATATTCGCATTGCGAATATTCGCTACGAATATTGCATATTCGAGTATTTGCGAATATCTCGAATATCGCGGCGAATATTCGCTATTTCGAATATTCGTATTTTTCAAATTTCGCAATAAATTTTGCAAAAAATTCGCAATTAATTTCACATTCGCGAATTTCGCAATAGCGAAATTTCGCAAATTTTTTTTTTTTTTTTTTATAAAATATCACGAATATTCGATATTTACGAATATTCGCAACCGCATATGTGAAATTTCTCTTTTTTTTTAAAATATCACGAATATTCGATATTAACGAATATTCGCGAATATTCTTCGAAATATTTGCGAAATATCGCGAAATCGAATATGGCGTATTCCGCTCATAACTAATCAGGAATAGAGGGAATCAGGAATAGAAGGAATCAGGAATAGAAGGAATCAGGAATAGAGTGGATCAGGATTAGAGTGGATCAGGAATAGAGTGGATCAACAATATAAGGAATTAGGAATAGAGTGAATAGGGAATAGAGTGGATCAGGAATGGAAGGAATCAGAAATAGAGTGAATCAGGAATAGAAGGAATCAGGAATAGAAGGCATCAGGAATAGAAGGAATCAGGAATAGAAAGAATTAGGAATAGAAGGAATCAGGAATAGAGTGGATCAGGATTAGAGTGGATCAAGAATAGAAGGAATCAGGAATACAGTGAATCGGGAATAGAGTGGATCAGGAATAGAGTGGATCAGGAATAGAGTGGATCAGGAATAGAGTGGATCAGGAATAGAAGGAATCGGGAATAGAAGGAATCGGGAATAGAAGGAATCGGGAATAGAGCGAATCGGGAATAGAGTGAATCAGGAATTGAAGGAATCAGGAATAGAAGGAATCGGGAATAGAGTGAATCAGGAATAGAAGGAAGAATCAAGAACATACCACAATATGGCCACTAGATGGAGCTGATGATCATAGTAAATAGGTATTTATTTCCTACTTATAAATCCATTGGGATACAATGTTGAAAAGATATCCCCCCTGAAAAAAAAAAAGGCAAATCACTAAACTTGACCAATGACAAATGGGCTGGAGAACTATTGGGAAAGCTGTGTTTTTATTGAGGACACATTTGTGAGTCTAGGATTGGCTCAATGTAAAACAGACGTAAAGGAAAAAAGAAAGAATATTTGTCATTGACACACCACTAATAAATGTGATCACAGACAGTTCTGTTGTCAGGGAGGATTGTTTGCTGTGGATCTCATGTGCCAATTCCTGGAATGACTTTCAATGAAAAAGAAACTGAAAATTCAGCGCCGACTCTCATATTTTCCTTTAACGCCCAACAGTGTACAAGGTAAACAAAGCCAAATAAACATTCCAAAGTGAAACTCCTTTAGTACATCACCCCTGAGGATCATCTGTCATCAGTCTGGGCTTTCCACTCATTCCTCTTCACACGGTTCTGGTTGCACTTTTGTTTCTCATCACTGCAGTCTGTTCAATGGTTGCACTTTCTACCTTCCATCACCCCCCCGGAATTCCGTTTGCTGATTCATGTAGTTTTGATTTTCAATGGCAGAGCAGAAAGAAGCCGGAATGACCCCTCAGCTCTCAAACGCTCACATGAGTTTTTTTCTATATATTGCTTGGGGGAGGGGAGAACCGTTTTCTGCAGCAGCCTGGACAGTCACCGCTCCGGGTTTTAGTGCAGGCAGTGAAGGAAACAGAGGAAAGCATTCCCTATTAGGGATGTACAGAACAGTTCACCGGCGAATAGTTCCCGGTAGGGGTGCAACGGATCAAAAAACTCACGGTTCGGATCGTTCCCCGGATCAGGAGTCACAGATCGGATCATTTTTCGGATCAGCAAAAAAAAAAATCTCCCCCACTGTAATATCCACACCTCTCTCCCCCGTAGTACAGGCAGACAGTGACCCCCCCATAGTACAGGCACAGTGACCCCCCCCCATAGTACAGGCACAGTGACCCCCCTTAGTACAGGCACAGTGACCCCCCCGTAGTACAGGCAAAGTGACCCCCCCGTAGTACAGGCACAGTGACCCCCCCATAGTACAGGCACAGTGACCCCCCCCCATAGTACAGGCACAGTGACCCCCCTTAGTACAGGCACAGTGACCCCCCATAGTACAGGCACAGTGACCCCCCCGTAGTACAGGCAAAGTGACCCCCCCGTAGTACAGGCACAGTGACCCCCCCCATAGTACAGGCACAGTGACCCCCCCGTAGTACAGCACAGTCACCCCCCCCGTAGTACAGCACAGTCACACCCCCGTAGTACAGCACAGTCACCCCCCCCGTAGTACAGCACAGTCACACCCCCATAGTACAGCACAGTCACCCCCCGTAGTACAGCACAGTCACACCCCCATAGTACAGCACAGTCACCCCCCGTAGTACAGCACAGTCACCCCTCCCGTAGTACTTGCACAGTGACCACGTTAGCGGCCTGTGTGTGTGCCTCAAGCGCGGGCTCCTCCTCTGTGTGTGTAAACAGAGGAGGGTCGCCGCTGGGTGTACCAAGATGGGCGCGGCTCCGGAGCTAAGGTGAAGCCGCGGCCTTTCCTAATGCTATGCCCGCGGTGGCGATCCGCGGATCGCATAGCATGCCGATCCGAACGGGGTGACCCGTTCGGATCACGGATCGGCAGTAATCCGTTGCACCCCTATTTCCCGGCGAACATCGATTGTTCGCGTTCACCGCCTCGAGCGAACATATGCGATGTTGGATCCGCCCCCTCTTCGTCATCATTGAGCAAACTTTGACCCTGTACCTCAGTCAGCAGACACATTCCAGCCAATCGGCAGCATACCCTTCCTCCCTGAACCCCCCCCCCCCTGAAAAGCATACATTTTAGATTAATTCGCAAGCTGCAGTCTTAGTGAGAGGAGGGATAGTGTAGCTGCTGCTGATTTCATAGGGAAATCTATAGATAGGCCAGTGTATTCAGTGTCCACTCCAGTCCTGAAAGACTCATCTGATCTCTGCTGTAACCACAGCGTCCTGACAGCACCCCAATAAGCCCTTTTTTAGGGCTAGTCCACCAGTCTGCTTTTTTTTCTCTGTAATCTAATGTGTGTTGTGTGGTTTACAGAGAGAGTGTAATTTTTTGGAGTTAGATAGGGCAGGCAGGCTAGTCAGAGTTACAGTGTGTAGAGGATATATATGCATCCCAGGTGTTGTGTATATATATTTATACACTGTATTGAGTTTAGCTAGACTAGATCCGCTCTTCCTAATATACTGACAGGTGACAGCCTGTATAGGGCTAGTACATCAGTCTGCTTTTTTTTTCTCTGTAATCTACCTGCCAGAGTGTGTGTGTGAGGCTTACAGCGTATACTGTGCTCACTTGTCCAGTGCCACCACTCATATATTTGGTATTAAACCTTGGCTAAATGGGGAGTTTGCGGTTGTGCAAATGGACTGTCTGCGGTTGTTTGTGATGTGTTAAACGGGGAGTTGGTCTGTCAGAGTTTGGTCTGTCACTGTGAACCCTAACCCTGTCTGCAACCCTGAACCTAACCCTAACCCTGTCTGTAACCCTAACCCTAACTCTAACCCTATCTGTAACCCTAACCCTAAGTTAGGGTTACAGACAGGGTTAGGGTTACAGACAGGGTTAGGGTTACAGATAGGGTTAGGGTTACAGACAGGGTTAAAGTTACAGACAGGGTTAGGGTTAGGGTTACAGACAGGGTTAGGGTTAGGGTCAGAGTTACAGATAGGGTTAGGGTTACAGACAGGGTTAGGGTTAGGGTTACAAATAGGGTTGGGGTTACAGATAGGGTTAGGGTTACAGACAGGGTTAGGGTTACAAATAGGGCTGGGGTTACAGATAGGGTTAGTTTTACAGACAGGGTTATAGGTTACAGATAGGGTTAGGGTTACAGATAGGGTTAGTGTTAGGGTTACAGACAGGGTTAGGGTTACAAATAGGGTTGGGGTTACAGATAGGGTTAGGGTTACAGACAGGGTTAGGGTTACAGAAAGGGTTAGTGTTAGGGTTAAAGACAGGGTTAGGTTCCCTAACCCTAACCCTGTCTGTAACCCTAACCCGAACTCTATCCCTATCTGTAACCCTAACCCTGTCTGTAACCCTAACCCTATCTGTAACCCTAACCCTGTCTGTATGTCTGTAACCCTAACACCTTACACTACCTGATCGATACAACATCATACCTGATGTTTTAAAGCACGTTATTCCAAACAATTTAGGAATGTTGTGTGATTTATCCCCTTTTTGGATTAAAAAAGGACTATGCATCAACTACGTAATTTTCCATGGGAGTTTTGCCATGGATCCCCCTCTGGCATGCCTCAGTCCAGGTGTAAGTCCCCTTGAAACAACTTTTCCATCACTATTGTGGCCAGAAAGAGTTTTAATGTTCGCGACATCACTATTCCCTATTAGGGATGAGCTGAACACACCCTGGTTCGCTTTGCACCAGAACATGCGAACAGGCAAAAAAAAATGTGTTCAAACACGCAAAGTCTATAGGACACAAACATGAAAAATCAAAAGTGCTCATTTTAAAGGCTAATGTTCAAGTTATTGTCCTCAAAAGTGTTTGAGGACCCGGGTCCTGCCCCAGGGGACATGTATAAATGCTTTTTTTTTTTTTTTTTGGGAGCAGTGATTTTAATAATGCTTAAAGTAAAACAATAAAAGTGAAATATTCCTTTAAATTTCGTACCTGGGGGTGTCTATAGTATGCCTGTAAAGTAGCACAAAATGTAATTTCTAAAGAAAAAAAAGTAATTTAAAATCACTCGTGGCTATAAATAAATTGTCGGGTCCCGGCAATACAGATCAAACTAATTAACCACTTAAGGACCACCGCCGCATGTACATATACGTCGGCAGAATGGCACGGACAGGCACATCAACGTACCTGTACGTGCCTGCCTAGACGTGGGTCGGAGGGTCTGATCTGGACCCCCCCAGTAAATGTGGCGGTTCCCGTAGCTGTCCGAGCGATCCGGGATGAGGGGGCGGCTGTTCGTTTTTGTTCTCCCCCTCCGGATTGCTCCCAGCCAATCCGCGCGCTCCCCCTGCGTGTCACTTTCTCTGCCTGTAAACACAGAAAGGGAGAAGTGATGTAAGCTCTGCTCTCAGCGGTATTTTCAACCGCCGCTGAGGAGAGATCACATCACACAGTGAGTCTACACAACACTACACCAGTACTCGCAGGCACATTAACCCCTTGCGATCACCCCCCCACCCCCCTGTCACAGTGTCACTGAATGCAGTGATCATATATATACTGATCACTGCATTTAGTGTCAGTGTGACAGGCAGTTAGTGTTAGGTCCAGGGTATCCCCCGTACCCCCCCTAATAAAGTTTTAACCCCTTGATCACCGCCCTAGTTAACCCTTTCACTCCCTATTGCCAGTGTCACTAAGCGAGCATTTTTCTGATCGCTGTATTAGTGTCGCTGTTGACGCTAGGTAGCTATTTTTTTTTATTGCGATTTTTTTTTTACTAAAGGCATGTGGCTGAATACATTTTGGCCTAAATGTTTGACTAAAATTTAGTTTATTTGATTTTTCTTATAACAAAAAGTAAAAAATATTGTTTTTTTTCAAAAATGTCGCTCTATTTTTGTATATAGCGCAAAAGATAAAAATCGCAGAGGCGATCAAATACCACCAAACGAAAGCTCTATTTGTGGGAAGAAAAGGACGCAAATTTTGTTTGGGAGCCACGTCGCACGACCGCGCAATTGTCTGTTAAAGCGACGCAGTGCCGAATTGTAAAAACCCCGTGGGTCATTTAGCAGCATATTGGTCCGGTCCTTAAGTGGTTAAAAATACGGCAGGGGTCCCCCCCCCCCCCAGTCCATTACCAGGCCAAACCACAATAATTTGGAGTTCAGCCAAACCTCAATAATTTGGAGTTCAGCCAAACCACAATAATTTGGAGTTCAGCCAAACCGCAATAATTTGGAGTTCAGCCAAACCGCAATAATTTGGAGTTCATCTATAAACAGAATAGGCAGTCATGGACTTCCTGGGAAGATAAAGAAGAGAAACTGAATATGTTACTCAGTTTCTCTTTTCCATGTCCACACAAAATCCATGACTACGTATTCTGTTTATAGTTGTACATGGTTTGCAGTAGGGTTGTCCCGATACCACTTTTTTAGGACCGAGTACAAGTACCGATACTTTTTTTCATGTACTCGCCGATACCGAATACCGATACTTTTTTAAAATGTCATGTGACAGTTTTCAAACCACAATACAGACTAAGGATATTTTCTTTAGAATTATGAAGAACTCTAACTCAAGACATTATAAAAGAATAAAAATGAGTAAAAATTAATAAAAATGTTTTATTTGCTTGTCACGCAGTAGTAAAAAACTCAAAGAATTTTCACAGAACATGTTGATAAATACAAAAAAAGTATTCTATTTGGGTATCGGGAGCATTTGCGCGAGTACAAGTACTCGCACAAATACTCGGTATTGGTCCCGATACCGATACTAGCATCGGTATCTGGACAACCCTAGTTTGCAGGGATGTGGACATACAGTATAGTACACACAGTTGTCATGATCACTTAGTGCCCTTGTTCATCATTCCAGAACCCCAGAACCCGGGTGTTGGCTGTTTTTCCTCCCTGTCTGTGTTCACCTGTTGACTGGTTGATCTGGTCAATCACTTGATATAAGCAAACCAAACACTCTATCCCTCACTTGTGATAGAGACAGACTTACCTGCATTGTTCTGATCAAGCCTCCCGTTTGCCTGCACTACTGTGCCGTCAGATTTCTCTGTCTTTGACCCGGATTGGACTGGATTATCCCCTGAACCCAGCCTGCCTCTACCTGAACTGCCTTTGAACCACGCTGTCTGTAAACTGCAAGTAATTAGTTTTTTTGCTCTGTCCGCATCTGCCCGGTGGGCTGGCCAGGCACTATTGCATCATGTTGAAGTCCTGGGGGCAACCAAGTACTGGTAGGTCTGCTTGCCTTAAAGGAAAGGGGGCTGATATAGGTGAAGTGCACAGTAGCCAGCTATAGTGTCTGACCAACTGTGTTGGGGTTGACATGACAACAGTCTGGGTCTCTCCTACTATAGATAATTTGGAGTGCAGCCAAAAAGTTTTGCCAAGTTGTAACAGAGCCAATAACAGTTTAATGTCGAAAGATATTGTTATACGTTTATCATCAGACGACAGCCAAGCATGATAGCTTGTAGGCCAGTCTGAGAGTCGGGTTTATCGGGGCCAGGTCTAGCCTGTCTGATATAGGGGTGCAGTAAAAAATGTCAGGGGGGCAGAGGATTGAAGGTCAGCAGGGCAGTGTACAGGGGGTCAGTAGGGTAGGGGGCATCTGGGCAGCATACAGGTAGTCAGCAGGGCAAAGGATGGAAGGGCAGCAGGGGACGAGCTGAGGACAGGAAGGTGGAGGACATGGGTCAGTGCTTCAGGGTAGAAGACAGGGGTCACTGCTGGAGAAGCATAGCACAGGGATCACCACTGGCAGGACAGAGGACAGGGGTCACCACTGGCAGGACAGAGGACAGGGGTCACCACTGGCAGGACAGAGGACAGGGATCACCACTGGCAGGACAGAGGACAGGGATCACCACTGGCAGGACAGAGGACAGGGGTCACTGCTGGAGAAGCATAGCACAGGGATCACCACTGGCAGGACAGAGGACAGGGGTCACCACTGGCAGGACAGAGGACAGGGATCACCACTGGCAGGACAGAGGACAGGGATCACCACTGGCAGGACAGAGGACAGGGATCACCACTGGCAGGACAGAGGACAGGGATCACCACTGGCAGGACAGAGGGCAGGGATCACCACTGGCAGGACAGAGGACGGGGATCACCACTGGCAGGACAGAGGACGGGGATCACCACTGGCAGGACAGAGGACGGGGATCACCACTGGCAGGACAGAGGACGGGGATCACCACTGGCAGGACAGAGTACGGGGGTCACCACTAGCAGGACAGAGTATGGGGGTCACCACTGGCAGTACAAAGGACGGGGGTCACCACTGGCAGGACAGAGGACGGGGGTCACCACTGGCAGGACAGAGGACGGGGGTCACCACTGGCAGGACAGAGGACAGGGATCACCACTGGCAGGACAGAGGACAGGGATCACCACTGGCAGGACAGAGGACAGGGATCACCACTGGCAGGACAGAGGACAGGGGTCACCACTGGCAGGACAGAGGACAGGGGTCACCACTGGCAGGACAGAGGACAGGGATCACCACTGGCAGGACAGAGGACAGGGATCACCACTGGCAGGACAGAGAACAGGGATCACCACTGGCAGGACAGAGGACAGGGATCACCACTGGCAGGACAGAGGGCAGGGATTACCACTGGCAGGACAGAGGACGGGGATCACCACTGGCAGGACAGAGGACGGGGATCACCACTGGCAGGACAGAGGACAGGGATTACCACTGGCAGGACAGAGTACGGGGGTCACCACTGGCAGGACAGAGTACGGGGGTCACCACTGGCAGGACAGAGTACGGGGGTCACCACTGGCAGGACAGAGGACGGGGGTCATCACTGGCAGGACAGAGGACGGGGGTCACCACTGGCAGGACAGAGGACGGGGGTCACCACTGGCAGGACAGAGGACGGGGGTCACCACTAGTGTTGCTCACGAATATTCGCATTGCGAATATTCGCTACGAATATTGCATATTCGAGTATTCACGAATAACTCGAATATCGCGGCGAATATTCGCTATTTTGAATATTAGTATTTTTTCAAATTTCGCAATCAATTTCGCATTTGCACTAGCGAAATTTCGCAATTTTTTTTTTATAAAATATAGCGAATATTCGTAAATATCGAATATTCGTGATATTTTATAAAAAAAAAAAAAAAATTGCGAAATTTCGCCAATGCGAGATTTCGCTAATGCGAAATTTTGCAATTTTTTTTTTTTTTATAAAATATCACGAATATTCGATATTTACGAATATTCGCTATATTTTATCCAAAAAGAAAATAGCGAAATCTCGCAATCATTTTCGCTTTCGCATATGCGAAATTTCGCAATTTTTTTTTATTTTTATAAAATATCACGAATATTCGATATTAACGAATATTCGCGAATATTCTTCGAAATATTCGCGAAATATCACGAAATCGAATATGGCGTATTCCGCTCATCACTAGTCACCACTGGCAGGACAGAGGACAGAGGTCACCATCCTTGCATTGCAGTGTATGGAGACGGTAGCATAAAATGGCATAGGATGCCCAGATACAGATGATGAGTTATTCTTTGCATTCTCATTGGACGTTTATAATTCCATCTTGTTATTATTTAACTCTCACGGCACTCAGAAGTCTCTCATTTGTTACATAGTAATAACAATACACAAGATAATCACAGGGGGGGGATTTACTAAAACCGGAGCACGGAATCCGGTGCAGCTGCGCCAATCAACCAATCAGCTTCTAACTTCAGCTTGTTCAATAAAGTTTTGGTACACTTTGAATGACAATTGCGCGGTCATGCAACACTATACTTTTTTGACACAGAGCTTTTTTTTGAGTGGAAGTTAACCACTTTAGCCCCAGAAGAATTTACCCCCTTCCTGACCAGAGCACTTTTTACAATTTGGCACTGCGTCGCTTTAACTAACAATTGCGCGGTCGTGCGACGTTGCACCCAAACAAAGTTGAAGTTAGTTATATTCCATCTGTTGTTTTTATTATTAATTTACTTTTTCACCTTCTATTTGTGTTGGTTATTTTCTCATCATCTATTTTATTTATTGGTTACTTTTACATCATCTATTCTTCTTTTTTTTTTCTTCAATTCACATCAGACTCCACCATGTCTAGAGACTTGCTCGTACTTTCACATGTAGAGAGGCGCCATTATCTCTACTTAGGCTTCGCATCATTTGTGATTGAATACTATATTTATTTATTACATTTAACTTTATTTCATTTGTTTTAAAACAAATTTAAAATTCTTTCTACTTTTCACTCACCCTCCCCCTCTATCACCCATCGCCCCTCCCTCCCTCCTCCCCCTCTCCCCCCCCCCCCATGGTTTGTTTCTAAGTCTCTCCTTCTTTTAACATTTTCTTCAGATATTCCTCCGACAACTTATAGTCTTCCCAACGTCTCCATTTTCTATTATGGGTCCTTTCACACGTGCGGTCCGTTTTTCGGTCCACTCCGTGTGTCCGTCGGCTCAGCTGTCGGGCGGACCCCGCACACTGTGCAGGGACCACCCTGTCTCTCCTCCACTATCCCCTATGGGGAATCGGATGGAAACGGACCGTCTGTCCGTTTGCATCCGATCCGTTCGGCCGGAAGGAAAAAAAATAGGACATTCTTCCGTCCGAAAAAACGGATGCAGATCTGGCGGACGTTAGCGGATGCATCATCCGCTAACAGATCCGCTCCCATAGGGAAGCATTGAGGTCCGTTAACGGACGTCCAAAAACTGGACAAACGGAACGGACGTGTGAAAGAGCCCTAAGTTTCTCCAGTTGGCCTTCATCACTACTGCAAAGATAATCCATTCTGTTATAGTTTTCAATCTGCGCAAACCATTCTTTTATATCTGGTTTGTTTTTGTTTAGCCAGTTTTTTGGGATTAACCCTTTAGCCGCGTTTATTCGTTTTTTTTTTTTTTCCAAATAATTTTTTTATTTTATTAAAGAAATCAAAAGGATACAGCAATCACATTAGCGTAGTACATCGCTCTTACTCAGAGGTTACAATTGATTAACACATGAAGAGTAAGCATGAAACAGTAATCAACAAGTTAGCGGAGTAGGTACATGTTGCACAACTCATAGGAGGCACCCGTGGCATGGGAACAGGTTGGGAAGAAACCAACAGAAGGGGGACCATTATGCACATACCCAACCCCCGCCCACCCCTATAGGGAACATAACTGTGGACGGGAGGGTATACAAGGAGGTCCAAAAATAGGGGCAGATCAGCGTGGTCCTGGCAGTTGCTGTGTCTCAGCCATCTGGGTTGAGCCGCGTTTATTAGTTGATGGAGCAATGTTTCCCTGTATCTTTTGTTGGAACCTTTTACATCATGAAACACACAGGCATAAATACTATTATCTAATTCTTCCCCAGTTATTTCTTTTGTGACGTCCAGGATTTCTTGCCAATATTTTTTTATTTTAGGACAGTCCCACCATATGTGTGTAGTTGTTCCAATTTGTCCGCATTCCCTCCAGCACAATGGAGAATTATCTTTATTAAACTTGTTTATCATTTTTAGGTGTCTTATGTCATCTTGAGATACATTTATAGTTCATTTTGATTGCATTTATGTCTGTTGCGGTGTTATGTACGGATGCTATTATTCTTTCCAGTTGTTGATCTTCAAATTTCCTGTTTATTTCTATTTCCCATTTCTCTATGAGCCCAGGTTCACACTGGACTGCGGGAGTGAAGCAGTGCGAGTTCAGCTGAACTCGCACGATTTCACTCCCGCCCGGCAGTCCCGATTTCAGCCGCGATTTCAGAGACATCTGTGCAGGTTTCTGCACAGATGTCAATGTAAATCGCAGGCTGAAATCGCAAAAAGTAGTACAGAGACTACTTTTTGAAATCGGTGCAATGCCGCAGATGCATCGTCGCACCGATTAGGACGGTGCCATTGCCGGCAATTTGAGGCAAAATCTGCCGTTTTGACATGCGATTTGACATGCCAAATCGCATGTCAAAACGCACCAGTGTGAACCAGGGCTAAAACCAGGTCTCTCTTGTGTCTCTGCATCTGTCAGTATTTGATACACTCTTGATATCGCGTGCTTTATTGGTGTTTGTATAGAACACCGTTTTTCTAGTGGCGTTAAATTCTTTTCATCTCTTAATGGTGTGGGTATTGACCTTATCAGATGTTTTAGTTGTAAATATTACCATTGATTGATATCCCACCTCTTTTCCTCATTTATCTTCTGGAGTGTTTTTATCTTCCCCTGTTCTATAATATCTTTTATTTGTGCTGACCCCATTTTATTTCCAAACCGTGTTTCTTTTCCTGGTATAAAAAAATTAGTGTTCGTAAGTGAAATTAAAGGTGAATTATAAGTCCATTTCTTCTGTTTATGTAAAACATCCCAAACTTGAAACAACATTCTTTTTTTTTTGTTTTTTTGTTGTAATGATTTTTATTAATAATAATTCAAACAAGAACAATTTAAATAATACAGTGAAAAAGACATGGAAACACGGACGCAGTCGTGTTATGTAACAGAAGAATGCAGTGTCAGAAAGACACGATAACAGTAAAGTAACATCTTAATACATGGCTTGGATAAGGTCAGCATATCAAATGTTGAGAACCAAACAATTTAGAGCATATATTAGAGAAATCAACGAAGAGCATACAGTCTAGATTCATGATTTTTACATGAATCCAGGCCGCAGGTTAAACCAGAATATTGAAACAAACAAAGTAAATAACAACATTCTGAATATAACTAAGGGAAAGTAAATGGGGAAGGAATGAAGAGAAGGGGTCTGCCGTTATATAAATGGATCAAGAGAATTAAATAAAGTGGAGGTTAATCCCCCAAGGTGACGGATTTGTATTCATCAGATGAAATAAAACTCAGCCAATCAGACCAAATATCCAAGAACCTTTTTTGAGTATCTCTCGCCTGATGTATCAACTCCTCCATCTCCATGTTTCTCATGGTGCGGTTAAACCAGTCAATTATTGAAGGGGGTTTGGTTAACATTCTTTGTTATACCGTGCATATCACCATTCAGCTCTCTATATTTTCGTGGTATCCATACATTTTTATACAGTGCTGTTTTATTTATTCTATTTTCTATTTGAATCCATTTTTTTTTCCTTTTCTTTGTGTTTATTTCCCCATTCTACCATTCGTGCGATAATGGTAGCTCTGTAGTATCTCTGTATGTCTGGTGCTGCTAACCCGCCATATTTTTTCGTTCTTGTAAGTACTCCAAAATGTACCCTTGGTGTTTTGTTATTCCATATATATTTTATTTACATTGATTTTATGATCTTAAAAAAACTCTGAGGGATTGCTATGGGTAACATCTGAAATGTATATGTTATTTTTGGGAGGATGACCATCTTAAAAGCATTTATTTTTCCTAACCATGAAAGGGCTCTGATTGTATTCTTTTTTAGGTCTGTTTTTACCTCGTTTAGCAAAGGAATAAAATTAGCAGAAAACAAACCATCTATTGAGGATGTCAATCTAACCCCCAAATAGGTTAGTTCTCTTTTTACCCACGTATATGCATGTTGTTTTTTTAAAGCGAGCTCTTCTTTTTTCTCCACGCCAATATTTAAAATTTCTGAGCCAGATTCAGGTACAATTACATTGGCGCAGAGTATCAGAGATACACTACGCCGCCGTATTTTACCTGGCTCTACGACAAATTCAGGTAGATTTTCGGCCCGTAAGGTACGGCGGCGTAGTGTATTTCTCGCGGCAGAATCGAAATACGCCATTAGGGGGCGTGAAGCATTTAAATTAGGCGCGTCCCCGCGGTGATCAAACTGCGCATGCTCCGTTCAGAAATTTCCCGCCGTGCATTGCGCGAAATAACGACGTTACGTCATTTTTTGTTTGAGTAGCGTCGTTTACGTACATTCCTATTGCCGGACGACTTACGTAAGAAATAAAAAAAGACGTTGAAATTTGACACGGGAACGACGGCCATACTTAACATGGGCTGTCTAATACTAGACCAGATAAAAGCTGGAATAACTTTACTCAGCAAAAAGATGACTACAGATGCCGTAAGAGATTGCGAACGACGCTCGTAACTTCGTGGATCGACGGAAAAAGCTCATTTGCATACCCCGACGCAGAAAACGACGGGAACTCCACCCAGCGGCCGCAAAATTAATGCAGCGTACATCCGAGGGCGTACGAAGACGTAAGCCAGTCGGATTGAAGCCAGAAGCCGTCGTATCATGGTTTGAGGATTCAGACTAATGATACGACGCGGGAAATTTGAAAGTACTCCGGTCTAACGCGAGATAGACTGGAGTAAGGGCTCTGTGAATCTGGCCCTCTGTTTTTATGGGATTTATTTTGAAGTTTGAAAGTTCTCTTCTACTTTTTTATTTCGTTAGCTATATTCAACAGGGTTGACGTTGGATTTGTTATATACATTAAGATATTGTCGGCCTAAGCCAATACCTTACATTCTTGTTCCCCTATTTTCGCCCCCTCTATTCTAGGATTTTTTTCACAGGGTTGCCAAAAAGGGTTCTAACGTTAGTGTATATATAGAAGTGGAGAAAGTGGGCATCCTTGTCTAGTCCCATTATACATTTCAAAAGGGGCTGACACTTTACCGTTGACCTTAACCATTGCCGTTGGTCTATTACACAGATTTTGTATCCAGTGCTAATTCTAGGGCCCACCCCCAGATGTTGAAGAGTTTCCATCATAAATCCCCAGTCCACCCTGTCGAATGCTTTCTCAGCATCAATCGACAGGAGTAGGACTGGGGATTCCACTGCCCTATTTTTCTGCAACAGTAATATAGTTTTTAGGGTGTTATCTCTGCCTTCTCGCCCCGGTATGAACCCAGTCTGATCTGGGTCTACCCACTCAGGCATTAAGGCCTAGATTCACAAAGCGATTACGCCTGTGTAAATGTTGTTAGACTGGAGTAATTTCGACTTACGGGCGTTTTTAAGCTAGTCGAAATCCTCAAACCATGAAAAGACACCTGCGGGCTTCATTTCGACTGTATTACGTGTTAGTACGCCTTCAGATCTACGCTGCAAGAAAATTGCGGCCACTGGGCGGACTTCCTGTTGTTTTTCGCCGTCAGGGTATGCTAATGAGCTTTTGCCTGCAATCCACAAAATTTCGCACTTTAAACGCAATCTCTTACGGCACCTTTAGTCATCTTTTTTTTCCGTTTCACTATACCAGCTTTTTGCTGCTCTAATATTAGACAGCCCATGTTAAGTATGGCCGTCGTTCCCGCGTCGAATTTCAACGTTTTCCGATGTCTTTTATTATTTTTAACGTAAGTCGTCCGGGAATAGGAATGTTCGTAAACGCCGCTACTCAAACAACGAATGACGTCACGACGTGATTTCGCGCAATGCACGGCGGGAAATTCCTGAACAGAGCATGCGCAGTTCGATCGTCGCGGGGACGCGCTTAATTTAAATGCTTCACGCCCCCTAATCACGTATTTCGATTGCGCGGCGGAAAAAAAATACGACACAATAGCGTACGCGCAAAAAAACTACCTGAATTCGGTGTAGAGTCTGGTGAAATACGGCAGCGTACCGTATTTCGATTACGCAGCGGAATATTACGTCTTTGTGAATCTGCCCCTAAAAGTCCTTTAGTCGAGTGGCAAGAATTTTTGCGTATAATTTTGTGTCAGTATTTAATAGGGCTATAGGCCTATAACTGGAGCATAATGTCTTATCTTTCTCAGGTTTTGGTATAATGGTAATATGGGCCAATAAAGATTCTTGTCGCATTTCTTTTTCTTCTCCAATTTGATTGAAATATTCACATAATCTTGGGACCAGCTGTTTTTGATTTTTTTTTATAGTATTTAATGGTAAACCCGTCTGGGCCAGGGCTTTTCCCGGTCGGTGTTTCTTTTAATGCTCTGATAATTTCTTCTTGTGTAATCTCTGCTTCCAAGGCTATCAAACGTTCTTCTTGAATTTTTGGCAAATTCGCACTTTTTAAATATTCTTGTATTTTTTCCTTCCTCTTCTCTTTCTCCTTATGTGAATCTTCCTTTCCAATTGCATATAGTGTACTGTAATATGTGTGCAATGCGCTTGCAATGTCTACTGTTTTGCTCATCATTTCACCTCTTCCGTTCTGGATCTTCTCTATGTAGTTTAGGGACTTCTTGCGCTTTAGCATTTTTGCGAGATATTTTCCAGGCTTATTTCCTCCTTTATATCGCTCCTTTCTAATCCTGAAGAACTCCTTCCTTGTTTCCTGTTCCATTAGATCTTTCAACATCTCCCTTTTTATCATTAGGGCATGTTGGGTTTCAATTTTCACATCCCCTTTATGTTTTTGTTCTAGCTCATATATATCTCTCAAAATCGTTTGGATGTTAATTTCTCTCTCTTTCTTTTTCCTGGCTCCAATAAGTATCAGTTGACCCCCTATAACGGCCTTGTGCGCTTCCCATACTGTCGCTTTACTTAGTTCTGGTGTGTCATTGACCAGGAAGTACGCATCGATTTCTGTTTCTATTATCTTCTCTATTTCTGCATCATCTATTTTTTTTTTTTTTTCATCTTCTATTTTTATAAGTTATTTTCTCATCATCTGTTTTTTTATTGTTAATTTTTTTTTATCTTTTACATTTATTGGTTACTTTCTCACCATCTTTTATTTTTGTTATGGATTTTTTTTTCATCTATTTTTATCATCTATTCTTTTTATAATAATTTTTTCATCTTCTACTTTTATTAGTTATTTTCTCATATGTTTTTTTTAAGTGTTTATTTTTTCATCTTCTATTTTTTTATTGGTTATTTTTTCATATTTTATATTTATTGGTTACTTTCTAATCATCTATTGTTTTTAATTATGTATTTTTTTCATCTTCTGTTTTTATTGATTTTTTTATCCTCTATTATTTTTATTTATTTATTTTTTCATCTACTTTTATCATCTATTTTCTCATTATTTTATTATTTTTCCATCTTCTATGTATATTAGTTATTTTCCCATCATCTGAGGTTTTTATTATTAATTTACTTTTTACCTTTTCTTATCAGCTATTTCCTTTCATTTATTGGTTACTTTTACATCACCTTGTTTTAAAAAAAATCCTCTTCTGTTTTTATTAGTTATTTTCTCATCGTCTATTCTTTTTATTTTAAAATTGTTGTTCATGTTATATTTTCTTTGTTATTTTCTCATCATGTGTTGTTTTTATTGTGTATTACATTTTTCATCTTATAATATTTGTGTTGGTTATTTTCTCGGAATCTATTTCTTTTACTTATTGGTTACTTTCCCATCATCTAGTTTTTTCCCCTTTTCTGTTTTTATTAGTTATTTTCTAATCATCTATTTTTTTTATTATTATTTTTCATCGTATATATTTGTGTTGGTTATTTTCTCAGAATCTATTTATTTTATTTATTGGTTACTTTCCCATCATCTATTGTATTTTTTTTCCTCTTCTGTTTTTATTAGTTATTTTCTAATCATCTCTTCTTTTTATCATTATTTTTACATCTTATATTTTCTTAGTTATTTTTTCATCATCTGTTGTTTTTATTATGTATTTTCTTTTTCATCTTCTATTTGTGTTGGTTATTTTCTCAGCATCTATTTATTTTATTTATTGGTCACTTTCCCATCATCTATTGTTTTGTATTATAATTTTTTTCATCTTCTGTCTTTATTGATTATTTTCTCATCATTTTTTTTTCATCTTCTATTTTTCCCACCAATCCTCACTACTTAACAGAAGTGGAGGAGGAACCTTAAAGCCATCTCTGCCCTCTGTATGGCTCCTATATTCTGCCCATGGACCATCCTTACAGAGAGAAAGGCATTGCCAGGGGGAGTACTGCAATCTCCGTGAGAGGTAATAAATACCTGTAAGGGTTAACCTAGATATACACTGGTAGAATTTCAAACCAAAATTTGTGCAACATTTTTGTAGCAAATTATCATTTGAAAAAAGTTTAAGGTTTGGTTTCTAGTAAATCGTCAAACAAGAACATTCGTACGAAACTGCCTTATACATTTGATGATTGACAAATTAGGGATGGGCGAACGGTTCGGCAGGAGCATAAACTTGGGCCGAATGTTCGTTGTTCAGACGTTCGGCAAACAAACGGGTCAGTTTTGGCTGAAATTCTGGAGGTCAAGTGGTAATACAAAACACCTCCCTAACCCATTAATGAGTACGCAGAGCCCCTCACTCAGCATAACTCATCAATAAAAAAATCTATCAAAATAGTAAGCTATAACCTATCCAAATTTACTAATTTGGAGTTCAGCCAAACCACAATAATTTGGAGTTCAGCCAAACCACAATAATTAATTTGCAGTTCAGCCAAACCACAATAATTTGCAGTTCAGGCAAACCACAATAATTTGGAGTTCAACTATGAACAGAATACGTAGTCATTGACTTTATGGGAAAATAGAGAAGAGAAACCGAGTGTGGTCCTGAAGGGGTTAAAGTAGCGCAGTGCCAAACAGCAATAATTTGGAGTTCAGCCAAACCGCAATAAGGCTGCATTCACACCTTAGCGCAGCGTTTTGTACCGCGATTTGCTGCGACAAATTGCAGCGTTTTGTACCGCGATTTGCCAAGACAAAACGCGTCGTTTTTAGCCGCGTTTTTTTAACAGGTCATTGTCGGCAATGCCGAACGCCGAAGCCGCCTGATAAAAAGGGTCCGGGACTTGTTTGAGCTTCACGCGATCGGCGTTTCGGCGTGGATATGTGAACCATATCCATAGAGATTAATGTTATTTCTCCCCTCCAGCGTATCTGAGCGTCGCGCTTCAGGCGACAAAACGCTCAGGTGTGAATGGAGCCTAATTTGTGGTGCAGTCAAACCGCAATAATTTGCAATGCAACTATGAACAGAATACGTAGTCATGGACTTCATGGGAAGATAAAGAAGAGAAACTGAATATGTTACTCAGTTTCTCTTCTCCATGTCCACACAAAGTCCATGACTACGTATTCTGTTTATAGTTGTACATGGTTTGCAGGGAGGTGGACATATAGTTCACACAGTTGTCATGATCACTTAGTGCCCCTGTTCCTTATTCCGGAACCCGGGTGTTGGCTGTTGTTTTTCCTCCCTGTCTTTGTTCATCTGTTGACTGATTGATTTGGTCAGTCACTTGATATAAGCAAACCAACCACTCTGTTCCTCGCTAGTGATAGAGACAGACTTACCTGCATTGTTCTGATCAAGCCTCCTGTTTGCCTGCACTACTTTGCTGTTAGAATTCTCTGTCTTTGACCCGGATTGGACTGGATTATCCCCTGAACCCAGTCTGCCTCTACCTAAACTGTCTTCGAACCATGCTGTCTGCTAACTGCAAGTAATCTGTTTGCTCTGTCCGCGTCTGCCCGGCTGGGCTGGCCAGAGGACAGGAATCACACCTGGCAGGTCAGAGGACAGGGTTAACCACTGGCAGGGTAGAGGACGGGGGACACCACTGGCAGGGTAGAGGATGGGGGACACCACTGGCAGGGTAGAGGACAGGGGAAACCACTGGCAGGGTAGAGGACGGGGGACACCACTGGCAGGGTAGAGGACGGGGGACACCACTGGCAGGGTAGAGGACGGGGGACACCACTGGCAGGGTCGAGGACGGGGGACACCACTGGCAGGGTAGAGGACGGGGGTCACCACTGGCAGGGTAGAGGACGGGGATCACACCTGGCAGGTCAGAGGACAGGGTTCACCACTGGCAGGGCAGGGGTCACCACTGGCAGGACAGAGGACAGGGGTCACCACTGGCAGGACAGAGGACGGGGGTCACCACTGGCAGGACAGAGGACGGGGGTCACCACTGGCAGAACAGAGGACGGGGGTCACCACTGGCAGGACAGAGGACGGGGGTCACCACTGGCAGGACAGAGGACGGGGGTCACCACTGGCAGGGTAGAGGACGGGGATCACACCTGGCAGGTCAGAGGACAGGGTTCACCACTGGCAGGGTAGAGGACGGGGGTCACCACTGGCAGGGTAGAGGACGGGGATCACCACTGGCAGGGTAGAGGATGGGGAGCACCACTGGCAGGGCAGGGGACAGGGATAACCCCTGGCAGGGCAGGGGTCACCACTGGCAGGACAGAGGACAGGGGTCACCACTGGCAGGACAGAGGACGGGGGTCACCACTGGCAGGACAGAGGACGGGGGTCACCACTGGCAGGACAGAGGACGGGGGTCACCACTGGCAGGACAGAGGACGGGGGTCACCACTGGCAGGACAGAGGACGGGGGTCACCACTGGCAGGACAGAGGACGGGGATCACCACTGGCAGGACAGAGGACAGGGATCACCACTGGCAGGACAGAGGACGGGGGTCACCACTGGCAGGACAGAGGACGGGGGTCACCACTGGCAGGACAGAGGACGGGGGTCACCACTGGCAGGACAGAGGACGGGGGTCACCACTGGCAGGACAGAGGACGGGGGTCACCACTGGCAGGACAGAGGACGGGGGTCACCACTGGCAGGACAGAGGACGGGGGTCACCACTGGCAGGACAGAGGACGGGGATCACCACTGGCAGGACAGAGGACAGGGATCACCACTGGCAGGACAGCGGGCAAATGTAATAAACCAGCAGCTGATCAAATACATTTACCCCTCACTGTATGAATTATTTTTATTATTATAAAGGTGGAACATTTACTTCCCCCGGCATTGCCACGGCATCCTACCACATGTGCCGTGTACACGGGGGCCATTGTAAAGCCCCATACACACTATCAGTTTTCCTGATGGTTTTCTCTTCAGGTTTACCAAAACCATCTAATATGAGGTCAAACCTCAAGAGTTTCAATTTGTATGCAATCAGGCAGGCCCTTGCACTACATGGTTTTGGTAAACCTGAAGAGAAAACCATCAGGAAAACTGATAGTGTGTATGGGGCTTAAGGTCCAATATCGCCTGTAAGTCTGTAGCGAAGCTGAGCAACGGATACAATGTATTGGAACACACAGGAAAAAGATACATACAGTCTGCCCGGATACACATGATGAAGGGTTCTCTGGATTCTTATTGGCTGCTAAAATTCTCTTCTTATTGCATTGAAGTGTATGGAGACGGTAACATAAAATGGCATAGTCTGCCCGGATACAGATGATGAGTTATTCTTTGCATTCTCATTGGACGCTTATCATTCCGTCTTGTTATTATTTAACTCTCACGGCACTCAGAAGTCCTTCTTGGGCCAATGTGCCCATGAACACCACACCTTGTGGGCCTCTGCCATGCGACCTTTGCTAGAGGCCAGTGTTAGCTCATAGTTGTAGTGCAGAACTCAGGGGGGTCCCAGAATCCATACTGCCGGCTGACCTTCCCAAATATGCCAAGGAACTTCTACATACAATACTGCCTGACATCTCGCCTAGAGATCTTATAATTGATCGGATCCACGGCACAGCCAAACCCTCACATCTAGCTGCTTCGGTCCCGAGAGACGTCCTGATGAGAATTCAATACAATATTTCAATTCACTTTCATTGCTACATCTGTATAGATCAGTGATGACGAACCTCGGCACTCCAGATGTTTTGGAACTACATTTCCCATGATGCTCAACTACACTGCAGAGTGCCTGAGCATCATGGGAAATGTAGTTCCAAAACATCTGGAGTGCCGAGGTTCGTCATCACTGGTATAGATTATGCCAGGTGATTTTGTATATATCAGCTCACTTTTATGTATTTGTAATTTTTTTTTGTCTTTCATCTTCCTTGCTTGTTTTATGCTGTGTAATATTTAATGTGTATAATAAAATTATTTAGGCATGCAAAGTATACCAGCTCACACATTTGTAAGCCTTTTTGTTGTTTTGTCTTTATGCTTATTAACTTTGTTAGACCTAAGGATTTTTTGATTAAATATGGAATTGCAATGAGAGTTAAAATTAATAAAAAATATATAAATCTAGCAAGGTGAATAATCATAAAGACAAAAAAATATATTTTGTATTTTTTTTTTGTTTGTCCTTATGCTTCTTTACCTTGCTAGATTTATATATGTTTTATTAATTTTATCTCTCATTGCAATTCCATATTTACAAAAATCCATGGGCCAGATTCAGGTACAATTACATTGGCGCAGAGTATCAGACACTACGCCGCCGTATTTTACCTGGCTCTACGACGAATTCAGGTAGATTTTGGCCCATAAGGTACGGCGGCGTAGTGTATTTCTCGCGGCGGAATAGAAATACGCGATTAGGTGGCGTGAAACATTTAAATTAGGCACGTCCCCGCGGCGATAGAACTGCGCATGCTCCGTTCTAAAATTTCCCGCCGTGCATTGCGCGAAATAACGTCGTTACGTCATTTTTTTTTTTTTGAGTAGCGTCGTTTACGTACATTACTATTCCCGGACGACTTACGCAAAAACAAAAAAAAAAATTGAAACTCGACGCGGGAACGACGGCCATACTTAACATGGGCCGTCTAACTATAGACCAGCTAATAGCTGGAATAACTTTACGCAGCAAAAAGATGACTACAGATGCCGTAAGAGATTGCGAAGGACGATCGTAACTTTGTGGATCGTCGGAAAAAGCTCATTTGCATACCCCGACGCGGAAAACGGCGGGAACTCCACCCAGCGGCCGCAAAATTATTGCAGCGTAGATCCGAAGGCGTACGAAGACGTAAGCCTGTTGGATGGAAGCCGTAAGCCGTCGTATCATGGTTTGTGGGTTCAGACTAATGAAACAACGCGGGTAATTTGAAAGTACTCCGGTCTAACGCGAGATACACCGGAGTAAGGGCTCTGTGAATCTGGCCCATAAGTCTAGCAAGGTAAAAGCATAAAGACAAAAAATAAAATAAAATACAAAATAACAAAAATGCTTAAAAATGAGTGAGCACATATTTATATACTCATCCAACCATATAATATTTCCAATTGACATTCATTGTTGCCCTCAATGGACACCTTAAAACAGGTCTATAGAAAATGACCAGTTGATTTTGTATATATCAGCTAATTTTTATATTTTTAATTTTAAACATTGTATATTAACCACTTCAATACCCAGCCATAGAAAATTGACGGCCTGGGATGGGATCTACCATCCTAAGTGGCCGTCAATTGACGGCCTGGGCATTGCAGGCGAATATCTGGATGATGCCTGCAGCCAGAGGCATCATCCAGATATCCTCTTCTTCAGCCGACGATTCTGCACAATGTAAGAACGATCATAGCGGCGGTTCCGCCGCTTGATCGTTCTTACAGGCCGCGGGAGGGGACATCCCCCCCCCTCCCGCCGCCATCCGGTGCTTCTCCGGGCTTACCTGTGCCTACGGGGGCCCGGAGAACGAATCGTCGGTGGCGGCAGGAAGCATAGAGATGACTGGTGACCAGATGGTCACCAGTCATCTCTATGACCGTCGGAGGACCCGGGCGCGATCTGATGACGTCACGCCCGGGTCCCCGTAAGTAAACAAAGCCGCAATTGCGGCTGTAAGCCCCCATTCATGAGATCGGTGAATTTTTTTTCACCGATCTCATGGTTTCCAGCCTGGAGGAGAGATGTGAGGTCTTATTGACCCCCCCACATCTCTCCATAAAGAGGACCCGTCACACACATTTCCTATTACAAGGGATGTTTACATTCTTTGTAATAGGAATAAAAGTGGAAAAAAAAAAATGAAAAAAAGTGTAAAAATAAATAAAAAATAAGTCAAAAAAATAAATAAAAGATAAAAAAAAAATTAAAACGCCCCTGTCCCCGATAGCTCGCGTGCAGAAGCGAACGCACACGCAAGTCCCGCCGACATATGTAAACGCCGTTTAAACCACATAAGTGAGGTATCGCCGCGTGCGTTAGAGTGCCAGCAACGAAGCTAGCACTAGATCTCCTCTGTAAATCTAAACTGTAACCTGTAAAAAATAAATAAAGCGTTGCCTATGGAGATTTTTAAGTACCGAAGTTTGGCGACATTCCATGAGTGTGCGCATAATTAAAGCGTGACATGTTGGGTATCTATTTACTCGGTGTAACATAATCTTTCACATAATCTAAAAAAATTGGGCTAACTTTACTGTTTTGTTGTTTTTTTTATTCATGAAACAATTTTTTTTTACAAAAAAAAGGCGTTTGAAAAATAATTGCGTAAATACCGTGCAAGGTAAAACTTTGGAATGACCGCCATTTTATTCCCTAGGGCGTCTGCTAAAAAAAACATATATAATGTTTGGGGGTACTGTGTAATTTTCTAGCAAAAGAATGATGATTATTACATGTAGGAGAGAAGTGTCAGAATAGGCCCCCCGGTATGGAGGTGGTATAAAAGCCTGGTATTGAAGCGGTTAAAATGATTTTACCACACAGAGTGTATCAGGTAATGCATTTTGATTTTATTTTGTATTTTTTTTTTTTTTTACACTCACCCTCTTTGCTACATTTTTTATATTTTTTATTCTTCTTAATTACAATTCCGTTGTTAACCCAAAATCTTTATTATTTGATCATGCAATATTTATAATGAACTTTCACAGCCCTACACACGTTTTCTACACCTTAAAATACAGTAGCTCTCTAGATAATGACAGTTGATTAATGCATATAAGCACATTTGTATTCATTAAAAAATATATATATATATATTTAATGTGTATATAACATGTGTTAAGCATGCAGAGTATATAATCTCACGCATTTATACGATTTTTTTTTTTTTTACTTCTTAAGATAACCTCCTGGGGGAATCCCTTCCTCTTGTGTGATCTTTATCAGAGATGTGTATATCGGAATCCTCTGTTCGCTCATATTGCTCGGATTGAGTCATCACAGCAGAGGCGGCTCTAGGCTTTGTGAGGCCTTAGGCAAAACTTGACACGGGGCCCCACTCACACTAATGATGGGAAAAATTATTCATGGTCAGGAGCCTCTTCCCCACAACCCTGGCCGGTGGTTGTGGGGGTCTGCGGGCAAGGGGCTTATCTGAATCTGGAAGCCCCCTTTAACAATCGTAACCCCCAGATCCTGCTTTTTATTAACTAAGGGGCGCGGCCACTCAGTGATGTCACCTGGTGAACCCGCCCCTTGTGACATCATTGACTGAAGGCATGGTGGGTCATTGGCGTCACAAGGGGTGGTGTCACCGATATTCACTGGTTGTTAGGGATGGTGGCGGCCCCGCTCCTGATTCAGGGCTCTTAACGCTGCCTGAGAACAGAAGCGTTAAGGTCCCCTGTCCCTCAAAACTGGGGTAATGCATTAGGTAAGTTAGGCGGCCGTGAGGCCCCTGTAAATGCGTGGCCTTAGGCGACCGCCTAATTAAAGAGCCGCTTCTGCATCACAGTGACTAATTTCACTATTGTGACAGGCGTTTTTTTACACATTTGCACTCATCTTCCTCGTTCACCATTTTCATCTTTCGTGATCTGCAGCTGCCTAATATGTAAGGTGACCCCCTCATGCACCAGCACCCCACATACTACAGAAATGAATAAAGATTCCTGTACTTAGTACAGTATTCATTTGATTTATTAACTGTCTCCCGACTGTGATGGACTCAGCCTGGGCAGAGGCTTTTGGAGGGGACTGAATGCTAGCCTCTTGCCTTGCGATCATGGGCCCTGGCATTTGGGGGAATGGTGCTCTTTGTGAGCTGTATGCCTGGGGACCCTGTATATGCCATATTAGAGTGACTGATTCATACTGTTGGGAGATACAGTGTAAGGAGATGCTAATGTCCTCACCTCCAGCCATCTGCCTGTTCTCTGTGCTAATCGACCCTGCTATTGTGTGAAGATGTCCGTGTTTACACTTATGATAATGTGTATTGTATAGCAGGTGAGCGAGGAGACGTGACGTCTACCCTGAAATGAGTCACCTAGTCTGGGTAAATGATTAGTTCATTAGCTCATGTAATTTATGTTCTGGTTACCTCCTCTTTAATTGTATATGAGGATGTATTCTTGGTTCTAATAAATGCTCCATGTTCAGCACACAAACAAGTCTCCTCTCATTGTGTGTTGAAGGCAGCTGGAATATCTGATATCTATATCCAGACTGATAGGAAGCGGTATATGACGGACGCACACAAGAGTAGTGTGGGACGTTCCGTTACAGTGGTGTCACTAGGGTTGGTATCACCTGGTGCTGTCCTGCTGCTGCGAAGTGACAGCCAGACAGGCAGTAAGGCACTGAGCAGGCTAGCACATTGTGGCGGCTCTCTCGCCCTATGCTGCCACAATGCTACTCAGGGCTTTTTTTCTCAGAGAAAAGGTGCAGGAACTCCTCCCTTCCAAGTCACCCTTGACTCCACCACCTAACCACCTCTGAGCACCGTTCCTTGGTTACACCCCCTACCCACCTCTCCAGTACCACCCTTTTTAGAGAATGCAGAAAAAAGTATCATTATATGGTGCTAATGTCAGGGTCCCAGCGCTCACAGCGCTCAATCCGGGCACAGGCACGTTAAAATCGCGTCACGGCGCGTGCCCGCGCACCTGGGGCGCGCACGTGCACGAGCGCGCGGACGTGCGCGCCTCCTCCTGGGACCAATCACAGACCTGACAGGCCTATTTAAACCAGCCCCTGTCTTTGCACAGGTTGCTGGTTTATCGTCAGCTCTGAGTAAAGTTTTGACACTTTGACTTGTGCCCTTTGACCTGGATTTACTTCCCGACTCAGCTCTCGCCTGGAAACCTGACCTCGGCCTGTTTGTGGACTCTGCTGCCTTCTTGAACCCTTTTGACCTCGGACCGTGACCTGGATTTGCTTCTGTCTCCTGCCCTTGAACTTCGGCTTACATACCTGGACTTGTGTTAGCGCTACCCGGAAGCCGGACTTTTTACCTGTACCCCGGATCTGCTTCCATTCGTCTGCTGGCTTTTGAACTGTGCCCTGGGACTTTACCAATTTCATCTGCCTTGGTGACCCTCCAGCACCTGCAGCACATCTCAGCCTCTGACCTCCAGTATCTGCATCCCATCTACCTACCCCCCGGTACCGGTACCTCCTTGTGCCTCTGCCTCCTGTCTCAAATTCCAGGGGGCAGGTGCGCTTGGTTGTAAAGGTGAGCCGTCCTCAGCATCTCGGCCTCGGTAAGTACTTGTGTTTCTGACAGTATAAACCAGCCAGATGTCTGAGGCCGACAGGGCGCGCTCACCATTTGAAACACTCTGCCTGCAAGTGTCCGCACTTACTGACGCAGTTCAAAAGCTTCAAGATGGCTACCTCCAAATAGATGGCCGTCTCCAACAGCTGGCCGTGATTCCTGGACCCTCATCTCCACCTGCACCACCATCCTCTGGAGCTGCAGCACCTCAAGTCGCCTCTAGCTCGGCCGTAATGGTGACCCTCCCGGAACCACGTGTGCCTATCCCGGAACGTTTTTCAGGTGAGCGCCGGAAATACCGGGCGTTTAAAAATGCTTGCTCCTTATATTTATCTCTTCAGCCCAGAACCTTTTGTTCAGAGACTGTGAAAGTGGGTTTCGTCATTTCTCTTCTCTCGGAAGAACCACAAGCCTGGGCTCACACTCTAATGGAGCAACAGAGCCCAATCCTAAACACAATAGACACCTTTTTTGAACACATGGCGAAGTTATATGATGACCCACAGCGTACGGCCACTGCCGAAACTATTCTCCATAACCTTACCCAAGGTAGAAGGCCTATCGAGGACTATACAGCCGAGTTCCGAAAATGGTCAGCCGACACAGGCTGGAATGAGGCTGCGCTAAAATACCAGTTTCGCCAAGGCTTGTCTGAGTCTCTTAAGGACGAGCTGGCTCGGACAGAAGTCCCGGACACTCTTGAAGACCTGATTCAAACTGCCACGCAGCTGGATCGACGCCTGAGAGAACGTCGTTCTGAGCGATATCAAGTTCCACGCTCTACCTGGGCCCATCCAAGGCCCACTCCGGCTCCACAGCCACCTGCAGCTCCTCAAAACATAAACCTCCCGTATCCTGAACCTATGCAAGTTGGATTGGTCCGAGCCCCGCTTACCTCCGAGGAGAGACTGCGGAGACGTCAAAACAACTTATGTCTGTACTGCGGAGAAGCCGGTCATTTCCTTCACTCCTGTCCAACAAGGCCTCGTAAGTCCAAACTACAACCTACTCTCAGCTACAATATTGCAAACCTTTCTCAGGCTCACGTTGTTCTTTTCATTTCCTTGCAGTTACCGGGCAACTCGTCTACCGGCCATAGTTGATTCCGGGGCATGCAGCTGCTTCTTGGACGCTACATTGGCTCAAAAGCTTCATGTACCCCTTCGCAACAAAAACCATCCTTTTCAAATTCATTTAGCTGATGGTTCTCTACCCCGATCTGGACTTATCACGCAAGAAACCGCACCTATCCGTGCCACCACCGACTCCGGCCATCAGGAATTTCTACGTCTGGACCTCATTCCTTCCCCACTGTTTCCCATCATCCTGGGTCTTCCCTGGCTACAAGCACACCAACCGGTCATAAACTGGCTAAAGAAAGAGGTCAACTTTACATCCTCATATTGTTCACAGAATTGCCTCCCACCTCCAGTTGTTTCCTGCTCTGCCGTAACAACCTCGCCTGAAACTCTTCGGAACGTTCCCTCCGTCTACCTGGAATTCACGGATGTGTTCGACAAACAGCAAGCCGACTGCCTTCCGCCCCACCGACCGTATGATTGCCCCATTGACCTCTTACCCGGCTCCGAGATTCCCTTTGGCCGCATTTTTCCGCTGTCCGAGACAGAATTAAAGGCCCTCAAGGCCTATATTGACGAAAATCTGCAAAAGAAATTTATTCGTCCCTCGTCTTCCCCGGCTGGAGCGGGAATCTTTTTTGTTGAGAAAAAAGATGGAACTCTTAGACCTTGTATTGACTATCGGGAGCTCAATAAAGTTACAATTAAAAACAGATACCCGCTTCCCCTCATATCAGAATTATTCCAGCGGTTCCGATCAGCTCAAGTATTCTCTAAGTTGGACTTACGGGGTGCTTACAATCTCGTCAGAATTAGGGCAGGAGACGAGTGGAAAACCGCCTTCAGGTCAAGATTTGGGCACTTTGAGTATCTTGTTATGCCTTTTGGACTTTGCAATGCCCCAGCCACTTTTCAGCATTTAGTTAACGACATTTTCCGTGAACACCTGGACGATTTCCTGGTCGTGTATCTGGACGACATCCTCATTTTCTCACCTTCCTTAGACCTACATAGGTGCCATGTAAAAAGAGTGCTTACCATACTCAGAGAACATAGACTCTACTTAAAAGCTGAGAAATGTGAATTCGAGAAATCTTCCGTGCAATTCTTGGGATTCATTATATCCACCAGTGGCGTCGCCATGGACCCTCAAAAGGTTAAAGCTATTCAGGAATGGCCAGCCCCGGTGGACAAGAAAGGGGTGCAGCGGTTCATCGGCTTCGCCAATTTCTATCGACGGTTCATTGTGGGGTTCTCCTCCATCGTGAGCCCCATCACTCAGCTTACCCGCCAATGTCATCCTTTTCGCTGGTCTCCGGAGGCCCAAGAAGCATTCAGGAAACTAAAATTAGTTTTTTCTTCCGCTCCTGTTCTGCGACACCCCGATCCAATGTTGCCTTTTACCTTGGAAGTAGACGCCTCTGAGACTGCTACAGGAGCCGTGCTATCTCAGAGACAAGGGCCAAAGTCCCTACTACACCCTGTGGCCTATGCCTCTCGGAGACTAACTCCACCCGAAAAGAATTATGATGTAGGTGACAGGGAACTGCTTGCTATCAAATTTGCCCTAGAGGAGTGGAGGTATCTGCTAGAAGGATCGGCTCATCCTATAATGATCTTTACCGACCATAAAAACCTTGAATATCTGCGGACAGCAAAACGTTTAAAGCCCAGGCAAGCCCGTTGGGCTCTTTTTTTTTCTCGGTTTAATTTTCATCTCACTTACAGGCCTGGTTCAAAGAATGGAAAAGCAGACGCTCTTTCTAGAATGTTCCCTGAACCTCCATCCACAACTGAACCGAGCACCATTTTGTAATCTCGGAATTTTCTACTAGTCTCTCAAATCGACCTGTTAAATTCTATTAAGGCTTCATCCAGAAAATGTTCTGATCCAGAGGTGTCTTCATTGGTAAAACATCACAATATCTTTTTGTCCCGAGGGAAAATTTTCGTTCCATCAGAATCTAGACAACTGGTCTTGAGCACCTTTCACGACCGTAAACTAGCAGGTCATTTTGGAGCACGAAAGACCACGGAGATGGTTCTACGATACTTTTGGTGGCCAAGCTGCAGACAAGATTGTAAAGCCTACGTTGCATCCTGTACCACTTGCCAACGTAATAAGGGTCCTAAAACCAAGACCTGGGGGTTACTCAAGCCTCTACCAGTTCCAGAACGGCCTTGGTCTGAAATCTCTATGGATTTTATTGTCGACTTACCACCTTCTGAAGGTTTCACCACAATCCTAGTCGTAGTAGATCATCTCTCCAAAATGGCACATTTTGTGCCCATGATCGGTACTCCCTCTGCCCTAGAGACAGCCAAAGTCTTCTTCAGGGAAATCGTCAGGCTTCATGGGGTGCCCAGGAGCATCGTTTCAGATAGGGGTTCTCAATTCACCTCAAAATTTTGGAGGGAACTTTGTAAATCTTTGAAAGTCAAGACCTGCCTTTCCTCTGCCTACCACCCCCAGAGTAACGGCCAAACGGAAAGGACTAACCAAACGCTGGAGCAGTACCTCCGATGTTTCTGCTCCGCCTCTCAAGATGACTGGTCGTCCCTCTTACCTTCCGCTGAATTCGCCTATAATAATTCCGTCCATGCCACCACAAATCAAACACCCTTTTGGGCCAACTATGGCTTTCACCCGCCCTTTCTTCCTGATGCCCTCCCAGAAACACCTGTTCTGGCGGCCCAAGAGCATTTAACGGCTATCCAATTAAACTTTCTACAATTACAAAGAGTGATGCAACGGGCCCAGGAGGACTACAAAAGATTTTACGACAAGGGAAGGAAAGATTGTCCTACTTTTGAAGTCGGAGAAGAGGTTTGGCTATCTGCTACTAATTTAAAATAACCGGTCCCCTCTCGAAAGTTGGGTCCAAGATTCATTGGCCCTTTCAGGATCAAACGCAAGATCAACGCGGTGGCCTTTGAACTCTCGTTGCCGGATTCCTACAGGATCCATCCAGTATTCCATGCCTCTCTCCTGAAACCTGTTACCCCTGATCCTTTCCAAGGAAGAGAAAGACCTCCGCCTCCACCAGTAGAGGTCGAGGGAGAGGAAGAATTTGAAGTTGAGTCCATCATCAGCTGTAGAAAAAGAGGTAGACAGCTTCAGTATTTGATTAAATGGAGGGGCTATCCCCCGGAAGATAACTCATGGGAACCCACAAGAAATCTGCATGCTCCACGTCTAATCCGAACTTTTCATCAGGAACACCCAGAGTTGATGTCCAGCTTGGGCGTCCGGAGTCCGCCCCTTGGGGGGGGGCACTGTCAGGGTCCCAGCGCTCCCAGCGCTCAATCCGGGCACAGGCACGTTAGAATCGCGTCACGGCGCGTGCCCGCGCACCTGGGGCGCAGCGGCGCGGCGCAGCAGCGCGGCGCGTGCACGAGCGCGCGGACGTGCGCGCCTCCTCCCGGGACCAATCACAGACCTGACAGGCCTATTTAAACCAGCCCCTGTCTTTGCACAGGTTGCTGGTTTATCGTCAGCTCTGAGTAAAGTTTTGACACTTTGACTTGTGCCTTTTGACCAGGATTTATTTCGCGACTCAGCTCTCGCCTGGAAACCTGACCTCGGCCTGTTTGTGGACTCTGCTGCCTTCTTGAACCCTTTTGACCTCGGACCGTGACCTGGATTTGCTTCTGTCTCCTGCCCTTGAACTTCGGCTTACATACCTGGACTTGTGTTAGCGCTACCCGGAAGCCGGACTTTTTACCTGTACCCCGGATCTGCTTCCATTCGTCTGCTGGCTTTTGAACTGTGCCCTGGGACTTTACCACTTTCATCTGCCTTGGTGACCCTCCAGCACCTGCAGCACATCTCAGCCTCTGACCTCCAGTACCTGCATCCCATCTACCTACCCCCCCGGTACCGGTACCTCCTTGTGCCTCTGCCTCCTGTCTCAAATTCCAGGGGGCAGGTGCGCTTGGTCGTAAAGGTGAGCCGTCCTCAGCATCTCGGCCTCGGTAAGTACTTGTGTTTCTGACAGCTAAGTATTTTGTATGGAATTTGGTAATGATAACAGTAAAAGAAATCTAGCAACAATGGACACCCCAGCGACAATAGATCCACCCCAGTAACAATGGACTCCCAACAGCCAGCATCAATAGACCCTCCAGCAGTGAGCATATCCTTCCCAGCAACGAGTGACCCCCTGCACAAATAGATCCCCTCCAGCAACAATAGCTTCCCCAGTAGCCAGCATTAATATACCCTCCAGCAGTGAGCAGATCCCTCCCAGCAATGATTGATCCCCTGCAACATAAGACCCACCCCAGCAACAATAGATCCCCCACCTGCAACAATAGACCCCCTTGAAAAAATAGATCCCCCAGCAACAAATGATTCCCCAGTAGCCAGTATGAATAGCCCCTCTAGCAACAAGCCACAAAGAGCGCTCCCTTAACAGTACATCCCTCCTAGCAATGACTGACCCCCCAGCAACAATAGATTCCCAGAGAGCAACAGAAGAACTCCTCAGCAACAATAGACCCCC
Source organism: Rana kukunoris (assembly GCA_029574335.1). Taxonomy (NCBI): domain Eukaryota; kingdom Metazoa; phylum Chordata; class Amphibia; order Anura; family Ranidae; genus Rana; species Rana kukunoris. The sequence continues at coordinate 614,517,145 of CM056050.1, read as the reverse complement.
TTCCTTTGCAAAATAGATTCCCTCCAGCAACAATAGATCGCCCAGCAGCCAGCATCAATAGACTCCCCAGCACACCTCAGAACCTCTTTCCATTACATACATTCAGTACTGGAGGTGCCGGCACTGAGTTCCCCAGCATTCCCGCTGAAAAAAAACCCAGATGCTACTTGATGGTGTCACCCCTAAGGCTCAGACCCCCCCTGCACCCTAATACCGTGTTTTCCCGAAAATAAGCCCAGGGCTTATATTAATTTTGGCAACAAAAGTCATCGTAGGGCTTATTTTCGGGGTAGGTCTTATGTAATGTGTTGTCTTCTCTCCCTCCCTGCCTGTCTGTCAGGAATCCCCAGTGTGAACTAAGCTAAAATGCTTGTAAAATCCTATAATCCAGTCTATTACCGTATTATATAATGTACAACGTGTGTGTTTCTGTAATATAATTGTGCCAAATACCTTCGTTATAGCGCCGCTCTGCGCTTCTGTGACCCGCCGGAGCTTTTTCCCCCCGCATTTATATTACAGAAACGCACACATTGTATGTTATATAATACTGTAATAGAGCGGATTATAGGATTTTACAAGCATTTTAAACTAAGGCTTATTTTCAGGGTAGGGCTTATATTGCAGCCCTCCTGGAAAATAACGCTAGGTCTTATTTTCAGGGAAACGGGGTAGCTACACCACTGATGTGGATGAATATACTCAGAAATATTGAGTTACTGAGCATTTAAAGTGGCGGCACACTCTATTTTACTATTGCTGACCAATTTGTATTCAGATTGTTTGTTTTAGTGGCGCTGTCGCATTTTTATATTTATATGTATCACTTAGCGCGGGCTTTCCGTTGGTTTTTGTGTATGTAGGTGTACATAGTACCTTTTTATTCTTTTTTTTATTTATTCATTTAAGAGTTTTATTGCCATTTGCACAAAAAAAAATACAAGTTACAATCCTCAAATACATATAAGTAAGAATATCTTCAATACAAAACACATACTCAATGCAAATCTCCTCAAAGTAACATTTAGATATGTACATACAGGAAACAAGGACCGTAGATACATCTTCATACAGCCAACCAGAAAGTAATACCAGAAAAACATTCCAAAAAAAAAAAAAGAACCAAAATGGGGCCGACAGTGTGTAAGGTGTCCTGTCTTATCCAATGGACTGCAATCAGATCGATGAACCGTTTTCATCGGACAAACCGATCGTTTGTGGGCCCAATCGGTCTTTTTCCCATCGGTGAAAAAAAATAGAACATGTTTTAAATTTCTCCTATGGATAAAACTCAGATAGAAAAATCCGATCGTCTGTGTGGAAGTCCATCGGAGAAAAATCCACGCATGCTCGGAGAAAAATCCACGCATGCTCGGAGAAAAATCCACGCATGCTCAGAATCAAGTCAACGCATGCTCCGAAGCATGGAACTTCATTTTTTTCTGCTCGTCGTTGCGTTGTACGTCACAGTGTTTTGACACGGTCAGATTTTTGACCGATGGTGTGTAGGCAAGACTGATGAAAGTCAGCTTCATCGGATATCCGACAAAATAAATCCATCGGATCAGATTCCATCAGATATCCGATCGTGTGTACAGGGCTTGATAATTTTTTTTTTTTACAATTTTTTTTTTTTTTACAATTTTTTTTTTTATCCATAAATTCATCTTTTATTATTCCCAAAAGTCCAACCATAGGGGTGCAAACTTTGTATTCCTTTTAGTTGTTGGGTATTAGGGTTGGCCCTTTACAAAGATAATATGATAAATGAAGTGCAATAATAAAGTGCATAATAACAACATTTAAAGCGGAGGTTCACCCTCAAAATGAACTTTTTTGCTAACCTATCTGCAGCCTTAACCCCCCTGCCGGTATCCCCGAGCGCGACTCGGGTTGGATTTTTCAGGCAAATATCGATATCCCCGAATCGCGCTCGGGGTGAATGCAGAGCCTGCAGCGCGCGCTGGCTTACCTTGGATCCAGGCTGGGTATACTGTACTTACCTTGTCCCTGGATCCAGCGATGCATCCCCGCTGTGTGAGCGAGTGGCGTCCTCCATTCGACTCACACAGTGCCCGCGCGCCGCCGATCTCCGTTTCCTGCGACGTAACGGCGCACGGGGGCGGAGACCGGCGGCAAATTCAAAAATGTAAACAAACACATTACATACAGAATACTGTAATCTTATAGATTACAGTACTGTATGTAAAAAGTACACACCCCCCCTGTCCCTAGTGGTCTGCCCAGTGCCCTGCATGTTCTTTTACATAATAAAAACATTTTTTTTGTGCCTGCAAACTGTAGATTGTCCACAGCAACCAAAAGTGTCCCTTTATGTCAAAAGTGATTTTAGAGCAGCTAGAAAACAGCGATAATAAATTATAATCACTTGCAGAATTGAGCGATAGCGATTGGGGGGGAAATTCGTCATAAAAAAATAAAAGTAATGACAGCGACAATTCTGCAACTGAGCAAATTTCAGTGATTTTGATTTGATTACATTAGCGAATAATTTTTATTTTAATTACATTATTATTTGTTATAATTATTTATAGTTATTTATTATATTATAATTTTATGATTTTGTGTTTCAAACTTTATCATACCCGGGATGTCTACTAGACTCTGGTTTGGACATATTTAAGCGAGTTATTCCTAAAAATTGCAGGCCTACAGTATAAAACGCAGAATTTCCATGCAAAATAATTGTACCGCTTTTGGTACGTAATTCCAGACAGAATCATACCGCCAGGGAGGTTAATAAAGGCTTGTAGCGTTGTCATTTTTTTTTAAGGTGTACACTTACCTGTCTTCAGCCGCACTTCCGGGTCTTCTTCCTTGCGGGGAGTGGGCGTGTCGTCCTTTTCCCCCGACGGGGAGCTCTGACGTGCGGGTCAAGCGCGTCATCGCCTTCCAAAAATATCCGACGGGGACTCGGCTCTTTACGGCGCTATACAGCGCCTGCGCCTGCCGTGTAGAGCTGACTGCGCAGGCGCTGTAAAGTGCCGAGTCCCCCTCGGATATTTTCGGAAAGTGATGACGCGCTTGACCCGCACGTCAATCATCGATGCGTCGTCTTAGGAACGCCTACTCCCCGGGGGAGCGAGAACCCGGAAGCCGGGTGAATAGAACACAGAAAAATCGTAAGTACAGCTGAAAAAAAACAAAAAACAGCATACTGTTGGTGTCAGCAGAATGCTGGATGTAACTGTATATAGATTTTTTAGGCTGATTAGGGTGAACCCCCGCTTTAAGTACCGGTATATAGTGCATATCCAGATCCATATTTCTTTTTTTTTCATTTTTTACATTGTAATTTTTTCTATTACATTTTTTACTTTAGAAAACAAAAATCACTTGTGGGCCATCCCATTGACTCATTATGTTCCAGTGATCAGTCCCATTCACCAGCTATGAAGGGGGAGGGGGGATTGGGGGGGGGGGTGGGATTATGTCTCATCTCTTCCTTACATTAACAGAGTGTGCACTATTTTCTCTTTGCATATTTGTAACACTTGAGAGCCCAAAATGGAAGGTGGTCTCCCATGGACCAACAGTCCACATACTACAGAATGTAAGTGAAGATTTATGGAATAGAAAAACACAGAAAGTATGGGTTTTTTTTCATGATTTTTCTGCATTTTTTGTGGCAGGGTCTCTTTAGATCAGTGGTTCTCAACCTGGGGGTGGGGACCCCCTCGGGGGTCGAATTACAATTTGCCAGGGGTCACCAAATCCTGAGCTGTTCCTGAAGCCTGCACCTCTCTCCCAGCCTTTTTGCGCGCCCATTCAGTTCACGGCATGGCTGGGGGGGGCAGAGACTAGAGGTCAGCTGACTGGTGAGGAATGTGAAGTGGGAGGGGCTGGAGGAGACCCCATCTCCTGATTTCGGTAGAGGTGTCACTGCTACTAGACACCACAAAGTCGGAGACACAGTGAGTAACACTAACTGTGAATATAGTTCCCATTAAAAGTCCCCACCACAGTTCTCAGGTCAGCAGATGACCCTCATCAAGAGCACCTAAATTGGCTGACCAGAACTTCCCCCAGATAATTACTTATTAGGGGCGCAAATTACTTGTCTTGCCTTGGGTGCTGACAACCCATGCTACGAAAAAAAAATTCTAATAGGGGTCCCCACAACTTGAGAAATGTTATCAAGGGGTCACGGCACTTGAAAGGTTGAGAACCACTGCTTGAGATGCAGCAAAGCATCAATGTCATCTTCCTGTTACCCGTGTCACTTCTGATCCTGACAGAGGAGAGCTGGGCCGGGGGGCAGGGTGGCAATTGCCTCCCAGGCCGCCCTAACTTATGTTCAAGATGCCCGCTACCATTTTCTTTTTTATTCTGGTCTTGGAAGTCAGACCAACCCACTAGCTGTTGCATTCCAGGAGTTGTTGTCCACGCTCAAGGTCCCGATGGGTGGAAAACAGAGCAGCGCAGAGGAAACTACAACTCCCTGGGATTGGATTCTTGGAAGCGGGCAGAGGCAGGGCGTGCCAGGGAGTCGGGACACAGGGCTGGGCTCTGGCTGCAACTTGACCCCAGGACCATTACCCCTCCAGGAGGCCATGGTGTGCAAGGACCTGCTGAGCTGAGATCACTGAGGTGAGAGACCCTACCACCCCTAGCTGACTCCCACCCCCCCCATGCACCCCATGTAACCTGTCTCAGTGATGAGGCTGCATTAATGGGCACTGGTGAGGCTGCAATGAAAAACCAGATGGGCCATGGATGGTGAGCTGATTCAGCGGTTCATTGGGCCACTTGACTGGCCCCCCAGGCTTAAGGCTGCCAGCCCTCCTCTGGATTCTGATCACCTAACTGACCTCTGCGGTCTGTTCCTGCTCCCTTGCCTGTACCCTTGTCTCTGGTTGCTGGCCATTGGTTGCCGTGTCATTAATTTGCAACCGTGGTTGGTTGTTTCTTTTAACATGCCTGCATTGTGACTTAATTTTTTCTTATCAAAAACCACTGTGCCATTGGGGCTCATGCACATGAATGGTTGGGGGCACAAATATACTTAAGTGCAATATACCTGCCCACCCAGACAGCAGAAGGTGGCCCCTACAGCTGGTCATAGATGGGCATGGCGGCACATGGCCATACCTAGATAGACACCAATGCTATTGTGCATTGACATTTAAATGTCGCATGTGCAACCAGTCACCCACTTGTTACCAGGAAAAGCTGGGAAGCTTCCACCCTTTGTCCCTCTGTCTGCACCTCCTGCCTCTGCCTTTCTATGTAAGGTAGGATTGGGAAGGTAGGCTGTGATGTAAAGGATGAAACTAAGGCCTCGTACACACGATCGAATTTGTCCGCTGAAAATGGTCCGATGGACCGTTTCAGCATACATCTCCGATCGTGTGTATGGGCTAGCGGACAGATTTGTCCACCCGACAGATTTCAAAGCATGCTTTGAAATCTATCCGGTGGGAATCTGTCCGCCCGACATGTCTGCTGGTTAGTACACTTACCAGCAGACATGTCGTCCCGCACCGCCGCCGCACCGCCGCCGAATGGATTCGGCGCATGCGCGGAAGTGTTTTACTTCCTGGTGCGGTGACGTGGCGGCGTCAACGTCACCGCCACGTCACCGACACGTCAGCGCGCTCTCTGCTGGCGGGGATTTTGGTTTGCTCGTGTGTACACGCGAGCAAAACCAAAATCCCAGCAGACAGATTTGTTCAAATCTGTCGGACGGACAGATTTTAACAAATCTGTCCGCTCGTGTGTATGGGGCCTAAGATGTAAAAAGGGGCTGTAATGTAAAGGGGTAAGTAAAGGTTGGCTGTGTTGTAAATAGGGGTGCTGTGATGTAAAGGGTGGCTGTGTTGTAGATGGGGGTGCTGTGATATAAATGGAGGCACTGTATTGTAAATGGGGGCGCTGTGATGTCATGGGGGTGCTGTGATGTCATGGGGGTGCTGTGATGTAAAGGGGACTGTGGTGTCATGTGGATGCTGTGGTGTAAAGGGGGGGTGTATTGTAAATGGGGGTGCTGTGATGTCATGGGGGTGCTGTGATGTCATGGGGGCACTGTGATGTAAAGAGGACTGTGATGTAAAGAGATCTGTGATGTAAAGGGGACTGTGGTGTCATGGGGGTGCTGTGATGTAAAGGGGACTGGGGTGTCATGGGGGCGCTGTGATGTCATGGGGGCGCTGTGATGTCATGGGGGCGCTGTGATGTCATGGGGGCGCTGTGATGTCATGGGGGTGCTGTGATCTAAAGGAGGAGCTGTGATTTAAAAGGGAGGGACTGTGATGTGAAGGGGGGACTGATAACACATATCTAAATGAGCCGTAGCACTACTATAAGATTCAGACTCCTACCGGGAAGAACATTTTTCTGACTGGACCTCTGAATTTTAATTCAGTGCCCCTGATATAAACTGAATAGAGAAATAAAAATGATACATAAATAAATATATAGGGCCAGATTCAGGTAGATGGACGAATCTTTAAGTTGGAGTAACGTTTCTCATTTACGTTCCTCCGGCGAAACTTTAGGAGCAAGTACTGTATTCACAAAGCACTTGCTCCTAAAGTTGCGGCGGCGTAGCGAAAATGAGCCGGCGGAATTCAAATTGGGCGGGTAGGGGGCGTGTATTATTATAACTAGGCGCGATCCCGCGGCGAACGTACTGCGCATGCGTCGACTGTCAGTGCGCATGCTCCAAATTCTGTCAGTGAACGTCAATGACGTCAATCCCCATTCACGGACGTTTTACGCAAACGACTCAAATTTTTTTTTTTTCGACGCGATGACGACGGCCATACTTAACATAGAATACTCTACCTAGGGGGCATGTATTACTTTACGCCGCGTATCTCTTACGGAAACGTCGGAAAGTCACTGCGTCGGGCCCGAATACGATCGTGAATTGCCGATTCTCGCTGATTAAAATATTCTCGCGCGCCATTTTTAAAATTGCAGTTACGATACGACGGCGAAATACAATTACGCTGCTCGTATAGGAACTCCAACCCGGCGTTTCTTGTTTTCTGACTACAGAAAACAGAAACGCCGGCTCAAAGTGAGAGTTAGGCTGGCGAATCACTGATACTCCAGAGTAACTCTACCTGAATCTGGCCCATAGTGATAACAGCTGCTGTCCTTTAGGCACAAAATAGAAATGCATCAAAATAAAAAAAATAAAAGAGCGTCAATCCCTGACATGTAATACAATAAATAAGAACTTGTAATATAATAAATTGTAAAATTCTTCAATATGAACAAAAATATCATCCAGTTCTCAAAAAGTCTCTTTATAAACTTTTATCACATTTCATATCTGTCATTTCCACGACGTGCCTCTAATTCCTCGCTGTGCGTTACATTCCTCCACCTTCTAGAGACTAGAAGAGACCGACTTTTATCCAGAGGGGATTCTCCACCCGAGGCCTGAAACCTTTATCTCTCTAAGCCCCTTCCAGTTCCTGAGCATTTTTTCATCCTCTTTTCGCCCTCGAGTCCTGGAACGTTTTTTCTTTTCACCCTCCAGCCCCAGAAATTTTTACCTTTTCGCCCTCGAGTCCCGCAACGTTTTGCTTTTTTCCCCTCGAGTCCCGCAACGTTTTGTTTTTTTCCCCCTCGAGTCCCGCAACGTTTTTCTTTTCCCCCCCTCGAGTCCCGCAACGTTTTTCTTTTTTCCCCCTCGAGTTCCGCAACGTTTTCATTTTTTCACCTCGAGTTCCGCAACGTTTTCATTTTTTCACCTCGAGTTCCGCAACGTTTTCATTTTTTCACCTCGAGTTCCGCAACGTTTTCATTTTTTCACCTCGAGTCCCGCAACGTTTTGCTTTTTTCCCCTCGAGTCCCGCAACATTTTGCTTTTTTCCCCTCGAGTCCCGCAACGTTTTGCTTTTTTCCCCTCGAGTCCCGCAACGTTTTCCTTTTTTCCCCCTCGAGTCCCGCAACGTTTTGCTTTTTTCCCCTCGAGTCCCGCAGCGTTTTGCTTTTTTCCCCTCGAGTCCCCGAAACGTTTTCCTTTTTTCCCCTCGAGTCCCGCAACATTTTCCTTTTTTCCCCTCGAGTCCCAGAATGTTTTCCTTTTTCCCCCCTCGAGTCCCGCAACGTTTTCCTTTTTCCCCCCTCGAGTCCCGCAACGTTTTCCTTTTTTCCCCCTCGAGTTCCGCAACGTTTTCATTTTTTCACCTCGAGTTCCGCAACGTTTTCATTTTTTCACCTCGAGTTCCGCAACGTTTTCATTTTTTCACCTCGAGTCCCCGAAATGTTTTCCTTTTTTCCCCTCGAGTCCCCGAAATGTTTTCCTTTTTTCCCCTCGAGTCCCGCAACATTTTCCTTTTTTCCCCTCGAGTCCCCGAAATGTTTTCCTTTTTTCCCCTCGAGTCCCCGAAACGTTTTCCTTTTTTCCCCTCGAGTCCCGCAACATTTTCCTTTTTTCCCCTCGAGTCCCAGAATGTTTTCCTTTTTCCCCCCTCGAGTCCCGCAACGTTTTCCTTTTTCCCCCCTCGAGTCCCGCAACGTTTTCCTTTTTTCCCCCCCGAGTTCCGCAACGTTTTCATTTTTTCACCTCGAGTTCCGCAACGTTTTCATTTTTTCACCTCGAGTTCCGCAACGTTTTCATTTTTTCACCTCGAGTCCCCGAAATGTTTTCCTTTTTTCCCCTCGAGTCCCGAAATGTTTTCCTTTTTTCCCCTCGAGTCCCGCAACATTTTCCTTTTTTCCCCTCGAGTCCCCGAAATGTTTTCCTTTTTTCCCCTCGAGTCCCGCAACATTTTCCTTTTTTCCCCTCGAGTCCCGGAACGTTTTCATTTTTCCCCCTCGAGTCCCGCAACATTTTCCTTTTTTCCCCCTCGAGTCCCGCAACGTTTTCCTTTTTTCCCCTCAAGTCCCGGAAAGTTTTTTCCTCTTCGCCTATATCTCAATTCTGCACGTTTATAGCGCTCAAAGTCTACCTCAATGTACTATACATTGTTTAGCGCAGATCAGGCACAACTTTAATTTGGTAGCAGATTTGGACACATACATTTTTGGATCTCCCTGATTTCTAGTAGCGATAAATGGTAAAAATAAGAATAGGAATACAGTGGAACCTCGGATTGCAAGGATTCAGTGTAAGCGGACCGCTTCCCCCCTCCGCTCCTCTGTCTCTCCCTTCCCGCAGTGCTCACCTTCTCTCCCTCACCGCAGTGCTCACCTCTGGAGGAGGACCAGAGGAGCAGGGGGAGGACAGAGGAATATGGGGGGGGGGGGACAGATAACTGACTCAACAGCTATAGCCTGGGAGTTTCTCACTTCTGCCTAATCTTGTCCTATAAGGGGGGCACCAAACTGATTCTTTGCCCTGGGTAAAATAATGTGTAGCATTCCCACTGGTACTGCCTATAAGAGTACCAGTACCAGCCGTTCTACTCTAATAAAGTAGAACGGCTAGTGAAGGGGAAGGGGGGGGCTTGGGTGGCCAGGGGGGGTGCGGATGTTGTCGGGCCGCCATGGGAGAGACCTGTCAAAGTGGGCCAGTCTGGATGAAGTCCAGGGCCAAATTTCTGTCCCAGTCCAGCCCCGAGGATAGGCACACTATGCAGAGAACGAAGCTCACGTGACTGAAGGAGGACCGATGACTGAAGACGTGAGGTTACCATGGTACATATCAGAGATCTCTCCACACAGAGGAGGAGAGCTCAGGAGGAGGAGGAGGAGGATGGAAGAAGATTGTAAATATTGTGCTCTTTTTATGCAGATGGCCTCCTCCGGTGCTCACTCTGGAAGTTTCATTTCGGTAAGGATCACCGGCTTCCCATCTGCAAGATAGAAAAATATGTCACCTTCATCCAAATATTCTCCAAAACTGAGCAGTGATACAACAGGAATTCATTTAGAAAAACCCGCCCAATCCATTCTGTAGGACCCGATGACGTCCGCCAGTTGCTTCTTCCTAGAGCCCAGGTGACCTCACTCTCTGACCTCCAGGCAGGAACCTATTAAAATGGCTGGCAGCTACTTTGCCATCTGACTACCTTCGAGGACAACTTAACCACTTAAGGACCGGACCAATATGCTGCTAAATGCCCAGAGGTGTTTTTACAATTCGGCACTGCGTTGCTTTAACAGACAATTGCGCGGTCGTGCGACGTGGCTCCCAAACAAAATTGGCGTCCTTTTCTCCCCACAAATAGAGCTTTCTTTTGGTGGTATTTGATCGCCTCTGCGATTTTAATTTTTTGCGCTATATACAAAAATAGAGCGACATTTTTGATCGGGTGGGGGGGTGATGTGTGTGGTGTCAGTGTAGTGTTGGTGCGACTTACTGTGTCAGTCATCTCTCCTATCGGCGGTTTGAAAATACTGCAGAGGGAGAGAAGACATCACTTCCTCTGCCTGTGTTTACATTACACAGGAAGAGGAAGTGACACGGCGGCGAGGGAGCCGATTCGCTGGGATCATTCCGGAGGGGGTGGACAGAATCGAGCAGCCGCCCCCCTCAAGATGGATCCCAGGACAAGGTAAGAGGACCGCCGCACGCAGCGGAGGGGGTCCCGATCGGACCCCCGACCCGCAACAATGCAGGGACGTACCTGTACGCCCATGTGCCTGTACATGCCATTCTGTGGATGTACATCTGCGTGCGGCGGTCCTTAAGCGGTTAAAGTGGTTGAAACGGCACATGTTTTTTTACCTTCATGTAGCAGCCCCCACTAATACTTACTTGAGCTCCCTCTTGATCCAGCGATGTCCATGAGAGCCATTAGCTCCCACTGGTGGCAATAACAGCCAATGAGGAGAGAAAGGGGGTGGGGCTCCTATGAATGAACATGTAGAGCAGCGGCTCAGGAACGATCCTGCTTGAGTTCCCCAGAGCAAGCTGCTTGCTCTGGGTGCAAAAGGGAGTGGCCAGAGGGCTGGTGTTGGACCCGAGAAGAAGAATTCCAGGCTGCTCTGTGCAAATCCATTACACAGAGCACTGAAGTATGGCATGTTTGTTATTTATTTAAAAAGATTTGGCAGGTCAATGACTGGGCCATTTTTTGCAATTCGGCAAAAAATGGCCCACTCATTGAACTGCATCTCTCTCTGCGAGTCACAAGGTGGGAGGCTGCTGAGACTGGGAGTCACAAGGTGAGAGGCTGCTCAGATTGCGAGTCACAAGGTGAGAGACTGCTGAGACTGCGAGTCACAAGGTGAGAGGCTGCTGAGACTGCGAGTCACAAGGTGAGAGGCTGCTCAGACTGCGAGTCACAAGGTGAGAGGCTGCTCAGACTGCGAGTCACAAGGTGAGAGGCTGCTCAGACTGCAAGTCACAAGGTGAGAGGCTGCTCAGACTGCGAGTCACAAGGTGAGAGGCTGCTCAGACTGCGAGTCACAAGGTGAGAGGCTGCTCACACTGCGAGTCACAAGGTGAGAGGCTGCTCAGACTGCGAGTCACAAGGTGAGAGGCTGCTCAGACTGCGAGTCACAAGGTGAGAGGCTGCTCACACTGCGAGTCACAAGGTGAGAGGCTGCTCAGACTGCGAGTCACAAGGTGAGAGGCTGCTCAGACTGCGAGTCACAAGGTGAGAGGCTGCTCACACTGCGAGTCACAAGGTGAGAGGCTGCTCGCACTGCGAGTCACAAGGTGAGAGGCTGCTCACACTGCGAGTCACAAGGTGAGAGGCTGCTCGCACTGCGAGTCACAAGGTGAGAGGCTGCTGCCGTGGGCTGATCTGTGTCAGATGTTATTGAACACAGCCAAGAACTGCAAAAAGATTTCAGGTGGCACCCCAGTCCAAAAGTAGAGGGTGACCCTGAACATTGGCATCTGCAAGTGCCCCCCCTGTAATCAGGGATTGGCAAAGTGTCCACACACGGACACTGGTGTCCATGAGTGGTCCTTGCAATGCCCATCGCGGCTGCTGCTTACTGCTGCTCTCTGACTCGCTGAGACCATCCCTCCCTCACCCCCGATGTGATGACATGGCTCCAGTCCCTCCTGTGTACTTTGTAGAGAGAGATGTAGAGCCGGTTGGCGTCGCCCACCCAAGTGGAGTGATGGTGGAATCTTGCCTGCATGAGGAGTGATCTGTGGAAATGGATGGGGGAGGGACTGTGCGGTGCAGCGGCTGCCCAGCATGGGAAAGAGAACTGGAAAACAGGCAGGCAGCCTGAGCCGAGAAGGAAGCAAGGAGGACCCGTGGACATTATTGAAAGGGGGCGGAGCATGTGTGACCTTAAAATGATGCCCACCTGAAAAAAGTTCTGCGGATGCTCATGACAAGTTCTGAGTGATGCCTGAACAAAGATAGTGCTGAAATCAGATGAAGGTATTGTCTGGGGGAGGACTGTGATCCGGGTGAGAGGTAAAATATACCCGGACGTCTTACACTGATATACATTTATTGGTACGTAATCCATGCTCAGTACTTTTCATACAGTTTATTAGCAGAAGGAAAGGAAGTGGTTTTTAGTTTGCTCTGTGCAGTGGTTTTCAGACCTTGTTTCTTTGCACACGTTCCTCATTTTATATAGAAATATTCCTCATATTTACGCTGGACGCATGTGGCTTTCCCATTGATTTTCTATTCATATGAGGGAGATACGGAGATTCACGAACGTACTTGCACCCGGCGCATGATAGACGCGGTTTGGGTAAGTTTTACGTCCGGCGTAAAGTTATTCCCCATAGATGAGGCGCAACCCATGCAAAGGTATGGACCAGGGAACACAAGCCTACGTATTGGACGTTGGACGTCTGTGAATATGGGCCGACGTGGGTCAGTGACAGTGACAGTGATCCGGCGTATCTTAGGCAGTTGTTCCCGACGTGGTTGTGCGCATGCGCACGGGGATACTTCCACGTCTCGACGTATGCGCAGTTCGTTTTAAGTACTGGTCTGGCGCCTGGCACATCATTTGCATGGGGTCACGCTTCATTAGCATGGATCACGCCCACTTCCAGCCCACTTACACCTACGTTGGCTTATGCCTACGAAATATACGCCATGCTGGTGCAACGTTGGGAGCATTTGTTTCGTGAATTCCATGCTTCCCTCTCTGCGATGCGTCGGAGTAGCATAAAAGAGATACGCTACGGTGGCATAAATGTGCGCCGATGTCTGTGAATCCGGACAAATATGTGCAAACAAGTAATACGAGTATATATATATATATATATATATATATATATATATATATATATATATATATATATATATATATATATATATATATATATTGCATAAAAAATTGCATGATTAAAAAAAATTGCAAAAAAATATTGCATAATAAATAATAGCAGTAAAGAAGCCAATCCTTAAAAATGAAACACAAGTCCATATAAAAGTATTCTAAGGTGCTTCAGTGTGGATAAAAAGAAAAATATGAAAAAATTCCCCAGTGCTTTAGTGTATGTGATCAGTAGCAGCAATCCGAGGGAGATGTATAATACAGTTCATACAACACACGGCCCAGTGAGTGATCCAAAAGTCACGCCAAGGTGTAGTCCACACAGGTGCTCCCCTATGGTAATGGACGCCTACCTTAGAGTGTGTGACCTTGCAACCAAGCTTGGTCTGTGCACGCTTGTGAACCACACCTGGGTTCTAATGGATAATCCTGGGTTTCATAGAATGTATAAGAAAAAAACCCAGAGTTTTTATATATTCTATGATCTGGAGCTGCCTGCCAAGGAACCAGGAACCCAGGATTATCCATCAGAACAGCGGTTCTCTTGAAAGGCAAGAACGTGATGACGTCATCGCGTACGACGAGCATGCGCTCGTCACATTCGATGCCGTCTCTGCCATCTTGCTTCACCCTACCTATGCCGTGGAACCTACCGCGCACGCATCAAAGTCATTTCGAGCATGCGGGGGTTTCCACAGCGACAGGTAAGTATACACACTCTCGGTTTTCTCGTCGGGAAACAGGCCGTCAAGAATCTCGACGAGAAAATAGAGAGCAGGTTCTCTATTTTTCTTGTTGAGATTCTGGCCAGATTTTCAGACGAGAAACAAGCTCGGTTTACTCGGTCAGCAGTTTTCTTGCTGGTTCTTGCCGAGAAAACCGGGCATGTGTATGAGGCTTAAGATGCCATTAAAGTACATGTGCGTGTAAAGGCAGGTGTCCCAATACTTTTGACAATATAATGTATATGGGTGCAGCACTAAACAAATTATAACATAAATAAAAAAAAATATGTAGCATTATTAAGTGGAAAAAAACCTCTTTGCAAGTAGAAAAATATATATAAACTAAATTCACGAGAGAAACCGTAAATGTGAAAAAAAATAACAAATACAGTAGGAGACCAATCAATAGTCCATATATCAATGTGTGTAATAAGTCCAACACTTCCTGAGCATATGGTGCACAAATTTCTCCTTTACTTAATTTGCAATGTGTGAATTACATTGGGAAAATCCACTGTGCCAAAACCACCACCAGCACTCCGAACTCACCAGAACATGTGGCTGTCAAAAGCTATAAGCAGCAATAATGCTCTGTGTAATCACCCAGAAGACAACAGTGGTCCCTTTAAATGGATCCACTGACCAGATCTTTAAGGTCCAGGGTGTATGAATATAGAGTGGGGCTGTATGGGATAGACGCTCACCAAACGGAGCCAGATATAGCTTCCATAGTGTAGTAGGTATTACTGTATAGACACTTGAACAGGCAGCTGTGTCCCGCTCCGGCCGTTTGCCTCCTCACACCACAAACCAGGAGTGTCTCCTTAGAACCCAGGGAGCATTTTCATGTGAGGGGGACAGCGAGGAGAGACCTCTCTTGCCAGCTGGGCACTGAGCCTCTGACCTCCAAGGCCTTTAAGATGGTGGCCACAGCACTGCATGGCACAGCTGCAGAGGTAGAGGAGGACATCTCTGATCCAGACCCCACAGCCTGGAGTGGATCTTCCCCAGCAAGCCCATCTGTGAGTACCTCAACCCCAGCCCTGTACTGCTCAACTTCTACAGAATCCCTGCTGGAGAGGACACTAGATGAACTGTTACATACCCCTTATAGGGGACATATCTGCTAGCCCAGGTCTCACAAGGGAATTTTCACTGAACTGTCCACCCAGCCTCACTGACTTCAATGTATTACTGTCCTCATTTTTCAAAATGCATTCCAGGGGCCTGGCCCAGGAGGCTACCCAAATCGTATCTGCTATCCATACTGCGGCCAGAACAAACCAAAACACTGCTAGAACTCAAGACCCGCAGGAGAAACTGGACACAGACCTTTATAAAATAGATGACCTGGAAAACAGGTTCAGACATTAGAATTTCAGGATCAGGGGTCTCTTTGAAACAGTCAAAGATGTTCACTCCAGAGTGTGCTCCTTCATCAAAGACCTGCTACCGGACATTCCTAGCCATCGCTTGGAACTGGATAAAGCCCACAGGGCCCTCTAACCACCTTATCTGGGTGGCCTTCTGAGGGATATAGTGGTCAAGCTCCACTTTTATGGAGTAAAGGAGGAAATTATGAAACTATCTAGAAACACCGACCAACTAACCACCCAAAGTCACAAAAGGGAAGGGGATGAGTGAGCAGCCTCCCCCCTCCTAAACCATACCAGGCCAAATGCCCTCAACATGGGGGGTGGGTGCTTTGCTCTACCCTCACCCCAAAGCCCATTGCCCCAATTTTGAAGGAGACAAGGGCTTCTTCCTAACAACCCTGGGCTGTGGTTGTAAGGGTGTGTGGGTGGGGGTCTTTAACAGGGGGCCCCCAAATCCTCACCCGTGTGAATGGGTATGGCCTAGTCATTCACCAAAAAGTGTCAAAAAGTAAAAAAACAACAAAAATGTTTTTGACAAGTCCTTTATTAAAAATAAAAAATAGTGTCCCTCTATGTGCATTGCAGGGTGTTCTTCAGGGCGAACAGCCTGCAAATTCGGGTGTTTGGCAAATGTTCGGCCCAAACCGATGTTTAGGCTCAACCATTCACCCATCCCCATTGATCAATAACGATTTAAAGATTTTAACCAACATTTTATCAAATAGGTTGTCAGCCTTTATTGCCAAATATGTTCATAAGGCCTTCTGATTTCTATCTGTAGCAAGGTCCCAGGCCTCCTTTGCTCTAATGAGAACCTCCAGGGCCAGAGATAGCTGAAATCCTTCTGTATATGGTGGGTTGTAAGGCATGGTGGGTGCAAAGCAATTAGATTCATTGGGCGCCAGACACTTCTTGAATGCAAAAGAGATTTTATTTCTCTTAACAGAACTTTGGGACAGAGGGTTAGGGCCAGGATACCATTAGGTAGTTGAAAGATTAATGGGCAGACTCTGAGATGTCAGCAGGAGGACAGCAATGCAGGTAAAGGCATCCAGCAAGACTCTGTGAAAACCAGTTGTGTGTATCCTTTTCTGAGGGGGAAAAAAACGCACATGTTAAGAATCATGTATGAGACGGAAGCGCTCGTTCTGGTAAAACTAGCGTTCAGAATGGAGATAGCACATTCATCACGCTGTAACGGACTGAAAAGCACAAAGACTGAAAAGCGCGAATTGTCTCTCACCAAACTTTTACTAACACGAGGATCAGCAAAAGCAGCCCAAAGGGTGGCGCAGTTGGAATGGAACTTTCCCTTTATAGTCCCGTTGTACGTGGTGTAGGTCACTGTGCTTTGGACAGACGGTATTTGGCCTGAACGTGTGAATGCAAGGCAGGCTTGAAAGGAATCCCGTTGGGAAAAACTTTTTTTTTTCCTGCCGAGAAAAAAGGTTGTGTGTATGAGGCATTCGAAATGTTTACTTATTTGGGAACCTTGGGCATCCTATGTTAATACCTCTTTATGAACGCTGCTTTTGTTAGGGTACTATTTCCCCGTTCTGGTGACTTTTCCCCCCCTACTTTTCTTTTCTCTCGCTTTTAGTTTTCCTCTCTTACTTTTTATAGGTCGGATTTGTTTATGCCTTCAACATGGTGCAGTGGCGCCAAAGTCAAAAGTCTAGGCGTCATCTTCGACACCTACATGACTATGGACGCACAAATAGGGTCAGTAGTCAGTGGATCTCACCATCTGCTGCGCCTATTACGCAGACTTACTCCATTTATTCCCAAAGAAGACGTAGCAGTCGTGGTAGGAACAATTGTAAACTCCAGATTGGACTATGCAAATGCCCTTTACCTCGGACTCCCTAAGTACCAAATCGCTCGTCTGCAAGTCGTTCAAAATACGGCCGCCAGATTGTGACTGGGAAAAAACCCTGGGAATCCATCTCACCTTCATTGAGATCCCTTCATTGGTTGCCAGTAAAGGACAGAATTGCTTTCAAAGCACTCTGTCTGACACATAAGTGCATCCATGGGAAGGCCCCGCAATATCTATGCGAAAAGATAGAAGCCCACAATTCCAATCGCATTCTGCGATCCACCGACCAAAATCTGGTCAAGGTACCCAAAGCCAGATACAAGTCCAAAGGAGAAAGAAGGTTTGCTTTCCAAGGTCCCAGACTATGGAACGCTTTACCAACCAACATTCGGTTGGAGGAAAACCACCTGACCTTCAGAAGACAGATTAAAACTCTGCTCTTTTGATGTCAAGAGAGACAGAAACAACAAGCGCCCAGAGGCGATTCAGTTCGCATGTGCCGCGCTATATAAGTTTTTCATTCATTCATTCATTCAGTGTCCCTGAATTTTTTTCCCATCTGATATTTCCTGGGAACAGGAGTGGGATGAAGCTTTGGGTTTCATACTTAGTTCTTTCCAATTTAAGGGGGGGTTTAGTTTGCTGTGATGTTTTAAGATGGTACATTTCCCTTGTATTACCACTGTTCTTTAACCGGCTGCCTCTGGTGACCCTATTGGGCACCTAAATTTCAGGCTGCACTGATTCCTGGCTGTCGGAGCCCCCATGGACTGTATGCTTTCACCTGTGACACAGTAGCCCGGGTGGTTGCCTATGATCCTAGTTGGGATCGCTTCGAGCTTTACATAACATTTACTCCTTCCATCAGAATAGCACGGGATTTGGACTTCATTAGTACCAATGTCTGTTTGTTTCAAGTTATGCAACTTCATGTCTAAGGCCGCGTACACACGATCAAATCTATCTGCTGGACAGACCGTTTCAGCAGACAAATTCGATCGTGTGTACAGGCGGACAGACAGATTTTTCCTGCAGACAGATTTTAAAGCATGCTTTAAAATCTGTCTGCTGGGAATCCGCCTGTCCGAAATGTCTGCTGGTTAGTACGCTAACCAGCAGACATATTTGCCTGCACATGCGTCGAATGGATTCGACGCATGAGCGGAAGTGTTTTACTTCCTGGTGCGGTGACGTGGCGGCGTCAACGTCATCGCCACGTCACCGCGCTGTCTGCCGGCGGGGATTTTGGTTTGATCGTGTGTACAGCGATCAAACCAAAACAGCCCAGCAGATAAATCTGATCAAATCGGTCTGTCAGACCGATTTGAACAGATTTATTTAATGGTGTGTACGGGGCCTTATTGGTTTACTGGCAGTTTTGTATCCTATCCTTTCTTCTTTCTGAGACATTTTCAATGAAAAAGATTGAAAAGTACAAACAAACAAATAGTTGCCAGCACTTACAAATGTGGCTGCCACACAGAATCCATATGACGGCGAGATGTCAGCACTTTAAACTCAATCCAACGCATTTCACGCTCTAGTGCATCTTCAGGGGTCTGAGTAACTGAGTGGACATATTGCACCTGCAAATATTAAAATGATTGACTTTTGGTGTAAAATTTGAAATGGAAAACATGAGTCGATTTGCACCACAGACTTTATCAGATCAGGCCACAATTTCTGAGGGAGAAAGCAAGCACATTGCATCTGGAAGTAAGTAATTAATATAATCTTGTTTTGGTGACTGAAGATGGGACAGGCCGCAATTTCTGACTGCATATTGCAACTGGAACACAAAAGTCTTTTTTTTTTGTGTAATATTGAAAATATAAACATTGATCAAAATTGCACCACAATTTTCAAGCCTTTCTTGGAATAGGCCGCAACTTCTAAGGGAGAGAGCAAGACGATTGCAAAAAACATTGTCTACATTTTTGATTGACTGAATTGAGGAAAAATTTACAGCTTTTATGCGAAGCTGTAATCCTCTTCAGCTAGAATGTTTTTTTCTGAGAGAGGGAGTTTTTTTTTTTTTTATCAAGCATGTATCAATTAGATTAGCAGATTAGCACCACAACTAATACCATTTAGAGAGGCTGCTATATGTTAGCCATACAACAACCAGATTGCGTCTTCCAAATGCAATGGTTATATCTTCCCATATAGGAGAGAGAAACAATATTAAGAAATGCCGCACAGATTTTCTACCCCTGTGAAGAGGCCGATAGTGTTGGGATAGAGAGCAGGAAGATTGCATCTGCTGGAAAAAAGGATTTATTCTACTTTGATTTGAAATTTCAACCAGAAAAATGTAAGTGATTTGAATTACACCTTTTAAGCCTTTTAGGAAAGACCACCATTTCTAAGGCAGAGAGCAGGTAGATTTCAGCAATAAATATAAAATTAGACAAATTGTTACGTAAATATTTATGGCAAAGATTTGCTGTAGCAAATCTCATCCTTAATAATGGAAGAATAATTTTACGGCAGAGATTAGCCCAATTTTAGCCATAAATATAACGTGAATCTGTGTTGTTTCAGATATGGGTTTTAAAAAGTGCACATATGTGCAGAAGAGAATCTCATCCTTTTCTATAGGAAGCACATTTTGAAGCAGAAAGTCAGCTTCTTTCAGCCAGAAATACCCTCACCGTCCACCTTATTAGGTACACATGTTTAAATTGCTTGGTAACACAAATTGCTAATCAGCCAATCACATGGCAGCAACTCAATGCATTTAGGGATCTGCTGGTGATGATGACTTGTTGAAGTTCAAAATGACCACCAGAATGGGGAATAAATGGGATTTAAGTGACTTTGAAGGTGGCATGGTTGTTGGTGCCAGACGGGTTGGTCTGAGTATTTCTTGGATTTTCACGCATAACCATCTCTAGGATTTACAAAAAATGTTCCAAAAAATATATACATTATTGAGAAGCAGTTGTGTTGACCAAAATGCCTTGTTGATGTCATAGGAGAATAGGCAGACACATTTGAGATGATAGAAAGGCAACAGTAACTTGAATAACCACTTGTCATTACCAAGGTATGCAGAATCCCATCTCTGAACACACAACACATCCAGCTTTGAAACAGATTGGTTACAGAAGAAGAAGACCACATCGGGTGCCACTCCTGTTAGCTCAGAACAGGAAACTGAGACTACAATTGGCACAAGATCACCAACATTGGACAATAGAAGATTGGAAAAACGTTGCCTGGTCTGATGAGTCTCGATTTTTAGAAGTGACATTCAGATGGTAGGGTCAGAATTCGGCATAAACAACATGAAAGCATGGATCCATCCTGCCTTGTATCACCGGTTCAGGCTGGTGGTGCGGGTGTAATGGTGGGGGGTATATTTTCATGGCACACTTTGGGCCCCTTAGTACCAATTGAGCATGGTTTAAACACCACGGCCTACCTGAGTATTGTTGGTGACCATGTCCATCCATTTATGACTACAGTCTCCCCATTTTCTGACGGCTCCTTCCAGCAGGATAATGCACCATGTCACAAAGCTCCAATCATCTCACCGCTGGACAATGAGGTCCCTGTACTCCAATGGCCTCCACACTCACCACATCTCATCCAATGTGGAGGATCGGGAGATTGGCATCATGGATGTGCAGCGACAAATCTGTAGCAACTGCATGATGTTATCATGTCACTATGGAGGAAAATTTCTGAGGAACGTTTCCAACACCTTGTTGTATCTATTCCACCAAGAATTAAGGCCAAAGGGGGTCCAACCCCTTACTAGCAAGGGGGACCTAATAAAGTATTCGGTGCGTGTATAATGAATATATACTGTATAAATACATAGTTATATAGTTAGTCCGGTTGAAAAAAAGACCATCCAGTTCAACCATAAAAAATAAATAAATAAAAAATATTGTACAATCCCATATACCCAACTCCATACCCACAGTTGATCCAGAGGAATTCAAAAAACCCCAGCAGAGCGATGATCCAAATTGCTACAGCAGGGGAAAAAATTCCTTCCTGATCCCCCGAGAGGCAATCGGATTTTCCCCGGATCAACTTTACCTATAAATCTTAGTACTCAGTTATATTATGTACATTTAGGAAAGAATCCAGGCCCTTCTTAAAGCAATCTACTGAGCTGGCCAGATCCACCTCTGGAGGGAGTCTGTTCCACATTTTCACAGCTCTTACTGTGAAGAAACCTTTCCGTATTTGGAGGTGAAATCTCTTTTGCTCTGGATGTAAAGAGTGCCCCCTCGTCTTTTGTGTTGACCGTAAAGTGAATAACTCAACACCAAGTTCATTGTAAGGACCCCGTATGTATTTGTACATGGTGATTATATCCCCCCTTATTCTACTCTTCTCAGGAGAGAATTCAGTTCCTCTAATCTTTCCTCATAGCTGAGCTCCTCCATGCCTCTTATCAGTTTGGTTGCCCTTCTCTGCACTTTCTCCAGTTCCCCGATATCCTTTTTGAGAACTGGTGCCCAAAACTGGACTGCATATACTAGAAAGATAGAAAGTCACTTTACGAGAATATATGTATGGAATATAAATACGCATTAGCTAAGAAGAGTACTATCCATTTTACTTTTTTAACCACTTAAGGACCCCTTCACGTCGATATACGTCGGCAGAATGGCATGGCTGGGCACATCAACATACCTGTACGTTGCCCTTTAAGCCCAGCCGTGGGGTCGCGGGCGCGCGCCTGCGACGCACTCCCGCGACCCGGTCTCAAGCTCCGTGACTGGGACCGCGGGACCCGCGGACCCTATTCCCGCTGGAGTCCCGCGATCGGTCCCCAGAGCTGAAGATCGGGGAGAGCCGTGTGTAAACACAGCTTCCCCTGTGCTTCACTGTGGCGGTAGCATCGATTGTGTCATCATATAGGGAGACACAATTGATGACATCACACCTAAAGCCACAACCCCCAACAGTTGTAAACACACTTCAGGTCACACGTAACCCCATCACCGCCCCCCTGTGGTTAACTCCCAAACCCGCAACTGTCATTTCCATAGTAAACAATGCATTTCACAAAAAAATGCAGTCACAAAAAAAATCGCTGATCGGCGCCATTAGTAGTAAAAAAAAATAAAGAAATAATAAAAATGCAATAAAACTATCCCCTATTTTGTAAACGCTATAAATTTGCCGCAAACCAACCGATAAACGCTTATTGTGATTTTTTTTACCAAAAATATGTAGAAGAATACGTATCGGCCTAAACTGAGGAAAAAAAAAAACATTTTTTTTATATATATATATTTTGGGGGATAATTATTATAGCAAAAAGTAAAAAAATATTGTTTTTTTTTTCAAAATTGTCGCTCTATTTTTGTTTATAGCGCAAAAAATAAAAACCGCAGAGGTGATTAAATACCACCAAAAGAAAGCTCTATTTGTGGGGAAAAAAGGATGCCAATTTTGTTTGGGAGCCACGTTGCACGACCGCGCAATTGTGAGTTAAAGCGACGCAGTGCCGAATTGCAAAAAGGGCAAGGTCCTTTAGCAGCATTTTGGTCCGGGTCTTAAAGCGGAGCTCCAGCCGCGGGAATTTTTTTTTTTAAAGTCAGCAGCTACTAACAGTGTAGCTGCTGACTTTAAATAAGGACACTTACCTGTCCTAGGCGCCCGCGCTGACGGCCCCCCCCGATGCCGGTCCCACGATCGCTCCGGGTCCCGCGCCGCCATTCACACTATGGGAAACAGGCAGTGAAGCCGTATGGCTTCACTGCCCGTTTCCTACTGCGCCTGCGTGAGTCTCACGCTGGCTTGTGAATGGGCGCGCTGCTCTCTGAGAACACACACAGTTCCCAGGAAGCAGCGCGCCCCATTCACAAGGAGAAGAACAAGAAGAAAACACACCGCGGTTCAGGAAGAGGCAGATTACGGACTTCCGCATAGCAACAGCTATTTCGGGTGAGTATTTTTTTTTTTTTTTTTCAGGTTTTTTTTTTTTTTTTTTTTCAAACAACATTGTAAAATGTTGTTATCCTGGGTGGAGCTCCGCTTTAAGTGGTTAAGAGGCAGCATGTAATTTGTATGGTTTTGCTTAACAGAACTTTATCCCTTTTCATGAGAACTCATAAGAACAAATGTCATATTTTTTTCTGAACATAATCACATTTAAACATGTGCATGCCGGAAATTTTTGTTTGGTTTCGGATGCATTCGTTTATTGAAGAATGAATTTGGTCATATTTGTTAAGTTGAACCGATTCACTTTCAGAATTCATTTTGTATCTTCGCCATTTCTTTCGTATATTCCTAGATCTGGGCGGATTCAAAACATTTTGCAGTTTTTCTGGAAGATTGCTATATATTCTAAATATTATCAAATTGTATGGATTCAAATTGAAAGGATTCAATATGTTTGGACGCTATACCAACCCACCAAGAGAAATGGCAACAGCTGATTTGGACAATATCGACTAGTGTCATTGGCATTCAAATTAACAAGTGTAATTCAACAATATTCAACTGTACTATTCAACTTGTTAATTCGATCTTTTCAAATCCAAATGATCAAATTAGCAAACAAATTTTTAAAATTGAATTAATTTCCCCATGAGCCCAAACTACTATTACATCATGTGACATCATCTGAATGAAACAAATGCATTTGTTATTTTCGATATACATTTTTTGTTCTGATGTCCATTCAGAGATTTGTATACATCTGACTCTCCGAAAATGAATCTTTTTCATCCAAAAAACAAATGAAAATGAAACGCACATGTCTAATCACATTCATTATGATGTGAGACACTTTTGGCGGTGGATGATATGCATATTTCAGCCATAAATATCGGGGGAAACTTTTTTTTCCCAGAGACACTGTACACATTTGAGTCAGGCCCCGTACACACAGCCGAGGTTCTCGCCAGAAACCAGCGAGAACCTCGCTGGGAGCTGCATTCCAGCGAGAATCTCGGCCGTGTGTACGCTCTCTGCTCGCCCCGCCTGTGGGGAAACCCATCAAGCAAATAGAGAACAAATTCTCTATTTGCTCGACGGCCCGTCGGGATGAATGGCTGGTTGCCATTCCCGACGGGCGGGTCACAGATTCTGACGGCCGGCAGAGAACCTCGACGGGCGGAACGATGTGTTCCGCCCGTCGAGGTTCCCTGTCGTGTGTACGGGGCTTCACAGACTCTCATCTGTGGAGGTAAGTATGATATGTTTGTTATTTAAAAAAAAAAATAACCTTTAGTATCACTTTAAAGAATGATATTCTGTGCATTAAATCTTTTCAGTCTTAACCTGTCTCTAAAAATAAATGTTTGATTCCAAAATGTTATTGTTATTGCTGCATTACGAATACTCTCTCCTATTAAAAAAATAAGAGATTCTGTGCAGCACATCAGTACCATTACTTTATAGCTTCTTCCAAAAATAAGTCTCATTGCCTTTTTCCATGCATAAAATATGTTTATACAATATCTAAAGAACACATTTTTTTATTTCATATTTCTGCATGATCAATGCCTATTTCCTGCCTCCTAAATTGCCTCCTATTAAAAATAATAGGAGGCAATTTAGGAGGCTGGAAATAGGCATTGATCATGCAGGAATATGAAATGAAAATGTTGTTCTTTAGATATTGTATAAACATATTTTATGCATGGAAAAAGGCAATGAGACTTATTTTTGGAAGAAGCTATAAAGTAATGGTACTGATGTGCTGCAGTGAATCTCTTCTTTTTTTAATAGGAGAGAGTATTCGTAATGCAGCAATAACAATAACATTTTGGAATCAAACATTTATTTTTAGAGACAGGTTAAGACTGAAAAGATTTAATGCACAGAATATCATTCTTTAAAGTGATACTAAAGGTTATTTTTTTTTGAACAAACATATCATACTTACCTCCACAGTGCAGTTAATTTTGCACTGAGTGGCCCGATCCTCCTCTTCTAGGGTCCCACGGCGGCTCTTCCCCACATTAGATAACCCCCTCTGGGAAGCTCTCTCCCGAGGGGGTTACCTTGTGGGCACACTCCTGTGTCATATACTCACCGTCCATAAACGCAGAGTATATGACTCGGGCCCACCCCCGGCGGCCGCGTCATTGGATTTGATTGACAGCAGTGGGAGCCAATGGCTGTGCTGCTATTAATCTATCCAATAAAGAGCTAAGAAGCCATGGAAAGAGCGACGCGGTATCGCGTCCACAGAAATTCGTGGCTCAGGTAAGTAAAATGGGGGGGCTGGGGGGCCAGACACTGCAAGGTGTTTTTTCACCTTAATGCATTGGATGCATTAAGGTGACAAAACACGAGGGTTTACAACCCCTTTAAAAAAGGATTATATTCTGGAAGCAGATACAGTAGGTGCCTCCGATTTTGTATATCCAACGCGATGGGATCATTTTGGATATCGCCGCTGGAGGCTGTGCTTCTCGCGCTCGCTGTCCCCACGAGATGCCGCACATCCATAGGAATCCATTGGGGGCGGCGAGCGGGAGGAGCGACATAGCTCAGAGCTGGCTTCCGCGACGGGGATCACGGGTGTTCAATCTCACTGCAGATGGCGAGATTGACACAAAATCAGCGGCACCTACTGTAGAAGTCATATTTCAGGTCAAAATATTAAACTGTACTGTTATTTTTTCAGATACATAATTAATAAAATATACAGATAAGCTGAACAGGAATAGGAAGCAATTAAAGAAGAAGAAGAAGAAGACGAAGAAGGATAGACCTGACAAACTCCATTATAAATAAACAAACAAATAAATACAAAGAGTATGCGACCTGAAGCCCACCCAGGTGCGAATTAATATTTGCTGTTGAAACACTGATCCTCAAGCCGGCCAACCAGAAGTGGGTGTGAGACCTGTGTTCCAATTGGCCGAAAACAGACGACTTTTGATTGTCTGTCGAGGAGGAGGGAGGAAATGTCATGGCGAGCAGGGAAAGCTGCCAGTGATGGAGAGCAGGTGAACAGGAGGTCGTCACTGCCGAGCAGGGGAAGCCGTCGGTAATGTAAATCAAGAGAATGGGAGGTTGTCACTGCCGAGCAGGGGAAGCAGCCAGTGATGAAGAGCAGGAGAATGAGAGGTCGTCACTGCCGAGCAAGTGAAGCCGCCGGTGATGGAAAGCAGGAGAATGGGAGGCCGTCACTGCCGAGCAGGGGAAGCAGCCGGTGATAGAGCGCAGGAGAACGGGAGGTCGTCACTGCCGAGCATAGGAAGGCGCCGGTGATAGAGCGCAGGAGAATGGGAGGTCGTCACTGTCGAGCAGGGAAAGCCACTGGTGATAGAGCGCAGGAGAACGGGAGGTCATCACTGCCGAGCAGGGGAAGCCACCGGTGATAGAGCGCAGGAGAACGGGAGGTCATCACTGCCGAGCAGGGGAAGGCGCCGGTGATAGAGCGCAGGAGAACGGGAGGTCGTCACTGCCGAGCATAGGAAGGCGCCGGTGATAGAGCGCAGGAGAACGGGAGGTCGTCACTGCCGAGCATAGGAAGGCGCCGGTGATAGAGCGCAGGAGAATGGGAGGTCGTCACTGTCGAGCAGGGAAAGCCACTGGTGATAGAGCGCAGGAGAACGGGAGGTCATCACTGCCGAGCAGGGGAAGCCACCGGTGATAGAGCGCAGGAGAACGGGAGGTCATCACTGCCGAGCAGGGGAAGGCGCCGGTGATAGAGCGCAGGAGAACGGGAGGTCGTCACTGCCGAGCATAGGAAGGCGCCGGTGATAGAGCGCAGGAGAATGGGAGGTCGTCACTGTCGAGCAGGGAAAGCCACCGGTGATAGAGCGCAGGAGAACGGGAGGTCATCACTGCCGAGCAGGGGAAGGCGCCGGTGATAGAGCGCAGGAGAACGGGAGGTCATCACTGCCGAGCAGGGGAAGGCGCCGGTGATAGAGCGCAGGAGAACGAGAGGTCATCACTCGCGAGCAGGGGAAGCCACCGGTGATAGAGCGCAGGAGAACAGGAGGTCATCACTGCTGAGCAGGAGAAGGCGCCGGTGATAGAGCACAGGAGAACGGGAGGTCGTCACTGCCGAGCAGGGGAAGCCGCCTGTGATAGAGCGCAGGAGAATGGGAGGTCATCACTGCCGAGCAGGGGAAGGCGCCGGTGATAGAGCGCAGGAGAACGAGAGGTCATCACTGGCGAGCAGGAGAAGCCACCGGTGATAGAGCGCAGGAGAACAGGAGGTCATTACTGCTGAGCAGGGGAAGGCGCCGGTGATAGAGCACAGGAGAACGGGAGGTCGTCACTGCCGAGCAGGGGAAGCCGCCTGTGATAGAGCGCAGGAGAACAGGAAGTCATCACTGCCGAGCAGGGGAAGCCGCCGGTGATGGAGAGGAGGAGAATGGGAAGTCGTCACTGCCGAGCAGGGGAAGCTGCCTGTGATAGAGCGCAGGAGAACAGGAAGTTGTCGTTGCCGAGCAGGGGAAGCCGCCGGTGATAAAGCGCAGGAGAACGGGAAGTCGTCACTGCCGAGCAGGGGAAGCCACCGGTGATAGAGCGTAGGAGAACAGGAAGTCGTCACTGCCGAGCAGGGGAAGGTGCCTGTGATACAGCGCAGGAGAAAGGGAAGTCGTCACTGCCGAGCAGGGGAAGCTGGTGTTGATGGGGTAAGTGCTACTGATGGACTGACTGCCAGGCGGCGGTTGGCTGGTGGGGTGGTATACTGTTTTTCGCCCAACCACCCAAAAATAAAAATTCCTCCAGCCACCACTGCTGCTGACATAAAATTCCAAGTCCTCCACATGTATGTTTATTAAACATCATAGTGGACATAATAAAATCTAAAAAATAAAGAATCGCTCATCATTTCTGACAAACTTGGTTGGTGACAACACAGCGGACAGGTCAGCAGTGGGACTGTCATACCATAAGAACATTTAATATCGCCCCATTCTCATAACAGCAGATAACTCAAACAGAACAAATGTACATCTAGTTTCACTGCATGAATAGCTATGCAAATTGTTTTATAAATAGACCCCAAAGTTTCGGAACCTTTGTTACTAGAGGACTGGCGGTTCATATATGACCCAGAATATAATAATCAGTCATACAGGATGCAAAGTTTTCATCACAGCAAACAAAACACACAGCGACAACACAACCTACCCTTCTCAACCCTATTCTAAGCTATATACAGTATATATGAGTCATGATATTTGCTCCCCAGGTGTTCTCCTCAATACATCATATTATGAAGGATATAATGGGATTGGTGGAAGGTGTTCCACTCAATAAATCATATTCTGAGTGAGTGAATAACTTGTATAGCGCTGCAAATGTGAACTGAATCGCCTCAAGGCGCTTGTTTCCATCCAGTGTCGTCTCTATCCTTCAGAAGAGATGGGTCTTCAGTTTTTTCCTGAAGACCCGATGGTTTTCTTCCATGCAGATGTCTGTTGGTAGAGCGTTCCATAGCCGTGGTCCTTGAACTGCGAATCTTCGTTCTCCCTTTGATTTGTAATTGGACTTGGGGATGTAAAGAATGTTTTGGTTTGATGATCGGAGAGTGCGATGGGTCTGAGTGTGTCTGAGAGACACAATATGATTGGTGGACGGTGTTCCCCTCAATACATCATAATATGAAGAATATAATGTGATTGGTGGACAGTGATCTCCTCAATACATCATACCATGAAGGATATAATGTGATTGGTGGATGGTGTTTCCCTCAATACATCCTATTATGAAGGACAGAAAGTGATTGGTGGAAGGTGTTTTCCTCAATGAAGGTCAGGAAGCGATTGGTGGATGGTGTTCTCTCCAATATATCACATCACCAGGGGTATAATGTGATTGGTGGATGATGTTCTCCTTAATACATCATATTAGGCAAAACTTGCTGTAGTTTTGGACAGAGTAGGAAGGTTCAAAACCCCTGCCATGTTTTTTTTTTTTTTTTTTTAGGCTGGGTTTTTTTTTTTTACTTATATACAAAGATGCAACATATAATTAGAACAAATCTCCCAAGATGAGGAATTCACATTGTAGACAGGTTTTCCTGTTACAGGTGTCTCTATTTGTTCTGGGGGTAACTCAAACATTTTGGATTTCCTCCTTACTTTGAATGATCACCGGTACAAACACAAAGGGTTAATCTTCTCAATGAGAACACAGGCAGGAATAAAGACCTGACAGAAGGCTTAACACCCCCCCCCCCCATTTTATCCAAAACTAAAAACTGTGCTGGTTGTGTCGGTTCTTCTAGTTGCACCTCTGATCCTTCTCCCTGTTCCTTTGTTGTAATTCCCCCCTTACATTAGACTTTGTTAGGTGATAATACCTGATAGCACAGCTCGGGCGGTCCTCTTCAGTCTCCCCTCTCTCACCAGACAGAAGTATGGTTTATTTATTTCCACATCCATGTTCAGCACGGACTCCACCATCTTCCGGCCATTACTGATGTTAGTTATGTTACGTGTTCCATGTTCGGACAGATCCCTGCTCTGATCATCATACCACCTGACCCAGGGATTCCTGAACACACCGATATCGATACACTTCAGACGCTTCTTCCCATCAATGTGAATGACAGTAACTGTTGACTCCTCTGCATTTAAATCTAAAAAAAAAAAAAGAAACGTTACAATAGAACTGCGGTTTTACATTTTGGTTAAATAATACGCCGACCAGTCGTTTTAGTAATGAACCTTGCTTTCTGCAGTACCCGGCAGGGGGAGATTTACTAATACTGGAATCTGGTGCAGCTGTGCATGGTAGCCAACCAGTTTCTAACTTCAGCTTCCTGTCCCACTTCCTCCTTCCACCCAGGGACCGCCTAGTTGACTCCTCCTTAGGCGGTCCCTCCCTCTAGGTGATCTCCTGGGACACGTGATAGGTCCCAGGAGATCTCCTGTCCACTCCTAGAGCTCAGCGTGACTCGCGCATGCGCAATGAGTGCCCGGCTGTGAAGCCGAAAGCTGTCACAGGTGGGTGCCCACAGTCTGAATGGAGGCTCCGGCAGAGAGGAGGGGAGAGGAGCGACGCTCTGGGCGGCTGCATCGCTGGACCGTGGAGGAGGTAAGTGTCTGTTTATTAAAAGTCAGCAGCTACACTTTTTGTAGCTGCTGACTTTTAATAACCATAAAAAGGCTGGAACTCAGCTTTAAGCTTTGGTAATATAACCAAGAAGCTGATTGGCTTCTATGCGGAGCTGCACCAGATTTTGCACTCTTCGGTTTTAGTAAATCAACCCACAATGTGCCCCTACAGAAAGTCCTCTCCCCTTCCAGTCCTCCTTTGTGTTGTCATAACATGCAGTATTGAAAATAAAGCCTGAGGGGAGGCTACTCCAGAGGGGAAAAGGGGGGATTTTTTTCTTGCAATGGAGTTAAGTTAATCAAACTAAAATTAGATGACATTTATTAGTTACAAAAAGTCATTACTTAGTAGAAGTAGAAGCAGCGTTGGTTGCAATTAAGCTCTTTGGGTAATTTTTCTCTGGATACCAGCTTTGCACATTTAGAACCTGAACCTTTTTTTTACCAGTTCCCCATATCCAAATAGCTATACCTCTGTTGGGCTGGATGGAGACCTTTGCCAAACTGCAACTTTCAACACTTGCCTCAGATTCTCAGATGGATTCAGGTCTTTTTTTTTAATCAAATAGACGTTTGTAACGGAATTGGCCCGTGGGACCCAGAGGCTCTTGAAGGGTGTGGGGTACTCCTGTTTCAGCTTCACCAATGACTCTTGTATCTAGGGTCATCCTATGTCCACTAGGGCCACAGGATGACTGAGAAATGATATCTTGGATTACAGGAGATTGGACAGTAATGATAATTCACAATGTATTCCAGGATATCTTCAAATATTACAGGTTGTTGATTCTGAACCCAACAGGTCAATAGAAGAGTGATTCATTCAATGTGGGAACACAGACTGTCAAGGTGGTAATTAAGTCTGCTACTGTCATGTAAACTAACCTTAGTCTGGCTTCTGAAAGACCTTTCGAGGTGTTATGCTAATTGACACTGTTTTGTGTGAAAGTTCTATTGATGATAGTTGTGGATTGTGAGCTAGCACAATCTAAAGGTCAGATGTCTGACTTGCCAGCTGTAGTTAATTAGAATTGGAGTCAGAATGATTGACTAAAGGAATGTGTATTGCATAGCAGGTGTCTATTTTAAAAGATGTGCATTTAGGGGGGTTTGTTAGGAACTATTGTATGATGTTGTGGGTGGAGTTCAGTCATTTTTCATATTTGGTTGCTGACTGTATATAAGAAGCCTGAGTTTCCCATTAAAGTATCTATCCATTAGGAACCAGAGAACAGAGCTGTGTGTCTAGTTTCTGGGGAATCCTATGAGTCCTGTTCGCCAGATTGTGGAGTGTCGATAAGCTGTCTTGGGTGGAATGGAATATCTTAACCCCTGACCATTACAACGTTTATTTAAAGAACAATAGATATGCACAAGAAACACTTCACACAGTACAGCACATACAGTTGTGTATCAGACTCAGGTCTTTGACTGGCTCTACTTTATGCATTTAGGTTCTTCATTTTAAAATACTCCAGGGTGGAATTGGTTGTGAGTTTAGGGTCCTTATCCCACTGAAACGTGATTTAATGCCCCATTCTCAGGTCTCCTGCAGACTGAAACAGGTTTGCCTCTAGAATTGCCATGTATCGGGCTGCATCCATCTTGCCCTCCATAGATGGTTTCTCTCATCTCAGCTGTGGACCACCACATCTACTTCAGAGTTACCAATAATCTCTTGGTTGCATATCAGTTTAATATCCTAGTTATCAAGAGAGTGTTCCGAGTCATCAAGAGAGTGTTCCGAGTTATAATGAGAGGGTTCCGAGTTATCATGAGAGTGTTCTGAGTTACCTCAAGAGTGTTCTGAATTAGCCCAAGAGAACTCTAAGTTCCACGTTACTCCAAGAGAATTCCAAGCTACAAGTTACTGAGTGTTTTGAGTTACCCCAAGAGAGATTTGAGTTCCACGTTATTCTGAAACTGTTCCAAGTTACCCTGAGGATGCTATGATTTACGCCAAGAGAATTCTGAGTTCCAAGTTACCCCCGAGAGTGTTCTGAGTTATTCCAAGAGAAATCAGTATTCCAAGTTATTCCGAAAGTGTTCCGAGTTACTCCAAGAAAATTCCAATTTACTCTAATGCCTCGTACACACGACCGAGAATCTCGTCGTAAAAGAAACGTTGTTTTCCTCGACGAGTTCCTTGTCAAGCTTGTCGAGTATCTTGTCAAGCTTTCTTTGCATACACACTTTCGAGACAAAATCTCGTTGTTCTCAAACGCGGTGACGTACAACACGTACAATGGCACTATTCCACTGGCGCCACCCTTGGGGCTGCTTTTGCTAATCTCATGTTACCGCATGTTAAGTAAAAGTTTGGTGAGAGACAATTTGCGCTTTTTAGTCTGTTACAGCGTGAGGACGCTACTTTTACCGAAGGTGCGCTTCCGTCTCATACTTTATTCTATTCATGCGCGGGTTTCTAAGCATACACATGAACGTGTTTCTTCGTCGTATACCAGCCTGACGAGAACCACGACCAGAAAATTGAGACTCCCGACGAGAAAAAAGAGAGCATGTTCTTTTTTTTTCTCGTCGAGATCCACGGCAGTTTTCTCGATGAAAAACATACACACTAGGGTTGTCCCGATACCACTTTTTTAGGACCGAGTACAAGTACCGATACTTTTTTTCATGTACTCGCCGATACCGAATACCGATACTTTTTTTAAATGTCATGTGACAGTTTTCAAACCACAATACAGACTAAGGATATTTTCTTTAGAATTATGAAGAACTCTAACTCAAGACATTATAAAAGAATAAAAATGAGTAAAAATGAATAAAAATGTTTTATTTTCTTGTCACGCAGTAGTAAAAAACTCAAAGAATTTTTACAGAACATGTTGATAAATACAAAAAAAGTATTCTATTTAGGTATCGGGAGCATTTGCGCAAGTACAAGTACTCCCGCAAATACTCGGTATCGGTCCCGATACCGATACTAGTATCGGTATCTGGACAACCCTAATACACACGACCGTTTTCCTCAGCAAAAAAGCTCTGCCGGCAGTTTTCTTGATAGTTTTTGCCAAGGAAAACGGTCGTGTGTACACAGCATAAGAGTGTTCTGAATTATCATGAGAGTATTCTCAGTTTCCCCAAGAGTGTTCCTCAAAGAGTGTTCTGAGTTACCCGAGAGTGTTCCTAGCGCCTTGTGACCCCAAGTTCCAAGATACCCTGTTTTCTGTGCAGGGCCGGTGCAAGGATTTTTGACACCCTAGGCGAAACCTCATTTTGCCGCCCCCACTGGGTCCGCCCCTGACTCCACCCCCTTCGCCAGTGTTAAATGGTTTGATTTAACCCTCTAACTGCTACATCTGCAAGACAGCTCGTTCTTTTGAAATACATAAGACTTACTAGCAGGATCACCAGGTGAACATAAAACAAAAAACAAAACTAATGCAGCCACCCATCTTTAAATTGGTAATCTGCAGTAAATTAAATATTTTGCTTTAATACCACTTTAAGAGGATAACGCTAATCAATTAATTCTGTTATACATCAATATATAGGCATATGATGGTAAGGAAGGAGTTAAAGCAAGAGATAAACAGACTGGAGTAAAGCTACTTCCAGTGCTGACAAGGAAAGAGAGTGAAAGGGGCTGTCAGGGAGAGAGAGAGAGAGAGAGAGAGAGAGAAGGGGGCTGTGAGAGAGAGAGAAGGGGGCTGTGAGAGAGAGAGAAGGGGGCTATGTGAGAGAGAGAGAGAGACTGTCAGGGAGGGAGAGAGAAACTGTCAGGGAGGGAGTGAGAGAGTGAAGGGGGCTGTGAGAGAAAGAGATTGTGAAGGGGGCTGTGAGAGAAAGAGAGAGTGAAGGGGGCTGTGAGAGAAAGAGAGAGTGAAGGGGGCTGTGAGAGAAAGAGAGAGTGAAGGGGGCTGTGAGAGAAAGAGAGAGTGAAGGGGGCTGTGAGAGAAAGAGAGAGAGAAGGGGGCTGTGAGAGAGAGAGACTGTCAGGGAGGGAGAGAGAGAAACTGTCAGGGAGGGAGAGAGAAAGAGAGAGAGAAGGGGGCTGTGAGAGAGAGAGAGAGACTGTCAGGGAGGGAGAGAGAGTGAAGGGGGCTGTGAGAGAAAGAGAGAGTGAAGGGGGCTGTGAGAGAAAGAGAGAGTGAAGGGGGCTGTGAGAGAAAGAGAGAGTGAAGGGGGCTGTGAGAGAAAGAGAGAGTGAAGGGGGCTGTGTGAGAGAGAGAGAAACTGTCAGGGAGGGAGAGAGAGAGAAGGGGGCTGTGAGAGAAAAAGAGAGAGAAGGGGGCTGTGTGAGAGAGAGAGAGGCTGTCAGGGAGGGAGAGAAACTGTCAGGGAGGGAGAGAGAGAGAGAAGGGGGCTGTCAGAGAGAGAGAGAGAGAGAGAGAGGGAGAGGGGGGGACTGTCAGAGAGAGAGAGAGAGAGAAGGGGGCTGTCAGAGAGAGAGAGGAGAGAGAGAGGGGGGCTGTCAGAGAGAGAGAGGAGAGAGAGAGGGGGGCTGTCAGAGAGAGAGAGGAGAGAGAGAGAGGGGGGCTGTCAGAGAGAGAGAGAGAGGAGAGAGAGAGAGGGGGGTTGTGAGAGAGAGAGACTGTCAGGGAGGGAGAGAGAGAGAAACTGTCAGGGAGGGAGAGAGAGAGTGGAGGGGGTTGTGAGAGAAAGGGAGAGAGAAGGGGGCTGTGAGAGAGAGAGAGAGAGAGAGAGAGAGACTGTCAGGGAGGGAGTGAGAGAGTGAAGGGGGCTGTGAGAGAAAGAGAGAGTGAAGGGGGCTGTGAGAGAAAGAGAGAGAGAAGGGGGCTGTGTGAGAGAGAGAGAGAGAGAGAGAGAGAGAGCCTGTCAGAGAGAGAGAGAGAGAGAGAGAGAGAGGGACTGTCAGAGAGAGAGAGAGAGAGAGAGAGAGAGAAGGGGGCTGTCAGAGAGAGAGGGGGGCTGTCAGAGAGAGAGAGAGAGGGGGGGCTGTCAGAGAGAGGGGGGCTGTCAGAGAGAGAGGGGAGAGAGAGAAAGGGGGGCTGTCAGAGATAGAGAGGGTAGAGAGAGAGAGAGGGTGCTGTCAGAGAGAGGGGACAGAGAGAGGCGGGGCTGTCAGAGAGAGAGAGAGCGCTGTCAAAGAGAGAGAGGGGGCTGTCAGAGAGAGAGAGGGGGGGCTGTCAGAGAGAGAGAGCGCTGTCAAAGAGAGAGAGAGAGAGGGGGGGCTATCAGAGACAGAGAGGGGGGGCTATCAGAGACAGAGAGGGGGGGCTATCAGAGACAGAGAGGGGGGGCTATCAGAGACAGAGAGGGGGGGCTATCAGAGGGGGGGCTATCAGAGACAGAGAGGGGGGGCTATCGGAGAGGGGGGGGCTATCGGGAGGGGGGGGGCTATCAGAGACAGAGAAGGAAGCAGAGTCTAGTAAGTGAAAGATCTCATTCACTTACCAGAATAGTCTCACTGGTTCATCATTCAGCAGCAGTGTTTCGTGTGGCTGCTTGTTTTGGATCTTCCCGCCACCTCCTCCCCTCCTCCCCTTCACACAGACGAGTGCACAGCAGAGAAGGGACACGGGAGAAGTCTGTAGCAGCTCCGGGCAGATATAATGGACATAATGGATTGGACAGAGGAACATGAGGGGCGGGAGAAATGTGGAGATCATGTGACATTGTGATCTCAGAGCGGAGAGGAGGAATTTCTGGACGCACTCCTGGAGGAACTGCATAGCTGCTGGACAGGACACATGTCAGAGTGCAGAGAGCACCACTCGCGCGGGGGGGGGGCGGATCTATTTAACACAATGTCAGAGCTGCCTGCTAGAGAAAGTTGCAAACTCTGTACAGTGCGTGCGGGGATAGAATAACCAGCGGCTGAGCGCTCCACACAGCTGTGCGCTCTAGGCGGCTGCCTAATCCGCCTAGTGGTAGCGCCGGCCCTGTTTCTGTGTGACTCCAGAGTGACCCTTGTGTACTCCACATGTTTCCAGCATTCCAATCTCCTTGCATCTTCTGAATCTTCCAAGTTCCACTTCATATGTCTTCAGTGACCCCCCAGAGTTCTGTGATCTCCAGTACCTCTGTGTGTTCCAGTAGTACTGAGTGTTTTCCTGATTTAAGTAAGCATTCTACCAACTTACTTGCATCCGTAAGGCCTGTACACTCCCAGAGAGCTTCCTGCATTCCAGAACCTGTGTGTTTTGTATTCTCCCTGTGAGCTTCAAGTGCTCCTGCACCTACAATATGTGCCTTTGACCATCTAGTGAGCTTTCTGTGTTCCCAGCATCCCACCGCTGCAGGTGACTGAATCCTGCCTTCCTGTGATCCCAGCATCCCGGTTCTCCCAGATACCCTTGCACTCCTACCTTTCCATGTGTTTAGCACCCCAGTTTTCTAACTATTGCTACCTTCAAGATCCCTACGTCCTTTGTGATATACGTGCATTCCTGTATGTGGTCAGCTGTAGCATGCATGGGCATGGGCGTCCGCTGAAATTTTTTCAGGGGGGGGGGGGGCGCTTCCGCAGCGGCAAAACACATTTAACTCCTTTTTCAAATGCTAGCGGGGGTTAAAAGCGCCCTGCTAGCAGCTGAAAAGCGCAGCTAAAACGATGGTAAAGCGGCACTTTTTATCGACGCTTTACCGATTACGTGGCCAGCTGGCAGTGTGAAATAGCTCTTGAGATAATTCAGCTTCACTCCATGCCCATATAAATATAGCCTAGAGAATGTACAGACCCCCCTTCAGCACAGACCCCTATTCTGCACAGACCCCTCCATTCAGCACAGATGGACCCCCCTACAGCACAGAGCCCCCCCTTCAGCACAGACCCCCTCCATTCAGCACAGACTTTGCCATTCTGCACAGACCTCTCCATTCAGCACAGATGGACCCCCCCTTCAGCACAGCCCCCCATTCCGCACAGACCCCTCCATTCAGCACAAACCCCCCCCTTCAGCACAGACAGACCTCCCCTCCCCCATCCCATTCAGTACCTCAGATCAGCCATCAGCATGGCCGGGTCACAGCAGGTTCCCTCCCCCTGTGTACACATAAACACTGGAGGGGGAGGCGGCTTCACTCTGCTTGCTGTGTCTGTGTGACATCCAGCCCGGGACCGCTCAGACAGACCGCAACCGCGAGACTCTTCCACACCTTCTCGATTTTCCAGGGGGGGTCAATTGCCCCCCCCCCCCCTGCCCTATAGAGCAGACACCCATGTGCATGGGTGTATTTGAGGGCCTCAGCCTGGGAGCTGTCCAGCAGCAAAGCCCATCACATCAGGGTGCTCTGGTAAATACCTAACGCTCATTAGACTCTGTGCCTTATACATACCACTATCATACGTGCAGGCCGCATGGTGGGCCCACAATCCCAAGCCATACATGACAGTATAGAGTTGGTGAACTGGAAAACCAGAAAAGCTGTGTATATTAGGCCATGGACTGTGTGGGGAAGAACTTACTGCCTATGGTTAATTTCACCTCCTTGTCCAAATGGCCTCTTCTATTGGCTGCTCTGCAGTAATAAGTTCCTTCGTCATTGAAGGTGACCTCTCGCAGTGTGAGGTCCACCGTTCCCTGAGAGAAGTCTCCGGACAATTCTGTGCGTCCCGTGTAGTTTATATGTTGGTCTCTGAGAATATCCTGGCCTTCTATAAACTTGTGTGCGATCGATCCTTTCCCTTCCCGATCTTTCTTCTCCCAGACCACCGACAGACCTTCCCGTCCATGTATGAAGGGAAACCAACACCGGAGGGTGGCAGTGCCATAGAGGGAAGTAACCACTTCAGTCTTATCTGTGGAGGAGAACAGAAATATTCACTAAAAATCCTTTCTACAGTCAGCCTCATTCTGGACGTCTTTCACGTCATCTCTGATTGTTACATTGTGTAATGTGTATATTATTTTTTCATTTATGATACTAAGAAATGTGTGTGTGTGTGTGTGTGTGTGTGTATCTATATATATATATAGATACACACACACAGTATCTGTGTAAATCTTGTATCTTTTCATGTGACGACACTGAAGAAATGACACTTTGTATCTACAATGTTGTGTAGTGAGTGTATAGCTTGTATAACAGTGTCAATTTGCCGTCCCCTCAAAATAACTCAACACACAGCCATTAATGTGTAAACCGCTGGCAACAAAAGTGAGAACACCCCTAAGTGAAAATTTCCAAATCGGGCCCAAAGTGCCTATACTTTGTGTGGCCGCCATTATTTTCCAGCACTGCCTTAACCCTCTTGGGCATGGAGGTCACCAGAGCTTCACAGGTTGTCACTGGAGTCCTCTTCCCCTCCTCCATGATGACATCACGGAGCTGGTGGATGTTAGTGACCTTGCGCTCCTCCACCTTCCGTTTGAGGATCCCCACAGATGATCAATAGGGTTTAGGTCTGGAGACATGCTTGGCCAGTCCATCACCCTTACCCTCAGCTTCTTTAGCAAGGCAGTGGTGGTCTTGGAGGTGTGTTTGGGGTTGTTATCATGTTGGAATACTACCCTGCGGCCCAGTCTCTGAAGGGAGAGGATCATGCTCTGCTTCAGTATGTCACAGTACATGTTGGCATTCATGGTCCCCTCAATGATCTGTAGCCCCCCCCCAGTGCAGGCAGCACTCATGCAGCCCCCAGACCATGACACTCCCCCCACCATGCCTGACTGTAGACAAGACACACTTGTCTTTGTCCTCCTCACCTGGTCCCCCCCACACACGCCTGACACCATCTGACACCAAATACCTTTTATCTTGGTCTCATCAGACCACAGGACACGGTTCCAGTATGTCCTTAGTCTTCAGCAAACTGTTTGCAGGCTTCCTTGTGCATTATCTTTAGAAGAGAAGAGGCTTCCTTCTGGGATAACAGCTATGCAAACCAATTTGATGCAGCGTGCGGCGTATGGTCTGAGCACTGACAGGCTGACCTCTCCCCCACCCCTTCAACCTCTGTCGTAATGCTGGCAGCACTCCTACGTCTATTTCCCAAAGACAACCTCTGTAAATAACGCTGAGCACGTGACCTCAACTTCTTTGGATGACCATGGCGAGGCGGGGGAGGGAACATGTCCTGTTATACCGCTATATGGTCTTGGCCACCGTGCTGCAGCTCAGTTTCAGGGTCTTGACGATCTTCTTATAGCCTAGGCCATCTTTATGTAGAGAAACAATTCTTTCAGATCCTCAGAGAGATCTTTGCCATTAGGTGCCACTTCCAGTGACCAGCATGAGAGAGTGAGAGCGATAACACCAAATTTAACACACCTGCTCCCCATTCACACCTGAGACCTTGTAACACTAACGAGTCACATGACACTGGGGAAGGAAAATGGCTAACTGGGCCCAATTTGGACATTTTCACTTAGGGGTGTACTCACTTTTGTTGCCAGCGGTTTAGACATTAATGGCTGTGTGTTGAGTTATTTTGAGGGGACAGAAAATTTACACCGTTATACAAGCTGTACACTCACTACACAACATTGTAGCAATTGTCATTTCTTCAGTGTTGTCACATGAAAAGATACAAGAAAATATTTCCGAAAAGGTGAGGGGTGTACTCACTTTTGTGAGATACTGTGTAAATATATATATATATAAAAATAAATTTTCAATTTTGTATCAAACCTTAGTAGCTGAACCAACAAACTACACATCAAGCGTGTTTAATACACGACCAGAAAATAGATGGATGATCTGCATTCTGCCTGTCAAATCCTTGAGATCTGTGGAGGTTCAGCATAGTATCCTGTGGCCAAGAAGGATATTATTCTGTGGCCAGAAGCATATGGTTTGGTGACCAGGAAGAATATATGGTTTGGTGACCAGGAAGAATATATGGTTTGGTGACCAGGAAGAATATATGGTTTGGTGACTAGGAAGAATATATGGTTTGGTGACCAGGAAGAATATATGGTTTGGTGACCAGGAAGAATATATGGTTTGGTGACCAGGAAGAATATATGGTTTGGTGACTAGGAAGAATATATGGTTTGGTGACCAGGAAGAATATATGGTTTGGTGACCAGGAAGAATATATGGTTTGGTGACCAGGAAGAATATATGGTTTGGTGACCAGGAAGAATATATGGTTTGGTGACCAGGAAGAATATATGGTTTGGTGACCAGGAAGAATATATGGTTTGGTGACCAGGAAGAATATATGGTTTGGTGACCATTGGCCAGGAAGGATAAATGCCCCGTACACACAGTCAGGATTTCCGACGGGGAAAAAAGAGAACCAGCTCTCTATCTTTTGCCGGCTGTTTTTGTCCGTTTTCCTATTGGAAAAAGTCAGATGGAGAATACACAAGGGTCGGGATTCCCAACCAAAAGCTCTCATCTGACTTCTTCCCACAGGAAAACCGATCATGTGTACGGGGCAAACGAGTATGTCTTTTGGTCCAGGAAGCATGGATTATGGTGGCCAGGCAGGATACAGTGTTGAGCAAGGAAGGACATTGTCTGGTGGCCAGGATAACTATTGCCTTATGACCAGGAACGATATTGTCCTGTTTCCTGAAAGGAAATTATCTAGTGGTCAGGAAGGATATTATGCAGAGGCAAGGAAGGATATTATGAAGTGGTCAGGAAATAAATTGTTTTGTGACCAAGAGGGATATTACTTGGTGCCCAGGAAGGAGATTATTCTGTGTCCAGTAAGGATATATTTGGTGGCCAAAAAGGATGTTGTATGCGTGCCAGGAAGGACATTGTCTGGTAACCAGAAAGGGTGTATGGTCACCAGGAAGGATGTTGTCTTATGGCCAGGAAGGATATTGTCTTGTAGTCAAGAAGGACATTGTCTGGAGGCCAAAAAGGGTGCATAATGGCCAGGAAGGATGTTGTCTGTTGGCTACCAGCAAGGACATTGTGGCCAGGAAGGTTATTACTCTGTGGCCAGGACGTACATTGGTGGTCAGGAAGGACATTGTCTGGTGGTCAGGAAGTACATTGTCTGGTGGCCAGAAAAGGTGCATAATGGGCAGGAAGAATGTTGTCTG
This sequence comes from Rana kukunoris, assembly GCA_029574335.1. Classification (NCBI taxonomy): domain Eukaryota; kingdom Metazoa; phylum Chordata; class Amphibia; order Anura; family Ranidae; genus Rana; species Rana kukunoris. The sequence continues at coordinate 614,476,138 of CM056050.1, read as the reverse complement.
GTGGCCACCAGGAAGGACATTGTGGCCTGGAAAGTTATTGATCTGTGGCCAGGAAGTCCATTGTCTGGTGGCCAGGAAGTACATTGTCTGGTGGCCAGAAAGGGTGCATAATGGCCAGGAAGGATGTTGTCTGTTGGCTACCAGCAAGGACATTGTGGCCAGGAAGGTTATTACTCTGTGGCCAGGACGTACATTGGTGGTCAGGAAGGAAATTGTCTGGTGGTCAGGAAGTACATTGTCTGGTGGTCAGGAAGGACATTGTTTGGTGGTCAGGAAGTACATTGTCCGGTGGTCAGGAAGGACATTGTCTGGTGGTCAGGAAGGGTGCATAATGGCCAGAAAGAATGTTGTCTGTTGGCTACCGGCAAGGACATTGTGGCCAGCAAGGTTATTACTCTGAGGCCAGGACGTACATTGTCTGGTGGCAAGAAAGGGTGTATGGTGGCCAAGAAGGACATAGTTACATAGTTAGTCAGGTTGAAAAAAGACACAAGTCCATCCAGTTCAACCATAAAAAATATATATATATATATATCATACAATCCCATATAACCAATTCTATACCCACAGTTGTCTTGTGGCCAGGACATTGTCTGGTGGCCACCAGGAAGGATGTTGGCTTGTGGTCAAGAAGGACATGGTGTCTGGTGGCCAAAAAGTGTGCTTAATGGCCAGGAAGGATGTTGGCTTGTGGTCAAGAAGGACATGGTGTCTAGTGGCCAAAAAGGGTGCTTAATGGCCAGGAAGGATGTTGTCTGGTGGCCACCAGGAAGGACACTGTGGCCAGGAAGGTTATTACTCTGTGGTCAGGACGTACATTGTTTGGTGGTCAGGAAGGACTTTGTCTGTTGGCCAGAAAGGGTGCACAATGGCCAGGAAGAATGTTGTCTGGTGGCCACCAGGAAGGACATTGTGGCCAGGAAGGTTATTAATCTGTGGTCAGAAAGGACGTTGTCTGGTGGCCAGAAAGGGTGTATGGTGGCCAAGAAGGACGTTGTCTGGTGGCCAGGTAGGATATTGTTTGGTGGCCAGAAAGGTTTAATAGTCCGTGTCCAGGAAAGATATTGTCTGGTGGTCGGGGAGGATATTGTCCTGTTGCCACAAATTGCCCCCAAGATGTGTAATTCTTCAGAAGTGTCATTGCAGTGACATCACATCCTCCTCTATAATGTAGGATACAAGTGTTTTCTGTCTGTAGGTTGGAATCTCAGAGGTGGAAAATAACAGATTTTTTTTCCTGATTCCCAGGAGATAAAAGAAGTCAGCCAGTGACTCACTTTACCGGCATCTACCTACAGTAATTTCCACTTAGGGTAGAGTGATACTCTTACAAAGTGTCATTAGGTTCATTATCATTTCAGAAAAAGTCCCTCAACATACATTAGGGAAATACATCATTACGTCTCCAGTGCAGAGATAAATACAACAATAAAACAGAAAAGAACACAAAATTTCCTCAGATCCTAACCAAGCTAAAGGTAACAATCAAAAAGGTAACAAAGGTAAAGGTCACTCTCGAGCCACCCTGTCTATTGACGAACACAAGGAGCTCGGCCCCGATTCACAAACCCTTGAACAAGATGGCTCCATCGGTTTTCTTTTTTTTTTCGGGGTTTTTCAGCTTTATTTGTACCTGGTGACCCGTCCTAGGGTGACAACGCCCTCTCTCCTTACTGTATTAGGACAACAGAAACAAGACAAGTCTACAGAACACCCCCTCCTCTTCTCAATAACATAGAGCAAACTTTCTAAACAAAGGGCCGGTTTATTGTCCTTCAGACTCTTGGAGGGCTGGACTTTGGCCAGCGGGAGTGGAAATTTTCCTGTCATCATTGTTAGTAAACATCTGGTATTAAGGGGAGGAATAGTGCCCCATTAGTTGTGTCAGTGGGAGAAATGGTGCTCCATTGTTGGTGTCAGATTGCAGAATAGTGTCTTGTATCAGTGGGAGGCATAATGCCCCAAGGGCCGGATAAAGGCACGCAAAGGGCCGCATCCGGCCCTCGGGCCGCAGTTTGGAGTCTACTGACAGAGGAAGGAGTTCTGTAGAAATACCAGGAAACAATATACCTAACAGGAGTGCAGCACATGAAGAGAGCACAGGAATTGATCAGCTCACTAGATTTCTGGCAGGACCAACGGGTATTTATTGGCCTTATTGAGCAGATATAATAAAACGTTTTTGATGGTTTCTTTTACAGACCAAAGGGGAGCAAATAAGAGAAGACCACTGCTAGGATTGGCATCCTCTTTATTAAATACAGGCCATAAAGGTGTATCAGTGCACAGCATGCGGGCAGGGACGGTGCTACCGCTAGGAAAACTAGGCAGTCACCTAGGGCGCAGCTACGGACGTTTCCCATCGGCCTCCAATTGTAGATTGTAATATAGTTTAATAAGCTCATAATTGTAGCAACTCTTATAATGTAAAACGAAGGGAAGGCTCATCAATGACAGAACCCCATGGAATGGCCACCACTGTACACCATGGGGGATGAATGTAGAGCACTGTCAAGGACATGGAGCCGGCCAAGACTGTCTGTCATCACGATTGAGGGCTGGACCGCTCCGTGGACCGCACTATCAGCATGGTGACGTCATTGGGAAGGAGATGTGATGCATTTCCTAGCATGCGCAATGCCTGGAGAGGCAATGACGCTCCTTTCTCAAGCTGGAGGGGAGGAGCCTATTGGAGCCTTATAAGTGGATGCAAGGAGGCTGGCTCTTAATAGCATGGCACTACAGTGCCCAGCATGCTCTGTTCAAATACATTCAAACTTCATATATTTATAAAAGATGATTTACGAAAACATATATAAAATTATAAATATATACATTTTGGGCCAGATCCACAAGGATGGGACGCTCGCGCGGCGTATCCCATTTACACTACGCCGCTGTAAGCCACAGCGGCGTATTACGAATCGTCAATGAAATGCCGCTGTAGCTTGCGGCGGCGTAGCGTAAATGGGCCGGCGTACGCGGGTGTAATTCAAATTTACTAGTGGGGGGCGTGGTTTAGTATAATTATGAATGACCCGACGCAAACAACGCTTTTTTTACACTGCGCATGCGCCGGCCGTGGACGTACCCCAGTGCGCATGCGTGAAATCACGTCACAAATAGTCAATGAAAACGACGTGTACGTAATATACGCAATTCCCTATTCGCGAACGAGTTACGCAAATGACGTAAACGACGTCCAATACGATGCGGTCCCGACGTCCATACTTAACATTGGCTGCGCCTCACTATAGCAGCTTTATCTTTACGCCGTACAGACGCTTACGGAAGCGACGTTAACACACTGCGCGGGGGCGTACGTACGTTCGTGGATCGCAGTATCTACCTAATTTGCATATTTAACGCGGACGCGCCCCTAGCATCCAGCGTAAATATGCATCTAAGATACGACGGTGTAAGAAACTTACGCAAGTCGTATCTTAGCGTAAGTCCGGCGTATCTTGTTTTCTGGATAGAAAAAAATGACACGCCGGCGGGAAATTCGAATTACGCCGATGTATCTACAGATCTTTGTGGATCTGGCCCTTTGAATGTGTTTGAACATGCTCAGAAATGCGTCGCATCTCCTCCCCAGTGACGTCACCACGCTGATGGTGCAGTGCCTGATGACAGATGCTTAAACTAGGTGTACTTGTGTCTTTTTTTTCAACCTGACTAACTGGAGTCTGAATCAAGTGACCAAAACCTCCTCCACATCCCCAAATGCCTCTACAAATCTAAGGGAGAACGAAGATGTGCAGTCCAAGGACCACGCTATGGAATGCTCTTCCCACAAACATCTGCATGGAAGAAAACCATCGGGGAATCAGGAAAAAAACGTAAGACCCACCTCTTCTGAAGGATAAGGAGGACACTGGATGGAAATAAGCGCCTTGAGGCGATTAAGTTCGCATTTGTAGAGCTACACAAGTTACTCACTCAACTATGCAAGTGTTTCTCTAACTACTATGTAAGATGGTCTCGGCTGGCTCCATGTCCCCAACAGTGCTGTATATCCAGACTCCTCCAGTACCCCCCCCTCCCCATGGTGCAGTACCGACCATTCCATGGGGTTTTATCACTGATGAGTCTTCCTACATTTTACATTATGTGAGTTACTACAATTATGAACTTATTAAACTATATTACAGTCTACATTTAGAGGCGCTTCTCTTTTTCTCCTTTGTCTTCACATTTATAGAGACAGCTTCTGCTCTTGACTCAAATTTGAAGTTCCAATTTTTTTTTATTGGGGGGGGGGGGGGGGGGTGTAAGGCCCCGTACACACGACTGAGCTTCTCGGCAGAATCCAGCGAGAAGCTCGCTGGGAGACATATTCTGCCGAGAAGCTCGGTCGTGTGTACACTTTCGACGAGCGTCCCGTCGGGAAGCTCGTCGGGCCAAAATAGAGAACATGCTCTCTTTTTTCCCGTTGTCCAATGAGGACTTTGGCTCAACGAGCTTTTTCGAGCGCTCATCGGGAACCTCGTCGGGCGGAACGATGAGTTTAGCCCGACGAGGTTCTCGGACGTGTGTACGCGGCCTAAGTAGCTGGTCATGCCTAGGGAGCAAAATACACCAGTCGTCCTGCATGTTGAGGATAAGAATTAACAGCCAACTGGGTCTGAAAATATCATCTTAAGAACGCCATGTTAAAGGAACACTAAAGGTTCAGTTTTTATTAGATCCATTGATTGCTGTAAGCTAGAGCATTTAAATATCACTTACCTCGTTTTTCCTTTTGACCTCCAAAATACAGTAATCCAGGTTTGAAAATGCCATTTCCTGTCTCTCCTCTTTTTGCTTTCCACCAGCACCTGAGCTGTTTTGCATGGTGGAAAGTAGAATATTCTCACCCCCTCCCTATGACTACAGCCCTGCGTGAAGATGCTCTCTTATCCCTCACAGGCATGGAGGCTAAGCCTAATGGGAACTGTAGTTCCCATTAGGCTGTGATGTAGTAAGAATTAACACACATCGCAAACCAGGAAGTCATTGAGAATAATGATTCAGGAGTGACGGAGGTGAATAAAACGGCTCGATTTCAACAGGTATCAAACTAGTTATAATGCAAAACATTACTTTTTACTTTATCAGCTGCTGTCAGACTTTAATTTAAGAGGAAAATATTTTTGTCTTTACAACCCCTTTAAGTATCAGAGGACATACCTGCCTAACATGGAATGGATGGTTTTGGGTCATCCTGTCTTTGGGATATCTGGTTGTAGTAAAGCCAGCACTCCAGGCACATTGGCTGACTATGTTATTCCAGATGTTCTGCTTCTCTTCTCTGTCCAGAGCTCTTGCTGCACCCCATTTTCACAGATTCTACCGCGTTTGCCGTCATTGTCCTTATAAATAGGGTTGGTTGCCATGCTTTTCAGGTAGTGCAAGGTTTTTATGACCCCTAATTTATGTTCCGGTTGTTGGTGGGAATCAAACAGATGATGTTGTTCTGTTACACAATCCAAAAGGCCAGATTGTTGTCTTGAAAACCGTTTTGTAACCTTGACCTATCATCTATATCCTTGAAGAAATTATCACTTCTTCTATCTCAGGCTTGGTTAGGAAAGCAGACGCCAGTGAACCCAAAACACGGTTGGATTTCTATCTATAGAAACAATTATTGTGCCTTCCTGTTGGTATTGGACAGACAGTTCCAGCACACAAAATACTTGGCCTGGATAAAGTCCCATTCAGCTGCCCAGGGATTTATTCCATTACATCAAGTTACAACCCAGACTATTTCTGCTAGGCCCCTTTCACACCGAGGAGTTTTTCAGATGGTTTAGCACTAAAAATAGCACCTAAATACCACCTGAAAAATGCCTGCCCTGCAGAAAAAAGTAAATAAGTTCTATCACAATTTTAAAACAACATAGAAAAGATTTTATTTACCATCCTTGGATGGGATTCTATAAAACAATATGTCACAGTTTGATGCAAAATACAATTCTACTGTTACTTTGGTCCAGGGTGTGTAGATCTTGGTCAGATGTATCATAAGTATGGCCTACGCATTTCTTGGGTAGCCCCGCTTCGTCAGGGCCTTGAAAATCACACACAAGGGCCCGGATTCACAAAGTCCATCTCCAGATACGCCGCGTAAGTACAAATATGCGCCGTCGTATCAATGCGACGAACCCACAAACCTAGATACGCCTAAAAACAGACTTCATCCGACCGACGTAACTTTCCTACGCCGGCGTAGAGTGGGCGCATATTAACGCTGGACGCATGTGGCTTTCCCATTGATTTTCGATTCAAATATGCAAATGAGGCAAATGAGGCAAATACAGTGATTCACGAACGTACTTGCACATAATATACATAAGTCGTACGTCCGGCGTAAAGTTATTCCCCATATTGGAGGCGCAACTCATGCAAAGGTATGGACCAGGGAACGAACGCCGTCAAATGCTGTTTTTTTAATTTAAAATTTGGCGTGGAGTTCCCCTGTGGGAGGGAGGGGCTTGCCTTAGAACAGGTTCACACTGAGGCGACTTCCTGTAAAGTTGCCTCACTATGAACGGGGATCCGACTTGGAGGCGACTTCCATTGAAATCAATGGGTACAAGTCACCTAGAAGTCGGATTGAAGTAGTACAGCAACCTTTTTTGAAGTCAGAGCGACTTCAGTAGTGTACATTAAGACGGCTCCATTCACTTCCATTCATTTTCTCGACCGCGTGACTTAATGTCGGATCCCATGTCGCCCCAGTGTGAACCGGCTCTTAGGCCTCGTACACACGACCGAGGAACTCGACGGAAAAGACGCATCGTTTTCCCCGACGAGTTACTTGTTTGGCTTGTCGAGAAACTTGACAAGCTGTCTTTGCGTACACACTGTCAAGACCAAATCTCCTCGTTCTCAAACGCAGTGACTTCAACACATACCACGGCAGGGGAAGTTCTATTTCACTGGCACAACCCTTGGGGCTGCCTTTGTTAAATCTCACGTTACTGCGTGTTCGGTAAACGTTTGGTGAGAGACATTTTCACTTTTCAGTCTGTTACAGCGTGACAAATGTGCTATCTCCATTACAAACGGTACTTTTACAGAAGGTACGCGGGTTTCTAAGCATGCACACTAGGGTTGTCCCGATACCGATACTAGTATCGGTATCGGGACCGATACCGAGTATTTGCGGGAGTACTTATACTTGGACGGATCCATCCAATCCCGAGAAGGGGAGAGTCTATACATGGCGGTGCGCGCTTTACAAGTATTCACAACGGAAGCTTGCAATGCGTGCGTGGCGGGGGACCATACATTGCGCATATGTGGGGGACCATACATGGCTGCAATATGTGGGGGACCATGCATGGCTGCAATATGTGGGGGACCATGCATGGCTGCATTATGTGGGGGACCATGCATGGCTGCATTATGTGGGGGACCATACATGGCTGCATATGTGGGGGACCATACATGGCTGCATATGTGGGGGACCATACATGGCTGCATATGTGGGGGACCATACATGGCTGCATATGTGGGGGACCATACATGGCTGCATATGTGGGGGACCATACATGGCTGCATATGTGGGGGACCATACATGGCTGCATATGTGGGGGACCATACATGGCTGCAATATGTGGGGGACATACATGGCTGCAATATGTGGGGGACATACATGGCTGCAATATGTGGGGGGACATGGCTGCATTTGGGGACACATTTAAAAAAAGTATCGGTATTCGGTATCGGCGACTACTTGAAAAAAAGTATCGGTACTTGTACTCGGTCCTAAAAAAGTGGTATCGGGACAACCCTAATACAACCCTAAATTGAGACTCCCGACGAGGAAAAAGAGAACTTGCTCTCTTTTTTCCTCGTCGAGTTCCCTGAAAGTTTTCTCGACGAAAACCATACACACGACCGTTTTCCTCGGCAAAAAATCCCTGCCACCGAGTTTCTCGATGGATCCTGTAGAGGAAACCGGCCGTGTGTTCACACACAGGCGACGCGTCAGGCGGCTCAGCCGCCTGACGGGTCGCTTCCCATGTAATGCAATGGGAGCGTTCTAATCGGAGCGACGCAAGTCGGTCCGACTTAGAAATTTACTCCCTGTACGACTTTCGGGGCGGGTCGGGGCTATACAGAAGTCGTCTTGCAAATCGCCTCTGAAGTCGTCCTCAGGATGACTTGCAGAGCCGCCCCCGGAGTTGTGCCGCTTATGTGTGAACCGACTTGTATGCATATTAGAGTTCCTGTAAAAGTCCTTTATATATTTTTGTCTTTCTATTCTTTAGCAGACATTTGGAAAAGTCTTTTAAGAAGTTACAAGTTCTACTTACCCAAGCAGGTCACAAGCCCGAAATGTGTGTACATTACTACTGCAACCTGCAACATATAAATGTTACCAGAGTCAGCACATGGATACTAAATATTTAAAAGATGACCAAACATAACCAAAGTATCTTCTTGTTATAATTGTATACAGTACAGGGTGTCATGGGGGATAAACCAGAATACAGACTTGTGTGTTACACAGAGCTTCCAATGATGATTGTCGGATCAGGAACTTGTCTGTAGACAAAGACAGAACCAGTCCATACCGACCCGGGCCACATAAAATCTCCGGGTGAAAAAAAAGGCATAAAAAAAATAATATAAAAAGTTTAAACTGACAGTATGCAATAATGTAACACATTGTCCATGTATAAAAAATAAAAAATAAATCCAAAAAGCAAAGAACCCCCCCCCCCCAAAAAAAAAAAAAAAATTCACTGTTTTTTGTAGGTTGCTATATATATTTATTTTTTATACAACTTCTATTCAAGTGATTTCACAATTCAACAGGTCTGGGCGCTTTATGTAAAATTTAACTCAGCTTTCCCAAAAATGTGGGGTCAGTTCATTAATGATTTAGCATGGTGTGGGGGGAGGGGCAATTACTTTTTCACAGCACTGTATACCTTAACCACTTAAGACCCGGACCAAAATGTAGGTAAAGGACCTTGCCCCTTTTTGCGATTCGGCACTGCTTCGTTTTAACTGACAATTGCGCGGTCGTGCGACGTGGCTCCCAAACAAAATTGGGGTCCTTTTTTTCCCACAAATAGAGCTTTCTTTTGGTGGTATTTGATCACCTCTGCGGTTTTTATTTTTTGCGCTATTAACAAAAATAGAGCGACAATTTTAAAAAAAATTCAATATTTTTTACTTTTTTGCTATAATAAATATCCCCCAAAAATATATAAAAAAACATTTTTTTTCCTCAGTTTAGGCCGATACGTATTCTTCTACGTATTTTTGGTAAAAAAAATCGCAATAAGCGTTTATCGGTCGGTTTTCGCAAAATTTATAGCGTTTACAAAATAAGGGATAGTTTTATTGCATTTTTATAAATTTTTTTTTTTTTACTACTAATAGCGGCGATCAGCGATTTTTTTCGTGACTGCGATATTATGGCGGACACTTCGGACAATTTTGACACATTTTTGGGACAATTGTCATTTTCACAGCAAAAAATGCATTTAAATTGCATTGTTTACTGTGGAAATGACAGCTGCAGTTTGGGAGTTAACCACAGGTGGCGCTGTAGGGGATGTGTGAGCTAGAGTGTTTGTTTACAACTGTAGGGGGGTGTGGCTGTAGGTGTGACGTCATTGATCGCGTCCCCCTATTACAGGGATGACGCGATCGATGCTGCGGCCACAGAGAAGCACGGGGAAGCCGTGTGTACACACGGCTCTCCCCGTTCTTCCGCTCCAGGGACGGATCGCCGCACTCCAGCGGCGATCGGGTCCGCGAATCCCGCGGTCCCGGTCCCGCGACCCACGGCTGGGTACTAAAATCAACGTATATATACGTTGATGTGCCCAGCCGTGCCATTCTGCCGACGTAAATGTGCAGTAGGCGGTCCTTAAGTGGTTAAAGCAGAGTTTCACCCCAAAGTGGAACTTCCACGGATCGGATTCCTCTCCCTTGGGTGCCACACCACATTTGGCATCTATCGGGGGGGTGGTGGATACCTGTTGAGACCAAGTATCCGCTCCCACTTCTGTGGAAAGATTGACGCAATCTTGTGCAGCGATTTACACAATGTCACACATCCAGGTGGGCTTGGAGTGCAGTTCGCTGCAGCCTGAGCCCACCCTTTTTTTAAGCCTACTAGAGCCTCTGGCTCTAATCACTTGCGTCCAAACCCCCCCCCCCCATTAGAATCCATGCATCTGGCACCCTAATGGATGGGCCGTCACTGCCTGCCACTACGCTGTCTGATTTTCTTACTTATAACCTTACCTGTTCGTGTTTACCAACAACATCTGCCACCTATCCACCTCAACCCCTGGCCTTACCCCAACTCTGTATCTACTTGGTTGGTTTAGTAAATTGCCCTCATTTTGTCTTTGATTTCAACCACCTGTAGTAGGGTGAGCCGGAAGCTTACTCCCTTGGGGTATCTGCCGCACAAGACCAACTCCGCATGAGACATTCCTTAATTCCTTTGGCTCTCTTGTCATTAGACAAGCCTGCACCATCATCAGAAGAGAAAGAAGGTCCTCCACCTATGGTCAGGCTGTAGTTTCCTTTCCCTTCCCTTCCCTTCCCTCAGCTGTCTATGGTGCCCTACTAGCTGCATTGAAGTAGGTCAATCCCAGTGTTCCCATCATCCTCCCCTATAGCAGTGATGGTGAACCTCGGCACCCAGGATGTTTTGGAACTACATTTCCCATGATGCTCATGCACTCTGTAGTGTAGTTGAGCATCATGGGAATTTTTTTTGCATCTGGGGTGCCAAGGTTTTGCCATCACTGCCCTATAGGAACAGACATACATGTTCACCATGTGTAAATGTATGATCAATGGGTGAACAGATGGTCCATGATGGCCCAACCCCATCCAATGTCTGAGGAGAGTGTTAGGCCGCGTACACACAATCAGACATGTCCGATGAAACTTGTCCGACGGACCATTTTCATCGGACCAGGCTGAAGTGGTCTGTGGGTCTGATGTACGTACACACCATCGGACCAAAATCTGATTAGACCAGAACGCGGTGACGTAGAACGACGTGATGAAAAAACGAAGTTCAATGCTTCCAAGCGTGCGTCGACTTGATCCTGAGCATGCGCAGGTTTTTGGTCCAATGATTTTGTGTACTAACCATCGAACCTGTCCGACGGACAGGTTTCCAGCGGACAGGTTTTCAAGCATGTTTTGAAACTTTGGTCCGCTGGAAAACGGTCCGATAGGCCATACACACCATCGAACATGTCCGCTTGAAACTGGTCTGCGGACCAGTTTCATCGGACATGTTCGATCGTGTGTACGCGGCCTTATGCTGCGTACACATGACCGTTTTTCATGACGAGAAAAATCCAGATTTTTTTTAATTGGTCATGAAAACTGGTCATGTGTGGGCTCCAGAGCATTTTGCGTGTTGAGAAAAATGGGCGTTAAACATTTAGAACCCTCTCTATTTTTTCTCGTCGTGAAAAACGGTCGTGTGTAGGTTTTAACGACAGTGGGAAAAACGCGCATGCTCCGAAGCAAGTTACGAGAAGGGAAATTTCCATAATCAACCCAAAGGGTGGCGCCATTCGAATGGAACTTCCCCTTTATAGTGCCACCCTACGTGTTGTACGTCACCGCGCTTTGCTAGAACATTTTTTTTTTCACGATCGTGTGTAGGCAAGGCCGGCTTGAGAGGAATCACGTCGAGAAAAAAATGTCGTTTTTTTTTCCATGACATGAATAACGGTCGTGTGTACGCGGCTCTTCAGGGGATGAAAACGCCTCAATGTGAATAAACTCCAATCGTCCCAAAATCGGTCCAACCTTTCCTAGAGCACCTCTACATCTCCTCCTTGTTAATGTGGATGTATTACATTAAGAATAACAAAGGAAATGGGAGATCAGCGTTTTGAGAAGTTTAAAAAAAAAAATACAGTAAATCTTTAGAATCTCACCTGGAATAGTAACCTCATAGTAAATTTTGGTGCGACTTCTCCTCCTGGAAGAAATATAAAGAGTCAGTTATATGCGGAAGAACTCATTACTAAGTAAGAACCAGTTACAGATTGTATCACATTTCCTTTATTTTTAACCAGTTAAGAGTAAATATTCATCTTGTCAGAAGTGACATTTCAACATTTTTATTTTTGTAATTTATTGTCATTGCTACACTGGAAACCTACACCGAGTCCCATAGGAGGGTGTGTAACCAGCTGGAGGGACTGTAGGACATACATGGTACATTTTATAGGATTAACTGGTTAAAATTAGGTTATACTGTTATCATTTTATTCCCTTTTCTATGGCAAGCATGCAGCCAGTGAAGAATGTAAATTCTAATTTACCATCTTGCATGTACAGTATATTCCTGATCACTGACTCACTAGCACAGGAGTCCAGGATCAGGATGGAAGTCCCATATTAACATATACTGCCTTTATTTTAACCACTACAGACAGGGCTGCTGTTAGAAATCACGGGCCCCCATACAGCCTACCTGGAAGGGCCCCACCTCAAATATATATCTGTAACGGTCACCACCGCTTATGACCTTCCATCCAACCACGACAAGCTTATCCGACACACTGCGACAATAATGCATACACGATCCATATCCATTCCCATAAACAAGACGAGACTCAAGCTCTGCACTTGCTTCCAAAAATATGACAATTTATTGGTATTTTCTCAGCTTCTTATACAGTCTCAAGCATAATGCAGTTTATCACAGGACAATGTAATCTCCACCTCCCTATTCACTCACTGAGGATAATTCTTTAATTGGTAGCTAGACATGACGGCACCACATCATCAATAGGGTTCAATTAACCTTGAATAGTAACACAGACATCTAGTTGAATAAGTTATCTAGACAGCTTTATCACACAATGGCAGAGTCTTGTGAGAGTGGGTGCAATCCACACCTTCAACGGAATGTCTTTACAGTGAATAGCCAACACCTTAAGATATTTCAATAGCATATTATACAAAGGTATGACTCACTCTGGTCTTGTAGACCTGAATTAACACCTTTCAAAAGCATGTGTGCCCAGATTGAATAGCTAACAGCTTTTGATATTTGAAGACATCCTGCAAACATGAATTATTATTAATGTCCCTTATTAATGTCTTCTGTAACATATGAATTATGATTCTTTGTCACCCTATGGCCCTAGTGGACATAAGGTGACCCTAGACATAGGAATATCTCAGTCTGTCACGGGCCATTCCGTTACAATATCTATATAAAAAAACATTTTCACAATAAATATACTAACATCATTCTTAGCGGACACACAGATAACAGAGAAGCTGTGTGAATTAGCCCTTTTTTAAATAGTTTAAAAAAAAATTTGAACAAAAACATTTTATAATTTTTTTAAAAATAAATAAATTATTTTATTTTACAATTTTTACAACTTATTTTTATACAATTTACAATTTTTTTTACAAGGGATTAAAACAATACAGGGTTTTTTTTTTTAACAGGACAAGGAAGCCGGCAGTTGGGTCTGTGTCTCTCCCTGCAACAGCTAAAAGTCGGCCGGAGGGTTTTCAGCTGCTGCCGAGAGCCGCACAGGGCCCCTCCTTCCCTCTGGTGTTCGGGCCCCCCTGTGTGCTTGGGCCCCCTACAGGAGGACTGGTGGTCCCCCCCCCCATCAGCGGCCCTGACTACAGACCCGAGCCTATTTCTGAGATTTGTTGTTTAGTTAAAAACATATTTTTCTTGCTAGGAAATTACTTAGAACCCCAAACATTTTATATATATATATATATATATATATATATATATATATATATATATATATATATACATATACAGCCATGGCCACGAGTTTTGAGAATGACACAAATATACATTTTCACCAAATCTGCTGCTTCAGTGTTTTTAGATCTTTCTGTCACATGCTACTATGGTATACTGAAGTATAATTACAAGCATTTCATAAGTGTCAAAGGCTTTTATGGACAATTACATGAAGTTTATGCAAAAAGTCTATGGGGTAGATTCACGTAGAAATTCCTATCTATACGCATGCCTAGCATCTGGCTTTTAAAATAGGCCGCCGCCACTTTTTCAGGCAAGTGCTATATTCTCAAAGCACTTGCCTGTAAAGTTGAGGTGGCGTAGCGTAAAAGAGCCGGCCAAATTCAAATACGGCGGGTAGGGGGCGTGTATTATTTAAATGAAGCGCGTCCCCGCGCCGAACGAACTGAGCATGCGCCGGCCGTGATTGGTTCCCAGTGTGCATGCTCCAAATTTTGACGTCATTTCGACGTGTAAACGACGTGAATGGCACCTACGCAAAACCCTATTCGCGAACGTTTTACATAAACGATGTAAACGACGGGAAAAAAGCGCCGGAACGCCGTTCATACTTAACATTGCCTGCGCCTCATATAGCAGGCATAACATTACAACGGTACTACGCTAACAACGTAATTGAATAGCGCCGGCCGCACGTACGTTCTGGAATCGGCATATAGGTTCATTTACATATTTTAGATGGGAACGCCACCTAGCGGCCAGCCTAAAATATGAAATAAAGATTAGACAGTGTAATAGATTTACGCTTGTCTGATCTAAGGAAAATCTATAGGCTTGTCTGATCTAAGGAAAATCTATACGCTTGTCTGATCTAAGGAAAATCTATACGCTTGTCTGATCTAAGGAAAATCTATAGGCTTGTCTGATCTAAGGAAAATCTATAGGCTTGTCTGATCTAAGGAAAATCTATACGCTTGTCTGATCTAAGGAAAATCTATACGCTTGTCTGATCTAAGGAAAATCTATACGCTTGTCTGATCTAAGGAAAATTTATGCCTAACTGATTTTAGGAATCAGTGGCATAGATTAGGCGCTAAAAACGCAGAGATAAGACCTGAATCTACCCCTATATTTGCAGTGTTGACCCTTCTTTTTCAAGACCTCTGCAATTCGTCCTGGCATGACGTTCATCAACTCCTGGGCCACATCCTGACTGATGGCAGCCCATTCTTGCAAAACCAATGCTTGGTGTTTGTCATAATTTGTGGGGGGAATGTTTTGCTCACCCACTTCATGAGGATGGACCACAAGTTCTCAATAGGCTTAAGGTCTGGAGAGTTTCCTGGCCATGGACCCAAAATGTTGATGTTTTGTTCCACAAGCCACTTAGTTATCACTTTTGCCTTATGGAAAAATGCTGGAAAAGGCATTGTTCCTCACCAAACTCTTCTTAGATGGTTGGAAGAAGTTGCTCTTGAAGGATGTTTTTGTATCATTCTTTATTCATGGCTGTGTTCTTAGGCAAAATTGTAAGAGAGTGCACTTCCTTGGCTGAGAAGCCCCCACACATGAATGGTCTCGGGATGCTTTTCTGTTGGCATGACACAGGACTGATGGTAGCGCTCGCCTTTTCTTCTCTGTTCAAGATTTTTTTCTGGATGCCCCAAACAATTGGAAAGGGGATTCATCAGAGAAATGACTTTACTCCAGTCCTCAGCAGTCCAACTTCTGTACCTGCTGAAGAATATCAGTCTGTCCCTGAAAATTTTCCTGCAGAAAAGTGCCTTCCTTGCTGCCCTTCTTGACGCCAGACCATCCTCCAAAAGTCTCACTGTGCGTTTAGATGCACTCACACCTGCCTGCTGCCATTCCTGAGCAAGCGCTGCACTGGTGGTACCCCGATCCCGCAGCTGAATCAACTGTGGGAGACGGTCCTGGCACTTGCTGGATGTTCTTGGACGCCTTGAAGCCTTCTTCACAATTGGAATGGAAATGTTTTTTAAGGGATTAAGTTCATTTTCATGGCAATGAGGGACATTGCAGTTCATCTGATCACTCTTCCTAACATTCTGGAGTATATGCAAATTGCCGTCATAAAAACCGAGGCAGCAGACATTGTGAACATTTATATTTGTGTAATTCTCAAAACTTTTGGCCACGGCTGTATATATATATATATATATCATTTTTTTTCTAACACCCTAGAGCAGTGATGGCGAACCTTGGCACCCCAGATGTTTTGGAACTACAATTCCCATGATGCTCAGGCACTCTGAAGTGTAGTGGAGCATCATGGGAAATGTAGTTTCAAAACATCTGGGGTGCCGAGGTTCGCCATCACTGCCCTAGAGAATAAAATGGCGGTCATTGCATTACTTTCTGTCACACTGTATTTGCACAGCGGTCTTACAGGCGCACTTTTTTTGGAAAAAAAATACACTTTTTTAATTAAAAAATAAGACTCCAGTAAAGTTAGCCCAATTTCTTTTTATATTGTGAAAGATAATGTTACGCCAAGTAAATTAATACCCAACATGTCACGCTTCAAAATTGCGTCTGCTCGTGGAATGGCGACAAACCTTTTCCCTTAAAACTCTCCATAGGCGACATTTAAAAAATTCTACAGATTACATGTTTTGAGTTACAGAGGAGGTCTAGGGCTAGAATTATTGCTCTCACTCTAACGATCATGGCGATACCAAACATGTGTGGTTTGAACACCGTTTTTATATGCGGGCGCTACTCACGTATGCGTTTACTTCTGCACGCGAGCTCGGCGGGACGGGGTGCGTTTAAGTTTTTTTTCTTATTTATTTTACCTTTTATTTTTTTTATTTTTTCAATGTTCTTTAAAAAAAATATGTCACTTTTTATTCCTATTACAAGGAAAACATTCCTTATAATAGAATAAAACATGACAGGTCCTCTTATATATGAGATCTGGAGTCAAAAAGACGTCACATCTCATATTTACAATATTTAAAATGAAAAAATATTTTAAAAAAAATGTAATTTGAAAAAAAAAAAAATACAATGGCCCTTTAAGAGCTATGGGTGAAAGTGATGTTTGCTTCCGCCCTACAATGACTTGGAGACGGGTGGGGGCCATCTTCCCCTCACATGTCTCCATGTCAGGCCAGGGAAAGGTCCTGATCGCCTCAGCAGCTACAAAAGAAGAGCGACAATTTAAAAAAAATATATATATTTTTTTACTTTCTGCTATAAAACATCGAATGAAAAAAAAAAAAAATCTAATTTCTTTATCAATTAACCACTTAAGCCCCGGACCAAAATGCAGGCAAAGGACCTTGCCCCTTTTTGCGACTCGGCACTACGTCACTTTAATTGACAATTGCGCGGTCGTGCGACGTGGCTCCCAAACAAACTTGGCGTCCTTTTTTCCCCACAAATAGAGCTTTCTTTTGGTGGTATTTGATCACCTCTGCGGTTTTTATTTTTTGTGCTATAGACAAACAAAGCGACAATTTTGAAAAAAAAAACAAAAACAAAAATCTTGTTTCTGTCATATTAGCGGGTTATTTCTCACACACAGCATACGCATACCACAAATTACACCCCAAAACCCCTTCTGCTATTCCTCCCGAGTATGGCGATACCCCATGTGTGGGACTTTTACACAGCGTGGCCACATACAGAGGCCCAACATGCAGGGAGCGCCATCACATGTGTGAGACTTTTACACAGCATGGCCACATACAGAGGCCCAACATGCAGGGAGCACCATCACATGTGTGAGACTTTTACATAGCGTGGCCACATACAGAGGCCCAACATGCAGGGAGCACCATCACATGTGTGAGACTTTTACACAGCATGGCCACATACAGAGGCCCAACATGCAGGGAGCGCCATCACATGTGTGAGACTTTTACACAGCATGGCCACATACAGAGGCCCAACATGCAGGGAGTACCATCACATGTGTGAGACTTTTACATAGCGTGGCCACATACAGAGGCCCAACATGCAGGGAGCGCCATCACATGTGTGAGACTTTTACACAGCATGGCCACATACAGAGGCCCAACATGCAGGGAGTACCATCACATGTGTGAGACTTTTACACAGCGTGGCCACATACAGAGGCCCAACATGCAGGGAGCACCATCACATGTGTGAGACTTTTACACAGCGTGGCCACATACAGAGGCCCAACATACAGGGAGCACCTTCACATGTGTGAGACTTTTACACAGCGTGGCCACATACAGAGGCCCAACATGCAGGGAGCACCATCACATGTGTAAGACTTACACAGCGTGGCCACATACAGAGGCAACATGCAGGGAGCACCTTCAGGCATTCTGGAGCACCCAGACCAATTCTGACATTTCTCTCCTACATGTAAAAATCATCATGTATTTGCTAGAAAATTACATAGAACCCCAAAACATTATATATGCTTTTTTAGCAAAGACCCTAGAGAATACAATGGCGGTTGTTGCAACTTTTTATCTTGCATGGTATTTTCGCAGCAATTTTTTGAACGTGTGTTTTAAAAAAATAAAATAAAAACTGTTATGTGCTTAAAAAAATAGAAAAACAGTAAAGTTAGCCCAATTTGTTTGTATAATGTGAAAGATGAAGTTACGCCGAGTAAATAGATACCTAACATGTCACCCTTCAAAATTGCACCCGCTCATGGAATTGCGCCAAACTTTGCTACTTAAAAATCCCCATAGGCGACGTATTGCAAGGTATTGGAGTATTGTGGCGTATGGGGGGTATTGCAGAGTATTAGTGGTATTGCAGAGTATGGGGGGTATTGCAGAGTATTGCGCAGGGAGGGACGGCTGGATCTGTGACTGCAGTTGTCACAGATCCAGCCCTCAGTGCTGCTGCTGACACCCCCCCCCCCCCTCTCCTCTCACACTGTACTGATCGGTACAGAGAGGAGAGGGAGGAACCGGCGTCATCACATGATTTGTTTACAAGTGATCCTTCCGTCATTTGACGGAGCGATCACGTGGTAAAGGGCCGCTATCAGCGGCAATTTACCGCGATCCGTGATGCGCCGGGTCTTCTAGATGATTCCGGGAGCGCGCCCCAGGGGGGCGTGCAAAAAGAGGATTCCCAGGGACGTCCTGTTAGAACAACTCCACCGCGCTGTAGACGTATTTTGCCTATAGCGAGGTGGGAAAGTGGATAAACAGGTTAAAAAAAAAAACGCGGTACTTGCATTTTGGGCGCGGGTCCATTGAATTCTATTACATGCAAAACGCTGTTTTTTTTTGCAGGAAAAAAAGTCCCCGCCCCTTTCCAAAAATGCATTGATGTGATTATCTTCCATAGGAAACCATGTTAAAAAATCTCCCGGCATTTCTGCAAAATGCATCATAAAACGCATGAGTGTGAATGGCGCCTCACAGGGGCTGCTGCACCTTTTATTAGTTCTATTTGATCTCCTATCAGTGCGGGAATACCCACTTGTACATCTGCTGATTTTATCATCCAATCATGTGCAGGCTAAAAATGCTGTTCCTATATTTTCCTTGCATGTCCCCCTCAGTTCTACAGCGACTGCACTTCCAAATTCACGTTCAGGGCAATTTAATGTGCACTTGTAATTTGCACTTGAAGTGCAAAGTGGATTTGCCTTTCGTAAATAACCCCCAATGTAAGAAGTTTAGAGAACACTAGAGGGAATAAAAGCAGTTGTATACCCTTAGGAATAATAATAATAATAAAAAAAGCTGAAAGGCAAAGGCACAATGAGCTAGTATGACTGAAATGAGGGGGAAGCTCTGCTGAATTTATAATCCAATCATGTGCAAGCTACTGTAAAATTCAGATTTTTATTTTCCTTGTATGTCCCCCTCGGATCTACAGTGACTGCACTTCCAAATGCACTTTCAGTGCAATTTCAAGTTCACTTTGCACTTGTAGTTTGCACTTGGTACTTTGCACTTGGTACTTTGCACTTGTACTTTGCACTTGGTACTTTGCACTTGGTACTTTGCACTTGGTACGTTGCACTTGTACGTTGCACTTGTCCTTTGCACTTGTAGTAAATATCCCCCCAGGTGTTGCCTGTGCTGCATCCAAAATCTGCACGGTTAATCAGGCCACGCCCCTATTTTTAAAAGCCCCTCCCTCCTAAGTTTACCCCTTTTTTTTTAATTTAGGAGCATCAAACCTCCACAATTGAGGTGGGTGGGGGGGAGGGGGGTATAAACATTGGGAAATATAAAAGAAGGCGGAGCTACAAGAGGACGTGGTGCAGAAAAAACAAAACACAAGAGAAATGTAAACAATGTAACATACAATAAGAAGAGTGGATGAGTGGGAGGTACTCACTCTGCCGGCTGAGCTCTCCGCAGCTCCCAGGGAAATGAACCTTCTCTCTCTGTTCCGGGTATTGAAGACGAGTTTAGTTTCATTTTCCTGAAAGTGTCTCATTTCTGAGAAATCACGTGACCTCTCTCTCCCGCTCTATTTATATCCCTGTAATATATCTCATTAGTGTGGGAATAGCACCCCCCGCTGACACTCCATATCCAGGGGCGGACTGACAACTCATGGGGCCCCCGGGCAATAGAAGATTATGGGGCCCCCGGGCTTACAGATGGCCACCACTCCAGGTGGCAGTACAGAGGGGGTGCAGCTAAAATCTCAGGATTTTCACATCAAAAGCATGCAGGTTTCGGACATTTCAGGGACAGATGTAAAAGAAAAACACAGATTTTTACATACTGTCCCTGGTTTTAATGAGCCTGGCAACCCCGATGGGGCCCCCTAGTGGCATGGGGCCCTCGGGCAGTGCCCGAGTTCCTCAGTGGTCAGTCAACCCCTGTCCATATCTCATTAGGATTAGCACACCCTGCTGACACTCCATCCAAGGAGGAGGTCACATTGATCCACACTCCAGCCTCGGGGTCTCTGGAGGTCTCTTGCACTCTATTGGGGTCTCTGGCGGTCTCTCGCACTCTATTGGGGTCTCTGGCGGTCTCTCGCACTCTCTATTGGGATCTCCGGCGGTCTCTCGCACTCTATTGGGGTCTCCGGCGGTCTCTCGCACTCTATTGGGGTCTCTGGCGGACTCTCGCTCTCTATTGGGGTCTCTGGAAGTCTCTCGCACTCTATTGGGGTCTCTGGCGGTCTCTCACTCTCTATTGGGGTTTCTGGCGGTCTCTCGCTCTCTATTGGGGTCTCTGGCGGTCTCTCGCTCTCTATTGGGTCTCTGGCGTTCTCTCGCTCTCTATTGGGTCTCTGGCGGTCTCTCGCACTTTATTGGGGTCTCTGGCGGTCTCTCGCTCTCTATTGGGGTCTCTGGCGGTCTCTCGCACTCTATTGGGGTCTCTGGCGGACTCTCGCTCTCTATTGGGGTCTCTGGCGGTCTCTCGCACTCTATTGGGGTCTCTGGCAGTCTCTCACTCTCTATTGGGGTCTCTGGCGGTCTCTCGCTCTCTATTGGGTCTCTGGCGGTCTCTCGCTCTCTATTGGGTCTCTGGCGGTCTCTCGCACTCTATCGGGGTCTCTGGCGGTCTCTCGCACTCTATCGGGGTCTCTGGCGGTCTCTCGCTCTCTATTGGGGTCTCTGGCGGTCTCTCACACTCTTATTTTCTCTTTGTACACAAATATTTTTGCACATTTTTCCCGCTTTGATTGCTTTTGTTTCATCCAATGAGAGGCTGCATTCTAGGAGAAGAGAAGGGGACCGTGAAGTCTATTGGGGATGAAAATAGAGGATCCTGCCCCCCCCCCAAAAAAAACTCCTGTATGGACCTTTATTTTTAACCCTTTCACTACCTGGGATGTTAATTGCTAGAAGAAAGTATTTACAGCCGCCTGATCGCCGTCACACAACGCTGCGTCTTTCTCGGCATGTTCAGGATTTATTTACTCAACAAAAACCTCCGTCTTTTATATTTTACTATATTGGGTCACACAGAATATTGTGTTTGTGTGCAGCTAGGATTATCTTCAGTGTTTTTGTTTTGTTTTTTTAACTGAACTTTGATATAATGCTGGGCTAATATCGTGTGACTTGCAGTTATCACCGTTTTATTTTATGGGGTTTGTGCTTTCAGCCAGGGTGGTTTTTATTTTTGAAATCGGTGCAGCACCACAGATGCGGCTTTGACATGCGATTAGGACGGTGTCATTGCTGTCAAATCGCATGTCAAAGCGCAGCAGTGTGAACCAGGGCTAAATCATTATTTTTAAAGAGCAGCCGTCATTTCTGACCCATAACGTCTCCTCCTCTGTCCCGCAGTGTCTCCTCCTCTGTCCTGCAGCGTCTCCTCCTCTGTCCTGCAGCGTCCTCTTCCTCTGTCCCGCAGCGTCCTCTTCCTCTGTCCCGCAGCGTCTCCTCCTCTGTCCCGCAGCGTCTCCTCCTCTGTGCAGCAGCGTCTCCTCCTCTGTGCAGCAGCGTCTCCTCCTCTGTGCAGCAGCGTCTCCTCCTCTGTGCAGCAGCGTCTCCTCCTCTGTGCAGCAGCGTCTCCTCCTCTGTGCAGCAGCGTCTCCTCCTCTGTGCACCTCCTCCTCTGTGCAGCAGCGTCTCCTCCTCTGTGCAGCAGCGTCTCCTCCTCTGTGCAGCAGCGTCTCCTCCTCTGTGCAGCGTCTCCTCCTCTGTGCAGCGTCTCCTCCTCTGTGCAGCAGCGTCTCCTCCTCTCCTCCTCTGTCCCTCACCTCCTCTGCGTTTCCTCCTCTGTCCCTCAGCGTTTCCTCTCCCTGACCAGCAGCGTCTCCTCCTCTGTCCCTCAGCGTTTCCTCCTCTGTCCCTCAGCGTTTCCTCCTCTGCCCCGCAGCGTCTCCTCCTCTGTCCCGCAGCGTTTCCTCCTCTGCCCCGCAGCGTTTCCTCCTCTGCCCCGCAGCGTTTCCTCCTCTGCCCCGCAGCATCTCCTCCTCTGCCACGCAGCGTCTCCTCCTCTGCCACGCAGCGTCTCCTCCTCTGTCCCGCAGCGTCTCCTCCTCTGTCCCGCAGCGTCTCCTCCTCTGTCCCGCAGCGTCTCCTCCTCTGCCACGCAGCGTCTCCTCCTCTGCCACGCAGCGTCTCCTCCTCTGTCCCGCAGCGTCCCCTCCTCTGTCCCGCAGCGTCCCCTCCTCTGTCCCGCAGCGTCCCCTCCTCTGCCGGCGGTATTACTGCGGTTTCCCATTGCTTTCAATTAAATTTAGACTTTAAAGCGGAGCTCCCCCCTAAAGTGGAACTTCCACTCATCTGATTCCCCCGCCCCCTCCGGTGTCACAATTGGCAACTTTTGGGGGGAGGGAAGGACAGGATAATCATCTTTGACAGGTATCCTTATCCTTAAGGTACCCTTATTTACAATGGCGGGGGCAGCACCCGACAGTAGATGGAAACATGAGCTGCGGTGCCAACATCACTGGACTCCGGGACAGGTAAGTGTCCATTTATTAAAAGTCAGCAGCTGCAGTATGTGTACAGTATGTGTAGCTGCTGGCTTTTAATATTTTTTTTGGCCAGAACACCACTTTATTAGTCACCTCCTAAGAGAAATTTTACAAGGAAACAACTGTCATAGACCCCATATCTACATACAAAGTGCATAGTCTCCGTCCTCTCTGCTCAGGGCCGGCCTTAGGTGCGAGCTAATCCTGTGGCGCCCCCCATCTTCACCCCTCACCCCCTGGTCACCTAAAACATACACAAAGTGTGTCGGCAAGACACATCCAAACTGGTACACTCTCTCATAGGGTGGCTGTCAGCAATAATTGGGGCCCCATACAGCCTACCTCGTGGGGCCCCCATCCCCTGAGGAGGGAAAGAGGTGGGAGGAGAGAGGTTAGGTAAAGGGGGGAGGAGGCAGGAGAGGGGGTGAGAGAGGGAGGAGGGGGATGACAGAGAGAGAGGAGGAGGGGTGACAGAGAGAGGAGGAGGAGTGACAGAGAGAGAGGGTGGTGACAGAGAGAGGGGGGTGACAGAGAGAGAGAGGAGGGGAGTGACATAGAGAGAGGGGGGGGTGACAGAGAGAGCGGGGGGTGACAGAGAGAGAGCAGGGGGGTGACAAAGAGGGAGTAGGAGGGGTGACAGAGAGAGAGGAGGGGGGTGACAGAGAGGAAGGAGGCAGTGTGAGAAAGAGGATGGGGGGGATGACGGAGAGAGAGGAGGGGGGGTGACAAAGAGAGAGAGGGAAGGGGGGTGACAGAGAGAGAGAGAGGAGGGGGGTGACAGAGAGAGAAGGGGGGGTGACAGAGAGAGAGAGGGGGGGGTGACAGAGAAAGAGGAGTGGGGGTGACAGAGAGAGAGGAGGGGGGTGATGGAGACAGAGAAGGAGGGTGACGGAGAGAGAGGAGGGGGGGTGACGTAGAGAGAGGAGGGGGGGTGATGGAGAGAGAGGAAGGGGGTGACAGAGAGAGTGGAGGGGGGTGACGGAGAGAGAGCAGGGGGGTGACGGAGAGAGAGGAGGGGCTTACTCACATTCTGCAAGCTGTGATGGCCTCACGGCGCCCCTGTTGCCCATGGCGCCCTGTGCGGCCGTACAGCTCGCACACCCCAAAGGCCGGCCCTGTCTCTGCTTATCCATGCCAAGCAAACTTCCTCCTTTGTTGTTTACCAAATTACTCAATACGACCTTAATTTCCCTCAACTTTTCACACATTTCTTCACTCCACTTCCTTGTGAAATGTAAACAGGAATTGAAGTACAGCCTAGTGTAGCGTGTATAAACCACAAACAACTTTGGGTGTAGTATGTATATGCAGGGGGTATTGCAGTCACAGACTTACATTAACATATGACTGTATGTACACAGGCTTTCCAGGGGAGAGAGCTGACTGTCATGCTTGGTCCTCTCCACCCCCCCCCCCCTCCTTCTTCCTGTTTTCACTGACTGAGTTAAAGTGGAGTTCCACCTAAAAGTGTAACTTCTGTTTGAAGCACTCCTTGCCCCCTTACATGCCACATTTGCCATGTCATTTTTTCTTTCTCCTTCCTCTTTATGGCCACCTAGGTGACTCATCCTCTCGCCCCAAGGCGGCCCCTCCCTACCAATGATCTTTTGGGACACAACACAGGTCTGAATAGCAGAGCGCATTACAGCTCATGCATGTGCAGCGCGTGCCAAACCATGAGGCCGTAAGCTGTCACGGCCAGGTGCCCACAGTTACTATAACGGCGCCGAGGATAGGAGGGGAAAGGATCGAGCCTCCAAGCAGCCAAAGATAGGAGGGGGAGAGGAGAGGCTCTGGGCAGCTGAGAAGAGGAGGGGGAGAGGAGCGAGCCTCCTGGCAGCCAAGGAGAGGAGGAGGAGAGAAGAGAGGCTCAGGGCAGCTGAGGAGAGGAGGGGGAGAGGAGCGAGCCTCCTGGAAGCTGAGGAGCAGAGGGGGAAAGAAGCGAGTCCCCAGGCCACCAAGGAGAGGAGGAGAAGAGGAGCGGGGCTCAGGGCAGCGGAGGAGTGGAGGGGGAGAGGAGCGAGGCTCAGGGCAGCCGAGAAAAGGAGGGGGAGAGAAGGGAAGCTCCAGCCAGCAGAGGAGAGGAGGGGGAGAGGAGCGAGCCTCCGGGCAGCTGAGGAGAGGAGGGAGGCTCCAGCCAACTGAGGAGAGGAGGGGGAAGAGAATTGAGCCTCCAGGCAGCTGAGGAGCGGAGGGGGAGAGAAGTGAGCCTCCAGCCAGCAGAGGAGAGGAGGGGAAGAGAAGGGAAGCTCCAGCCAGCAGAGGAGAGGAGGGGAAGAGAAGGGAAGCTCCAGCCAGCAGAGGAGAGGAGGGGAAGAGAAGGGAAGCTCCAGCCAGCAGAGGAGAGAAGGGGGAGAGAAGTGAGCCTCCAGGCAGCCGAGGAGAGGAAGGGGAGAGGAGCGAGCCTCCGGGCAGCTGAGGAGAGGAGGAAGAGGAGGAGAGGAGCGAGCCTCCAGGCAGCTCAGGAGAGGAGGGGGAGAGGAGTGAGGCTCCAGGCAGCTGAGGAGAGGAGGGGGGAGAGGAGCGAGGCTCAGGGCAGCCGAGAAGAGGAGAGAGGCACCGGGTAGCTGAGGAGAGGAGGGGGAGAGGAGCGAGACTCCAGGCAGCCGAGGAGAGGAGCAAGGCTCCCGGCAGCCGAGGAGAGAAGGGGGACAGGAGGCGAGGCTCCAGCTAGCCAAGGAGAGAAGGGGGAGAGGAGTGAGCCTCTGGGCAGCCAAGGAGAGAAGCAAAGCTCCAGCCAGCCAAGGAGAGGAGGGGGAGAGGAGTGAGCCTCCGGGCAGCTGAGGAGAGGAGGGGGAGAGGAACGAGGCTCCGGGCAGCTGAGGAGAGGAGGGGGAGAGGAACGAGGCTCCGGGCAGCTGAGGAGAGGAGGGGGAGAGGAACGAGGCTCCGAGCAGCCAAGGCAAGGAGGGGGAGAGGAGCGAGGCTCCGGGCAGCTGAGGAGGGGAGGGGGAGAGGAGCGAGGCTCTGGGCAGCCAAGGAGAGGAGAGGATCCATCCAGCCACAGCTCCAGAGGTCGGTGTGCTGATCCTGCCACGTTTCCAGGAGTCGGAGCCACGAAAATAAAGCTTGACAGGGATCCCGACTATATTTCTAGGTGTTCCTGAGGGCGTGTCCCGATCCTGTTACAAGGTGGCCAGTCGGGCCTTTCGTGGGACTGGTCACTTTATCCTTTGGTCGCAGGATTGGTGAGCGGACATTTGCCCATCTTTAAAGACACGGGCCAGATTCAGCAAGAATCTACGCCGGCGTATATCCCGATACGCTGCCATAAATTCAAATGTGCGCCGTCGCATTTTTACGCCGATTCTGAAAGCAAGATACGCGGAAAAACATGGCTTCAGTCGTCCGCCGTAACTTGCCTACGCCGGCGTATCGTAGGCGCATAGTTACACTGGACGCATTAGACGTTCCCATTAAAAATATGCAAATGAGCTAGATACGCTGATTCATGAACGTACGCGCGCCCGGCGCATTGATATACGTCATTTACGGCGTAAAATTACCCCTGCTATATGAGGCGCAGCCAATTTTAAGTATGGACGTCGGAACAGCGTTGAATTGTACGTCGTTTGTGTAAGTCGTACGCAAATAGGGCTGTGCGTAAGTTACGTTCACGTCTAAAGCATTGAGTATTTCCGACGTGATTTTGGAGCATGCGCACTGGGACACATCCACGGCGACGCATGCGCCGTTCATTTGGCACGTCATTTACGTGGGGTCACGATTCATTAACATACAACACGCCCACTACCAGCCTACTTGTAATTACGCTCGGTTACGCACGCCCATTTACACTACGCCGCCGCAACTTAGGGTGCAAGTTCTGTACCCGCCGCTCTAAGTTACGGCGGCGTAGTGTAAATGAGATACGCTACGCCCGCCCTAAAGATACAAAAATGTATCTGAATCTAGCCCACGGTGGTCAGGCAACATTGCCTTACCAGTGCTCACATTTGTAGGAGTACGTCGCCCAACCCACTTTGCCTATCATGATACTTTCGAGTTCCCCTTTGTTTATCTCCCTCAACAGGACACCAAGTGCACCAACGCCAGGCTACCCGAAGATCCTGGATATCTCCATTGGGAGGACCCTTTCTGTTACTCCTTCAGTATCAATAAATTAGGGATTCCAGTGACTACCTTTAAAGGGAAATTCTCACGTTAATTATTAAAGTGATACATTGCATTTGTGGCCTATTGCCTCACATTTACCTGCCCGGGTCTGTGATTGCAATTTTTTTTTTTTTTGCAAGCTAAATTTAATCACATTAAAAAGTCCCTAAAACATATTAATCCCTCCCCAATTGTTCCAGAAATCATTGCAAACACTTGCCTTATATCCTCCAGCTCATGTTGTGGGTGTATCCATCATGTGTGTGGGCGTATCCATCATATGTGGGGGCGTATCCATCATATGTGTGGGCGTATCCATCATATGTGGGGGCGTATCCATCATATGTGTGGACGTATCCATCATATGTGGGGGCGTATCCATCATATGTGGGGGCGTATCCATCATATGTGGGGGCGTATCCATCATATGTGGGGGCGTATCCATCATATGTGGGGGCGTATCCATCATATGTGGGGGGGTATCCATCATATGTGGGGACGTATTCATCATATGTGTGGGCGTATCCATCATGTGTGTGGGCGTATCCATCATATGTGGGGGCGTATCCATCGTGTGTGGGCGTATCCATCATATGTGGGGGCGTATCCATCATATGTGGGGGCAAATCCATCATATGTGGGGGCGTATCCATCATATGTGGGGCGTATCCATCATATGTGGGGGCGTATCCATCATATGTGGGGGCGTATCCATCGTGTGTGGGCGTATCCATCATATGTGGGGGCGTATCCATCATATGTGGGGGGTATCCATCATATGTGGGGACGTATTCATCATATGTGTGGGCGTATCCATCATGTGTGTGGGCGTATACATCATATGTGGGGGCGTATCCATCGTGTGTGGGCGTATCCATCATATGTGGGGGCGTATCCATCATATGTGTGGGCAAATCCATCATATGTGGGGGCGTATCCATCATATGTGGGGCGTATCCATCATATGTGGGGGCGTATCCATCATATGTGGGGGCGTATCCATCGTGTGTGGGCGTATCCATCATATGTGGGGGCGTATCCATCATATGTGTGGGCAAATCCATCATATGTGGGGGCGTATCCATCATATGTGGGGCGTATACATCATATGTGGGGGTGTATCCATTATATGTAGGGGCGTATCCATCATATGTGTGGGCGTATCCATCATGTGTGTGGGCGTATACATCATATGTGGGGGCGTATCCATCATATGTGTGGGTGTATCCATCATATGTGGGGGTGTATCCATCATATGTGTGGGCGTATCCATCATATGTGTGGGCGTATCCATCATATGTGGGGGCGTATCCATCATACATGGGGGGGGTATCCATCATATGTGTGGGCGTATGCATCATATGTGTGGGCATTTCCATCATATGTGTGGGCATATCCATCATATGTGTGGGCGTATCCATCATATGCGTGGGCGTATCCATCATATGCATGGGCGTTTCCGTCATATGTGTGGGCGTATCCATCCTATGTGTGGGCGTATCCATCATATGTGTGGGCGTATCCATCATATGTGTGGGCGTATCCATCATATGTGGGGGCGTATCCATCCTATGTGTGGGCGTATCCATCATATGTGTGGGCGTATCCATCATATGTGTGGGCGTATCCATCATATGTGGGGGCGTATCCATCATATGTGGGGGCGTATCCATCATATGTGGGGGCGTATCCATCATATGTGGGGGCGTATCCATCATATGTGGGGGCGTATCTATTGTATGTGTGGGCGTATCCATCATGTGTGTGGGCGTATCCATCATATGTGTGGGCGTGTGAAGCCCAGTTCCTTTTTCTTCCTGGTTTTCAGGGAGAGGTGCACGCTGGGCGATTTTTAGGCACAGTAATGCCCAGAGACTGAGAAATGATGACACTGATTTCCCAGGAGGCAGTGGGGTCTTAGGACAGGAAGTTGAATCACCTAGGAATAGGAAGTAGGCAGATTACAAAAACTGCCTAGTAACAGCCAGACAGAAGTGAGTAAAAAAAGCTTTTTTACATTAAAGGCAGGCTGGTAATAAAAAGTACATTTTTAGGCTGGAACTCGGCTTTAAGTTCATTGAAAGTGTTATTTTGTCTACATTTTGGGTTTGATTAACCCTAATAACAGGGGTTGTAAAGGCTCGTTTTAAATTTTTTATTTAATAATAAACATGTCATTCTTGCCTCCACTGTGCAGCTCGTTTTGCACAGAGTGGCCCCGATCCTCCTCTTCTGGGGTCCCTCGGTTGCTCTCACGGCTCCTCCACCGCATCAGATAACCCCCTCTGAGAAGTGCTCTCCCAGGGGGGTTACCTTGCGGGCGCGCTCCCGAGTCAAGCATTTGTGTCCATAGACACGAATGCCAGACTCGGCCCCGCCCCCCCCCGTTGCCCACGTCATTGATTGACTTGATTTGATTGACAGCCAATGGCTACGCTTCTATCAATCTATCCAATCAAGAGTCAGGAACCGTGGAGAGAGGGACTGCGCGTCCCCGCTGCGGGAAATTCGGGGCTCAGGTAAGTAAAAACGGGGGGCTGGGAGGGCCGGTGACTACCAGAAGTATTTTCACCTTAATGCATAGGATGCATGTGGGTTTACAACCCCTTTAACCACTTAAGACCCGGACCTTTAGGCAGCTAAAGGTCCCGGCCAGGTTTTGTGATTCGGCCCTGCGTCGCTTTAACTGACAATTGCGCGGTCGTGCGACGTGGCTCCCAAACAAAATCTGCGTCCTTCTTTCCCCACAAACAGAGCTTTCTTTTGGTGGTATTTGATCACCTCTGCGGTTTTTATTTTTTGTGCTATAAACAAAAATAGAGCCACAATTTTGAAAAAAATGCAATATTTTTTACTTTTTGCTATAATAAATATCCCCAAATTTTTTTTATTTTTTTCCTCAGTTTAGGCCGATACGTATTCTACTACCTATTTTTGGTAAAAAAAAAATCGCAATAAGTGTTTATCGATTGGTTTGTGCAAAATTTATAGTGTTTACAAAATAAAGGATAGTTGTATTGCATTTCATAATTTTTTTTTTTTACTACTAATGGCGGCGAACAGCGATTTTTTTTTTTCCGTGACTGCGACATTATGGCGGACACTTCGGACACTTTTGACACATTTTTGGGACCATTGTAATTTTCACAGCAAAAAATGCATTTAAAATGCACTGATTACTGTGAAAATGACAATTGCAGTTTGGGAGTTAACCACAATGGGGTTATGTGTGACCTAATATGTGTTTACAACTGTAGGGGGGTGTGGCTGTAGGTGTGACATCATTGATTGTGTATCCCTATAAAAGGGAACACACGATCGATGCTGCCGCCACAGTGAAGAACGGGAAGGTGTGTTTACACACGGCTCTCCCCGTTCTTCAGCTCTGGGGACCGATCGCGGGACTCCGGCGGCGATCAGGTCCGTGAGTCCCGCGGTCCCGGAGCTTCGGACCGGGTCGCGGGCACACGCCTGCGACCCACGGTTGGGCACTAGCACAGGACGTACCCAGGGGTGTATTTAGGTTTTGTGCTCCCCTAGGCCTGGTGAAACTTGCGCACCCCCTACTTTATATATGACGCACCCCTTCCTTTTTAAGACCCGTCTTGTCATTTTCATGGGATGAGGACAGAGGGACGCGGTGGGATGAAGACAGAGGGACGCGGGTGGGATGAAGACAGAGGGACGCGGTGGGATGAAGACAGAGGGACGCGGGTGGGATGAAGACAGAGGGACGCGGTGGGATGAAGACAGAGGGACGCGGTGGGATGAAGACAGAGGGACGCGGTGGGATGAAGACAGAGGGACGCGGGTGGGATGAAGACAGAGGGACGCGGGTGGGATGAAGACAGAGGGACGCGGGTGGGATGAAGACAGAGGGACGCGGGTGGGATGAAGACAGAGGGACGCGGGTGGGATGAAGACAGAGGGACGCGGGTGGGATGAAGACAGAGGGACGCGGTGGGATGAAGACAGAGGGACGCGGTGGGATGAAGACAGAGGGACGCGGGTGGGATGAAGACAGAGGGACGCGGGTGGGATGAAGACAGAGGGACGCGGGTGGGATGAAGACAGAGGGACGCGGGTGGGATGAAGACAGAGGGACGCGGGTGGGATGAAGACAGAGGGACGCGGGTGGGATGAAGACAGAGGGACGCGGGTGGGATGAAGACAGAGGGACGCGGGTGGGATGAAGACAGAGGGACGCGGGTGGGATGAAGACAGAGGGACGCGGGTGGGATGAAGACAGAGGGACGCGGTGGGATGAAGACAGAGGGACGCGGGTGGGATGAAGACAGAGGGACGCGGGTGGGATGAAGACAGAGGGACGCGGTGGGATGAAGACAGAGGGACGTGGTGGGATGAAGACAGAGGGACGCGGTGGGATGAAGACAGAGGGACGCGGGTGGGATGAAGACAGAGGGACGCGGTGGGATGAAGACAGAGGGACGCGGTGGGATGAAGACAGAGGGACGTGGTGGGATGAAGACAGAGGGACGCGGTGGGATGAAGACAGAGGGACGTGGTGGGATGAAGACAGAGGGACGCGGGTGGGATGAGCACAGGGCGACAGAGCACCTTTTAATTTGGGGGGAGAGGGTGGTATGGGGATATGTGCTGGGGAGTGATTTGAGAAGAAAGAAGATATGTGCTAGTGGGGGGGGGATCAGACCCCCCACTAGCACATATCATCTTCCCTCTCAAATCACTCCCCAGCACATATCCCCATACCGGGGGGGGGCACTTACGCACCTTCCTGCCCAGGACAATTTTCAGCTTTCAGCGCTGTCGCACTTTGAATGACAATTGCGCCGTCGTGCTACACTGTAACAATTTTTTTTATCATTTTGTTCTCACAAATAGAGATTTCTTTTGGTGGTATTTGATCGCCTCTGCAATTTTTAAATTTTTTGTGCAACGACTAAAAAAAGACCGGAAATTTTGAAAAAAAATTAAATTTTTATTCTTTTCTGTTCATTTTTTTGTAAATAAGTACGTTTTCTTCTTCAATTACGGGCACTGATGAGCACAGATGAGGTGGCACTGATGGGAACAGATAAGGTGGCACTGATGGTCACTGATAGGCGGCACTAATAGGCGGCGCTAGTATGCAGCACTGATGGGCACTCATAGGTGGCACTGATAGGTACTGATGGGTGGCACTGATGGGTACTTATGGGTGGCACCGATAGATGGGCACTGGGCATAGATGGGCACTGCGAGGTGGCACTGATGGACACTGAGTGGTGGCACTGGTGGACACTGAGGGGTGGCACTGATGGCATTGCTGGGCATCATTTGTTTATTTACTAATTTTTGCCAGTCAGTGCCCATTTGTGGGCACTGATTGGCATCTATTTTCCTTTTTTTTTTTTTTTTACATGTGGATGGACATAGGGGATGTACCTGGCCATCCACATGTTGCCCCCTTCCCTGGCGGCTTCCCTGGTGGTCCAGTGTGGGCTTCCGAGGGGGGGCTGCACTGATAAACAATCAGTGCGAACCCCCCCTGTCAGGAAAGCCTGCTTGGCTCTCCTCTACCCACCTCTGCCAGACGTGAGTGAGGAAGTGCCGATCAATGGCTCTTCCTGTTTACATCGTGATCAGCCGTGATTGGACACCGCTGATCATGTGGTAAAAAGCCTCCGCCGGAGACTCGTTACCTAGATCAAAGATGCAGGGTGTCAGACTGACACCCCCCATCACCGATCTCCGCTCTGCGTGCCCCCACCGGCGCGCGCCGGCACTATAGTGAAGACATTAGAGTGTCAGCTCCTGCGTGCCCTATGGGCGGTCCTCAGTGATGCTCACACTCACCTCTCCTTCAGGTCACATGATCACTCTGCCCACTGACAGCGTTTCTGGGCGGGACCTCTGCTGAAAACGAGATCACGTGATGCCCCGCCCTAATAGGCGGAGCCACCCAGATTTCTCTTCTTCCGCCCACCAATCAAACAAAGAGACCCAAATATCTCTTGGGCTCCACCCACTTCCGGCCTTTCTGTTTACCTTCCGGGGTCGGTGGAGGAGCGGATTGAGAGGTGCCACATAACAGACCATGTGAAGGACAGAGCGCTCCCCTCCCCCTGTGACCCCCTTATAGGATAGAATGACCCCCCCCATCCCCCCTGTATGAGGGACAGAGCGCTCCCCTCCCCCTGTGACCCCCTTATAGGATAGAATGACCCCCCCCATCCCCCCTGTATGAGGGACAGAGCGCTCCCCTCCCCCTGTGACCCCCTTATAGGATAGAATGACCCCCCCCATCCCCCCTGTATGAGGGACAGAGCGCTCCCCTCCCCCTGTGACCCCCTTATAGGATAGAATGACCCCCCCCATCCCCCCTGTATGAGGGACAGAGCGCTCCCCTCCCCCTGTGACCCCCTTATAGGATAGAATGACCCCCCCCATCCCCCCTGTATGAGGGACAGAGCGCTCCCCTCCCCCTGTGACCCCCTTATAGGATAGAATGACCCCCCCCATCCCCCCTGTATGAGGGACAGAGCGCTCCCCTCCCCCTGTGACCCCCTTATAGGATAGAATGACCCCCCCCATCCCCCCTGTATGAGGGACAGAGCGCTCCCCTCCCCCTGTCACCCCTCTGTGACCCCCCCTTATAGGATAGAATGACCCCCCCCCCTAGGATGACCACGTGTCCCGGACTGCCCGGGATTGTCCCGTAATTGATCACTTTGTCCCTAGTCCCGGGCACCTTCGATCCGGGACAATACATTGTCCCGGAATTGCCCCCTTGCCGCCGCATTGCCACTGTCCCTCACTGCCCGCTGGGCTAGTTCTGTCCGGCGAGATCGCTTGATTTCCCCCCCAGACGCTGCCTGGCTCACTGCCAAAACAACTGGTTGCTAGGGCATAGCCCGACTAGCGTCTAACAACCAGTGACGTCACGACGAGGAGGAGAGTCGAGCCCCAGCATTCTGAGCGAGCCAGTGGAGGATTCCTCCTCTCGCCTAAGCTCCGCCCCCGACTCCGCCCCTACTCTGCCCCTGACTCCGCCTCTTCCCTGATGGCTGTTCCTGCGCTAAAAAAAGGTAAGCTAAATGCTCCCTGCACTGCCCTGACTGAGACTGACTCATGGTCACTCCGTCCCATACACTGCACCCCTCCAGTCATGCTGTACATTATACTGCCCTCCACTGCCACCCCTCCTATTATACTGCCCTCCACTGCCAGTCTGCCACCCCTCCAATTATACTGCCCTCCACTGCCACCCCTGCTATAGTACAACCCACAGCAGAATGTGACAGCAGGAGAGAGGTATGTGTACATCCTATCACTGAGCACCACTGTCCCTCCATCCATCACACTGTCCCTTCATCCACCCCATTGTCCCTCTATCCACCCATCCACCCCACTGTCCCTCTATTCACCCCACTGCCCCCCCATCCACCCCACTGTCCCCCCATCCACCCCACTGTCCCCCCATCCACCCCACTGTCCCTCTATTCACCCCACTGCCCCCCCATCCACCCCACTGTCCCCCCATCCACCCCACTGTCCCCCCATCCACCCCACTGTCCCTCTATTCACCCCACTGCCCCCCCATCCACCCCACTGCCCCCCCATCCACCCCACTGTCCCCCCATCCACCCCACTGTCCCCCCATCCACCCCACTGTCCCTCTATTCACCCCACTGTCCCCCCATCCACCCCACTGTCCCCCCATCCACCCCACTGTCCCCCCATCCACCCCACTGTCCCTCTGTCCACCCCACTGTCCCTCTGTCCACCCCACTGTCCCTCTGTCCACCCCACTGTCCCTCTGTCCACCCCACTGTCCCTCTGTCCACCCCACTGTCCTTCTATCCCTACATCCACCCCGCTGTCCCTCCATCCACCCCATTGTCCCTACATCCACCCCACTGTCCCTCCGTCCACCCCACTGTCCCTCCGTCCACCCCACTGTCCCTCCGTCCACCCCACTGTCCCTCTGTCCACCCCACTGTCCCTCCATCCACCCCACTGTCCTTCTATCCCTACATCCACCCCACTGTCCCTCTGTCCACCCCACTGTCCCTCTGTCCACCCCACTGTCCTTCTATCCCTAAATCCACCCCACTGTCCCTCTGTCCACCTGACTGTCCCTACATCCACCCCACTGTCCTTCTATCCCTACATCCACCCCACTGTCCCTCCGTCCACCCCACTGTCCCTCCGTCCACCCCACTGTCCCTCCGTCCACCCTACTGTCCCTCCGTCAACCCTACTGTCCCTCCGTCAACCCTACTGTCCCTCCGTCCACCCTACTGTCCCTCTGTCCACCCTACTGTCCCTCTGTTTACACTAACTGTCCCTTTATCCATCCCACTGTCACACTGTCCCCTTATCCACCCCACTATGTACATATTACCCCCGTCATACACTCTGCATTCCCTATTTAACATTACCACATTCTGCACTATATAAGTCATCCCAAACTCTCTTTAATAACACCCCCTTTAAGCCAATATTTAGCGCAATTTAAGACCTGTCCACTGTTCCCCACGACGCGCTTTGTGCAACAACTGCCCCAAAAGTCGTATTTTTTTCTCCACAAATCACCTTTTTTTTTGGGGGGGGGGGGGGGGTGTCCCTGAATGGCAGTTTGGAGATGTGGTCACCCTACCCCCCCCCGTATGAGGGGCAAAGCGCTTCCCTCCTCCTGTGACCCCCCCTTATAGGATAGAATGACCCCCACCCCCCCCCCCGTATGAGGGACAGAGCGCTCCCCTCCCCCTGTCGCACCTCTGTGACCCCCCTTGTAGGATAGAATGACCCCCCACCCCCCCTGTATGGGGGACAGAGTGCTCCTCTCCCCCCTGTCACACCTCTGTGACCCCCCCTTATAGGATAGAATGACCCCCCCTGTATGGGGGACAGAGCGCTCCCCTCCCCCTGTCACCCCTCTGTGACCCCCCCTTATAGATTAGAATGACCCCCCCCCCCCCCCGTATGAGATGTCAGCCCTGCCTGGCCCCTTATATGGTAGAATGACCCCCCCATCACTCCCTGTATAATATCTATATATCATAGAATGACCCCCCCCCCCCCATATCACCAAATCTGAGTTTCTTCATCCAGTAGAAATATTCTCCTCCCCTCAATGGATTTCCACCAATCGCCCAACAAGGAAATGACGAGGTCATCGTACAACACACTTTTATTAAGCTCCTCCCACATTTCAGTGCCCCAGAAGACCGGCACCAGCAGATTTCTATCCATTACTATCCTCCAAGTAGTTCCCCCAGCACCGCCCCTCCCCCCTCCCCCCCACCATCTTCCCCTCTCTATACAAACTGTTCTCTTTTCACTCTCATTTCTCTCTTTTTACTTTTTTTAATCAATATAAAACGGTCCAATGAGGAACTTTTGCTTGTCTTTGGCGGACTAAGATCTTCCTCCGAGTCCAGCTTCATCCACATGCAGTGCAGCCTAGGAGCTCTTACAGTGTGCAGAAACATACAACAAGAGGCTGCAGTCCCGCCACAAGTTAGAGGAATGAATGGGTCTGGCAGTGAAAGGGTTCGTAAATAAAAAAGGAAAAACATTTGACTTGGCAGTTAAAGGGTTAAAAATGGGGGGGGGAATATGATTTGTCAGTTGAAGAGTAATATCTCGAATATCGCGGCAATTATTCGCTATTTCGAATATTCGCATTTTTCAAATTTCGCAATCAATTTCGCAATCGCGAATTTCGCAATAGCGAAATTTCGCAATTTTTTTTTTTTTTTTTTTTTTATAAATATCGAATATTCGTGATATTTTATAAAAAAAAAAATCGCGAAATTCTGCATTGGCATTCGCATTGGCATTTTTTTTTTTTAATAAAATATCACGAATATTCGATATTAACAAATATTCGCGACCGCATTTGTGAAATTTCGCTTTTTTTTTTTATAAAATATACCGAATATTCGTAAATATCGAATATTCGTGATATTTTATAAAAAAAAAAAAAAAAAAATCGCGAAAATTCGCATTGGCGAAAATTCGCAATTTTAATTTTTTATTTTTTTCATAAAATATCACGAATATTCGATATTCGCGAATATTCTTCGAAATATTCGCGAAATATCGCGAAATCGAATATGGCGTATTCCGCTCATCACTATTGAAGAGAATAAATCTCCCTAAAGGGGGCGCAGAGAGCAATAAAAACCTGACGGGGGTTCTAATCCCTCTCCACTCCATCCAACACCAACTATGAACAGGATCTCCTTCATTTATAATGTAACATATGGGGGGGGGGGGGGAGAAATGGGGAGAAAATTGTTTGGCGGTGAAAGAGTTAATGTGTGTGGTGGGGGAGGGGGAGTTTTTTTTTTTTTTTTACTTTGTTTGGCAGTGAAAGGGTTAAATCTCCTTCCCAATAACATGTCCTTCCCGGAGCCGTACCCCTATGAGAAATCCGTATTCTCATCCTACAGCCTGAATTCACAAAGCGCACAAATCAGGACGTGGCCCCTTTAAGACAAATCGTCAGTTATTTTTTTTATTTTTTTTTTAAATAACTGCCAGAAGCACAGAAGAGTAAACAAACATTCTGTTACCATGGCGACATGACCTGCTGTGATGTCACAGCTGCAGCCTATAAATAGGCGTGCAGGGGGAGGAGCTGTCACTTGACATTTGGTCTTGACAGGAGAAGCATCTCTCTTGCAGAGCTCCTGAGTGATTGGATTTGTATTTCATCACATTATCTCCAGTGATTGGAATTCAGAGTCTATTGATTGATTGATTGATTGATTGGCATTAATTGTCTGATCGTCTATTACTAGTAATTGGCATTTCCTGCCACTTATTTTCTACAAGCAAAAATGAGGAAC
The DNA here is from genome assembly GCA_029574335.1 of Rana kukunoris. Lineage (NCBI taxonomy): Eukaryota > Metazoa > Chordata > Amphibia > Anura > Ranidae > Rana > Rana kukunoris. Next base: position 614,438,083 of record CM056050.1, on the reverse strand, counting down.
CAAATCCTCGTTATGATTGTTACTCTGATACTCTCTTTGGGAGTCCAGAGACACATCATCATCCGATCCCCAGAGGTCCACGTGGATCAGCAGGGGCCCTCAAATGTCATCAGAGTGGCCCCAGAGGAGAAGATTGTGGAAACTCCACAACAGCCAGCAAAGATTCCGTTGATTTTTAGGATCCTGTATCCATGGGCTGTCCCCAGAGATGTCAGAGGGGCCCCAGAGACTGGCATGGAGGAGGGGTTGCCCTCAGATGTCATCAGAGGGGCCCCAGAGGAGGAGATTGTGGAAACTCCACAACAGCCAGCAAAGATTCCGTTGATTTTTAGGATCCTGTATCCATGGGCTGTCCCCAGAGATGTCAGAGGGGCCCCAGAGACCCCCATGGAGGAGGGGTTGCCCTCAGATGTTATCAGAGGGGCCCCAGAGGAGGAGATTGTGGAAACTCCACAACAGCCAGCAAAGATTCCGTTGATTTTTAGGATCCTGTATCCATGGGCTGTCCCCAGAGATGTCAGGGGGGCCCCAGAGACCGGCATGGAGGAGGGGTTGCCCTCAGATGTTATCAGAGGGGCCCCAGAGGAGGAGATTGTGGAAACTCCACAACAGCCAGCGAAGATTCCGTGGATTTTTGGGATCCTGTATCCATGGGCTGTCCCCAGAGATGTCAGAGGGGCCCCAGAGACCCCCATGGAGGAGGGGTTGCCCTCAGATGTCATCAGAGGGGCCCCAGAGGAGGAGATTGTGGAAACTCCACAACAGCCAGCGAAGATTCCGTTGATTTTTAGGATCCTGTATCCATGGGCTGTCCCCAGAGATGTCAGGGGGGCCCCAGAGACCGGCATGGAGGAGGGGTTGCCCTCAGATGTCATCAGAGGGGCCCCAGAGGAGGGGATTGTGGAAATTCCACAACAGCCAGCAAAGATTCCGTGGATTTTTAGGATCCTGTATCCATGGGCTGTCCCCAGAGATGTCAGGGGGGCCCCAGAGACCGGCATGGAGGAGGGGTTGCCCTCAGATGTTATCAGAGGGGCTCCAGAGGAGGAGATTGTGGAAACTCCACAACAGCCAGCGAAGATTCCGTGGATTTTTGGGATCCTGTATCCATGGGCTGTCCCCAGAGATGTCAGAGGGGCCCCAGAGACCCCCATGGAGGAGGGGTTGCCCTCAGATGTCATCAGAGGGGCCCCAGAGGAGGAGATTGTGGAAACTCCACAACAGCCAGCGAAGATTCCGTTGATTTTTAGGATCCTGTATCCATGGGCTGTCCCCAGAGATGTCAGGGGGGCCCCAGAGACCGGCATGGAGGAGGGGTTGCCCTCAGATGTCATCAGAGGGGCCCCAGAGGAGGGGATTGTGGAAATTCCACAACAGCCAGCAAAGATTCCGTGGATTTTTAGGATCCTGTATCCATGGGCTGTCCCCAGAGATGTCAGGGGGGCCCCAGAGACCGGCATGGAGGAGGGGTTGCCCTCAGATGTTATCAGAGGGGCTCCAGAGGAGGAGATTGTGGAAACTCCACAACAGCCAGCGAAGATTCCGTGGATTTTTAGGATCCTGTATCCATGGGCTGTCCCCAGAGATGTCAGAGGGGCCCCAGAGACCCCCATGGAGGAGGGGTTGCCCTCAGATGTCATCAGAGGGGCCCCAGAGGAGGAGATTGTGGAAACTCCACAACAGCCAGCGAAGATTCCGTTGATTTTTAGGATCCTGTATCCATGGGCTGTCCCCAGAGATGTCAGGGGGGCCCCAGAGACCGGCATGGAGGAGGGGTTGCCCTCAGATGTCATCAGAGGGGCCCCAGAGGAGGGGATTGTGGAAATTCCACAACAGCCAGCAAAGATTCCGTGGATTTTTAGGATCCTGTATCCATGGGCTGTCCCCAGAGATGTCAGAGGGGCCCCAGAGACTGGCATGGAGGAGGACATGAAGAGGGCGGAGCAGCCAGTGGAGGAAACAGTCGGAGGAAATGGAAATGTCCCTCCAGAACCCATCAGCTGGTTTATATTCCTGACCCGTCCTCCAGTCTGGTTTAGCTTGGCAGTCCTGATAACGTTTCTGATTGTGAAATACGTCCTGCGCCAATATCGCCTGGCCAGAATATTAGGACGTTTTATGCTGTTCCTGGAGCTGATCGGATTGATTTACCTACTGATCGATATCTGGAACAGACGGGGGCCAGTCTTTGAGAACATAATCCTGCCCCTCTATATAAATGCGGGTGATTGGGACCAATGGGTGGTCACCGGGCTCTGGTCAGTCTGGTCGAAGGGGTGTGTGGCCCTAGACAACACAGTCCCACCCGTACTTTTTAATATTGTTACTGAGCACCGGTCAGAATGCTTTCTGGGGGTGATCACCATGCTGGTGGTGCTGCTCCTAATATACTTCAAGCCATTCTACCGACTGCGCCGACCAACAAGTAGCAACATCACCCCACCACCGAGTGAGGCCATTCCACCACCGAGTGACGCCATTCCACCACCGAGTGACGCCATTCCACCACCGAGTGACGCCATTCCACCACCGTGTCAGGCCATTCCACCACCGTGTGATGCCATTCCACCACCGAGTGACGCCATTCCACCACCGAGTGACGCCATTCCACCACCGTGTGACGCCATTCCACCACCGAGTGACGCCATTCCACCACCGTGTGACGCCATTCCACCACCGTGTGACGCCATTCCACCACCGAGTGACGCCATTCCACCACCGAGTGACGCCATTCCACCACCGAGTGACGCCATTCCACCACCGTGTGAGGCCATTCCACCACCGTGTGAGGCCATTCCACCACCGTGTGAGGCCATTCCACCACCGTGTGAGGCCATTCCACCACCGTGTGACGCCATTCCACCACCGAGTGACGCCATTCCACCACCGAGTGTCGCCATTCCACCACCGAGTGACGCCATTCCACCACCGAGTGAGGCCATTCCACCACCGAGTGAGGCCATTCCACCACCGAGTGAGGCCATTCCACCACCGAGTGACGCCATTCCACCACCGAGTGACGCCATTCCACCACCGAGTGACGCCATTCCACCACCGAGTGACGCCATTCCACCACCGTGTGACGCCATTCCACCACCGAGTGACGCCATTCCACCACCGAGTGACGCCATTCCACCACCGAGTGACGCCATTCCACCACCGAGTGACGCCATTCCACCACCGAGTGACATCATTCCACCACCGAGTGACGTCATTTCTCCAAGAAGTGATGACACCATTCCACCAAGTGACATCATTATACCAGAAAGTGATGTCATCATTGCACCAACAAGTGAGAATGCAGTGAGCACCATGGAGACTGACTTTCCCATTCCCAGAGTCGCACCTCCTAGGGATCACGTCCGTGCTCACATAAGGGATTTATGCCGGACAGTGAAAAAGCGCAGGCAGACCAAAGTGTTTAGAGATAGCAACATATTCCCAAGGAGCGATGACATCATTCCACCAAGAGAAAATGTGGACAGCACTATGGAAGAGACTGACACTCCTGTTTGCAGAGTTGCATCTCCTCAAGCTTCCCTTAGTGCTAGGCTAAGCCAGCAAACAAAGGAGCTCCAACCAACAATGGAGGTCGGGCACAGGGATATCGTCCCACGAAAGAGTGACCTCATTCCACCGAGTGATGACATCATTTCACCATCAAGGAAAAATGCAGCGAGCACCATGGAAGAGACGCCCGTTCCCATTTTCAGATTTACATCTTCTCGAGCTTCCCTTGGTCCTAAGATAAGCCAGCTAATAAAGGAGCTCCAACTATCAATGTTGGCCAAGCACAGGGATATCGTCCCCCCGAGTGAGGACACCATTCCACCATCAAGTGATGTCATTCTACCAGCAAGTGATGTCATCATTCCACCAACAAGTGAAAATGCAGCGAGCGCCATGGAGTAGACGGACGTTCCCATTCCCAGCGTCGCAACTCCTAGGAATCACAGCAACAACATTACACAAAATGGTGGTCTCCTCTCAGTACCGAGTTCCCTTATGTCACCAGTGACCGATGACATCAATATGCTAATGGCTTCCGTCATTGGTCAACATAGGGCAACACTGGCTGTTGATCCCAATGTTGAAACTCGTAGTAATCAGACCCGTCTTCACCTACGGCAATTATTCCAGCTAGTGAAGAAGCGCAGGGCAACCAAGGAGGACCGCCATTAAACTGGATCTTTACTTTTCATAGGACTTTTGGCCGGGTGACTTTAGGTACCAACCTCTGGCCTCATTTATTTGGCTGGGCAAACATGACATCCGATAGCCAAGAGTTGCCAAGAGTGTAAATGTAGACATTATGCTTTAAGGTTAATCAAAAATATCAAATTCTAAAGGGAAAGGTAGAAGAAGGGGGAGGGGAATATGGATGAGGGAAAGAGGGAGGAAGCGGGAGGGAAGGCTGGAAAAAGAAGGGGGTGAGGGTTGGGGGGAACCCCCACACCCCTTGCTTACCCCAACCTCCCCTCCTTTCCTCCCTCTCTCCCACTTCCATACTCCCCTCCCCTTTGTTCTACCTTTCCCTTTAGAATTTGATATTTTTGATTATCCTTAAAGCTTAATGTCTACATTTATACTCTTGGCAACCTCTTGGATATGAGGCGGCTTTCGGAGGACTCGGTTCCCCCGGGCCTAGAAGGCCATTTACCACCAACATCTCAGTCACTTATTTACAGGTGATTATGTTTGATCAATGTATTGTCGAGCGACATCAAATTTTGCATGTGTTGGAGGTTGGAGGCCGGTATGTTTTTGAGGCGTGTGTTGGACCAGCTATGAGGAGAGGTTAGAGGCCGGTATGTTTTTGAGGCGTGTGTTGGACCGGCTATGAGGAGAGGTTAGAGGCCGGTATGTTTTTGAGGAGTGTGTTGGACCGGCTATGAGGAGAGGTTGGAGGCTGGTATGTTTTTGAGGTGTGTGTTGGACCGGCTATGAGGAGAGGTTGGAGGCCGGTATGTTTTTGAGGTGTGTGTTGGACCGACTATAAGGAGAGGTTGGAGGCCGGTATGTTTTTGAGGCGTGTGTTGGACCGGCTATGAGGAGAGGTTGGAGGCCGGTATGTTTTTGAGGCGTGTGTTGGACCGGCTATGAGGAGAGGTTGGAGGCTGGTATGTTTTTGAGGCGTGTTGTTGGACCGGCTATAAGGGGAGGTTGGAAGCCGGTATGGGAGGAGTCTTTCCAGCTTTCTTTGGAGAAATGAGAACTCTTCCCACCAGTGAGGTCCTTCATGGAGAAGTCCCAGCCCTCACTCACACGAGGTGTATGAATCTGTACCCTATGTGGGGGCTGCGTTAACCCCAAAAAGGGCATCCATGTGGGTGCAGTTGCGCGGACGCACCCTGGGTGCGTTCGGGGCCGTGCATCGGCACCCACACAGATGTCGCATTGGGAACAGCGGCTGCACCCCAGATGACAGCAATGAGACTGCCTACACGGGATGCTGGGAACACCTGTGCATCCCCATTCCAGTACACATGGCCCTCCCATGGGGTACGGATTATTACCCCCCGTGTGAATGAGGCCTAAGGGTGAATGAAATATTTACCTCCATTGTGTTCCTAATTTGGGGACCACTGTACCCCTCTTTATTGTTATTTGGGTTTTATTATAGAAGTGTTATAGATTGTAGATTAGGAGAAGTTTGGATTTCTTCTGGAGGTGTGTTGAGTGGACATCACTGATGTACCCCGCTCAGCGGGGGCGGGCCTTATAGAACAGAGTCCGTATATGGGCAGCACAGAGGCTTAGTGGTTAGCACTTCTGCCTTGCAGCACTGGGGTCCTTGGCTCAAATCCTGACCAGGACACTATCTGCATGGAGTTTGCATGTTCTCCCTGTGCTTGCGTGGGTTTCCTCCGGGTTCTCCGGTTTCCTCCCACACTACATGCTACCTTTGCGTTGGTGGTGCAGTGGTTAGCACAGCTGCTTTCTAAGCAGATGACCCGGGTTCGATTCCCGGCCAACGCCATCTCCAATACTTGGAGTCCTCAGAGAGAGAAGCGCCATACAGGGTCAGTGGTAAGTATACAGTGGGGGGTGGAAAGTTTGGGCGCCCCAGGTAAAAATTTGTATTCATGTGCATAACGAAGCCGAGGAAAGATGGAAAATCTCCAAAAGTCTTCAAATTACAGATGAGACATTCTTATAATATGTCACAAAAAGTTACATTTTATTTCCATCATTTTTACTTTCAAAATGAGAGAAAACAAAAGTTTGGGCACCCTGCAGAATTTCTAGCATGCACAAAGCTGAGAGCTGCCAGCGTCATGGATTGTTCTCAGTCATTCCCTGGGAAGACCAGGTGATGTCACTCTCAAAGGGTTTAAATGCCCCGACTCATCTGACCATCCCCACCAATCAGCACCATGGCTTCTTCTAAGCAGTTGTCTAGAAAACTGAAAGTGAAAATAGTTGTCGCTCACAAAGCTGGAGAAGCGATAAGAAGAGAGCAAAGCGTTTTCACACGTCACTCACTATCTCACAGGGGGGTCAGCCCCCGGGGGAGGGGCTCCAAAGTCTCAATCTGTCTCAGCTTCTTCCGCAATCTCCTGAGATCTGTGGTGTCCATTATGGCCCTGCGAGAACAATACACAGGTGAGGAGAAAAGGAAAGTGAGCGCAAGGGGGTGAAAACTTTCGGGAAATGCGTCGCACATGCGTGGGTAGACATCAGTGTACAGGAGGTGATTACATGGATACAGACATTCACTTCTATGGCACTTATGAGTAGTGTTGCTCACGAATATTTGCATTGCGAATATTCGATACGAATATTGCATATTCGAGTATTCGCGAATAACTCGAATATCGCGGCGAATATTCGTATTTTTTCAAATTTATTTTTAAAACAGATGACATCCTAGTGATCTCCATCGACGTCTAAAAGCATTGCTGGTATGATTAGAGACCCTGGGCCGAGTAGCTGAGGCGATCCTTTTATGTTGCCGAATATTCGCGAATACTTTCTCTGCCCTCCTGTGTTTTGTGTATAAAAAAAAAAAAAAAATTGCTTTAGTTTAGTCATATAAGTTTGTGTAAGTAGAGTTAGTGTTTAGTGCCTATTAGTTTAGTAATCCAGGAAGTGATCTCCGTTTTCGCGTGTTGTTCGCGCGCATGCGCGGACGAGAATTTCGCAATCAATTTCGCATTAGCGAAATTTCGCAACATTTTTTTTTTTTGATAAAATATCACGAATATTCTTCTATATATTCGTGAAATATCACGAAATCTAATATGGCGTATTCCGCTCAACACTGCTTATGAGTCTCAAAATGTTTGTGTGGGAGGGGCCTTGGTGGGGGAGGGACTACCTTTGCTCAGGTGTGGCGCCCTTTAGAAGTCTCTCCGTCCCCCAAGAAATCTGTAAATGTTATTTATGGGAAATCCGAGTCTGGGAATGACATTAAAGCGGAGGTTCACCCTAAACATAAGCCCTCCCATGTGATCCAGCATACTGGCGTCAGCGCCAGTATGCTGTTTTTTTTTTTTTTTAAATCCATGTACTTACTGTCTTATGCTGAATTTTATTTTTTTTACCCCGCGGTGGACGGCGCCAGTATAGCGCGTCACATCTTACGAAAGTACCCGAAAAGGACTCGGGTAATCTCGGCGAAAATGCGGCGCCTGCGCACAGACCTAGGAGCCGACTGCGCAGGCGCCGTATTTCTCCGAGTCCTATTTCGGCGTTTTTCGGAGGGCGTGACGCGCCATAGCCGTAGGACTCGGAGAAATACGGCGCCTGCGCAGTCAGCTCCTAGGTCTGTGCGCAGGCGCCGCATTTTCGCCGAGATTACCCGAGTCCTTTTCGGGTACTTTCGTAAGATGTGACGCGCTATACTGGCGCCGTCCACCGCGGGGTAAAAAAAATAAAATTCAGCATAATACAGTAAGTACATGGATTTAAAAAAAAAAAAACAGCATACTGGCGCTGACGCCAGTATGCTGGATCACATGGGAGGGCTTATGTTTAGGGTGAACCTCCGCTTTAACTTCATATCAGGGGGCGTGGTCAGCAGAGGCCCCTCCTATAGATACCGGCAGTAGGAAAAGTGATCATGTGACCTGAACCAGAGGCGAGTGTGTGATGAAGGACCGCCCACAAGGTGGCTGAGCCTAGGAGCTGACACTCTAATGTCCCCACTATAGTCTATGGCTGAGCCTAGGAGCTGACACTCTAATGTCCCCACTATAGTCTATGGCTGAGCCCAGGAGCTGACACTCTAATGTCCCCACTATAGTCTATGACTGAGCCCAGGAGCTGACACTCTAATGTCCCCACTATAGTCTATGGCTGAGCCCAGGAGCTGACACTCTAATGTCCCCACTATAGTCTATGGCTGAGCCCATGAGCTGACACTCTAATGTCCCCACTATAGTCTATGGCTGAGCCCAGGAGCTGACACTCTAATGTCCCCACTATAGTCTATGGCTGAGCCCAGGAGCTGACACTCTAATGTCCCCACTATAGTCCATTATAGACTATAGTGGGACATTAGAGCGTCAGCTCCTGGGCTCAGCCATAGACTGTCTGTACTGGGGACATTAGAGTGTCAGCTCCTGGGCTCAGCCATAGACTATAGTGGGACATTAGAGTGTCAGCTCCTGGGCTCAGCCATAGACTGTACTGGGGACATTAGAGTGTCAGCTCCTGGGCTCAGCCATAGACTATAGTGGGGACATTAGAGCGTCAGCTCCTGGGCTCAGCCATAGACTATAGTGGGACATTAGAGTGTCAGCTCCTGGGCTCAGCCATAGACTATAGTGGGACATTAGAGTGTCAGCTCCTGGGCTCAGCCATAGACTATAGTGGAGACATTAGAGTGTCAGCTCCTGGGCTCAGTCATAGACTATAGTGGGACATTAGAGTGTCAGCTCCTGGGCTCAGCCATAGACTATAGTGGGGACATTAGAGTGTCAGCTCCTGGGCTCAGCCATAGACTATAGTGGGGACATTAGAGTGTCAGCTCCTGGGCTCAGCCATAGACTATAGTGGGGACATTAGAGTGTCAGCTCCTGGGCTCAGCCATAGACTATAGTGGGACATTAGAGCGTCAGCTCCTGGGCTCAGTCAGACTATAGTGGGGACATTAGAGTGTCAGCTCCTGGGCTCAGCCATAGATTATAGTGGGACATTAGAGTGTCAGCTCCTGGGCTCAGCCATAGACTATAGTGGGGACATTAGAGTGTCAGCTCCTGGGCTCAGCCATAGACTATAGTGGGGACATTAGAGTGTCAGCTCCTGGGCTCAGCCATAGACTATAGTGGGGACATTAGAGTGTCAGCTCCTGAGCTCAGCCATAGACTATAGTGGGACATTAGAGCGTCAGCTCCTGGGCTCAGTCAGACTATAGTGGGGACATTAGAGCGTCAGCACCTGGGCTCAGCCATAGACTATAGTGGGACATTAGAGCGTCAGCTCCTGGGCTCAGCCATAGACTATAGTGGGGACATTAGAGTGTCAGCTCCTGGGCTCAGCCATAGACTATAGTGGGGACATTAGAGTGTCAGCTCCTGGGCTCAGTCATAGACTATAGTGAGACATTAGAGTGTCAGCTCCTGGGCTCAGCCATAGATTATAGTGGGACATTAGAGTGTCAGCTCCTGGGCTCAGTCATAGACTATAGTGGGACATTAGAGTGTCAGCTCCTGGGCTCAGCCATAGACTATAGTGGGGACATTAGAGTGTCAGCTCCTGGGCTCAGCCATAGACTATAGTGGGGACATTAGAGTGTCAGCTCCTGGGCTCAGCCATAGACTATAGTGGGACATTAGAGCGTCAGCTCCTGGGCTCAGTCAGACTATAGTGGGGACATTAGAGTGTCAGCTCCTGGGCTCAGCCATAGACTATAGTGGGGACATTAGAGTGTCAGCTCCTGGGCTCAGTCATAGACTATAGTGGGACATTAGAGTGTCAGCTCCTGGGCTCAGTCATAGACTATAGTGGGGACATTAGAGTGTCAGCTCCTGGGCTCAGCCATAGACTATAGTGGGACATTAGAGTGTCAGCTCCTGGGCTCAGTCATAGACTATAGTGGGACATTAGAGTGTCAGCTCCTGGGCTCAGTCATAGACTATAGTGGGACATTAGAGTGTCAGCTCCTGGGCTCAGCCATAGACTATAGTGGGACATTAGAGTGTCAGCTCCTGGGCTCAGCCATAGACTATAGTGGGACATTAGAGTGCCAGCTCCTGGGCTCAGTCATAGACTATAGTGGGGACATTAGAGTGTCAGCTCCTAGGCTCAGCCATAGACTATAGTGGGACATTAGAGTGTCAGCTCCTGGGATCAGTCATAGACTATAGTGGGGACATTAGAGTGTCAGCTCCTGGGCTCAGCCATAGACTATAGTGGGACATTAGTGTGTCAGCTCCTGGGCTCAGCCATAGACTATAGTGGGGACATTAGAGTGTCAGCTCCTGGGCTCAATCATAGACTGTACTGGGGACATTAGAGTGTCAGCTCCTGGGCTCAATCATAGACTGTACTGGGGACATTAGAGTGTCAGCTCCTGGGCTCAGCCATAGACTATAGTGGGGACATTATAGTGTCAGCTCCTGGGCTCAATCATAGACTGTACTGGGGACATTAGAGTGTCAGCTCCTGGGCTCAATCATAGACTGTACTGGGGACATTAGAGTGTCAGCTTCTGGGCTCAATCATAGACTGTACTGGGGACATTAGAGTGTGAGCTCCTGGGCTCAGTCATAGATAGGGTTGCCACCTTTTCTTCACGCCAAACCCGAACACTTTAGCGGTGCACGGCATGGCACCCCAACCGCGGTGCGATTTTGCCGTGACTGTCACCCGACAAATTGCGGCAAAATCACATAAACATAATTGTGGGATGCCTGTCATCCGAAAGAAGCTTTGCTTCACGATTGGGGTGCCATTATCCCCATCCCCTTCTATTACAAATCTACTTCCCCTACCAGCACAAATCCTCCAATACCACCATGGCAGCCGACAGGGGGTATCACGGGGCCCCAGCACACAGGGGAGTCTGGACAGCAGGGGGTTTGGAGCAGTGGGCGTGGGGTTGCAATTACAAAGGAGGGGGGGAATTCCAATGAGGGGGGGGCAAATACAGAGGAGGAGGGTGCAATTACAGTAGAGATGGGGCAAACACAGAGGAGTCAAAAAGGGAAAGAGAGAGGTGACAGGCAGCTGCTGGTGCGGAAGGCTCTGTATCCTTGGCTTCCTCCAGCGATTCAGTGAAGCAGCAGCGTGGATCGGAGGGGAGAATGGGACAGCCGACCTCACAACTGTGACATGCCTACAGCTCTAACCGGACAGTGAGTGCTTTGGTTTTAAGCATCTGTTTTATTAAAAACTTCCGTACCAGCAGCTGCCTGTCGCTTCTCTCTCCCTTATGTTTTATTTGCTCTGTAATTGCCTCCCCCTCCCGCTGCTCCGACCCCCCCTGCTGTCCGGGTCCCCCTGTGTGCTGGGGCTTGTAAAAGGAGGCCCCATGATACCCCCTGTCAGCTAGAAATGGTGTCCGGGTATGAGGCAGAGGGAAACCCGGGCACAGCCTCCTAAACCTGTACTGTCCGGGTCAAAACCGTACAGGTGGCAACCCCTAGACTCATAGACTATAGTGAAGACATTAGAGCAGGGGTCCTCAAACTACGGCCCGCGGGCCACATGCGGCCCGCGGAGGACTCTAAACCGGCCCGCCCGACCCTGACAGGCAATGCCGGTTACACAGCGATCCTCGCTGTGTCACGGAGATCAGTTCGGGCGCGCTATGATAAATGTCCCGCCCTCCTCCTCCTAGACTAGCTTGTGTGATAGAACCAGTGTGCTGTCTGTCACACGAGCTGGTCTATGAGGAGAAGGGCGGGAGACATTTATCATAGCGCGCCAGAACTGTCAGCAACATTGTAAGCACAGCGTGACAGAGGCGGACGGTCCATGATGCAGCACAGTAAGGAGAAGGCTGTGAGGGGGGTCTTGGTGTACAATAGTGAGTGAGGAAGGGGGGGGGGGTCTTGGCTTGCGATGATAGGGATGATAATGATTTTGTGACTCTGTGATATGAGGGGGCTCTGTGATATGAGGGGATCTGTGATGGGGGGGAGACTCTGTGATGTGGGGGCATCTGTGATGGGGGGGGACTATGTGATATGTGGGGCTCTGTGATATGGGGGGGAGACTCTGTGATATGAGGGGCTCTGTGATATGGGGGGGAGACTCTGTGATATGGGGGGGAGACTCTGTGATATGAGGGGCTCTGTGATATGGGGGGGAGACTCTGTGATGTGGGGGACTCTGTGATATGGGGGGGAGACTCTGTGATATGAGGGGCTCTGTGATATGGGGGGGAGACTCTGTGATATGAGGGGCTCTGTGATATGGGGGGGAGACTCTGTGATGTGGGGGACTCTGTGATGTGGGGGGGAGACTCTGTGATATGGGGGGGAGACTCTGTGATATGAGGGGCTCTGTGATATGGGGGGGAGACTCTGTGATGTGGGGGACTCTGTGATGTGGGGGACTCTGTGATGTGGGGGGATCTGTGATGGGGGGAGACTCTGTGATATGGGGGGGGGACTATGTGATATGAGGGGATCTGTGATGTGGGGAGACTCTGTAATATGGGGCTATGTAATATTTGGGGAGTCTGTGAGTTTCTTTGTATTTGTATATCTGTTTATATATTTTTTTCAAACTATAGTCCGGCCCCCCAACAGTCTGAGGGACCGTGAACTGGCCCCCTGTTTAAAAAGTTTGAGGACCCCTGCATTAGAGTGTCAGCTCCTGGGCTCAGCCCCTCCCTATGGGCGGTCCTCAGTGATGCTCACACAGAACCACTCCCTGGATGTCAGTTTACTATTGACTGGGCGGGAAGTGGTTAAAGGGGCATATGCTTTAAAGGGGTTGTAAACTCTCATGCATCCTAGGCAGTCACCGACCTCCCAGCCCTCCCGCTTTACATACATGAGCCCCTTTCTTCTTCAAGGGGCGCTAGCACGCCGCCGGCACGTGCACACGACTCGGTCCGGAAGCTCCGTGACCACGCCCATGGGACCCAATCGCCGTCGGTGTCCCGCGATCGGTCCTCCGGAGCTGAAGAACAGGGAGAGGTGATGAGTGTAAACACAGTTTCCCCGTTCTTCACTGTGGCAGCTTCATTGATCGTCTGTTCCCTGATACAGGGACAGACGATCAATGACATCTCACATCCAGCCCCGCCCCCCTACAGTTAGAAACACATATGAGGTCACACTTTACCCCTACAGCGCCCCCTAGTAGTTAACGCCCAAACTGCAATTGGCATTTTCACAGTAATCGGTGCATTTTTATAGCATTTTTCGGTGTATAAATGACAATGGTCCCAAAAATGTGTCAAAATTGTCTAAAGTGTCCGCCATAATGTCGCAAACACGATAAAAATCACTGATCGCCGCCATTAGTAGTAAAAAAAATTATTAATAAAAATGCCATAAAACTATCCCCTATTTTGTAAACGCTATACATTTTGCGCAAACCAATCAATAAGCGCTTATTGCGATTTTATTTACCAAAAATAGGTAGAAGAATACGTATCGGCCTAAACTGAGGAAAAAAAACGTTTTTTATATATATTTTGGGGGATATTTATTATAGCAAAAAGTAACAAATATTGAATTTTTTTCAAAATTGTCGCTCTATTTTTGTTTATAGCGCAAAAAATAAAAACCGCAGAGGTGATCAAATACCACCAAAAGAAATCTCTATTTGTGGGGAAACAAGGACGCCAATTTTGTTTGGGAGCCACGTCGCACGACCGCGCAATTGTCTGTTAACTGATTGCCGACCGCCCGCCGTCATATTACTGCAGGACGGTGGCACTGCTACGCGGGAGCACGTAGCTCTACGTCCTCCCTTTAGCAGCTTTCCGCCGGCGGCGCGCCCGCGTCCCGCGAGTCCCGCGCGCATGCCCGCAGGGCACCCGCGATCGCTCGTTACAGAGCGAGGAACGGGAGGTATGTGTGTAAACACATACCTTTCGTTCCTGTCAGCGGGGGAAACGCTGATCTTCTGTCCATACAATGTATGAACAGAAGATTAGTGATTTCCCCTAGTGAGGCCACTCCCCCCATACAGTTAGAACACACCCAGGACCACACTTAACCCCTTCCCTGCCCCCTAGTGTTAACCCCTTCACTGCCAATAGCATTTTTATAGTAATACAATGCATTTTTATAGCATTGATCGCTATAAAATTGCCAATGGTCCCAAAAATGTGTCAAAAGTGTCCGATGTGTCCGCCATAATGTCGCAGTACCGAAAAAAAAAACGCTGATCGCCGCCATTATTAATAAAAAAAAATAATAATAAAAATGCCATAAAACAACCCCCTTTTTTGTAAACGCTATACATTTTGCGCTAACCAATTAATAAACGCTAATTGCGATTTTTTTTTAACAAAAAATATGTAGAAGAATACGTATCGGCCTAAACTGAGGAAAAAAAATGTGTTTTTATATCTTTTTTGGGATTTTTATTATAGCAAAATGTAAAAAATATTGCATTTTTTTCAAAATAGTCGCTTTATTTTTGTTTATAGCGCAAAAAATAAAAACCGCAGAGGTGATCAAATACCACCAAAAGAAATCTCTATTTGTGGGGAAAAAAAGGACGCCAATTTTGTTTGGGATCGCGCAATTGTCAGTTAAAGTGACGCAGTGCCGAATCGCAAAAAGTGCTCTGGTCTTTGGACAGCAATATGGTCCGGGGCTAAAGTGGTTAACGCAATGCAGTGCCGAATCCCAAAAAAGGGGCAAGGTCCTTTACCTGCATTTTGGTCCGGGTAATGTGTCCGAACGGCACATAGCTTTAGTTCGGATCCCGGAACCTTGGGGGACTGGACCATCAGACGTTGCGATCGGCAATCTGATCCAATAGAAGCAGAGGAGTGTCAGGAGAGCGGAACCGAGCGAGCAAGGGTCTTGTCACATGAACTTTACAAGAACATTTCCCAGAGCTTAGCAAACACTGTAAAGCACATAAGTATTATAACAGCTCTCATATATATATATATACTGTATATAGTGCATAGTCGCCATCTGCTCTTATTAGACACGCAGGTCTTCCCCTTTGCTCTGCTCAGGTTTCTGTTCAACTTTCTATCTTAGTGTGTAGCAAACCACTCACCAGAACATGAGGACCTAGAGATAAAACAATTCTACATAGGATAGGGACTTCAGATGTTATGAAACGCCTTTGACACTTTGTACGCTTTTTTTTTCTTTTTTTACATCAATGTTAGAGACCGATTCTCCGAGCCGGACTTCTCCTACATTGCACTTCCTTGTGAAACTCAAACAGCACAGAAAATAAAGGACAGCAAAGTGTAGTATGTATACAAATCAAGAAGTAGAACCCTGCACCCAACCCAATCACTTCCAATCACGTTGTATAGAGAGATTAGAGAGAATAGAGAGAATAGGGAGAGAGAGTATATAATGAGAGAGAGAGAGAGAGAGAGAATAGAGAGTATAGAGAGAATAGGGAGAGAGAGAGAGAGAATAGAGAGAATAGGGAGAAAGAGAGAGAGAGAGAGAAAGTATAGAGAGAATAGGGAGAGAGAGAGAGAGAATAGAGATAGAATAGAGAGAGAGAATAGGGAGAAAGAGAGAGAACAGAGTGAGAGAATAGAGAGTATAGAGAGAATATGGAGAGAGAGAGAGAGAGTATAGAGAGAGGGAGAGAATAGGGAGAGAGAGAGAGAGAGAGAGAATAGAGAAAGAGTATAGAGAGAGAATATAGAGAGAGGGAATAGAGAGACAATATAGAGAGAGTATAGAGAGAATAGAGAGAGAGAATAGAGAGAGAGAATAGAGAAAGAGTATAGAGAGAGAGTATAGAGAGAAAGAGAGAGAGTAGAGAGAGAGAAAGAGGAGAGAGAGAGATTAGATTTTTGTTTAATCAGTAAAGTTGTCGTCCGAAAATACAATACAAATACATGACAACACATGACATCTCTTCCCATATTATTTATTCTGTTGTATGGTATTTTTTGTAACTTTAGTAACCTCTCCATTTTGGATATGCGAATAGCATGCAAGAAGAAAAAAAAAGATCTGTCAGCCGGTTTTCGGATGGCGTGTATGAGGCATCACACGGTTCTGGTTGCACTTTTGTTTCTCATCACTGCAGTCGGTTTAGTGGTTTCACCTTCTACCTTCTATCACCACCTGGAATTCCAATACATTTTGAGTGCAGCAATCCCTGACGTTTTTCTTAGATATAGATATAGAGTACAGCGAAGAGAGAGAGAGAGAGAGAGTAGAGAGAGCGCAAGAGTATAGAGAGAGAGTAGAGAGCAAGAGTATAGAGAAAAAGTATAGAAAGAGAGAGTATATCGAGAGAGAGGGAGTATTGAGAGAGTATACATAGAGAGAGTATAGAGTAGAGAGAGAGTATAGAGACAGAGAGTATATATATATATATAGAGAGAGAGAGAGAGAAGAGAGTGAGAGAGAAGAGAGTGAATAAAGAGAGGGGGAGTATATAGAGAGAAAGTATAAAGAGAAAGAGAACATAGAGAATAGAGAGAGGGGGTATAGAGAGAATATAGAGAATAGAGAGAGAGAGGGGGGGAGAGATCTATATAAATATATACAGTGGGGGGGGGGGGGGGTGGAAAGTATTTGCTCCCCTGCAGATTGTGTAATTTCCCCCCTTACATAGAAATGAAGGGTCTATAATTTTTCTCATAGGTGTATTTTATACGATAGAGACAGAATATCAACCAAACTCCAGAAAAATCACACAGGATACAAATGTTATAAATGGAGTTGCAGTTCAGAGAGTAAAAAAATTATTTGATCTCCAAAAAAAACACAAAGCTCCCAACTGTCCCTGATGTGGCACAAAGTCCCTCTGTCTCTCTCATTTGTCCCTCATGTTGGTCTGATCTATAGATTTGTATATAAAATGCACCTTTTATCTTTCAAAAAGTGTTTCCCGGAGCTACACCTTTCATTGGATTTCTAAATTGCTGCAATTGTACATTTTAAAAGCCAATATAAAAGAATAGTGGTGGTAAA
Source organism: Rana kukunoris (assembly GCA_029574335.1). NCBI lineage: Eukaryota > Metazoa > Chordata > Amphibia > Anura > Ranidae > Rana > Rana kukunoris. Next base: position 614,421,035 of record CM056050.1, on the reverse strand, counting down.
AAAGAAAAGCCCTTGTTGGTTTAATTTACCTTTTTTTTTTTTTTTTGGTTAATTCTCCTTTAAGGGGGTGTGTCAGGGGGCGTGTCTTATGCCTACATACATTTGCCATCTCAAAATGTTGCGAGGCGTGAAAACACGACTTCGTAGTTGGTGGAGAAACTTTTGTTGGCAAGCAGAGAAACGGCCTCAAAGCATTTTTTAAATGAATGTGATTAACCAATAACCTCACACGTCTGAAGATTCCTGACTTGTCACCATATACAGCAAGCCGTATCAATCTCCATCTTTTATCTTTAAAAATCTGTCCTTGGGCTCCAGTCCAGTGACTTTGCCTAGGCTGAGATGATGTCATTAGTCTGCTGCAGGCAGGAGGAAGAATTTCCTCAGTCTCCCCCAGTAATCAGACTGTACATTGTAAAATGGTAGAAGAGAGGAAGAAGCATTTCCTCAGTCTCCCCTCTCCCCATGATCAGACTGTACCTTTGTAGAAGGAGAAGGAGGAGGAGGCATTTCCTCAGTCCCCCCTCCCCCAGTGATCAGACTGTACATTGTATCTTTCCAATCATTTCCTCATCTTCTCTAAACCTCCTAAGCAATTTCTCGCTAAACATCACCCATCTATCCAGTACTATCACCCCTGTACAGTTACCAGACGCCTCCCTCCCAGTGCCTGATACATGTTACAATGTATTCTGTAAAGCTTATTGGTTCATTGTGCCACACCTCCCACTGCCAGCCTGAATTCTGTCCTATGGAGGATTATGGGAAGATTATATAAACACATTCCAAGAAGCTTTATATACATCTATATACACAGGAATTATTTTTCACATATGTTCCTCTGTCTCTTTCCCTCCTTAGAAACATATCATGTACAGAGTTCAGCAGCTCAAGCTGTTATTATTTATACACACTTGTCAATGGATCAGAGCCGTCTCACTCTTTCCCCTTATAAGACGCCTTCTAAAGTCTCAGTCACACAGAGAGAGTCTGAAGGCAATCAGCCACTGCTGTTTTTTCTCTTTTGGTAACCCACAGTGCTCTGGGAATTAATAGGTATTTCAGATATGCATAATAAATTATAGATCTAAACAAAGTAAAACAATAAAAAATATATATATATATTTATAATAAAATAAATATTTATAAATAAACCACAAACATGAATTCAGAATAAAATGCAATGTGTATGTCAAGCCACACCCAAGTCCATAATAGACAACACCCATTTTTCTTTGGCATCCACCCATTGGTGGATCGGGCTTATGTCAAGGCAGTCCCATATTTATAATACACCACACCCATTTTTCATTGGTAACCACCCTTTAGTGGATCTTGCCAGACCCGTTTTTATAATAAACCATGCCCATTTGTCATTAGTATCCACCCCTTACTGAGTCATGAATCATGTCTAGCCACGTCCATATTTATAAACAAACCCCACCCATTTTTCATTGGCATCCACCGATTAGTGGGTCAAGCCACGTCCCTATTTATAATAAACCACACCCATTTTCCATTGGCATCAGCCCCTTGGTGGGCCATGCATTATGGCAAGCCACATCCATATTTTTAATTAACCACACCCATTTTTCATTGGTATCCACCCCTTAGTGAGTCATAAATCATGTCCAGCCACGTCCATATTTATAAACAAACCACACCCATTTTTCATTGGTATCCACCCCTTAGTGAGTCATAAATCATGTCCAGCCACGTCCCTATTTATAATAAACCACACCCATTTTTCATTGGTATCCACCCCTTAGTGAGCCATAAATCATGTCCAGCCACGTCCCTATTTATAAACAAACCACACCCATTTTTCATTGGTATCCACCTCTTAGAGGGTCATAAATTATGTCCAACCACGTCCATATTTATAAACAAACCACACCCATTTTTCATTGGTATTAACTCCTTAGTGGGTCATGCATTATGTCAAGCCACGTCCCTATTTATAATAAACCACACCCATTTTAATTGGTATCCACTGTGATGGAGTTAAATAAAATGATTATAATATTTTGTGTTTATATTACTTTTTTTTTACTAAAACCACTTAAATGTTGCTTCTCTTATATTGTTTTATTTCTTGATCTATATGGATATATATATATACATATGTATGTGTGAGTGTATTGGAATATTACTTTCCTTAAAAAGTCATTATAGAGTTAACCAACCCTTCAGGAAGTGATTAAGTGAAAACAGATGTCTCCAAACCCCTCCCTTCTACTCTTTACTCCAAAACCCCCTCCATCGACTGAAGAAAGATGGCGAATGATTGTGGAATGAGTGTGCAGCATGGCAAGAACAGACATCACAAGAAGAAACCCTTATATGGACTAAGCCAATCAAATGTGCTCATGTGAATGATGTCACTCTGTCTATAAAGCTGTAGCAATAAAAGGGTTTGGCCTCTCTTCACAGTTGGACACACAGAAGCAAGCAGACTGTCCCTCGCTTTCTGCATGTTTTCATAATGTTTTCATAATTTGGGTCAGAGGCAGAATGGGTTTTTATGCTCTGGAATTGTGCCAGAGAACGTCTATTACACCACCACTTAGTGGGCCATGCATTATGTCAAGCCACGTCCCTATTTATAATAAACCACACCCATTTTTAATTGGCATCCGCCCCTTGGTGGGCCATGCATTATATAGCCACGTCCATATTAGTAATAAAACCACGCCCCTTTTTCATTGGTATCCACCACTTAGTGGGTAATAAATCATGTGCAGCCACGTCTATATTTATAAACAAACCACACCCATTTTTAATTGGTATCCGCCACTTAGTGGGTCATGCATTTTGTCAAGCCACGTCCATATTTATAAACAAACCACACCCATTTTTCATTGGTATTCACTCCTTAGTGGATCATGCATTATGTCAAGCCACGTCCCTATTTATAATAAACCACACCCATTTTAATTGACATCCTCCCCTTGGTGGGCCATGCATTATATAGCCACGTCCATATTAGTATTAAACCACACCCATTTTTCATTGGTATCCACCACTTAGTGGGTAATAAATCATGTGCAGCCACGTCTATATTTATAAACAAACCACATCCATTTTTAATTGGTATCCGCCACTTAGTGGGTCATGCATTTTGTCAAGCCACGTCCATATTTATAAACAAACCACACCCATTTTTCATTGGTATTCACTCCTTAGTGGATCATGCATTATGTCAAGCCACGTCCCTATTTATAATAAACCACACCCATTTTTAATTGGCATCCGCCCCTTGGTGGGCCATGCATTATATAGCCACGTCCATATTAGTAATAAAACCACGCCCCTTTTTCATTGGTATCCACCACTTAGTGGGTAATAAATCATGTGCAGCCACGTCTATATTTATAAACAAACCACACCCATTTTTAATTGGTATCCGCCACTTAGTGGGTCATGCATTTTGTCAAGCCACGTCCATATTTATAAACAAACCACACCCATTTTTCATTGGTATTCACTCCTTAGTGGATCATGCATTATGTCAAGCCACGTCCCTATTTATAATAAACCACGCCCATTTTAATTGACATCCTCCCCTTGGTGGGCCATGCATTATATAGCCACGTCCATATTAGTATTAAACCACACCCATTTTTCATTGGTATCCACCACTTAGTGGGTAATAAATCATGTGCAGCCACGTCTATATTTATAAACAAACCACACCCATTTTTCATTGGTATTCACTCCTTAGTGGATCATGCATTATGTCAAGCCACGTCCCTATTTATAATAAACCACACCCATTTTTTATTGGCATCCACCACTTAGTGGGTAAAGCATTATGTCAAGCCACGTCCCTATTTATAATAAACCACACCCATTTTCATTGGCATCCGCCCCTTGGTGGGCCATGCATTATGTCAAGCCACATCCCCAGGGGCGTTGCTAGCCTAAAGACCAGGGGCTTCAGCCTGAAGCCGGAACCGGGGGGGTGCAACTTACCTGACCTACGCACAAGTCAGTGTATGTATGTCAGTTACACACTCCAAGAGATCAGCATGTAAGGAAGCTCTTAGGCACACTAGCATGTCTTTCAGGGTTGTTTCTGACATATGACCTACATACACCACTGACCTGACCTACATACACTGACCTGTCCTGACCAACATACACTGACCTGTCCTGACCAACATACACTGACCTGTCCTGACCAACATACACTGACTTGTCCTGACCAACATACACTGACCTGTCCTATACTACACTAACACCAGGGGCAGACTGACAATTGAGGCTCTCAGGCGCTGCCCGAGGGCCCCATGCCACTAGGGGGCCCCATCAGGGTTACCAGGCTCAGTAAAACCAGGGACAGTATGTATAAATTTGTGTTTTTTTACATCTGTCCCTGTTATGTCTGAAACCGACATGCTTTTGATGTGAAAATCCTGAGATTTTAGCTGCCCCGACTCTGCACTGCCTCCTGGCATGGTGGCCATCTGTAAGCCCGGGGGCCCCATAATCTTATATTGCCCGGGGGCCCCATGAGTTGTCAGTCCGCCCCTGACTAACACTGACCTGTCCTGAACTACACTAACACTGACATGTCCTAAACTACACTAACACTGACCTGTCCTACACTACACTAACACTGACCTGTCCTACACTACACTAACACTGACCTGTCCTAAACTACACAAAGGCCTTGTACACACGACGGGAAATATCCGCTGTAAACGGTCCCCGGACCGTTTACAGCGTATATTTGCGCCGGGATGTTTTGATCCGATGGCTGTACACACCATCGGATCAAATTCCCCGCCGGTGGACAGCGCGGTGACGCGGCGGTGACGTTGACGCCGCCACGTGACCGCCACGTCACCGCACCAGGAAGTAAACACTTCCGCGCGCATGCGTCGGATCCATTCACAGGATACGATGCATGTGCGGCAAGATATGTCCGCTGGTTTGCCGTACTAACCAGCGGACATATCTGCCAGCCAGCTATCCGGCGGAAATATTTCAAAGCATGCTTTGGAATTTTTCCGCCGGATGAATCCGGCAAAAAGCGTCCGTTTGCCCCTACACACGAGGGGATTTTTCCGCTGAAATGGTCCGTCGGACCATCTTCAGCGGATTTATTCCCTCGTGTGTACAAGGCCTTACACTGACCTGTCCTACACTACACTAACACTGACCTGTCCTACACTACACTAACACTGACCTGTCCTACACTACACTAACACTGACCTGTCCTAAACTACACTAACACTGACCTGTCCTAAACTACACTAACACTGACCTGTCCTACACTACACTAACACTGACCTGTCCCGACCAACATACACTGACACTGACCTGTCCTGACCAACATACACTGACACTGACCTGTCCTGACCAACATACACTGACCTGTCCTACACTACACTAACACTGACCTGTCCTACACTACACTAACACTGACCTGTCCTACACTACACTAACACTGACCTGTCCTACACTACACTAACACTGACCTGTCCTACACTACACTAACACTGACCTGTCCTAACTACACTACACTACCTGTCCTAAACACACTAACACTGACCTGTCCTACACTACACTAACACTGACCTGTCCTACACTACACTAACACTGACCTGTCCTACACTACACTAACACTGACCTGTCCTACACTACACTAACACTGACCTGTCCTACACTACACTGACCTGTCCTAAACTACACTAAGGCCTTGTACACACGACGGGAAATATCCGCTGTAAACGGTCCCCAGACCGTTTACAGCGTATATTTGCGCCGGAATGTTTTGATCCGATGGCTGTACACACCATCGGATCAAATTCCCCGCCGGCGGACAGCGCGGTGACGCGGCGGTGACGTTGACGCCGCCACGTGACCACCACGTCACCGCACCAGGAAGTAAACACTTCCGCGCGCATGCGTCGGATCCATTCACAGGATACGACGCATGTGCGGCAAGATATGTCTGCTGGTTTGCCGTACTAACCAGCGGACATATCTGCCAGCCAGCTATCCGGCGGAAATATTTCAAAGCATGCTTTGGAATTTTTCCGCCGGATGAATCCGGCAAAAAGCGTCCGTTTGCCCCTACACACGAGGGGATTTTTCCGCTGAAATGGTCCGTCGGACCATCTTCAGAGGATTTATTCCCTCGTGTGTACAAGGCCTTACACTGACCTGTCCTACACTACACTAACACTGACCTGTCCTACACTACACTAACACTGACCTGTCCTAAACTACACTAACACTGACCTGTCCTAAACTACACTAACACTGACCTGTCCTAAACTACACTAACACTGACCTGTCCTACACTACACTAACACTGACCTGTCCCGACCAACATACACTGACACTGACCTGTCCTGACCAACATACACTGACACTGACCTGTCCTGACCAACATACACTGACCTGTCCTACACTACACTAACACTGACCTGTCCCGACCAACATACACTGACACTGACCTGTCCTGAACTGCACTAACACTGACCTGTCCTACACTACACTAACACTGACCTGTCCTACACTACACTAACACTGACCTGTCCTACACTACACAAACACTGACCTGTCCCGACCAACATACACTGACACTGACCTGTCCTGACCAACATACACTGACCTGTCCTGACCAACATACACTGACCTGTCCTGACCAACATACACTGACACTGACCTGACCAACATACACTAACACTGACCTGTCCTGACCAACATACACTAACACTGACCTGTCCCGACCAACATACACTGACCTGTCCTGACCAACATACACTGACCTGTCCCGACCAACATACACTGACCTGTCCCGACCAACATACACTGACCTGTCCCGACCAACATTGACCTGTCCCGACCAACATACACTGACACTGACCTGACCAACATACACTGACCTGTCCTGACCAACATACACTGACCTGTCCTGACCAACATACACTGACCTGTCCTGACCAACATACACTGACACTGACCTGTCCTGACCAACATACACTGACACTGACCTGGCCAACATACACTAACACTGACCTGTCCTGACCAACATACACTGACCTGTCCTGACCAACATACACTGACACTGACCTGACCAACATACACTGACCTGTCCTGACCAACATACACTGACACTGACCTGTCCTGACCAACATACACTGACCTGTCCTGACCAACATACACTGACCTGTCCTGACCAACATACACTGACACTGACCTGTCCTGACCAACATACACTGACACTGACCTGGCCAACATACACTAACACTGACCTGTCCTGACCAACATACACTGACCTGTCCTGACCAACATACACTGACACTGACCTGACCAACATACACTGACCTGTCCTGACCAACATACACTGACACTGACCTGTCCTGACCAACATACACTGACACTGACCTGTCCTGACCAACATACACTGATCTGTCCTGACCAACATACACTGACACTGACCTGTCCTGACCAACTAACACTGACCTGTCCTGACCAACATACACTGACCTGTCCTGACCAATATACACTGACCTGTCCTGACCAACATACACTGACACTGACCTGACCAACATACACTGACCTACATACATACACTGTGACTGACCTGGTAGCAACAGCCCAGCTCTAATACAACTGACATTTCAGCAGTCATCACTAGTGTTGAGCGGAATACGCCATATTCGATTTCGCGATATTGCGCGAATATATAGAAGAATATTCGCGAATATTCGCTAATATCGAATATTCGTGATATTTTATCCAAAAAAAATTTTGCGAAATTTCGCTAATGCGAAAATGATTGCGAAATTCTCATAAACGGAGATCATTTCCTGTATTACTAAACTAATATGCAATAAACACTAACTCTACACTAACTCTACTTAAAAGAAAGGAGAATAAGGGGGCAAAAGAAGGGCGGAGAAGATAATCGCGCAATATTCCGTTTGTCGAATATTCAAGTTATTCTGATTGGCTCTGATGCAAAAGAAGGGCCGAGTAGCTGATGCGATTCTTTTATGTTGCCGAAAATTCGCAATGCGAATTTTCGGCAACATAAAAGGATCGCCTCAGCTACTTGGCCCAGGGTCTCTCTCTAATCATACCAGCAATGCTTTTAGACGTCGATGGAGATCACTAGGATGTGATCTGTTTTAAAAATAAATTTGAAAAAGTAAGAATATTCGCCATAGCGAATATTCGCCGCGATATTCGAGTTATTCGCGAATACTCGAATACGCAATATTCGTAGCGAATATTCACAATGCGAATATTCGTGAGCAACACTAGTCATCACAGGTTAGGAGAAGGCAGGCACTGCTCTGGAATGTGATGAGGGCAATTCTCATTATGCATTGGATGGGTGTGCGCTGCTCCTCTGCTCCTCTGCTCCTCTGCTCCTCTGCTCCTCTGCTCCTCTGCTCCACTGCTCCTCTGCTCCTCTGATCACAAAGCTCCACAATCATAGGGGCATGCTTGCCCTTTAGGAAAGATAAAAAAAAAATAATGTATGTGCCTTCTCTCGGGTCTCATACTCTCTGCATCAGTAGACTTCATTTATTTTTTTGCATAATGAAAGTCTGAGTGGCATAGGAAGCTGGAGGAGAGGAGTGCAATACCAAATGGTAGAGGGGGGGGGGGGTGAGGACAGACAGGGTCAGGGGATGGGACGCTGATGGAGAACAGAACGTATGAGGCAGAGAAGAGGCTGAGATTGGAGGAACTGTATGCAGGATGAACACAGAAGATTGTCTGCGCATCAGAAGAAGAGGCAATGACAGAGGACTAGAGGAATGAGCCATAGACTTTAAGGACAGAGGAGAAGGTTGCCCCAGAGGAACGTGCTGCCCTCCAGAAACATCTAAACTTCCCTGCTGGAATGGGTACTGGGGGGGGGGGTTTAGCCTGATTTCGGATTTCACCTTTTTCACATCTGCCTAGGCTAGGAGCATCCTCCACCAGTCTAGACTGAAGCGTGATCCAGAGAAAGTGCCTATTGCCTCTCAGTTTGAGATGATGCCCTTGGATGGATGGATGGCTTCTGCATGGACTGAACGTGAAGATATATAGAAGGTGCCACCTGTCAGGGTCGTTTTAGGCTTTTACCTGGAGGAAGGATCTCACCTTGAGCTTGCCGTCCAATGCATGCACCTGATGCCTACATGATGACCCCCGAACATGTGAAGCGCTAGTTGGGAACTTATTGAAGTGAAGGTCGTATTATAGGGAGTAGGGACTGTTGGTTTGTGGTGGAGGCGCACAAGGACACAGCGATCAGAAGAGGTTTGTGTAGCCTGGGATCCAGACACTCTTCCTGTCCACACTTCACATACTAAGGGTAGGAGCTGTCTCTTCAGATCCTCTCCACACTGCACATACTAAGGGTAGGAGCTGTCCCTTCAGATCCTCGCCACACTTCACATACTAAGGGTAGGAGCTGTCCCTTCAGATCCTCTCCACACTTCACATACTAAGGGTAGGAGCTGTCTCTTCAGATCCTCTCCACACTGCACATAATAAGGGTAGGAGCTGTCCCTTCAGATCCTCTCCACACTGCACATAATAAGGGTAGGAGCTGTCCCTTCAGATCCTCTCCACACTGCACATAATAAGGGTAGGAGCTGTCTCTTCAGATCCTCTCCACACTGCACATAATAAGGGTAGGAGCTGTCCCTTCAGATCCTCTCCACACTGCACATACTAAGGGCCAGATTCAGGTAGAGTTAGGCTGGAGTATCTGTGATACTCCAGCCTATCGGTCACTTTAAGCCGGCGTTTCTGTTTTCTGTAACCAGAAAACAAGAAACGCCGGGTTGGAGTTCCGACGCGAGCAACGTAATTGAATTTCGCCATCGCATCGCAACTTTAATTTAAAAATGGCGCTGGGGGCGTTCCCGCTGATTAACGCCGAAAAAATATGTTAATCAGCGGGAATCGGCAATTCACGATCGTATTCGGGCGCGACGCAGTGACTTTCCGACGTTTCCGTAAGAGATACGCGGCGTAAAGAAATACATGCCCCCTAGGTGGAGTATCCTATGTTAAGTATGGCCGTCGTCATTGCGTCGAAAAAAAAAAATTTGAGTAGTTTGCGTAAAACGTCCGTGAATGGGGATTGACGTCATTGACGTTCACTGACAGAATTTGGAGCATGCGCACTGACAGTCGACACATGCGCAGTACGTTCGCTGCGGGATCACGCTTAGTTAGAATACTACACGCCCCGTACCCACCCAATTTGAATTCCGCCGGCTCATTTTCGCTACGCCGCCGCAACTTTAGGAGCAAGTGCTTCATGAATAACAGCACTTGCTCCTAAAATTTCGCCAGAGTAACGTAAATGAGAAGCGTTACTCCAGATTAAAGATGCTCCCATCTACCTGAATCTGGCCCTAAGGGTAGGAGCTGTCCCTTCAGATCCTCTCCACACTGCACGTACTAAGGGTAGGACTCGGAGTCGGAGAGTCCCTTCAGATCCTCTCCACACTGCACATACTAAGGGTAGGAGCTGTCCCTTCAGATCCTCTCCACACTTCACATACTAAGGCAGAGGTGTATTTAGGTTTTGTGCTGCCCTAGGCCTGACTAAACTTGCGCACCCCCTAAATTAAATATGACCCTCCCCTTCCTGTGAAAGCCACACCCCTGTCATATTCATGGGAAAAGGACAGAGGGACGCCATGGGAAGAGGACCGGCTGGCCGCCCCCCCGAAAAGTGCCGCCCTAGGCCTGGGCCTTGTCGGCCTAGGCCAGAATACATCCCTGTACTAAGGGTAGGAGCTGTCCCTTCAGATCCTCTCCACACTGCACATACTAAGGGTAGGAGCTGTCCCTTCAGATCCTCTCCACACTGCACATACTAAGGGTAGGAGCTGTCCCTTCAGATCCTCTCCACACTGCACATACTAAGGGTGGGAGCTGTCCCTTCAGATCCTCTCCACACTTCACATACTAAGGGTAGGAGCTGTCCCTTCAGATCCTCTCCACAGTGCACATACTAAGGGTGGGAGCTGTCCCTTCAGATCCTCTCCACACTTCACATACTAAGGGTAGGACTCGGAGTCGGAAAGTCCCTTCAGATCCTCTCCACACTGCACATACTAAGGGTAGGAGCTGTCCCTTCAGATCCTCTCCACACTGCACATACTAAGGGTAGGAGCTGTCCCTTCAGATCCTCTCCACACTGCACATACTAAGGGTAGGACTCGGAGTCTGAGAGTCCCTTCAGATCCCCTCCACACTTTACATACTAAGGGTAGGAGCTGTCCCTTCAGATCCTCTCCACACTGCACATACTAAGGGTAGGAGCTGTCCCTTCAGATCCTCTCCACACTGCACATACTAAGGGTAGGACTCGGCGTCGGAGAGTCCCTTCAGATCTTCTCCACACTGCACATACTAAGGGTAGGACTCGGAGAGTACCTTCAGAACCTCTCCGGGTCCTCAACTAGATTCCAGAGTCTGGGTAGGAGCGTGAGGCATACACAATCAGTGATCACTTACCTACCTTAGCCGTGGTGTGCCCATCAGAGTGCAGCCATGGAGGCTTAGGAGCCGAAGAGGAGAGCCGCCGAGCAGGGAGCGGGGATGCGGCAGGCAGCCATGGTGTGCCGTCAGCCATTGGAGGCTGAGGAGCCGTGCAGTGGAGAGCATGGAGCAAGCAGGAAGCGGGCATGGCGCGCCAGGCGGCATTGTAATTCCCGCCTTCTAAGCTTGCGACGCCTATGATGGACGTCACAGGTCCTGCGGACTCGGCATTGGATCAGTAGGACGTCCATCATAGGCGTTGGGCTCCAGAAGGCGGGACCAGCAGCCTGCGATCGGACTCGGCGGCACTCGGGGCTAACAATGGCTACCTTAATGTCCGGGACTCTGGGCTTTACGGGGACCCATTCGGGGCTCCAGCCTCCTAAGCCCGGGCCTAACTACGCCCCTGCACGTCCCTATTTATAATAAACACCCATTTTTATTGGAGTCCACCACTTAGTGGGTCATAAATCATGTCAAGCCACGTCCCTATTTATAATAAACCACACTGTTGTGGAAAATTCTATAAATGTATGTTGTCAGATGTCCCCCCAGTGTCAGTTTTGCTGTAATGCGCTCAGGTGAGCGTATTCACGCATACAGACGTTGGTGGAAGGCCATTGGCGCAACACCTTTTCATGGACAACAATTTGCGAGCTCCTTTTAGGGATGTTCATTTATGCCTCAGCAAGGAACTGGCCACTTCTTGTCGACTGCATTAAATGACTCCGAGTGGACAGATCTGCGTACATGAAAACTGTAGCATAACTATACAGATTTTATGGGTATCTTATCCATGATTTTAGTATGGTTAGCAAAGATGGCGACAGTTTGGCTTGCAGATGGCTTTGTGCTAAGCCATGCTTTTTACAGAGCATGGCTCGGCACCCAGCTGTTTTGCACACCTCACTGCTAGCAGTATTTGAATTACATGTCTGTGATTGGTTTCTTTTGAAAGTATACAAACATGTCTGATTGGCTGTTTTGTAAAGCCACCACCTTCTTTTGTTAGTCTTGTTGACACTATAAATAAATGGAGCTAGCTGCTGCTAAGGGCAGTGATGTCTGGGAGCTATGGATGAGAAGAAGCGGTTGTAATGTCTCTTGACTTGTATGGATGGGTAGAGAATGATGGTGAGTGAACTTATTTTAGCTTAAACATGGCATCATTTCATTTAAGATGGCGAATGTGGTTTACAGCACATGGCAAGATGGCAGTGTGCTTTGCACACCCCATTTTGCCATTACACACACCCATTTTTCATTGGCATTCCTTTTGTCAAGCCACCTCTTACTTATAATAAACCACACCCATTATCATCAATATCCACCACTTAGTGGGTCATGCATTACGTCAAGCCATGTCCATATTTATAATAAACCCCTCCCATTTTTTATCCATATCCACTTCTTAGTGGGTCATGCAATATGTCTTGCCACATCTATATTTAAAATAAACCCCACCCATTTTCCATTGGCATCCATTTGTTAGTGGGTCATGCATTATGTCAAGTCACCTCTTATTTTTAATACCCCCCCCCATTATCATTGGTATCCACCACTTAGTGGGTCAAGCATTATGTGAAGCAAAGTCTATATTTATAATAAACCCCACCCATTTTTCATTGGCATACACCCCTTGATGGGTCATGCATTATGTCAAGCCATGTCCTTATTTATAATAACCACCCCCATTTTTTGTTGGAATCTACCTGTTAGTGGGTCAGGCGTTATGTTAAGCCACACCCATTATTATTATTATTATTATTATACACGATTTATATAGCGCCAACAGTTTACACAGCGCTTTACAATGTAGAGCGGGGGCAGCACAATTACAAAACAGTTCAATACAGACGATACAGGAGGGCCCGGCTCGTAGAGCTTACATTCTAAAGGGAGGGGGTGGTACAGAAGATAAAAGCTGCAGAGAATGATGTGATTGGGGGGCCCGGGGACAGTTGTTAGGTGGGTGCGGGATCGGCTTCCCTGAATAAATGAGTTTTCAGTGATCCCATAACTATAATAAACCACACCCATTTTGCATCAGTCTCCTCCCCCATAGTGGGTCATGCAGTGTAAATTGTCCCGCTAATGCCAAGAAAAGCCATACGATACAATAAAGCCATAAAAGACATAAGAAGAGAGTGAAGAGTAACATTGTATCCTCATTGCTTCCTGTGTAGAAATGAAAGTAAAAGTAACTCACCCTCCTCCTCTATGGTACGTGTGGACGGGGACTAAGGAATGAAAAGCAAGATTCACGGTCCTTATATACCCTGAGTGTACTGTATCTGCATATCTTTCACTTTCTATGGGGGAGGGGTGACATTTGGACTTTCGTTTCGTGTTTTTTGTAAATGAAACTTACCTCATCCAGCTACAAACAATCATTTACAAGGTGTTTTATATCTCATGACATAACCCTCCGCATACCAGACTAATGATTTACTGAATACACAATTCTGTGTGGTAAACAAACCCCGGCAATTACATAGTTGCCAACATTTGAAAAAAAAAATCCAGGGACACTTTGCAGCACAGCTATTAATTATTTACCACACTCACTTCCCCGAAGCTCCACCCACTCCGCATAATCTTCGCCTAGTAATCTTTTCACTGCTAAACAGTGCAAGTATCAATATTTGAACTATAAACACAGGGGGCCAGATTCATGAAGAGTTAGGCTGGCGGATCCAGTGATCCGCCAGCCTAACTGTCACTTTAAGCCTGCGTTTTTGTTTTCTGTAACCAGAAAACAAGAAACGCCGGGTTGAAGTTCCGATGCGAGCAGCGTAAATGAGTTTCGCCATCGCATCGTTACTTCAACTTAAAAATGGCGCCGGGGGCGTTCCCGCCGATTTACGCTCAAAAAATATGTTAATGAGCGGAAATCGCCAATTCACGAGCGAATTCGGGCGCGACACAGTGACGTTACGACGCGATACGCGGCGCATAGATAAAGCAGCCCCCTAGTGGAGTATCCTATGTTAGGTATAGGCGTCGTCATCACGTCGAAAAAAATAAAATGGCGTCGTTTGCGTAAAACATTCATGAATGGGAATGTGACGTCATTGACGTTCATTCACAGAATTTGGAGCATGCGCACGGGGATGCATTGACACTCGACACATGCGCAGTACGTTCGCCGCGGGATCGCGCTTAGTTTAAATACTACACGCCCCGTACCCGCCCAATATGAATTCCGCCGGCTCATTTGCGATACGCTGCCGCAACTTTAGGAGCAAGTGCTTCCTGAATGACAGCACTTGCTCCTAAAATTTCGACAGAGTAACGTAAATGAGAAGCGTTACTCCAGAGCAAAGATGCTCCCATCTACCTGAATCTGGCCCATAGCTAGTGCTATTAGCAATGTGTTTAAGTTAAACAAAAGTCAAAAAACATTTCTCCATTGACATGAAGGTCAGATCACTACACTGGGTTCCCCCCTTACATCAGAGTCTGCAGGGATCCCCCTTACAGTGAAATGGAACTCTTACGTGAAGGGGAATGCTGCAGATCCTGATATAAGGGGGAACTCTGAAATAAGGTGGTCTCTGGTCACCAGAACCTTCCCTTACATCAGAGTCCACTGCATTCCCTTTACATCAAAGTCCCCCTTTACATCAGGGCCTGCAGAATTACCCTTTCACTCTAAGGGGCAATCCTGCAGACTCTGATGTAAAGGGGAATGCCAGGAACTCTGATGTGGTAGCCACTCTGGTGACCAGAGACCACCTTCCGAAGAGTGAATACACTAAGGTAAGGGGAGTTACTAATATAGGGGAAACCTTTTTATCAGTGCCCCTTACATTATTTTATTCACTCCCCTGCGGGCAGGAGATGGGATAGTCAGAGGCTCAGGGCAGGATATGGGATGGTCAGAGGCTCAGGGCAGGAGGTAGGATGGGCAGAGAGGCTCAGGGCAGGAGGTGGGATGGGCAGAGAGGCTCAGGGCAGGAGGTGGGATGGTCAGAGGCTCAGGGCAGGAGGTGGGATGGTCAGAGGCTCGGGGCAGGAGGTGGGATGGTCAGAGGCTCGGGGCAGGAGGTGGGATGGTCAGAGGCTCGGGGCAGGAGGTGGGATGGTCAGAGGCTCGGGGCAGGAGGTGGGATGGTTAGAGGCTCGGGGCAGGAGGTGGGAAGGGCAGAGAGGCTCAGGGCAGGAGGTGGGATGGTCAGAGGCTCAGGGCAGGAGGTGGGATGGTCAGAGAGGCTCAGGGCAGGAGGTGGGATGGTCAGAGGCTCAGGGCAGGAGGTGGGATGGTCAGAGAGGCTCAGGGCAGGAGGTGGGAAGGGCAGAGAGGCTCAGGGCAGGAGGTGGGAAGGGCAGAGAGGCTCAGGGCAGGAGGTGGGAAGGGCAGAGAGGCTCAGGGCAGGAGGTGGGATGGTCACTTGGTCAGAGGCTCAGGGCAGGAGGTGGGATGGTCAGAGAGGCTCAGAGCAGGAGGTGGGAAGGTCAGAGTGGCTCAGGGCAGGAGGTGGAAAGGCCAGAGAGGCTCAGGGCAGGAGGTGGGATGGTCAGAGGCTTAGGGCAGGAGGTGGGATGGTCAGAGGCTCGGGGCAGGGGGTGGGATGGTCAGAGGCTCGGGGCAGGAGGTGGGATGGTTAGAGGCTCGGGGCAGGAGGTGGGAAGGGCAGAGAGGCTCAGGACAGGAGGTGGGATGGTCAGAGAGGCTCAGGGCAGGAGGTGGGATGGTCAGAGGCTCAGGACAGGAGGTGGGATGGTCAGAGAGGCTCAGGGCAGGAGGTGGGAAGGGCAGAGAGGCTCAGGGCAGGAGGTGGGAAGGGCAGAGAGGCTCAGGGCAGGAGGTGGGATGGTCACTTGGTCAGAGGCTCACTCAGGGCAGGAGGTGGGATGGTCAGAGAGGCTCAAGGCAGGAGGTGGGAAGGCCAGAGAGGCTCAGGGCAGGAGGTGGGAAGGGCAGAGAGGCTCAGGGCAGGAGGTGGGATGGTCAGAGGCTCAGGGCAGGAGGTGGGATGGTCAGAGGCTCAGGGCAGGAGGTGGGATGGTCAGAGGCTCAGGGCAGGAGGTGGGATGGTCAGAGGCTCAGGGCAGGAGGTAGGATGGTCAGAGGCTCAGGGCAGGAGATGGGATGGTCAGAGGCTCAGGGCAGGAGGTGGGATGGGCATGGACGCTCAGGGCAGGAGGTGGGATGGTCAGAGGCTCAGGGCAGGAGGTGGGATGGTCAGAGGCTCAGGGCAGGAGGTGGGATGGTCAGAGGCTCAGGGCAGGAGGTGGGAAGGGCAGAGAGGCTCAGGGCAGGAGGTGGGAAGGGCAGAGAGGATCAGGGCAGGAGGTGGGAAGGGCAGAGAGGCTCAGGGCAGGAGGTGGGATGGTCAGAGAGGCTCAGGGCAGGAGGTGGGATGGTCAGAGAGGCTCAGGGCAGGAGGTGGGAAGGGCAGAGAGGCTCAGGGCAGGAGGTGGGAAGGGCAGAGAGGCTCAGGGCAGGAGGTGGGAAGGGCAGAGAGGCTCAGGGCAGGAGGTGGGATGGTCACTTGGTCAGAGGCTCAGGGCAGGAGGTGGGATGGTCAGAGGCTCAGGGCAGGGGGTAGGATGGTCAGAGGCTCAGGGCAGGAGGTGGGATGGTCAGAGAGGCTCAGGGCAGGAGGTGGGAAGGGCAGAGAGGCTCAGGGCAGGAGGTGGGAAGGGCAGAGAGGCTCAGGGCAGGAGGTGGGAAGGGCAGAGAGGCTCAGGGCAGGAGGTGGGATGGTCACTTGGTCAGAGGCTCACTCAGGGCAGGAGGTGGGATGGTCAGAGAGGCTCAAGGCAGGAGGTGGGAAGGCCAGAGAGGCTCAGGGCAGGAGGTGGGAAGGGCAGAGAGGCTCAGGGCAGGAGGTGGGATGGTCAGAGGCTCAGGGCAGGAGGTGGGATGGTCAGAGGCTCAGGGCAGGAGGTAGGATGGTCAGAGGCTCAGGGCAGGAGATGGGATGGTCAGAGGCTCAGGGCAGGAGGTGGGATGGGCATGGACGCTCAGGGCAGGAGGTGGGATGGTCAGAGGCTCAGGGCAGGAGGTGGGATGGTCAGAGGCTCAGGGCAGGAGGTGGGATGGTCAGAGGCTCAGGGCAGGAGGTGGGAAGGGCAGAGAGGCTCAGGGCAGGAGGTGGGAAGGGCAGAGAGGCTCAGGGCAGGAGGTGGGAAGGGCAGATAGGCTCAGGGCAGGAGGTGGGATGGTCACTTGGTCAGAGGCTCACTCAGGGCAGGAGGTGGGATGGTCAGAGAGGCTCAGGGCAGGAGGTGGGAAGGGCAGAGAGGCTCAGGGCAGGAGGTGGGAAGGGCAGAGAGGCTCAGGGCAGGAGGTGGGAAGGGCAGAGAGGCTCAGGGCAGGAGGTGGGATGGTCAGAGGCTCAGGGCAGGAGGTGGGATGGTCAGAGGCTCAGGGCAGGAGGTGGGATGGTCAGAGGCTCAGGGCAGGAGGTGGGATGGTCAGAGGCTCAGGGCAGGAGGTGGGATGGTCAGAGGCTCAGGGCAGGAGGTGGGATGGTCAGAGGCTCAGGGCAGGAGATGGGATGGTCAGAGGCTCAGGGCAGGAGGTGGGATGGTCAGAGGCTCAGGGCAGGAGGTGGGATGGGCAGGGAGGCTCAGGGCAGGAGGTGGGATGGTCAGAGGCTCAGGGCAGGAGGTGGGATGGTCAGAGGCTCAGGGCAGGAGGTGGGATGGTCAGAGGCTCAGGGCAGGAGATGGGATGGTCAGAGGCTCAGGGCAGGAGGTGGGATGGGCAAAGAGGCTCAGGGTAGGAGGTGGGATAGTCAGAGGCTCAGGGCAGGAGGTGGGATGGTCAGAGGCTCAGGGCAGGAGATGGGATGGTCAGAGGCTCAGGGCAGGAGGTGGGAAGGGCAGAGAGGCTCAGGGCAGGAGGTGGGAAGGGCAGAGAGGCTCAGGGCAGGAGGTGGGAAGGGCAGAGAGGCTCAGGGCAGGAGGTGGGAAGGGCAGAGAGGTTTAGGGCAGGAGGTGGGATGGTCACTTGGTCAGAGGCTCACTCAGGGCAGGAAGTGGGATGGTCAGAGAGGCTCAGGGCAGGAGGTGGGAAGGTCAGAGAGGCTCAGGGCAGGAGGTGGGAAGGTCAGAGAGGCTTAGGGCAGGAGGTGGGAAGGTCAGAGAGGCTCAGGGCAGGAGGTGGGAAGGGCAGAGAGGCTCAGGGCAGGAGGTGGGAAGGGCAGAGAGGCTCAGGGCAGGAGGTGGGATGCTCAGAGGCTTAGGGCAGGAGGTGGGATGGTCAGAGGCTCAGGGCAGGAGATGGGATGGTCAGAGGCTCAGGGCAGGGGATGGGGTGGGATGGGCAGAGGCTCAGGGCAGGAGGTGGGATGGTCAGAGGCTCAGGGCAGGAGGTGGGATGCTCAGAGGCTTAGGGCAGGAGGTGGGATGGTCAGAGGCTCAGGGCAGGAGATGGGATGGTCAGAGGCTCAGGGCAGGGGATGGGGTGGGATGGGCAGAGGCTCAGGGCAGGAGGTGGGATGGTCAGAGGCTCAGGGCAGGAGGTGGGATGGTCAGAGGCTCAGGGCAGGAGATGGGATGGTCAGAGGCTCAGGGCAGGAGATGGGATGGTCAGAGGCTCAGGGCAGGAGGTGGGATGGGCAAAGAGGCTCAGGGTAGGAGGTGGGATGGTCAGAAGCTCAGGGCAGGAGGTGGGATGGTCAGAGGCTCAGGGCAGGAGGTGGGAAGGGCAGAGAGGCTCAGGGCAGGAGGTGGGAAGGGCAGAGAGGCTCAGGGCAGGAGGTGGGATGGTCACTTGGTCAGAGGCTCACTCAGGGCAGGAGGTGGGATGGTCAGAGAGGCTCAGGGCAGGAGGTGGGAAGGGCAGAGAGGCTCAGGGCAGGAGGTGGGAAGGGCAGAGAGGCTCAGGGCAGGAGGTGGGAAGGGCAGAGAGGCTTAGGGCAGGAGGTGGGATGGTCAGAGGCTCAGGGCAGGAGGTGGGATGGTCAGAGGCTCAGGGCAGGAGGTGGGATGGTCAGAGGCTCAGGGCAGGAGGTGGGATGGTCAGAGGCTCAGGGCAGGAGGTGGGATGGTCAGAGGCTCAGGGCAGGAGATGGGATGGTCAGAGGCTCAGGGCAGGAGATGGGATGGTCAGAGGCTCAGGGCAGGAGGTGGGATGGGCAGGGAGGCTCAGGGCAGGAGGTGGGATGGTCAGAGGCTCAGGGCAGGAGGTGGGATGGTCAGAGGCTCAGGGCAGGAGGTGGGATGGTCAGAGGCTCAGGGCAGGAGATGGGATGGTCAGAGGCTCAGGGCAGGAGGTGGGATGGGCAAAGAGGCTCAGGGTAGGAGGTGGGATAGTCAGAGGCTCAGGGCAGGAGGTGGGATGGTCAGAGGCTCAGGGCAGGAGATGGGATGGTCAGAGGCTCAGGGCAGGAGGTGGGAAGGGCAGAGAGGCTCAGGGCAGGAGGTGGGAAGGGCAGAGAGGCTCAGGGCAGGAGGTGGGAAGGGCAGAGAGGCTCAGGGCAGGAGGTGGGAAGGGCAGAGAGGCTCAGGGCAGGAGGTGGGAAGGGCAGAGAGGCTTAGGGCAGGAGGTGGGATGGTCACTTGGTCAGAGGCTCACTCAGGGCAGGAAGTGGGATGGTCAGAGAGGCTCAGGGCAGGAGGTGGGAAGGTCAGAGAGGCTCAGGGCAGGAGGTGGGAAGGTCAGAGAGGCTCAGGGCAGGAGGTGGGAAGGTCAGAGAGGCTCAGGGCAGGAGGTGGGAAGGGCAGAGAGGCTCAGGGCAGGAGGTGGGAAGGGCAGAGAGGCTCAGGGCAGGAGGTGGGATGCTCAGAGGCTTAGGGCAGGAGGTGGGATGGTCAGAGGCTCAGGGCAGGAGGTGGGATGGTCAGAGGCTCAGGGCAGGAGATGGGATGGTCAGAGGCTCAGGGCAGGGGATGGGGTGGGATGGGCAGAGGCTCAGGGCAGGAGGTGGGATGGTCAGAGGCTCAGGGCAGGAGGTGGGATGGTCAGAGGCTCAGGGCAGGGGATGGGGTGGGATGGGCAGAGGCTCAGGGCAGGAGGTGGGATGGGCAAAGAGGCTCAGGGTAGGAGGTGGGATGGTCAGAGGCTCAGGGCAGGAGGTGGGATGGTCAGAGGCTCAGGGCAGGAGATGGGATGGTCAGAGGCTCAGGGCAGGAGGTGGGAAGGGCAGAGAGGCTCAGGGCAGGAGGTGGGAAGGGCAGAGAGGCTCAGGGCAGGAGGTGGGAAGGGCAGAGAGGCTCAGGGCAGGAGGTGGGAAGGGCAGAGAGGCTTAGGGCAGGAGGTGGGATGGTCACTTGGTCAGAGGCTCACTCAGGGCAGGAAGTGGGATGGTCAGAGAGGCTCAGGGCAGGAGGTGGGAAGGTCAGAGAGGCTCAGGGCAGGAGGTGGGAAGGTCAGAGAGGCTTAGGGCAGGAGGTGGGAAGGTCAGAGAGGCTCAGGGCAGGAGGTGGGAAGGGCAGAGAGGCTCAGGGCAGGAGGTGGGAAGGGCAGAGAGGCTCAGGGCAGGAGGTGGGATGCTCAGAGGCTTAGGGCAGGAGGTGGGATGGTCAGAGGCTCAGGGCAGGAGGTGGGATGGTCAGAGGCTCAGGGCATGAGATGGGATGGTCAGAGGCTCAGGGCAGGGGATGGGGTGGGATGGGCAGAGGCTCAGGGCAGGAGGTGGGATGGTCAGAGGCTCAGGGCAGGAGGTGGGATGGTCAGAGGCTCAGGGCAGGAGATGGGATGGTCAGAGGCTCAGGGCAGGAGATGGGATGGTCAGAGGCTCAGGGCAGGAGGTGGGATGGGCAAAGAGGCTCAGGGTAGGAGGTGGGATGGTCAGAGGCTCAGGGCAGGAGGTGGGATGGTCAGAGGCTCAGGGCAGGAGGTGGGAAGGGCAGAGAGGCTCAGGGCAGGAGGTGGGAAGGGCAGAGAGGCTCAGGGCAGGAGGTGGGAAGGGCAGAGAGGCTCAGGGCAGGAGGTGGGATGGTCACTTGGTCAGAGGCTCACTCAGGGCAGGAGGTGGGATGGTCAGAGAGGCTCAGGGCAGGAGGTGGGAAGGGCAGAGAGGCTCAGGGCAGGAGGTGGGAAGGGCAGAGAGGCTCAGGGCAGGAGGTGGGAAGGGCAGAGAGGCTCAGGGCAGGAGGTGGGATGGTCAGAGGCTCAGGGCAGGAGGTGGGATGGTCAGAGTTTAGGGCAGGAGGTGGGATGGTCAGAGGCTCAGGGCAGGAGGTGGGAAGGGCAGCGAGGCTCAGGGCAGGAGGTGGGATGGTCAGAGGCTCAGGGCAGGAGGTGGGATGGTCAGAGGCTCAGGGCAGGAGATGGGATGGTCAGAGGCTCAGGGCAGGAGATGGGATGGTCAGAGGCTCAGGGCAGGAGGTGGGATGGGCAGGGAGGCTCAGGGCAGGAGGTGGGATGGTCAGAGGCTCAGGGCAGGAGGTGGGATGGTCAGAGGCTCAGGGCAGGAGGTGGGATGGTCAGAGGCTCAGGGCAGGAGATGGGATGGTCAGAGGCTCAGGGCAGGAGGTGGGATGGGCAAAGAGGCTCAGGGTAGGAGGTGGGATAGTCAGAGGCTCAGGGCAGGAGGTGGGATGGTCAGAGGCTCAGGGCAGGAGATGGGATGGTCAGGGGCTCAGGGCAGGGGATGGGGTGGGATGGGCAGAGGCTCAGGGCAGGAGGTGGGATGGGCAAAGAGGCTCAGGGCAGGAGGTGGGATGGTCAGAGGCTCAGGGCAGGAGATGGGATGGTCAGAGGCTCAGGGCAGGAGATGGGATGGTCAGAGGCTCAGGGCAGGAGGTGGGATGGGCAGGGAGGCTCAGGGCAGGAGGTGGGATGGTCAGAGGCTCAGGGCAGGAGGTGGGATGGTCAGAGGCTCAGGGCAGGAGATGGGATGGTCAGAGGCTCAGGGCAGGAGGTGGGATGGGCAAAGAGGCTCAGGGTAGGAGGTGGGATAGTCAGAGGCTCAGGGCAGGAGGTGGGATGGTCAGAGGCTCAGGGCAGGAGATGGGATGGTCAGGGGCTCAGGGCAGGGGATGGGGTGGGATGGTCAGAGGCTCAGGGCAGGAGGTGGGAAGGGCAGAGAGGCTCAGGGCAGGAGGTGGGAAAGGCAGAGAGGCTCAGGGCAGGAGGTGGGAAGGGCAGAGAGGCTTAGGGCAGGAGGTGGGATGGTCACTTGGTCAGAGGCTCACTCAGGGCAGGAAGTGGGATGGTCAGAGAGGCTCAGGGCAGGAGGTGGGAAGGTCAGAGAGGCTCAGGGCAGGAGGTGGGAAGGTCAGAGAGGCTCAGGGCAGGAGGTGGGAAGGTCAGAGAGGCTCAGGGCAGGAGGTGGGAAGGGCAGAGAGGCTCAGGGCAGGAGGTGGGAAGGGCAGAGAGGCTCAGGGCAGGAGGTGGGATGCTCAGAGGCTTAGGGCAGGAGGTGGGATGGTCAGAGGCTCAGGGCAGGAGGTGGGATGGTCAGAGGCTCAGGGCAGGAGATGGGATGGTCAGAGGCTCAGGGCAGGGGATGGGGTGGGATGGGCAGAGGCTCAGGGCAGGAGGTGGGATGGTCAGAGGCTCAGGGCAGGAGGTGGGATGGTCAGAGGCTCAGGGCAGGGGATGGGGTGGGATGGGCAGAGGCTCAGGGCAGGAGGTGGGATGGGCAAAGAGGCTCAGGGCAGGAGGTGGGATGGTCAGAGGCTCAGGGCAGGAGGTGGGATGGTCAGAGGCTCAGGGCAGGAGGTGGGATTGTCAGAGGCTCAGGGCAGGGGATGGGGTGGGATGGGCAGAGGCTCAGGGCAGGAGGTGGGATGGGCAAAGAGGCTCAGGGTAGGAGGTGGGATGGTCAGAGGCTCAGGGCAGGAGGTGGGATGGTCAGGGGATGGGGTGGGATGGGCAGAGGCTCAGGGCAGGAGGTGGGATGGGCAAAGAGGCTCAGGGCAGGAGGTGGGATGGTCAGAGGCTCAGGGCAGGAGGTGGGATGGTCAGAGGCTCAGGGCAGGAGGTGGGATGGTCAGAGGCTCAGGGCAGGAGGTGGGATGGTCAGAGGCTCAGGGCAGGAGGTGGGATGGTCAGAGGCTCAGGGCAGGGGATGGGGTGGGCAGAGGCTCAGGGCAGGAGGTGGGATGGTCAGAGGCTCAGGGCAGGAGGTGGGATGGTCAGAGGCTCAGGGCAGGAGGTGGGATGGTCAGAGGCTCAGGGCAGGAGGTGGGATGGTCAGAGGCTCGGGGCAGGAGGTGGGATGGTCAGAGGCTCAGGGCAGGGGATGGGGTGGGATCGGCAGAGGCTCAGGGCAGGGATGCGGTGGGATGGGCAGAGGCTCAGGGCAGGAGGTGGGAAGGGCAGAGGCTCAGGGCAGGAGGTGGGATGGGCAGAGAGGCTCAGGGCAGGAGGTGGGATGGTCAGAGGCTCAGGGCAGGGGATGGGATGTTCAGAGGCTCAGGGCAGGGATGCGGTGGGATGGGCAGAGGCTCAGGGCAGGAGGTGGGAAGGGCAGAGGCTCAGGGCAGGAGGTGGGATGGGCAGAGATGCTCAGGGCAGGAGGTGGGATGGTCAGAGGCTCAGGGCAGGAGGTGGGATGGTCAGAGGCTCAGGGCAGGGGATGGGATGGTCAGAGGCTCAGGGCAGGGAGGCTCAGGGCAGGAGGTGGGATGGTCAGAGGCTCAGGGCAGGAGGTGGGATGGTCAGAGGCTCAGGGCAGGAGGTGGGATGGTCAGAGGCTCAGGGCAGGGAGGCAGAGGCTCAGGGCAGGAGGTGGGATGGTCAGAGGCTCAGGGCAGGAGGTGGGATGGTCAGAGGCTCAGGGCAGGAGGTGGGATGGTCAGAGGCTCAGGGCAGGAGGTGGGATGGTCAGAGGCTCAGGGCAGGAGGTGGGATGGGCAGAGGCTCAGAGGAGGTGGGATGGGCAAAGAGGCTCAGGGCAGGAGGGCAGGGATGGGATGGTCAGAGGCTCAGGGCAGGGGATGGGGGTCAGAGGCTCAGGGCAGGGGATGGGATGGTCAGAGGCTCAGGGCAGGAGGAGGTGGGATGGGAGGCTCAGGGCAAGAGGCAGAGGCTCAGGGCAGGGGATAGGAGGGCTGGGATGGTCAGAGGCTCAGGGCAGGGGATGGGATGGTCAGAGGCTCAGGGCAGGGGATGGGATGGTCAGAGGCTCAGGGCAGGAGGTGGGATGGGCAAAGAGGCTCAGGGTAGGAGGTGGGATGGTCAGAGGCTCAGGGCAGGAGGTGGGATGGGCAGGGGATGGGATGGTCAGAGGCTCAGGGCAGGGGATGGGATGGTCAGAGGCTGGGCAGGAGGTGGGATGGTCAGAGGCTCAGGGCAGGGGATGGGGTGGGATGGGCAGAGGCTCAGGGCAGGAGGTGGGATGGGCAAAGAGGCTCAGGGTAGGAGGTGGGATGGTCAGAGGCTCAGGGCAGGGGATGGGATGGTCAGAGGCTCAGGGCAGGGGATGGGATGGTCAGAGGCTCAGGGCAGGAGGTGGGATGGGCAAAGAGGCTCAGGGTAGGAGGTGGGATGGTCAGAGGCTCAGGGCAGGGGTGGGATGGGAGGCTCAGGGCAGGGGATGGTGGTCAGAGGCTCAGGGCAGGGGATGGGGTGGGATGGGCAGAGGCTCAGGGCAGGAGGTGGGATGGGCAAAGAGGCTCAGGGTAGGAGGTGGGATGGTCAGGGCTCAGAGGGGATGGGATGGTCAGAGGCTCAGGGCAGGGGATGGTCAGAGGCTCAGGGCAGGAGGTGGTCAGAGGCTCAGGGTAGGAGGTGGGATGGTCAGGCTCAGGAGGGGATGGGATGGTCAGAGGCTCAGGGCAGGGGATGGGATGGTCAGAGGCTCAGGGCAGGGGATGGGATGGTCAGGGCTCAGGGCATGGGATGGTCAGAGGCTGGGCAGGGGATCAGGTCAGGCTCAGGGCAGGGGATGGGATGGTCAGGGCTCAGAGGGGATGGGGGTGGGCTCAGGGCAGGGGATGGGCAGAGGCTCAGGCAGTCCAGAGTGCATCACTCCAATCCAAGTTTGCAGCTTTGCTCTACAGTGTGCTGGTATGGATTGTCAGTGCGATAGGTACCTGTACTGATCCATCATCCCCGGATCTCAGGTGATTCTCATTCCCCTGGGCTCTCACAACTCCCCAATCAGCCCCCAGGAAACAGCATAATCTGACCACTGACAACAAGGAAGACACGACCTATCCCAGCCAGGGGCTGCCACCTAAACACAAACATTTTACCCAATGACAGAACAAAGGACGTGTAGCCACGCCTTTAGAAGTGAGAATAGGCTTCCTCCGGATCCCTGCAGACGTGACAGTCCCTGGCTGCTCTATACAGAGTGCTGTGTGATGGGAAGGGCTTCCTCGTATACGCGGCCATTATTTTTATGGGCACTGCTGCCCATATAACGGACTTTACCGGACAGCCCGAAAACAGGCTCAAATGCCTTCCCCACTAGCCGTGACAAGTCCCGGCAGGCTAAATTAGCCGGGACTAGGTCCTATTTGACGGGACTGTCCCGTTAAAAATGGGACAGTTGGCAGGTATTGGACAATAGCAACAGAAAAGAGACCAAAAAATTGATAAAATAAGTGGCAATAAAAAAACGAATGTATTATCCCATGCTAGCTAAAAATGGACGGATGGGCTAATAAATGTGCGGCCGCATCCAACCTAATTGTGTTCCCACAAAGTGAAGTAAAATAAAAGCGCAAATGCTGCTGCGCCTGTCCGTACCCTCTGTGTGGCGTTTGTACTAAACCATCAACATAGAAATGTTATACCGCCACTTCCATAACATATCTTTTTCATGTATAAATTCCTCCAAACACAATTTTCAGTGCAAATCAAATAAAAGTATAATGCTTAAAAAAAAAGTCCTTAACCCCTTCAATGCCGGGCACTTATACCCTCCTTCCTGCCCAGGACAATTTTCAAATGCAGCCACTGTGCCATGCCATCAAACGCACCCACTGTGCCTTCAATTGTCATCACTGTGCCATAAATTGTCGGCACTGTGCCCATAAATTGTTGCCACGCCAAACGCAGCCACTGTGCCATCAATTGTCATCAATGTGCCATGCCAAACACAACCACTGTGCTATGCCATTATCGCCACTGTTCTATGCCAAACGCAGCCACTGTGCCATGCCATTGTCGCCACTGTGCCCATCAATTGCCGCCAGTTTGCCCCTAAAATGCCACCAGATTGAAAGCCTGGCACTTACCTTTCTCGGTCAGCCATCCTCCTCCACGATCCCTTGATGTAGTCCGGTTCTCGATGTTGCTTCAGCCAATCCGGTTACCGCCGGTAACCAGATCCAGTGAACCTAATTGGCTGAGATGCATGTCAGTGTTAACCAGGGAACACACACCCCGTGCGTCCCTTGGATAACTATTTGGAAGCCGATTATAGCCCTCAGACTGTATTCAAAAAGCCTCTCAGAGACACTTCCACAGCCAACCAGCTGCCGTTATTCAGATGTCCGGCGCTCGCCATTGGAAGGGCCATCTGAATAGGGGGCGGCAGCGGCGACAATATACATGTGTTGTATTCAGTGGCGTGCGGGAGCAAGAGGGGGCGGCGATCCTGCACCCTCTATGGACGCACCGCACCGCCAGTCAGTGCCTCATTAGGAACACTTGTCAGTGCCCAAAGTGCCAATCAGTGCCCCATCAGTAACACCTGTCAGTACCTCCTCATCAGTGCTGCCTATCAGTTCCACCTATAAGTTCCACTGATAAGCCAATACAACTGGCCATGTAGTACCGGGCCCAGCCAGCAGGAGCAGGCCTGGCAATATACTGTAAACAAGGAATGAAAGAATGCAAAGTAAAAAAAAAAGTATAGCCCTCCCCTTCTCCAGCCCACTCACATTTGATTGTAAACAGTGCTGGTGCAGGGCTGAATGGGGGAGCCAGGAGGAAGACACAAGAAGGTGAGACTACACCAATATCATAGTTGTCCTGTTTTTAACGGGACAGTCTCGTCAAAAGGACTTAGTCCCGCTAATTTAGCCTGCCGGGACTTGTCCCGGCTAGTGGGGAAGGCAGGGGCGGCTTCTGGGTCTCGGCACTGGGGCGGGTCTCAGTCTGACTCAGGGCCGATCCCAGACGGGGTGCAGAGGGTCGTCCTAGACGAGTCACAAGCGCATGTCAGAGAGGGCGCCGTGACCTCGTCCATTGCTGGCTACCTAAGCCGTCCACATCCCCGCATGGCGCCCGCTGTGTCAGTACAACGAGGCATGTTAGGTCCGCCTCACCTCCTCCCCATGTCCCTCCTGTGCCCGCCCACAACCCCTTGTGCAGCCAATATGTGCCTAGAAAGGGGTGTGGGCGGGAGATTTCAAAGCAGACACACACTGATCTGATGTCGCTGGACACCTCTCCTTCAAGCCTCCTCTCTGCTCCAGTATCAGCAGCCAGTCAGTGAGGATAAGAACGAGTGGGAGGCGCAAGCTACCAGGGAGCTGCTGCAAGAAGCAGCAGAGCAGATACTTGGCATCATACATGGACACAGACCTGGCTATTTTCAGATACACAAGGCTAGGGATTAGTGTTGAGCGGAATACGCCATATTCGATTTCACGATATTGCGCGAATATATAGAAGAATATTTGCGAATATTCGCTAATATCGAATATTCGTGATATTTTATCCAAAAAAATTTTTGCGAAATTATCATAAACGGAGATAATTTCCTGTATTACTAAACTAATATGCACTAAACACTAACTCTACACTAACTCTACTTAAAAGAGATCACTAGGATGTGATCTGTTTTACAAATAAATTTGAAAAAATACGAATATTCGCCATAGCGAATATTCGCCGCAATATTTGTAGCGAATATTCGCAATGCGAATATTCGTGAGCAACACTACTAGGGAACTCTCAGCCGTCCTCTCTCTTAGCCCCACCTCTCTCTGTCAGCACCCCTCTCTGTACTCTATCCTCTCTCTGAGCCCATCTCTCTCTCTCTGCCTCTCTCTCTGCCTCACCCCTCTCTCTCTCTGCCTCTCTCTCTCTCTGCCTCTCTCTTTCTCTCTCTGCCTCTCTCTCTCTCTGCCTCTCTCTCTGCCTCTCTCTCTGCCTCTCTCTGCCTCACCCCCTCTCTCTCTCTGCCTCTCTCTTTCTCTCTCTGCCTCTCTCTCTCTTTCTCTCTCTCTGCCTCTATCTCTGCCTCTCTCTCTGCCTCACCCCTCTCTCTCTTCCTCTCTCTCTCTGCCTCTCTCTCTCTCTGCCTCTCTCTCTGCCTCTCTCTCTCTGCCTCTCTCTCTCTGTCTCTCTCTCTCTGCCTCTCTCTATCTCTGTCTCTCTCTCTCTGTCTCTCTCTCTCTGTCTCTCTGCCTGTCTCTCTGCCTCTCTCTCTCTGCCTCTCTCTCTCTCTCTGCCTCTCTCTCTCTCTGCCTCTCTCTCTCTCTCTCTCTCTCTCTCTCAGCCTGACATCCTTTTACTCAACCCCCTTCTCTGTCCACCTCCACCATCCTTTTCAGCCCCCAATCAGGGTAGGTGTATCTGGGGAGGTGTGATCAGGGTGGGGGGTACATGGGGGTATAATCAGTGTGATGTGTACCATAGGAGCCGCAAGTCGGTCTTTGTTACAGTGCCTGCCCGGGCGAATCAAATCCAAGCTCTGTGACAGCAGGATATTGCTCTTCTCTGTGATCCAGGGGCACTGGTAGGCTAAAATTGGTGTAGCGGAGTACAATATTAAATATTAAAATATTAAACTCCACGAATCCTGTAAATACCCATCAATCTCATCCTTCTCCTCGCAAAACATTTTAAAGGCATGATAGGGAATTTGGGGTTTTACCTGGTTGTAGAGTGACCCAGTAGGGAATTCTGCTCGAGACTATGTATACTGCGGACTGTGTGCCATCACGTACTCCTGCACATTCGCCATTACCATATGCAGCATGGCATCTGATATAGGCTGTGGCAAAAATTCCAGCCTGGTCCTCATTTCTCTCTGGTAGAGGGTTTCTTCCATGGCTGCTGGTGGTGTAGCGCTGCAGGCTCTGTCTCCCTCCATCAGCTCGGCAGTTAGTACAGCTTTGGATTTGTTGCTGGCTACCTTACCCCTGGCTTCTAGCAGTTCCTTTAATGTCTGCCGCTTTAGCATAGAATAATCCGTCTTCATTTACATCGGTAGTTCACATTGCACGAATTGCGCTTATCGGCTGTAAGGTTGGATCCCGTCGCTTGCCACCAATTGTAGCGGAGTATAATATTAAACTCCACGATCTCCGCTGGTAACCAGGGTAAATCCACAGTCAGCATTGAAAAGTAAGGCAATGTCCCAAATCCCCCCCAGTAACCGGACGAAACACAGCTCTGAGAGTCAACTGACTTTTTTATTCACAGGCTTCCATATTTATATAATTCCCCATGCAAGGGGTTTCCAAACAGCCAAATAGATTTAACAGGGGTACTACAGGGAGGACCACATGGGGAACTTAACATTTTGGATAATTCTCCCATCAGGCATTGCTGCACGAGGGAAAAGTCAGTTGATAGCTGGGGTCTGGGGTCTGGTGTTGTGGGAGTTCGGTTTAAAACTGCCGAACACCGATTGGGCAACATAAAACAAAGTACTTGAATGCTAGTGGCTTACGGCTGCCAGCATATGAATTACTATGCCCACATAAGACCCAGCAGAATACATAGCATATAATACAGACAACCCCCCGACATGTAACGTCCAGCGTTCCAGAAGTGGCTAGGTTTGCCACAATTGGTGAGCAATTATAAGGCTGCATTCGGTGGGCACTGGTAGGCTGCATTTGGTGGGCACTGGTAGGCTGCATTTGGTGGGCACTGATAAGGCTGCATTTGATGGGCACTGATAAGGCTGCATTTGATGGGCACTGATAAGGCTGCATTTGGTGGGCACTGGTAGGCTGCATTTGGTGGGCACTGGTAGGCTGCATTTGATGGGCAATGGTGAGGCTGCATTAATCTCCTGTACCATGTACAGCTGAATGGGAGAATTATTCCAACTCTGCTACATTGGTCTTAAGCTTGAAATTCCCATTTCATTTTCCTGTAATTCTCTCTTTATTGAGTAGACCCTATAATCTGATAAGTAGGCGAAGATTATGCGGAGTGAGTGGAGCTTCGGGGAAGTGAGTGTGGTAATTAATTAATAGATGTGCTGAAAAGTGTCCCTGGAATTTTTTTTCAAATGTTGGCAACTATGCAATATGGGGGAGCCAGGAGGGAGACACAAGGAGGTGAGACCACAGCAATATGGGGGAGCCAGGAGGGAGACACAAGGAGGTGAGACTACAGCAATATGGGGGAGCCAGGAGGGAGAAACAAGGAGGTGAGACTACAGCAATATGGCGGAGCCAGGAGGGAGACACAAGGAGGTGAGACTACAGCAATATGGGGGAGCCAGGAGGGAGACACAAGGAGGTGAGACTACAGCAATATGGGGGAGCCAGGAGGGAGACACAAGGAGGTGAGACTACAGCAATATGGGGGAGCCAGGAGGGAGACACAAGGAGGTGAGACTACACCAATATGGGGGAGCCAGGAGGGAGACACAAGGAGGTGAGACTACAGCAATATGGGGGAGCCAGGAGGGAGAAACAAGGAGGTGAGACTACAGCAATATGGGGGAGCCAGGAGGGAGACACAAGGAGGTGAGACTACACCAATATGGGGGAGCCAGGAGGGAGACACAAGGAGGTGAGACTACAGCAATATGGGGGAGCCAGGAGGGAGAAACAAGGAGGTGAGACTACAGCAATATGGGGGAGCCAGGAGGGAGACACAAGGAGGTGAGACTACAGCAATATGGGGGAGCCAGGAGGGAGACACAAGGAGGTGAGACTACAGCAATATGGGGGAGCCAGGAGGGAGACACAAGGAGGTGAGACTACAGCAATATGGGGGAGCCGGGGGGGGAGACACAAGGAGGTGAGACTACAGCAATATGGGGGAGCCAGGAGGGAGAAACAAGGAGGTGAGACTACAGCAATATGGCGGAGCCAGGAGGGAGACACAAGGAGGTGAGACTACAGCAATATGGGGGAGCCAGGAGGGAGACACAAGGAGGTGAGACTACAGCAATATGGGGGAGCCGGGGGGGAGACACAAGGAGGTGAGACTACAGCAATATGGGGGAGCCAGGAGGGAGACACAAGGAGGTGAGACTACAGCAATATGGGGGAGCCAGGAGGGAGACACAAGGAGGTGAGACTACAGCAATATGGGGGAGCCAGGAGGGAGACACAAGGAGGTGAGACTACAGCAATATGGGGGAGCCGGGAGGGAGACACAAGGAGGTGAGACTACAGCAATATGGGGGAGCCGGGAGGGAGACACAAGGAGGTGAGACTACAGCAATATGGGGGAGCCAGGAGGGAGACACAAGGAGGTGAGACTACAGCAATATGGGGGAGCCAGGAGGGAGACACAAGGAGGTGAGACTACAGCAATATGGGGGAGCCAGGAGGGAGACACAAGGAGGTGAGACTACAGCAATATGGGGGAGCCGGGGGGGAAACACAAGGAGGTGAGACTACAGCAATATGGGGGAGCCAGGAGGGAGACACAAGGAGGTGAGACTACAGCAATATGGGGGGAGCCAGGAGGGAGACACAAGGAGGTGAGACTACAGCAATATGGGGGAGCCGGGAGGGAGACACAAGGAGGTGAGACTACAGCAATATGGGGGAGCCAGGAGGGAGAAACAAGGAGGTGAGACTACAGCAATATGGGGGAGCCAGGAGGGAGACACAAGGAGGTGAGACTACAGCAAAATGGGGGAGCCAGGAGGGAGACACAAGGAGGTAAGACTACAGTAATATGGGGGAGCCAGGAGGGAGACACAAGGAGGTGAGACTACAGCAACATGGGGGAGCCGGGGGGGAGACACAAGGAGGTGAGACTACAGCAATATGGGGGAGCCAGGAGGGAGACACAAGGAGGTGAGACTACAGCAATATGGGGGAGCCAGGAGGGAGACACAAGGAGGTGAGACTACAGCAATATGGGGGAGCCGGGGGGAGACACAAGGAGGTGAGACTACAGCAATATGGGGGAGCCAGGAGGGAGACACAAGGAGGTGAGACTACAGCAATATGGGGGAGCCAGGAGGGAGACACAAGGAGGTGAGACTACAGCAATATGGGGGAGCCAGGAGGGAGACACAAGGAGGTGAGACTACAGCAATATGGGGGAGCCGGGAGGGAGACACAAGGAGGTGAGACTACAGCAATATGGGGGAGCCGGGAGGGAGACACAAGGAGGTGAGACTACAGCAATATGGGGGAGCCGGGGGGGAGACACAAGGAGGTGAGACTACAGCAATATGGGGGAGCCAGGAGGGAGACACAAGGAGGTGAGACTACAGCAATATGGGGGAGCCAGGAGGGAGACACAAGGAGGTGAGACTACAGCAATATGGGGGAGCCGGGGGGAGACACAAGGAGGTGAGACTACAGCAATATGGGGGAGCCAGGAGGGAGACACAAGGAGGTGAGACTACAGCAATATGGGGGAGCCAGGAGGGAGACACAAGGAGGTGAGACTACAGCAATATGGGGGAGCCAGGAGGGAGACACAAGGAGGTGAGACTACAGCAATATGGGGGAGCCGGGAGGGAGACACAAGGAGGTGAGACTACAGCAATATGGGGGAGCCGGGAGGGAGACACAAGGAGGTGAGACTACAGCAATATGGGGGAGCCGGGGGGGAGACACAAGGAGGTGAGACTACAGCAATATGGGGGAGCCGGGGGGGAGACACAAGGAGGTGAGACTACAGCAATACAAGTTCTGCAGGACACACAGCTGTGGCTGAATAGGAACAACCGGATCGTCCGTAGCTCAGTAACATGTAGCTGGTCGGCTGCAATGTCTTCCTGATCTCTGTGTGCAGGTTACCGATCAGCCGCGCCTCCCTCTAGTCTTGCTGATTACTTTGTTTTCTTTTATCTGCCTATCCTGACCTGCACATTGCCTGATCGCACTGATGAGATCTCTGGAAGAAGTAGCACCAGCTGTTAACTAGGGTTGTCCCGATACCACTTTTTTAGGACCGAGTACAAGTACCGATACTTTTTTTCAAGTACTCGCCGATACCGAATACCGATACTTCTTTTTAATGTCATGTGATAGTGGCGGTATTTTTTTTTACTATATTTTTGTTGTTGTTTTTTTTTGGGGGGGGGGTGAATTGTCAGTGTGTTTTTCTTTTTATTTACATTTTCTTTTTATATATTTTTTTAAATATTTATTGCAATTATTATTTTTTATCAGCCCTGTTGGGGGTCTTTGGTGAGATATTAGGGGTCTTAACAGACCTCTGAAAACTCCACTTTAAGACAGAGTAAAGGGACTAAGGACACAGATTCCCCAGTCCCTTTCTCTGCAGCCTCAGCTGAATGAATGGAGAGAAGCTCCTCTCCATTCATAAACTGAAGCATCGTAATCACAGGTTACAATGTTTCAGTTATATGAATGGACAGAAGTCAGTAATCACTGACTCTGTCCATTCGGAAAAGGTACTGTAGGAGCCGGGTTTAGCGACTCCTACCTTCGCTCTCCATCCTGACAGATTGAGGGGGAGAGTGGCACTGACGGGGGGGGGGGGAAGAGCGGCACGGGGGGAGAAGAGCGGCACTGATGGGGGAGAAGAGTGGCACGGGGGGAGGAAGAGAAGAGTGTCACGGAGCATGGGGGGAGGAGGAGAAGAGCGTCACGGAGCACAGGGGGAGGAGGAGAAGAGTGTCACGGAGCACGGGGGGAGGAGGAGAAGAGCGGCACGGAGCACGGGGGAGGAGGAGAAGAGTGTCACGGGGCACGGAGGGAGGAGGAGAAGAGCGGCATGGAGCATGGGGGGAGGAGGAGATAAGCTGCACAGAGCACAGGGGGAGGAGGAGAAGAGCGGCACGGGGGAAGAGGAGAAGAGCGGCATGGAGCACGAGGGAGGAGGAGAAGAGCAGCACGGGGGAAGAGGAGAAGAGCGGCATGGAGCACGAGGGAGGAGGAGAAGAGCGGCACCGCGGGAGGAGGAGAAGAGCGGCACAGGGGAGGAGGAGAAGAGCGGCACAGGGGAGGAGGAGAAGAGCGGCACTGCGGGAGGAGGAGAAGAGCGGCACAGGGGAGGAGGAGAAGAGCGGCACAGGGGAGGAGGAGAAGAGCGGCACAGGGGAGGAGGAGGAGAGTGGCCCGGGGGAGGAGGAGAAGAGTGGCCCGGGGGAGGAGGAGAAGAGCGGCACGGGGGAGAAGGAGAAGAGCGGCACAGGGGAGGAGGAGAAGAGCGGCACAGGGGAGGAGGAGAAGAGCGGCACAGGGGAGGAGGAGAAGAGTGGCCCGGGGGAGGAGGAGAAGAGCGGCATGGAGCACGGGGGGAGGAGAAGAGTGGCACAGAGCACAGGGGGAGGAGGAGAAGAGTGGCAGGGGGGAAGAGGAGAAGAGCGGCATGGAGCACGCGCGAGGAGGAGAAGAGCGGCACCGCGCGAGGAGGAGAAGAGCGGCACCGCGCAAGGAGGAGAAGAGCGGCACAGGGGAGGAGGAGAAGAGCGGCACAGGGGAGGAGAAGAAGAGCGGCACAGGGGAGGAGGAGAAGAGCGGCACAGGGGAGGAGGAGAAGAGCGGCACAGGGGAGGAGAAGAAGAGCGGCACAGGGGAGGAGGAGAAGAGCGGCACAGGGGAGGAGGAGAAGAGTGGCCCGGGGGAGGAGGAGAAGAGCGGCATGGAGCACGGGGGGAGGAGGAGAAGAGTACTCGGGGAAATGCTTGGTATCGGTCCCGATACAGATACTGGTATCGGTATCGGGACAACCCTACTGTTAACCATTTCATCTTATAATCAGCAATTTAGCCTGAGCTCTGTGTGTTTGATTTTTTTTGGAGGATTTACTGCTGGATCAGACTAGAAGCTTCACAGACCCAATAACTGGTTACCGTCCTCCACTAATCCTGAGCAGTTCCCTGTTTGTAAGACAATTTGTATTTTGTAAATTGGATGTGCTGCTGTCTTCTGTCTCTTGGTTGTTTTTTCAAAAGAAAATCACTGACTCGATTTTGCAGAGCTGGTTTAAATACAGTAGATCAGCCCTGCAATACTATATACCTGTACACTGGGTTCAGCCATAAACGCAGTCTCTGATCATCTCCTGTACTGTGTCTACAGTCTCTGACCATCTCCTGCGCTATGTGTGCAGTCTCTGACCATCTCTTGTACTATGTCTGCAGTATCTACCCTCTACTGTACTATGTCTGCAGTCTCTGACCATCTCCTGTACTATGTATGCAGTCTCTGACCATCTCCTGTGCTATGTCTGCAGTCTCTGACCATCTCCTGTATCATGTCTGCAGTCTCTGACCATCTACAGTCTCTGACCATCTCCTGTACTATGTCTGCGGTCTCTGATCTTTTCCTGTACTATGTCTGCAGTCTCTGACCATCTCCTGCGCTATGTCTGCAGTCTCTGACCATCTCCTGTTCTATGTCTGCAGTCTCTGACCATCTTCTGTATCATGTCTGCAGTCTCTGACTATCTCCTGTATCATGTCTGCAGTCTCTGACCATCTCCTGTATCATGTCTGCAGTCTCTGACCATCTCCTGTATCATGTCTGCAGTCTCTGACCATCTCCTGTACTATGTCTGCAGTCTCTGACCATCTTCTGTATCATGTCTGCAGTCTCTGACTATCTCCTGTATCATGTCTGCAGTCTCTGACCATCTCCTGTATCATGTCTGCAGTCTCTGACCATCTCCTGTACTATGTCTGCAGTCTCTGACCATCTCCTGTGCTATGTCTGCAGTCTCTGATCATCTCCTGTACTATGTCTGCAGTCTCTGATCATCTCCTGTACTATGTCTGCAGTCTCTGACCATCTTTTTTACTATGTCTGCAGTCTCTGATCATCTCCTGTATTATGTCTGCAGTCTCTGATCATCTCCTGTACTATGTCAGCAGTCTCTGACCATCTCCTGTACCATGTCCGCAGTCTTTGACCATCTCCTGTGCTGTGTCTGCAGTC
Organism: Rana kukunoris; assembly: GCA_029574335.1. NCBI lineage: Eukaryota > Metazoa > Chordata > Amphibia > Anura > Ranidae > Rana > Rana kukunoris. Next base: position 614,384,636 of record CM056050.1, on the reverse strand, counting down.
TCTGACCATCTCCTGTACTGTGTCTGCAGTCTCTGACCATCTCCTGTACTATGTCTGCAGTCTCTGACCATCTCCTGTACTATGTCTGCAGTCTCTGACCATATCCTGTGCTGTGTCTGCAGTCTCTAACCATCTCCTGTACTATGTCTGCAGTCTCTGACCATCTCCTGTGCTATGTCTGCAGTCTCTGACCATCTCCTGTACTGTGTCTGCAGTCTCTGATCATCTCCTGTACTATGTCTGCAGTCTCTGATCATCTCCTTTACTATGTCTGCAGTCTCTAAACATCTCCTGTACTATGTCAGCAGTCTCTGACCATCTCCTGTACTATGTCTGCAGTCTCTGACCATCTCCTGCGCTATGTCTGCAGTCTCTGACCAACTTCTGTATCATGTCTGCAATCTCTGACTATCTCCTGTATCATGTCTGCAGTCTCTGACCATCTCCTTTATCATGTCTGCAGTCTCTGACCATCTCCTGTACTATGTCTGCAGTCTCTGACCATCTCCTGTACTATGTCTGCAGTCTCTGATCATCTCCTGTACTATGTCTGCAGTCTCTGATCATCTCCTGTACTATGTCTGCAGTCTCTGACCATCTCCTGTACCATGTCCGCAGTCTTTGATCATCTCCTGTATTATGTCTATAGTCTCTAACCATCTCCTGTACTATGTATGCACTCTCTGACCATCTCCTATACTATGTCTGCAGTCTCTGACCATCTTCTGAATCAATCATGTCTGCAGTCTCTGACCATCACCTGTGCTGTGTCTGCAGTCTCTGACCATCTCATGTGCTGTGTCTGCAGTCTCTGACCATCTCTTGTACTATGTCTGCAGTCTCTACCCTCTCCTGTACTATGTCTGCAGTCTCTGATCTTTTCCTGTACTATGTCTGCAGTCTCTGACCATCTCCTGCGCTATGTCTGCAGTCTCTGACCATCTTCTGTATCATGTCTGCAGTCTCTGACCATCTCCTGTATCATGTCTGCAGTCTCTGACCATCTCCTGTACTATGTCTGCAGTCTCTGACCATCTCCTGTACCATGTCTGCAGTCTTTGACCATCTCCTGTGCTGTGTCTGCAGTCTCTAACCATCTCCTATACTATGTCTGCAGTCTCTGACCATCTCCTGTGCTATGTCTGCAGTCTCTGACCATCTCCTGTATTATGTCTGCTGTCTCTGATCATCACCTGTACTTCTGTCTTCTTCCACCTCTTTCTCTCTTTTTCCTTGCGTTCTGACCCTCTGTTGACAATCATGTGTATGGCCCTATAAATTTGCGCTCTCTTTTCCACATAGTGGCTCATGGAAGGAAAGGTAAAAATTAGTTACACAACAGTAAAAGACTTTAAACTCCTAAAACTGATAACAGGGCTCGAAGGCTCCTGCGTCACTTCTGGTTTCGGCAGCATCACCTGGCTCCACTTAACGCGTATCGTCACGGTCACGTGACTTCCTCAGGAGTCCTGATGAAGAGATAAAATCACGTGTAGTTTTATTGTACAAGGATAAAAAGGTACAGAAGAGCATTTGTGAGGTCAGGGACTGATGTTGGAGGAGAAGGCCTGGCTCGCAGTCTCCGCTCTAATTTATCCCAGAGGTGTTCTATCGGGTTGAGATCAGGTGGTCCTAGCAACCAATCATTAGCTTATTAATATGGAAATTAACTCCAGCAGCTTCCACCCTGTGTTCAGCGCTGTGTGTCTCCCGCTCTGCATGCATGAGTATGGTAGGAAGGAGTCCACAGGTGTGGGGGCTGTGTAATGTAAAGGGGTCAAGAGGTCTAGGGGTCTGTGTAATGTAAAGGGGGCAAGAGGTCTAGGGGGCTGTGTAATGTAAAGGGGTCTACGGGTGTGGGGGCTGTGTAATGTAAAGGGGTCCAGAGGTGCAGGGTGCTGTGTAATGTAAAAGGGTTCAGAGGTGCAGGGTGCTGTGTAATGTAAAGGGGCCCAGAGGTGCAGGGGGCTGTGTAATGTAAAGGGGTGCAGAGGTGCAGGGGGCTGTGTAATGTAAAGGGGTGCAGAGGTGCAGGGGGCTGTGTAATGTAAAGAGGTGCAGGGTGCTGTGTAATGTAAAGGGGTTCAGAGGTGCAGAGTCTGTGTAATGTAAAGGGGCCCAGAGGTGCAGGGTGCTGTGTAATGTAAAGGGGTTCAGAGGTGCAGGGTGCTGTGTAATGTAAAGGGGTTCAGAGGTGCAGGGTGCTGGGTAATGTAAAGGGGTTCAGAGGTGCAGAGTCTGTGTGATGTAAAGGGGCCCAGAGGTGCAGGGTGCTGTGTAATGTAAAGGGGTTCAGAGGTGCAGGGTGCTGTGTAATGTAAAGGGGCCCAGAGGTGCAGGGTGCTGTGTAATGTAAAGGGGTCCAGAGGTGCAGGGTGCTGTGTAATGTAAAGGGGCCCAGAGGTGCAGGGGGCTGTGTAATGTAAAGGGGTTCAGAGGTGCAGAGTCTGTGTAATGTAAAGGGGTCCAGAGGTGCGGGGGCTGTGTAATGTAAAGGGGTTCAGAGGTGCAGGGTGCTGTGTAATGTAAAGGGGTTCAGAGGTGCAGAGTGCTGTGTAATGTAAAGGGGTCCAGAGGTGCAGGGTGTTGTGTAATGTAAAGGGGTCCAGGGTTGCATGGTGCTGTGTAATGTAAAGGGGTCCAGAGGTGCAGGGTGTTGTGTAATGTAAAGGGGTCCAGGGTTGCAGGGTGATGTGTAATGTAAAGGGGTCCAGAGGTGCAGGGTGCTGTGTAATGTAAAGGGGTCCAGAGGTGCAGGGTGATGTGTAATGTAAAGGGGTCCAGAGGTGCAGAGTGCTGTGTAATGTAAAGGGGTTCAGAGGTGCAGGGTGTTGTGTAATGTAAAGGGGTCCAGGGTTGCAGGGTGCTGTGTAATGTAAAGGGGTCCAGAGGTGCAGGGTGTTGTGTAATGTAAAGGGGTCCAGGGTTGCAGGGTGCTGTGTAATGTAAAGGGGTCCAGAGGTGCAGGGTGTTGTGTAATGTAAAGGGGTCCAGGGTTGCAGGGTGATGTGTAATGTAAAGGGGTCCAGAGGTGCAGGGTGCTGTGTAATGTAAAGGGGTCCAGAGGTGCAGGGTGATGTGTAATGTAAAGGGGTTCAGAGGTGCAGGGTGCTGTGTAATGTAAAGGGGTGCAGAGGTGCAGGGTGCTGTGTAATGTAAAGGGGTTCAGAGGTGCAGAGTCTGTGTAATGTAAAGGGGTCCAGAGGTGCAGGGTGCTGTGTAATGTAAAGGGGTTCAGAGGTGCAGAGTCTGTGTAATGTAAAGGGGTTCAGAGGTGCAGAGTCTGTGTAATGTAAAGGGGCCCAGAGGTGCAGGGTGCTGTGTAATGTAAGGGGGTCCAGAGGTGCAGGGGGCTGTGTAATGTAAAGGAGTCCAGAGGTGCAGGGTGCTGTGTAATGTAAGGGGGTCCAGAGGTGCAGGGTGCTGTGTAATGTAAGGGGGTCCAGAGGTGCAGGGTGCTGTGTAATGTAAGGGGGTCCAGAGGTGCAGGGTGCTGTGTAATGTAAGGGGGTCCAGAGGTGCAGGGTGCTGTGTAATGTAAAGGAGTCCAGAGGTGCAGGGTGCTGTGTAATGTAAGGGGGGTCCAGAGGTGCAGGGTGCTGTGTAATGTAAGGGGGTCCAGAGGTGCAGGGTGCTGTGTAATGTAAGGGGGTCCAGAGGTGCAGGGTGCTGTGTAATGTAAGGGGGTCCAGAGGTGCAGGGTGCTGTGTAATGTAAAGGGGTGCAGAGTCTGTGTAATGTAAAGGAGTCCAGAGGTGCAGGGTGCTGTGTAATGTAAAGGGGCCCAGAGGTGCAGGGTGCTGTGTAATGTAAAGGGGTCCAGAGGTGCAGGGGGCTGTGTAATGTAAAGGGGTCCAGAGGTGCAGGGTGCTGTGTAATGTAAGGGGGTCCAGAGGTGCAGGGTGCTGTGTAATGTAAAGGGGTGCAGGGTGCTGTGTAATGTAAAGGAGTCCAGAGGTGCAGGGTGCTGTGTAATGTAAAGGGGCCCAGAGGTGCAGGGTGCTGTGTAATGTAAAGGGGTCCAGAGGTGCAGGGGGCTGTGTAATGTAAAGGGGTCCAGAGGTGCAGGGGGCTGTGTAATGTAAGGGGGTACAGTGATGCAGGGTGCTGTGTAATGTAAGGGGGTCCAGAGGTGCATGGTGCTGTGTAATGTAAAGGGGTTCAGAGGTGCAGGGTGCTGTGTAATGTAAAGGGGTCCAGAGGTGCAGGGTCTGTGTAATGTAAAGGTGTGTAAAGTTGGGGGGTAGGGGTGCCAGGATCCGTCCCGGGTGACACATGCTCTAGGTATGCCCCTGGTGGAATGTACTCACTGTGTGTGGAGCTCTTTGCATCTCCTAGCGAGTCATCAGCAGTCATATTTATTGGCTTCCAATCTAATAACAATGTTACTTTTACTTTCACTTTTTCTTTAGCACTGAGACTTCTGAGAAATCACATGACTTCCCATAGATTTCCAATTTCCAGGAAAATTGATTCCACGTAATTCCTGTGCAGACTCCTCCCATTCCACAGACATTTAATCCTAAAGAAATCCGACGCCGATCCCTCCCACCTTCAACCGGATGTGCAAAAACATCAAATAAAAGTGATAACGATGTTGTTGTACACGGGGGGCCGTTTTCTTAATGTTGGAAACCGACGGTGAAAAACTTCCAATTTACATAATTAATGAGCATTGGAGGTCAGAAGCGTTTTATAACCATTGCAGCAGCTACCATAACTCCGATATCCTCTTCTTCTTCAGCTGGCGGTCCGCTTTCAGACAAAAGGTGGTCTCTGCGACAGATTCGCTGCGAGATCACTTTTAGCGGGCCCCCCCCTTTCCCGCCGCTCTTCAGTGCCCTCGGCCGATTACTCGAGCTGCCGATATCGGATCCTGTCCACTCTGTGGTATGGAGGTGAGTGAGGGGAAGGTAGCCCTAGGGTGACCACGTGTCCCGGATTATCCGGGACTGTCCCGCATTTTGCAGGTCTGTCCAGGGCACCTTCATTCCAGGACAATACAGTGTCCCGGAATGAAACTGACACAGCCAACCCCCCCGGGGCCAATCTAATGCCCCCAAAAAAGGCAGCTACATCACCGCTTTACTCACTGACACTACTTGTCCTGGCCGGGAATGCCTGGAGGAGCACAATCCCCGCCCCCTGCTTGGGATTGGAGAAATCATAAATCCCGCCTCTTATGTCCAATCACTGTGCTGTGATTCGTTATACAGGACAAGCTGATTTTTGGGAAGGGGGGGGGTGTCCTTGAATTATAGTTTGGAAATGTGGTCACCCTAGATTGCCCTCCCCATACCGTTGCAGGGAGGAAGCGGCGTCAAAACGGCGTCAAAACGCTCCTAAATAGCTCTTAAAGCGGAGTTCCACCCATCCCGTTCCGCTTATCCAACTCCTCACCCCCTTACATGCCACAATTTTTTTGGGGGGGGAGTGGGGGCTTCAGGAGGAGTGGGACTTCCTGTCCCACTTCCTCCTTCCGCCAAGGGGCTGGTAAGGCGATTAAGCTTAATCGCTTACAGCAGCCCCTCCCTGTAGGCAATCGCATGGGACACATGACAGGTCCCATGTGATCGCCTGTCCAATCAGCGGCGGGCCGCGCCGCTCGCGCAGTTCCGCTCGCGCATGCGCAGTGGGTGCCCGGCCGTGAAGCCGAAGGCTGTCACGGCTGGTTGCCCACAGTCAGAATGAAGACACCGGCCGGGGAGGGGGGGAGAGGAGCGGAGCCCCGGCCGGCGCGTTGCTGGAACGTGGAGAAGGTAAGTGAATGTTTATTAAAAGCCCCCCAGATACACTTTTTGTAGCTGCTGACTTTCAATAAGCATTACATTTGGCTGGAACACCCCTTTAACCGCTTCACCCCCGGAAGATTTTACCCCCTTCCTGACCAGAGCACTTTTTGCGATCCGGCACTGCGTCGCTTTAACTGACAATTGCGCGATCGTGCGACGTGCCTCCGAAACAAAATTGGCGTCCTTTTTTCCCCACAAATAGAGCTTTCTTTTGGTGGTATTTGATCACCTCTGCGTTTTTTTATTTTTTGCGCTATAAACAAAAATAGAGCGAAGATTTTGAAAAAAACATTTTTTTTTTACATTTTGCTATAATAAATATCCCCAAAAATATATAAAAACATGCCACATGTTACAGTCACTGGTTGCAGGGCTTATTGCTTTTGTGAGTGTCCGATTGAGTGCCACATGTCCCACTGATCAGGATCAGCCCAGATACCTGCTAGCACCTGCGTTTAGCCTCTCCGCCCAGCCCAGCCCACCCAAGTGCAGTATCGATCGATCAGTCAGGCCTGATCCCTGCAAATGCTAACAGTTTTTTTGGTAGCGTTTTAAGCAGTCATGTGCTTTTTTTCCTTTGAGTCTCACTACTGCACTAGTAAATTTAGAGGCCAAAATGTAAAATCTAAGGTACAGTACTGAAGAGGCCCACACGTTTCTGAGCATGACAGATAGTGAAGAGGAAGTCACCCATCTGTCAGATTCTGGCTCAGAATATGAACCAGTAGACAGCAGCGGCACCTTGAAGATAGCTCTGATGACGGAGTGGTGGTCCCTGCCAACCCTGTTCTTCTGCTGTTGTCGAGGTGCAAGAACCACAGGGCTCCCGTATGGAGCAAAGAGCCAGTACTAGTGCTGCTCATTCTTCTGGTGAACTGGCAAGCACCAGCGGCCTAGTACACCCTGGTCGTAGTCAAACCAGCATTGCCGTATCACGTGATGACATTGCGAGTCCCATAAGTGCAGTTAAAGCTGGTGAGGAGGCTAGCACGAGTAGAGTCCCACAGCCACCGAGAAGAAGACCTGTCTAGCCATTGTGCCCTTCCTGCTGCATTTGCCAATCTGAATTGGGAGCCCACCACTTCCGCAGCACCCATACTTCCCCCATTTACTGGCCAACCTGGAATTCAGGTGGAAACAGTTGATTTTACTTTACTTGATTTTTATTTGCCGTTTTTTTTTTTTTTCAGGAGATCTCTATAGATTTATTGTGGACCAAAGCAATTTGTATGCTGGTCAGTTCATCACCGCTAATCCCCATTTGACCCTTGTCAGAGAATGGAAACCGAGTCTCAGAATTTAAGACTTTTCTGGGCCTATCCCTCCTCATGGGCATAAAAAGAGTGAGATGCTGTCATATTGGTCCACTGACCCAATTCAGCATATGCCCATGTTCTCTGCCTCCATTGCCAGGACACAATGCCAGCAGATCATGCGGTTCATGCATTTCAATGACAATGAACTCTGTCATCCTCGGGGTGACCCTGAATACGATGAGCTCCACAAAATGTGGCCCCTCGTAAACCACTTCAACCAACAGTTTGCAGCCTTGTTTACCCCCGATCAAGTTGTCTGGAGTGATGAGTGCGGCGCTTAGACGCTCACCCCACAGTGGGTATTTGGCACCTAACCAAGCTTAAAATCAAATCAAAATCAAATGAGTCCCTGTTTAGGTTTTCTGGCCGCTTGTCTATCAAACAGTATCTTCCCAGCAAGTGTGCCAGATACGGGGTCAAGATGTATAAGCTCTGTGACAGGACAACAGGCTATACATCTAGGTTTTATGGTTTACGAGGGAAGAGATAGTCATGTGTAACTGGAGAACTGCCCAGACTACATAGGGAGCGCTGGTAAGATTGTGTGGGACTTGCTGTCACCCTTATTCGGAAAGGGGTACCACTTGTATGTGGACAATTATTACACAAGCGTGCCACTAATTTGTTAGCAGTGAAGTGGAGGAAACACGAATATAACCTTAATATGGGAGGGGTGGACCTCAATTGCCTGTAAGACCAGATGCTGGTATAAAAAAGTGTCTGTATACTTTATTTAATTTGGCTCTGCTGAATGCTTATTTGCTATACAGAGCTTCAGGACAGACTGGATCCTTCCTTAACTTTCAGGAAGAGATCATCAGAGCCCTACTGTTTCCAGATGGTGCTGTGGCCTACCTTTCCAACGCAAATGCAGTGAGCCGGCTGCATGAGAGGCATTTTCCATATGTCCTCCCTGGTACCCCTACCCAAAGAAGATTAGTCTGCAGAAAATGCGGATTTGGGAGTGACACCCGCTATAATTGTCCCTCCTGTCCAGACCAACCTGGGTACAGCATTACAAAGTCCTAGGGCACACTTGCACAGGGTCTTGAAAGATGAGATGGCCATCACATTTTGAGAGACCCTAATCTGGAACGTTCACAGTTTTTATAAAAGTGCAAACATTTTAAATTTTAAATAAAAAATACACAAAAACACAAAAAATAAATAAAAAAGACAAAAATAGTTGTGGTTTTATTTTTCATCTCTCTCTCTATTGTTCTCTCTCTTATGTTCGTTCTCTATTGTCCGATCTATTGTTCGCTCACTATTGTTCTATACCTATTGTTCTCTCTCTATTTAGAACTTTAATGTTTTCTTTTTGCTATGTTTTATTGTATTTGCTTTGCAGGTCTTACTGTTATACTGTAATGTTACTTTGTTTTCTTGTTAACCATCATTAGTTTAGCAGGTACGCCATTCAGCTGCAGCACTGATTTAACTATCTTGACAGTAACAGAGTTTGCTTCCACAATACGTAAATCAGCGACTCCATCGCTGTAGGAGGTGATTTCTAATACACAGTTAAGAAGAAATTGTGCATGTATTAGAAGTGTGTGGATGAAGGGTGGTATTCTAATGGTGGGCATACCCACTGATCACTCTTTTTTTCATTCCGCCCACAGGCTGCATGAAAAATAAATAAAAAATTACAATATATGCCCAACAAGGACCAGCAACCTATTGGTATGTTGCTGGACTTTGAGTGGTTATACCAGAATGATGCCTGCAGGTTTAGGTATCATGTTGGTATCATTCTTTTCAGCCAGCCGTCGGCTTTCATGTAAAAGCAATCCTAATGTCCTAATGAGTAATTAGCTTCTAGACTGCTTTTATAAGCAGTGGGAGGGAACATCTTCCATGGTTTTCTCGGGCTCTCCTGTCCCAACAGGGAACCTAAGAATGCAGCCGGTGGTTCCACCTGCTGACCATAGAGCTATTCAGAAACAGGGCCAGACTGGGAATAAAAACCAGCCCTGGAAAAAATATCATAACAGCCCCATAGCATTATCATACCAGCCCAACATCATAACCTCATTATTATCTTGTTCATGAAAGGGAAAACCACACATTTTAAAGCACATTTGAAGAGTATATTATATATAGAGAAGACAGATATGAAAGCACATAGGGCTTTATATATATAACGGTCCGCGGTCCGCGGATATGTCCGATCGGGAGTTTGATCCGATGGCGTGTACACACCATCGGATCAAATTCCCCGCTGCCGGACGGCGCGGTGACGCGGCGGTGACGTTGACGCCGCCACGTCACCGCACCAGGAAGTTAAACACTTCCAATCTATTCGGCGGCGGCGCGGCGGCGGTGGGGGACGACATGTCTGCTGGTAAGTGTACTAACCAGCAGACATGTCGGGCGGACAGATTCCACCGGATAGATTTCAAAGCATGCTTTGAAATCTGTCGGGTGGAGAAATCTGTCCGCTAGCCCATACACACGAGCGGAGATGTCTGCTGAAACGGTCCATCGGACCGTTTTCAGCGGACATATCCCCTCGTGTGTACGAGGCCTAACACTCTGAAATCGAATATATGTGTTATTTTAGCTAAAAACAATATTGCGAATTTCTCGAAAATAATCGCGCGATATCGCTATTGCCGAATAATCGCATTGCGATTTTTCAGCAATATAAAATGATCGCTGCAGCTACTCGGCCCAAGGTCTCTAATCATACCAGCAATGCTTTTAGACGTCGATGGGGATCTCTAGGATTTGATCTGTTCTAAAAAAAAATTGAAAAAATACGAATATTCGAAATGGCGAATATTCACCGCGAAATTCGGAATATATCGCGAATACTCGAATATGCCATATTCGAGCCGAATATTCGCAATACGAATATTCGTGAGCAACACTACCCTACAAACAGAATCTGGACAGCTTAGCTCATCCCTGTTCTTAAATAAACATAAATGGGGTACAGCGCACAAATCGTTAATTCCATATGGCTAGTGGTGATGTCTTATTAACCATTTTTTGACCAATTAACTTGCATATACGGCAGCAAGATCATGTAGTATGGTATCTGACACTTCTGGGTAAAGGGTGCCGCGTGCCGCCAGCGACCCGGCTGTGCTGTATTTAAAAACAGCAGATGTCAACCACAGTGTCAGATCAATGGTATAGCATCAGTACCCAGTGAGCATCACACATTTACACAAGGCCGAGCTCTGTCCTGTCAGTGGGGAAGCAATAGATTTTGTTTCCCCACAAAGCAGGGAATAAAATCTATTACTTCCCTTAGTAAAAGCAGCACATACAGTACACACATAAACACTGGCTAGGCACATATTTAACCCTTTGATCTCTCTAGATGGTTAACCCCAGCCAGTGTCATTAGTAGTGTTGAGCAGAATATGCCATATTCGATTTCGCGATATATCTCGAATATATAGTCGAATATTCGAGATATATTCGCTAAATACGAATATTCGTGATATTTTTTGGAAATTAAATGATTGCGAATTTTCGCTATTGCGAATGCGAATGCGAAATTTCGAGAAATGCGGAATGGAGCACTCTGATTGGCTCAGAATATTCGTGATATTTTATAATACCAAATAATTGCGAAATTTCGAGAAATGCGGAATGGAGCACTCTGATTGGCTCAGAATATTCGTGATATATTACAATACAAAATAATTGCGAATATTCGAGAAATGCGGAAGGAGCACTCTGATTGGCTCAGAATATTCGTGATATATTACAATACAAAATAATTGCGAATATTCGAGAAATGCGGAAGGAGCACTCTGATTGGCTCAGAATATTCTTGATATTTTATCGTAATTTCGCAAAAATGCGAATGAGAAATTGATTGCGGAATTTCGACAGTAACACTCTGACATCGAATATATGTGTTATTTTAGCTAAAAACAATATTGCGAATTTCTCGAAAATAATCGCGCGATATCGCTATTGCCGAATAATCGCATTGCGATTTTTCGGCAATATAAAATGACCGCTGCAGCTACTCGGCCCAAGGTCTCTAATCATACCAGCAATGCTTTTAGACGTCGATGGGGATCTCTAGGATGTGATCTGTTCTAAAAAAAAATTGAAAAAATACGAATATTCGAAATAGCGAATATTCACCGCGAAATTCGGAATATATCGCGAATACTCGAATATGCCATATTCGAGCCGAATATTCGCAATACGAATATTCGTGAGCAACACTAGTCATTAGTACAGTGACAGTGTTTATTGTTAGCATTGATCACTGTGTTCGTGTCACTGGTTCACACAAAGTGGCAGTTAGTGTCCGAATGTCCATCACAATAAGTCACTGATCGCCGCCATTACTAGTAAAATAAATAAATACAAATTCCAGTATATCTCCCATAGTTTGTAGATTCTATTAATTTGTTCGAAAACATCAATATACACTTATAGGAATTTTGTTATACAAAAATATGTAGCAGAATATATATTGGCCTAAATTTTTTAAGAAATTTGATTTTACATTTTTTTTTTTTTTATTGGGCGTGTTTTATAGCTCTAGTGCTTATTAAGGAAAATTTTCCTGCACGGCATTTATGATTTAAGTAATTTTTAACGATGATATTTTTAAGATGCAGGTTCAATCAAATATGACCACAGTCTAAAAATCTGAAATGTATTCACCAGACATGTAATCATACAAAATAGCTATATATATATATATATATATATATATATAAAATATATATATATATATATATATATATATATATATATATATATATATATATAAAATATATATTGGTTGACAAAAACAAATGTTTACATGAAAATAAAATATTGATTGTGTTACATAAAATCTTGAATATTAGTTGAAACACCCGCTAAATGGGGTTGTGGTACTTTTGATGTGATACAGCAATGATAAACTTCCCTGTAGAATCAATAACCTTGTAAAATGACAATTAGACAGAACATCCATTTCACAAATTCATTCACAGTTACTGTACTGCAGGTAAGCAAGTGGCTACAAATAAAGAAAAATATTGCGCTAACCAAGGTGAAAAGGAAACTAAAAAATAAAACTAAAGCAGCTACACTACAATTTGACAAAAATTGAATGGAAATGTGGAAATAAATGTAGCGCTGTGAAACATGAAAATAATAATAACACACATAAGTTATAAAAGAATGGTGTAGTCCCAACAAACCACGTGAGTGGAAAAAGTCCTGGTAGGAAAATGTTGGAGTGTATCAATGATAACACAAAGAAAACATATGTGAAAGTCCATCCACAAGTGGGGAATCAATAGATGTAAAATCACTATACTTCATTGATCCTCGGATAGGATGACGCTTGAAAAACGAAAGTGGTGTGCTCTAACCGGAACAGTAGGACCTGTCTGTCATGAACAGCAGATCGGTACAGCCTGAGAACTCCTATGGCACAGTCAGCTGGGCTCATTCGAACACAGTGGAAGCGATTCAAATCCTCAATGGAAGGCCAGACGTGCACGATGTCTTGGTGGAGTTCATGGAAGGGATGTGATGGCAACGGTGGAACTCTCGGATGGATAGGGTGGAAGCAAATGGATGGCTCCAAGCACCATATAGAGAGGGGAAAAGAAATAAAACGCAACCCAAATGGTGCAGGTAAATGAGGTAAAGGTTTTATTTTAATAAAACCAATGGTATAAAAGGGATCACAAATAAAATGAAAGCCATGCGGGAAAGGGTAATAAACCAAGCCCTACGCGTTTCGTCCTAGAGGGACTTCAAGTGGCTAACAACGTGAAATAAAATTAGACATTTGTTATGCCGATAGTATGGAAACTATGAAAATTACAAATATTAAAATTTGCATCTTTAGAGAAAAATCTACAAGGTGGTTATTGATTCAGGAGAATAATTATCAATTGTATAATACTCAATAAATCTATATTTAAGAGAACACAAATTAATATAAGATAAAAATTAGCACAACATAATTACCTGTTCCAACACAGCTACTGGTCTGAAATGCTGGTTACCACAGTTTTTTAGAATGGCTGCCGTGACTTTCAAGGTGGACACTCTTAGGCCCCATACACACGAGCGGACAGATTTGTTCAAATCTGTCCGTCCGACAGATTTGAACAAATCTGTCTGCTGGGATTTTGGTTTGCTCGCGTGTACACACGAGCAAACCAAAATCCCCGCCAGCAGAGAGCGCACTGACGTGGCGGTGACGTTGACGCCGCCACGTCACCGCACCAGGAAGTAAAACACTTCCGCGCATGCGCCGAATCCATTCGGCGGCGGCGCGGCGGCGGTGGGGGACGACATGTCTGCTGGTAAGTGTACTAACCAGCAGACATGTCGGGCGGACAGATTCCCACCCGATAGATTTCAAAGCATGCTTTGAAATCTGTCGGGTGGACAAATCTGTCCGCTAGCCCATACACACGAGCGGAGATGTCTGCTGAAACGGTCCATCGGACCGTTTTCAGCGGACAAATTCGATCGTGTGTACGAGGCCTTAGAGAGGAGTTACTTCTTGCGACCGCCGAGTTCCAAACCATAAGGCGTTCAGGAATCATCATGAATGTAAAAGTGTGAGTTGATGAATGGTGTGTGTGTGTCTGCATGTATGATTGATGGTTCTCACATGTTTTGAGTCTCTTTCAGTGTTCCTTCTCCATGGCACCTCTCATACTTTATACCATCAGGGACAATAAGCTCATACAATTATAATAGGCTCAGCCCAGAAGGCATGGCTTATTTTCCATTGGTTGGAAACATCTAATGATTTACTTTGGTGAGTTTAGGTAATATCACCTTCAACCACTAGGCATGTCTGAGGGCAGAAAAACGTGTTCTGAACTATCTGTTAACTGCTTGCCGACCACCCACGGTAGTTTTACGGCGGCAGGTCAGCTCGGCTGCGCGAAATCACGTAATATAACATGATTTTGCACGAGTGCCCGGTGGGCGTGATCACCGCCATCGCTTGTTACGGAGCGAGAACCAGGAGCTGTGTGTGTTCTTTCAGGGGGAGAAATGACTAATCGCATGTTCATACAATGTATGAACAGCGATGTGTCATTTCCCCTAGTCAGTCCCACCCCCCTTCAGTTAGAACACAATGAGGGAACATAATTAATCCCTTGATCGCCCCCTAGTGTTAACCCCTTCCCTGCCAGTGACATTTTTACAGTAATCAATGCATTTTTATAGCACTGATTGCTGTAAAAATGCCAATGGTCCCAAAAATGTGTCAAAAGTGTCCGCCAAAAGGTCGCAGTACCGATAAAAATCGCTGATCGCCGCCATTACTAGTAAAAAAAAAAAATATTAATAAAAATGCCATAAAACTATCCCCTATTTTGTAGACGCTATGGCCTGGATTCACGTAGAACTCACGCCGACGTATCTAGAGATACACCGTCGTAAGTACAAATGTGCGCCATTGTATCTCTGCGCCGATTCCCCAAGCTATATACGTCGGAAAAATAGGCTTCAGCCACCCGACCTAACTTGCCTACGCCGGCATATCGTGGGCGCCTAGTTACGCTGGACGCATTAGGCGTACCCATTTTAAATAAGCAAATGAGTAAGATACACCGATTCACGAACGTACTTGTGCCCAGCGCATGTTTTAAGCTATTTGCGTAAGGGTTACGTTCGGCGTAAAGTTATTTTCTCATATATGAGGTGCAACCCATGCAAAGGTATGGACCAGGGAACGAACGCCGTCGATTTTTACGTAGTACTACGTGAATAGGGCTGTGCGTAGGTTACGTTCACGTCGTAGCCAGTGTTTTGACGTATCTTAGGCAGTTATTTCAACGTGACTGTGAGCATGCGCACTGGGGTGCGTCCAAAAGGCGACGCATGCGTCGTTCATTTTTTGAAGCTTAGCCCATCATTTGCATGGGGTCACGCTTCATTTAAATATATAACGCCCACTTCCAGCCCACTTTCAACTACTTTGACTTACGCCAACTACTATACGCTATGCCAGCGGAACGTTGGGGGCATTTGCTTTGTGAATACTTTGCTTGCCTCTCAACGTTGCGCCGGTGTAGCGTAAAGAAGATACGCTATGCCAGAATAAAGATGAAATTTCAGAGCCAAATTTTTCTAATTGTTTCCATATTTCTTTGTAATAACAGTCTAGTTACGTATCTGTGTAACCTTTTTTCATGGCGGCGTTACCCTCTTATTTATCTACCCCCAAGGACAGGTAAATGTCTTCTGGTTTCGTGCAAAGCAATCACTATTGTTCAGTAGACTCGGTTTCAACATAAGGGGCCAGATTCAGGTAGATTGGAGCATCTTTGCTCTGGAGTAACGCTTCTCATTTACGTTACTCTGCCGAAATTTTAGGAGCAAGTGCTGTTATTCATGAAGCACTTGCTCCTAAAGTTGCGGCAGCGCATCGCAAATGAGCCAGGGGAATTCAAATTGGGCGGGTACGGGGCGTGTAGTATTCAAACTAAGCGCGATCCCGCGGCGAACGTACTGCGCATGCGTCGAGTGTCAATGCATCCCAGTGCGCATGCTCCAAGTTCTGTCAGTGAACGTCAATGACGTCACATCCCCATTCATGAACGTTTTACGCAAACGACGCGATTTTTTTTTTTTTCCGACGCGATGACGACGGCTATACCTAACATAGGATACTCCACTAGGGGGCTGCTTTATCTTTACGTCGCGTATCGCTTCCGGAAACGTCGTAAAGTCACTGCATCGCGCCCGAAAACGATCGTGAATTTTCCGACTCCCGCTGATTAACATATTTTTTCAGCGTTAATCAGCGGGAACGCCCCCGGCGCCATTTTTAAGTTGAAGTAACGATGCGATGGCGAAATTCAATTACGCCAATCGCATCGGAACTCCAACCCGGCGTTTCTTGTTTTCTGGTTATAGAAAACAGAAACGCCGGCTTAAAGTGACAGTTAGGCTGGCGGATGAATGGATACGCCAGCCTAACTCTTCATGAATCTGGCCCAAGGTTTGTATAATTTTAGGATGGATGATAAATTCAAACTTGGAAAACATATGAAGTCATGGAGACTCTGGCCCAGATTCACAAAGCACTTACGCTGACAAAAGTGCAAATGTGCGCTGGCGTATCTGTGCGCCAGACCCACAAACCAACATACGCCTAAAAACTGGCCACCCTACGCCGACGTAGCTTACATACGCCGACGTAGCGTGGGCGTACTTTTCGTCTGGACGCATGTTGCTACTCCCATTGATTAGGCATTCAAACATGCAAATGAGGGAAATATGGTGATTCACGAACGTGCGTGCCCCCGACGCGAGGTGCGCGTAAGTTGTACGTCTGACGTTAAGTTATTCCCCATAAATGAGGTGCAACCCGGCAACAGACATGCAAAGGTCTGCACCAGGGAACACAAGCTGGCGTATTGCGTTGGACTTGTGTCTGGGTGGGCGTACGTTAAGTTCACAGCGTATGTGGTGATCCGGTGTAGCTTAGGCAGTTGTGCCGGGCGTGGTTGCGAGCATGCGCATAAGGGTGCTGTTTCATGCGTCCACGTCACGGCAACGTCACGGAGCATGCGCAGTTCGTGATACGCCGGGCGTAAAACACTGCACCATGTTTGGACCATCATTTGCATGGGGTCACGCCCACTTCCACCTACGCCGGCCTGCACCTTCGAAAAATACACCACGCTGATGCAGCGTTGGGAGCAATAGCTTGCTGAATGCAATTCTTGCCTCTCCGCGCTATGTTGGCTATGTTTCCACCCAGGAAAACAACATTTGACCATATATTTTAAAAAAATTAAATAAAAAAAAAGTGAAAATAAAAATAAAAATTACTCACCCGAAATACCTGTTGCTATGCGGAAGTCCGTAATCTGCCTCTTCCACACCGCGGTGTGTTTTCTTCTTCTTCTTCTCCTTGTGAATGGGGCGCGCTGCTTTCTGGGAACTGCGTGTGTTCTCAGAGAGCAGCCGCCCATTCACAAGCCAGCGTGAGACTCGCGCAGGCGCAGTAGGAAATGGGCAGTGAAGCCGTACGGTTTCACTGCCTGTTTCCCATAGTGTGGATGGCGGCGCGGGACCCGGAGCGATCGCGGGACCGGCATCGGGGGGGGGCCATCAGCGCGGGCAAGTAGGACAAGGTAAGTGTCCTTATTTAAAGTCAGCAGCTACACTGTTAGTAGCTGCTGACTTTAAAAAAAAAAAAAAAAATTGCGGCTGGAACACCCCTTTAATGTGCGCCCACCTCTGTGAATCTGGGCCTTTTGGTTTACCTGTCGTGAGGCCTAACTGAATTTAACATCTCCACCAGAAGAATATGAAATTCATTATTTCTTCATCATAAATAATTATAACTAGTGTTGAGCGGAATACGCCATATTCGATTTTGCGATATTGTGCGAATATATAGAAGAATATTCGCGAATATTCGCTAATATCGAATATTCGTGATATTTTATCCAAAAAAAATTTTGCCAAATTTCGCTAATGCGAAAATGATTGCGAAATTCTCATAAACGGAGATCATTTCCTGTATTACTAAACTAATATGCACTAAACACTAACTCTACACTAACTCTACTTAAAAGAAAGGAGAATAAGGGGGCAAAAGAAGGGCGGAGAAGATAATCGCGCAATATTCCTATTGCGCGATTATCTTCTCCGCCCTTCTTTTGCATCAGAGCCAATCAGAATAACTCGAATATTCGGCAAAAGGAATATCGTGCAATATTCCTTTTGCCGAATATTCGAGTTATTCTGATTGGCTCTGATGGAAAAGAAGGGCCGAGTAGCTGATGCGATTCTTTTATGTTGCCGAAAAGTCGCAATGCGAATTTTCGGCAACATAAAAGGATCGCATCAGCTACTCGGCCCAGGGTCTCTAATCATACCAGCAATGCTTTTAGACGTCGATGGAGATCACTAGGATGTGATCTGTTTTAAAAATAAATTTGAAAAAATACGAATATTCGACATAGCGAATATTCGCCGCGATATTCGAGTTATTCGCGAATACTCGAATATGCAATATTCGTAGCGAATATTCGCAATGCGAATATTCGTGAGCAACACTAATTATAACATAAAAAAAAAAGATCAAATACCACCAAAAGAAAGCTCTATTTGTAGGAAAAAAAAGGACATCAATTTTGTTTGGGTACAACGTTGCACGACCGCGCACTTGGCAGTTAAAATAACACATTTCCATATCGCAAAAAATGGCCTGGTCATGAAGGGGGGTAAATCTTCAATCTAATAATTAAGGATGAGCCGAACACCCCTCAGTTCGGTTTGCGAACAGGCCAAAAATTTGGACGAACCCGCAAACACCATTAAAGTCTATGAGATCGGCCCCTGTGTGAACCAGCTAGTGCATAAATGAATGGGCAAAAATTAACAGTACAATCAGCCGATGACGATTATCTAAAAAATGCCAAAAATCGGCCCACATATCGGCCATATTGACCATTTTTTTGCGATACGGCACTGTGCTACTTTAACTGACAATTGCACGGCTGTGCAACGCTGTACACAAATACAATTGGAGTCCTTTTTTTCTCCACAAATAGAACGTTCTTTTCGTGGTATTTGATCACCTCTGCTGGGTTTTTTTTGGGCTATAAACAGCTGCTTGCAGATGTGAACCACTGAGTTTCTTGGTATACTTTAGCCCAGGGGTGCCCAACCTTTTGAAGAGCAAGGGCCACTTAAGCGACTTGGTAACCGGTCGCGGGCCACAATGAGTGGAACAGATGGATGGCAGCCCACTCGGCTCTATAGACCCCACTCTACTCTTAGCAAACTAAACTCGCAGGTAATAGAGGTCTATGGCTCAGTGCAGGTAACCCAAAGGTTACATATATACACTGTGGCCCAGATTCACAGAGCAACTTACGCCTGTGTAAAGTGGTGTTAAACCCAGGAGTAATTTGAAATTTGAGCTGAGCACATATCATCTGCAGAGTTTTGTTAATCTCTCAAAGCACTATGTCCCATAGGCGGCTTCGGGCTTCGATCCTGAACTGCCTGATAACTCCTAAAATTAACAGGGAGCTGGCCCTATCGGACAAAACACCTCTGAGGCCGCGTACACACGAGGGGATATGTCTGCTGAAAACGGTCCGATGGACCGTTTCAGCAGACATCTCCGCTCGTGTGTATGGGCTAGCGGACAGATTTCTCCACCCGACAGATTTCAAAGCATGCTTTGAAATCTATCCGGTGGGAATCTGTCCGCCCGAATGTCTGCTGGTTAGTACACTTACCAGAGACATGTCGTCCTCGCAATCGCCTACGTGCATTTTTTGGCTACGTAATGGATTCGCGCATGCGCGGAAGTGTTTTACTTCCTGGTGCGGTGAACGTGGCCATGTACGTATGGCCGTGACGTTCGGCGGAAAATATTTTTTTTTTTAACGTCAACGTCAATAGGAATGTACGTAAACGCCGCTCACCGCCACGTCACCGCGCCGTCCGGCGGCGGGGAATTTGATCCGATGGTGTGTACACGCCATCGGATCAAACTCCCGATCGGACATATCCGATGGAAACGGTCCGCGGACCATTTTCATCGGATATGTCCGATGGTGTGTACCCGGCCTTAGAGTCTCTGCATATGATGAGAGGGGCTGTGTGCCTTTCCTCCAATCAGCAATGTTAGATATTCTGGCTGTATGCCCAGACATCACACTCTGTGTGAACCAGGAAGAGAACATTTCCTAAAATGATCTAAACTTTCTACACAGTATATAAATGTGAAGACAGCAGATATACATGTAAAACTGATGTAGGGAGATTTGGTTCATCTTAGGGCCAGATTCAGGTAGTCCAGAGCATCTAATTGCTGTCTGAGTATCGCTTCTCATTTGCGTTGCGCTGCCGAAATTTTAGGAGCAAGTGCTGTCAATTCAAAGCACTTGCTCCTTTAAAGTTGCGGCATGCGCATCACAAATGAGCCGGCGGAGTTCATGAAATTTAGCGGGTACGGGGCGTGTAGCTAACTACGCGCGATCCCGCCGCCAACGTATCTGCATGAGTTTTGTCAAAACATCCCCGTGCGCATGCTCTCTCGTCAAACGTCACTATTCCCATATGACCGTTTTACGCAAGCGACGTCCCGACGCGATGACGACTGCCTGATAACTCCTAACATAGGATACTCCAACCCCATGTAGGTATATCTATGCTGCCGCGTATCCAAAACACCTCTGAGAAACGTCGTATCGTGCATATGCGTCGCGCCGGATTTCGAGAGGGGCTCGTGAATTGCCGATTTCCTCCAATCAGCAATGTTTTGAGCGTATATCGGCGGGAACGCCCCCGGCGCCATCACACTTTTAAGTGTGAACCAGTAACGATGCGATGGCGAAACTCAGTTACGCTGCTCGCAAAATCGATTCTAAACCCGGCGTTTCTACACAGTATATAAATCTGGTTACAGAAAACAGATATACATGCCGGCTCAAAGTCACAGTTAGGCTGTAGGGAGATTAACTGGTTCAATCTTAGTGTATCATCTGAGGCTGTTCAATTCACTGGGTGTATGGAGGGTTTACATCCACTTTAATAACAGTATTCTATTATATTTTATTCCATCCCAGAGAAGGGGTCGCGGGCCACATCAGAGGGCTTCGCGGGCCACATGTGGCCCCCGGGCCACTGGTTGGGCACCCCTGCTTTAGCCTATACGTGAAAAAAGATACTACAGCGCTACTACTTAAATATAACACAGAAAAAAACAACAAAAATTCCTAAATGATAATGCTGCATACACAAAGGTGTACAAAACCAATTGAAGTGAAAAATGAAAGATATTAATAGTGATGCGCTGATACCAACATTTGTTGCTAAAAGTACCATATGTGCCAATGATACCAAATACACACCCAAGAAACACACACAATGGGAGGTATCAATAGAAGGTGTAAATGTGACAAAAATAGGTAATATTGTTAAAATGTGAACCAAAAAAACAAACTGAACAGATTACATGAAGTTATGGCTGTTACAGCCAAACCCGCATACCCAATGTCCACCGCAGACCAGTGCTAATAGGCTCAAACTGGCACTATGGGGAAAAACCCACACACACACACGTCCTCTGCTGTGCTTGGGATGTTTACAGAGTTACTTTGGCTCCAGACTGACTTCCTGATTGTTCAGGGTTACCACAGCTCATGCAATAAAATGAAAGGAAAAACAACACATAGTGCAATACTGTAGAGGAACGGGGGACATGAATGCAGTGTGTAGAATCTCACTCACACAACCCCAGATCAAAAACCACTTTCACGATAGCCTTGTTTGCCGCTCAGTGTGGGAAAACTTCTCATTTGGACCGATGTCCATGCGTCACTAGGCTCCTCCCCCACGTGTTACGTCACTAGACACATGACTTAATCATGGGTTAAGTCATGATTATTTCACGTGTTAAGTGATGTAACGCGTCCGTTACGTTGGACATCAGGCATTGGGCATCAGGCATTGGACATCAGGCATTGGGCATCAGGCATTGGGCATCAGGCAGCAGGCATTGGGTATCAGGCAGCGGGCAGCAGGCAGCGGGCAGCAGGCAGCAGGCATTGGACTTTAGGCAGAAGGCATTGGGCATCAGGCAGCAGGCATTGGGCATCAGGCATTGGGCATCGGGCAGCAGGCATTGGACATCAGGCATTGGGCATCAGGCAGCAAGCATTGCAGGTATCAGGCAGCAGGCAGCGGGCAGCAGGCAGCAGGCATTGGACTTTAGGCAGAAGGCATTGGGCATCAGGCAGCAGGCATTGGGCATCAGGCATTGGGCATCGGCATTGCAGGCAGGGCATTGGACAGGCAGCGGGCAGCAGGCAGCGGGCAGCAGGCAGCAGGCAGCAGGCATTGGACAGGCAGAAGGCATTGGGCATCGGGCAGCAGCATTGGGCATTGGGCATCAGGCAGCAGGCATTGGGTATCAGGCAGCGGGCAGCAGGCAGCGGGCAGCAGGCAGCAGGCATTGGACTTTAGGCAGAAGGCATTGGGCATCAGGCAGCAGGCATTGGGCATCGGGCAGCAGGCATTGGGTACATTGGGCATCAGGCAGCAGGCATTGGGTATCATCAGGGGCAGCAGGCAGCGGGCAGCAGGCACTTGGTAACACCCCTAAAACTAGTTAATATATAGATGTAAAAACAAACCGTGAACAATAATAAATGGCACCTTAATACAAAGCAATATAGGCATTGGACTTTAGGCAGAAGGCATTGGGCATCAGGCAGCAGGCAGCGGGCAGCAGGCAGGGTATCAGGCATTGGACAGGCAGCAGGCATTTAGGCAGAAGGCATTGGGCATCAGGCAGCAGGCATTGGGTATCAGGCAGCGGGCATCGGGCAGCAGGCAGCAGGCATTGGACTTTAGGCAGAAGGCATTGGGCATCAGGCAGCAGGCATTGGGTATCAGGCAGCGGGCAGCAGGCATCGGGCAGCAGGCAGCAGGCATTGGACTTTAGGCAGAAGGCATTGGGCATCAGGCAGCAGGCATTGGGCAGCAGGCATTGGGCATCAAGGATCGGGCATCAGGCATCGGGCTTCAGGCAGAAGGCATTGGACTTTAGGCAGAAGGCATTGTATTGAATTAGCATGTCAATTATGTTTAGCAAAGGAATGTATTGATGCCCAGGTGTTAAGACCCTTCTGCTGGAGACAGTACGTCTGTCTAAAGATGTGGGTTGAGGTCAAGACATTGTGTGATTGTATTCTGTTTGAATTCTATTGATAAAGGAATGTGATAGGTCTCGTCAGTATCGGTGCCGAAATGTCTGCATAGTAATTAGCCATAGTGTGTGATGAGGGGGGGTGGAGATTGCATTGTCCTGTGATTAACTTTAATATACTGTACTGGATATATAAGCAACTAGGAAACCAATAAAGTGTTCATTCATTTTGGAACAAGTACAGAGCGGAGTCTCGTCTTGATTATGGGAAATGGAATGGATCAGGTGTGCTGGATTGTGGAGTGTCAGATAAGCTTGTGGTGGGTGGATGGAAGGTCGTAAACGGTGGTGACCGTTACAAGGCATAAGAACACTTTTAGGATATGGGATAGACTGAGTAGATTACATAACTGGGAATATAATGCACATTACATTTCTTTATAAGACACTAGGTACTTCAACCCAGGGAAAGAGGATTATGTATACTTCACTAGATGGGCAAAAAGAGAGAAAATATTATTGCAGAATTTATAGAAAGGGAACAGAATATGCAAGTTTACCGAAATCACACAAAAGTGGGGAAACGTGCCTTGAGACAGATGGAGGGACAAACAACTACTGCATTTTACACAAACTCTACCACGGGGAAAAGGGAACATGAGGTTCATAGAGAAGCTGTTTTGTTCCCCTTAAAGCAAAGCACCGTATTTTTCGCTCTATAAGACGCACCTAGGTTTTAGAGGAGGAAAACAAGAAAAAATATATTTTGAACCAAATGGTGTACATTGCCATTAATGCATCCTGACCATTGCCATTAATACAGCCTGACCATTGCCATTAATGTAGCCTGACCATTGCCATTAATGCAGCCTGACCATTGCCATTAATGCAGCCTGACCATTGCCATTAATGTAGCCTGACCATTGCCATTAATGCAGCCTGACCATTGCCATTAATGCAGCCTGACCATTGCCATAAAGGCAGCCTGACCATTGCCATAAATGCAGCCTGACCATTGCCATTAATGCAGCCTGACTATTGCCATAAATGCAGCCTGACCATTGCCATTAATGCAGCCTGACCATTGCCATTAATGTAGCCTGACCATTGCCATTAATGCAGCCTGACCATTGCCATTAATGTAGCCTGACCATTGCCATAAATGCAGCCTGACCATTGCCATAAATGCAGCCTGACCATTGCCATAAATGCAGCCTGACCATTGCCATTAATGCAGCCTGATCATTGCCATTAATGCAGCCTGACCATTTCCATAAATGCAGCCTGGCCATTGCCATTAATGCAGCCTGACTATTGCCATTAATGCAGCCTAACCATTGCCATTAATGCAGCCTGACCATTGCCATTAATGCAGCCTGACCATTGCCATTAATGCAGCCTGACCATTGCCATTAATGCAGCCTGACCATTGCCATTAATGCAGCCTGACCATTGCCATAAATGCAGCCTGACCATTGCCATAAATGCAGCCTGACCATTGCCATAAATGCAGCCTGACCATTGCCATAAATGCAGCCTGATCATTGCCATTAATGCAGCCTGACCATTGCCATTAATGCAGCCTGACCATTTCCATTAATGCAGCCTGACCATTGCCATAAATGCAGCCTGACCATTGCCATTAATGCAGCCTGACCATTGCCATAAAGGCAGCCTGACCATTGCCATAAATGCAGCCTGACCATTGCCATTAATGCAGCCTGACCATTGCCATTAATGCAGCCTGACCATTGCCATTAATGCAGCCTGACCATTGCCATAAATGCAGCCTGACCATTGCCATTAATGCAGCCTGACCATTGCCATAAATGCAGCCTGACTATTGCCATAAATGCAGCCTGACCATTGCCATTAATGCAGCCTGACCATTGCCATTAATGCAGCCTGACCATTGCCATTAATGTAGCCTGACCATTGCCATAAATGCAGCCTGAATATTGCCATAAATGCAGCCTAACCATTGCCATAAATGCAGCCTGACTATTGCCATAAATGCAGCCTGACCATTGCTATTAATGCAGCCTGACCATTGCCATTAATGCAGCCTGACCATTGCCATTAATGCAGCCTGACCATTGCCATAAATGCAGCCTGACCATTGCCATTAATGCAGCCTGACCATTGCCATAAATGCAGCCTGACCATTGCCATAAATGCAGCCTAACCATTGCCATAAATGCAGCCTGACCATTGCCATAAATGCAGCCTGACCATTGCTATTAATGCAGCCTGACCATTGCCATTAATGCAGCCTGACCATTGCCATTAATGCAGCCTGACCATTGCCATAAATGCAGCCTGACCATTGCCATTAATGCAGCCTGACCATTGCCATTAATGCAGCCTGACCATTGCCATTAATGTAGCCTGACCATTGCCATTGATGCAGCCTGACCATTGCCATAAATGCAGCCTGACCATTGCCATAAATGCAGCCTGACCATTGCCATAAATGCAGCCTGACCATTGCCATTAATGTAGCCTGACCATTGCCATTAATGCAGCCTGCCCATTGCCATTAATGTAGCCTGACCATTGCCATTAATGTAGCCTGACCATTGCCATTAATGCAGCCTGACCATTGCCATAAATGCAGCCTGACCATTGCCATTAATGCAGCCTGACCATTGCCATAAATGCAGCCTGACCATTGCCATTAATGCAGCCTGACCATTGCCATTAATGCAGCCTGACCTGTGCCATCGCTCAGGCTGCTCTGTCTTCTCAGCAAGTGTCGGCCGGGAAATCGCATTAACTTGACGACGGCAGTGGCAGTGGCAGTAAAGATATTTGCCAGCACACCATGGAACGCCATAAATAGCGTCCAAATGGATAATTTATTGCATGATCATCAATTAGGAATCTACTCACCAAATCCGAAGCCACGGGTGCCGGTAATGCCTAGGATTATGCAAAATGAAGGGAGAATTTCTGGAATACTGCCGCAATTCCGGCTGTATAGTTCCACTAAAAATGGCGGCGCTATACCGCCACTGCACATCGCGACCCAGTGTGTAAGGGACCTTACGTATGAATGAGCTCATGTCTTTATATAGGGTGGAGCTCCTCTTTAAGCTGTGGGGCCCGTGGTTAGTAACCCCAGGATTGGTTGTATTTTCTTTGACTCCAGATAGAAGAATAATATAGAATGATGTATAGAATGAAGGGGGTTAAAATATAGGACGGGAGATTAAAGTATCAGAGGAGTGAGGAGGGGAGGAGGAGGGGAGGTCTTTAGGGAAAGGGGAGAGGAGAGAGGGGGTTTTCCCTTTTTTTAAATTATGTTTTAATGTGTTAAGCCCTGTACACACGATCGGATATCTGATGGAATATAATCTGATGTATTTTTTCGACGGATATCCGATGAAGCTGACTTTCATCAGTCAAATCAGTAAAAAATCAGACCGCGTCCAACGTGGTGACGTAAAACACAACAGCGTGCTGAGAAAAATGACGTTCAATGCTTCCGAGCATGCGTCGACTTTTTCTATCGTTTTTTTAACCATAGGAAAAATTTAAAACAGTTTTTTTTTTTTTTTAACCAATGGAAAACAAACCGATGGGGCCCACACATGATCGGTTTGTCCGATGAAAATGTTTTCATTGGACAAACCGATTGTGTCTACAGGGCTTTAGCTTGTAAGTAAGGTTGTCCCGATACCAATACCAGTATCGGTATCGGGACCGATACCGAGTATTTGCGGGAGTACTTGTACCCGATACCAGAATAGAATACTTTTTCCGTCCCCCCCCGCCGCCGCCGAACGCCGCTGCCGCATCGAAACCCGCCGCCACAAGGGGTTAAACATCGTGCCGGGAAGATCACAGCTTTCATTTGAATAGCTGTAGTGTTCCCGCCCGTATAGACACTCCCCCTTGCTCGGGATTGGATGGGTGATCGTGATCTGTCCAATCCCGAGCAAGGGGGAGTGTCTATACGGGCGGGAACACTACAGCTATTTAAATGAAAGCTGTGATGGTCCCTGGGCGGCGGTGGCGGTGGCTAGGTAGGAGGGACATGGCTGGGGGACTTGGCTGCATATGTGGGAGACATGGCTGCATTTGTGGGGGACATGGCTGTATATGTGTGGGGACATGGCTGTATATGTGGGGGACATGGCTGCATATATGGGTGACATAGCTGCATTTGTGGGGGACATGGCTGCATTTGTGGGAGACATGGCTGCATTTGTGGGAGACTTGGCTGCATTTGTGGGGGACATGGCTGCATATGTGGGAGACATGGCTGTATATGTGTGGGGACATGGCTGTATATGTGTGGGGACATGGCTGTATATGTGTGGGACATGGCTGCATATGTGGGGGACATGGCTGTATATGTGGGGGTCTTGGCTGCATTTGTGGGGGACTTGGCTGCATATGTGGGAGACATGGCTGCATTTGTGGGGGACATGGCTGTATATGTGTGGGGACATGGCTGCATTTGTGGGGGACTTGGCTGCATATGTGGGAGACATGGCTGCATTTGTGGGGGACATGGCTGTATATGTGGGGGACATGGCTGCATATGTGGGGGACATGGCTGCATATGTGTGGGGACATGGCTGCATATGTGTGGGGACATGGCTGCATATGTGTGGGGACATGGCTGCATATGTGTGGGGACATGGCTGCATTTGGGGTCACATTTAAAAAAAGAAAAAATGAAAGCTGTGATGGTCCCCGGGCGGCGGTGGCGGGCGGGGGCTAGGTAGGAGGGACATGGCTGCATATGTGGGGGACATGGCTGCATATGTGGAGGACATGGCTGTATATGTGGGGGTCTTGGCTGCATATGTGGGGGACATGGCTGCATATGTGGGAGACATGGCTGTATATGTGGGGGTCTTGGCTGTATATGTGGGGGTCTTGGCTGTATATGTGGGGGTCTTGGCTGTATATGTGGGGGTCTTGGCTGTATATGTGGGGGTCTTGGCTGCATATGTGGGGGTCTTGGCTGCATATGTGGGGGACTTGGCTGCATATGTGGGGGACTTGGCTGCATATGTGGGGGACTTGGCTGCATATGTGGGAGACATGGCTGTATATGTGTGGGGACATGGCTGTATATGTGTGGGGACATGGCTGTATATGTGTGGGGACATGGCTGTATATGTGTGGGGACATGGCTGCATTTGGGGTCACATTTAAAAAAAGAAAAAATGAAAGCTGTGATGGTCCCCGGGCGGCGGTGGCGGGCGGGGGCTAGGTAGGAGGGACATGGCTGCATATGTGGGGGACATGGCTGCATATGTGGAGGACATGGCTGTATATGTGGGGGTCTTGGCTGCATATGTGGGGGACATGGCTGCATATGTGGGAGACATGGCTGTATATGTGGGGGTCTTGGCTGTATATGTGGGGGTCTTGGCTGTATATGTGGGGGTCTTGGCTGTATATGTGGGGGTCTTGGCTGCATATGTGGGGGACTTGGCTGCATATGTGGGGGACTTGGCTGCATATGTGGGGGACTTGGCTGCATATGTGGGGGACTTGGCTGCATATGTGGGGGACTTGGCTGCATATGTGGGAGACTTGGCTGTATATGTGTGGGGACATGGCTGTATATGTGTGGGGACATGGCTGTATATGTGTGGGGACATGGCTGTATGTGTGTGGGGACATGGCTGCATATGTGTGGGACATGGCTGCATATGTGGGGGACATGGCTGCATATGTGGGGGACATGGCTGCATTTGGGGTCACATTTAAAAAAGTTTCGGTATTCAGTATCGGCGACTACTTGAAAAAAAGTATCGGTACTTGTACTCGGTCCTAAAAAAGTGGTATCGGGACAACCCTAAATTTTTATATTCTATTTTAAAACCATTAAAATCTTTTACTATGTTGTTGCTGTGTTACTATGCTAATATAATATGTTTCATTTCAGACAATAAAATATATCTAGGTAGGAGGGACATGGCTGCATATGTGGGGGACATGGCTGCATATGTGGAGGACATGGCTGCATATGTGGGGGACATGGCTGCATATGTGGGGGACATGGCTGCATATGTGGGGGACATGGCTGCATATGTGGGGGTCTTGGCTGTATATGTGGGGGTCTTGGCTGTATATGTGGGGGTCTTGGCTGTATATGTGGGGGTCTTGGCTGTATATGTGGGGGTCTTGGCTGCATATGTGGGGGTCTTGGCTGCATATGTGGGGGTCTTGGCTGCATATGTGGGGGTCTTGGCTGCATATGTGGGGGTCTTGGCTGCATATGTGGGGGTCTTGGCTGCATATGTGGGGGACTTGGCTGCATATGTGGGGGACTTGGCTGCATATGTGGGAGACATGGCTGTATATGTGTGGGGACATGGCTGTATATGTGTGGGGACATGGCTGTATATGTGTGGGGACATGGCTGTATATGTGTGGGGACATGGCTGCATATGTGGGGGACATGGCTGCATATGTGTGGGACATGGCTGCATATGTGTGGGACATGGCTGCATTTGGGGTCACATTTAAAAAAGTTTCGGTATTCAGTATCGGCGACTACTTGAAAAAAAGTATCGGTACTTGTACTCGGTCCTAAAAAAGTGGTATCGGGACAACCCTAAATTTTTATATTCTATTTTAAAAACCATTAAAATCTTTTACTATGTTGTTGCTGTGTTACTATGCTAATATAATATGTTTCATTTCAGACAATAAAATATATCTAGGTAGGAGGGACATGGCTGCATATGTGGGGGACATGGCTGCATATGTGGAGGACATGGCTGCATATGTGGGGGACATGGCTGCATATGTGGGGGACATGGCTGCATATGTGGGAGACATGGCTGTATATGTGGGAGACATGGCTGTATATGTGGGGGTCTTGGCTGTATATGTGGGGGGACATGGCTGCATATATGGGTGACATGGCTGCATTTGTGGGAGACATGGCTGCATTTGTGGGAGACATGGCTGCATTTGTGGGAGACTTGGCTGCATTTGTGGGGGACATGGCTGCATATGTGGGAGACATGGCTGTATATGTGTGGGGACATGGCTGTATATGTGTGGGACATGGCTGCATATGTGTGGGGACATGGCTGCATATGTGGGGGACATGGCTGTATATGTGGGGGTCTTGGCTGCATTTGTGGGGGACTTGGCTGCATATGTGGGAGACATGGCTGCATATGTGTGGGGACATGGCTGCATTTGTGGGGGACATGGCTGCATATGTGGGAGACATGGCTGCATATGTGGGAGACATGGCTGCATTTGTGGGAGACATGGCTGCATTTGTGGGGGACATGGCTGTATATGTGGGGGACATGGCTGCATATGTGGGGGACATGGCTGCATATGTGGGGGACATGGCTGCATATGTGTGGGGACATGGCTGCATATGTGTGGGGACATGGCTGTATATGTGGGGGACATGGCTGCATTTGGGGTCACATTTAAAAAAAGAAAAAATGAAAGCTGTGATGGTCCCCGGGCGGCGGTGGCGGGCGGGGGCTAGGTAGGAGGGACATGGCTGCATATGTGGGGGACATGGCTGCATATGTGGGGGTCTTGGCTGCATATGTGGGGGACATGGCTGCATATGTGGGAGACATGGCTGTATATGTGGGGGTCTTGGCTGTATATGTGGGGGTCTTGGCTGTATATGTGGGGGTCTTGGCTGTATATGTGGGGGTCTTGGCTGCATATGTGGGGGACTTGGCTGCATATGTGGGGGACTTGGCTGCATATGTGGGGGACTTGGCTGCATATGTGGGGGACTTGGCTGCATATGTGGGGGACTTGGCTGCATATGTGGGAGACATGGCTGCATATGTGTGGGGACATGGCTGTATATGTGTGGGGACATGGCTGTATATGTGTGGGGACATGGCTGTATGTGTGTGGGGACATGGCTGCATATGTGGGGGACATGGCTGCATATGTGTGGGACATGGCTGCATTTGGGGTCACATTTAAAAAAGTTTCGGTATTCAGTATCGGCGACTACTTGAAAAAAAGTATCGGTACTTGTACTCGGTCCTAAAAAAGTGGTATCGGGACAACCCTAAATTTTTATATTCTATTTTAAAACCATTAAAATCTTTTACTATGTTGTTGCTGTGTTACTATGCTAATATAATATGTTTCATTTCAGACAATAAAATATATCTAGGTAGGAGGGACATGGCTGCATATGTGGGGGACATGGCTGCATATGTGGGGGACATGGCTGCATATGTGGGGGACATGGCTGCATATGTGGGGGACATGGCTGCATATGTGGGAGACATGGCTGTATATGTGGGAGACATGGCTGTATATGTGGGGGTCTTGGCTGTATATGTGGGGGGACATGGCTGCATATATGGGTGACATAGCTGCATTTGTGGGGGACATGGCTGCATTTGTGGGAGACATGGCTGCATTTGTGGGAGACTTGGCTGCATTTGTGGGGGACATGGCTGCATATGTGGGAGACATGGCTGTATATGTGTGGGGACATGGCTGTATATGTGTGGGACATGGCTGCATATGTGTGGGGACATGGCTGCATATGTGGGGGACATGGCTGTATATGTGGGGGTCTTGGCTGCATTTGTGGGGGACTTGGCTGCATATGTGGGAGACATGGCTGCATTTGTGGGGGACATGGCTGTATATGTGTGGGGACATGGCTGCATTTGTGGGGGACTTGGCTGCATATGTGGGAGACATGGCTGCATTTGTGGGGGACATGGCTGTATATGTGGGGGACATGGCTGCATATGTGGGGGACATGGCTGCATATGTGGGGGACATGGCTGCATATGTGTGGGGACATGGCTGCATATGTGTGGGGACATGGCTGTATATGTGGGGGACATGGCTGCATTTGGGGTCACATTTAAAAAAAGAAAAAATGAAAGCTGTGATGGTCCCCGGGCGGCGGTGGCGGGCGGGGGCTAGGTAGGAGGGACATGGCTGCATATGTGGGGGACATGGCTGCATATGTGGAGGACATGGCTGTATATGTGGGGGTCTTGGCTGCATATG
Source organism: Rana kukunoris (assembly GCA_029574335.1). NCBI lineage: Eukaryota > Metazoa > Chordata > Amphibia > Anura > Ranidae > Rana > Rana kukunoris. The sequence continues at coordinate 614,352,882 of CM056050.1, read as the reverse complement.
TGGGGGACATGGCTGCATATGTGGGAGACATGGCTGTATATGTGGGGGTCTTGGCTGTATATGTGGGGGTCTTGGCTGCATATGTGGGGGTCTTGGCTGCATATGTGGGGGTCTTGGCTGCATATGTGGGGGACTTGGCTGCATATGTGGGGGACTTGGCTGCATATGTGGGGGACTTGGCTGCATATGTGGGGGACTTGGCTGCATATGTGGGAGACATGGCTGTATATGTGTGGGGACATGGCTGTATATGTGTGGGGACATGGCTGTATATGTGTGGGGACATGGCTGTATATGTGTGGGGACATGGCTGCATTTGGGGTCACATTTAAAAAAAGAAAAAATGAAAGCTGTGATGGTCCCCGGGCGGCGGTGGCGGGCGGGGCTAGGTAGGAGGGACATGGCTGCATATGTGGGGGACATGGCTGCATATGTGGAGGACATGGCTGTATATGTGGGGGTCTTGGCTGCATATGTGGGGGACATGGCTGCATATGTGGGAGACATGGCTGTATATGTGGGGGTCTTGGCTGTATATGTGGGGGTCTTGGCTGTATATGTGGGGGTCTTGGCTGCATATGTGGGGGTCTTGGCTGCATATGTGGGGGACTTGGCTGCATATGTGGGAGACATGGCTGTATATGTGTGGGAGACATGGCTGTATATGTGTGGGGACATGGCTGTATATGTGTGGGGACATGGCTGTATATGTGTGGGGACATGGCTGTATATGTGTGGGGACATGGCTGTATATGTGTGGGGACATGGCTGTATATGTGTGGGGACATGGCTGTATATGTGTGGGGACATGGCTGTATATGTGTGGGGACATGGCTGCATATGTGGGGGACATGGCTGCATATGTGTGGGACATGGCTGCATTTGGGGTCACATTTAAAAAAGTTTCGGTATTCAGTATCGGCGACTACTTGAAAAAAAGTATCGGTACTTGTACTCGGTCCTAAAAAAGTGGTATCGGGACAACCCTAAATTTTTATATTCTATTTTAAAACCATTAAAATCTTTTACTATGTTGTTGCTGTGTTACTATGCTAATATAATATGTTTCATTTCAGACAATAAAATATATCTAGGTAGGAGGGACATGGCTGCATATGTGGAGGACATGGCTGCATATGTGGGGGACATGGCTGCATATGTGGGGGACATGGCTGCATATGTGGGGGACATGGCTGCATATGTGGGGGTCTTGGCTGTATATGTGGGGGTCTTGGCTGTATATGTGGGGGTCTTGGCTGTATATGTGGGGGTCTTGGCTGTATATGTGGGGGTCTTGGCTGCATATGTGGGGGTCTTGGCTGCATATGTGGGGGACTTGGCTGCATATGTGGGGGACTTGGCTGCATATGTGGGAGACATGGCTGTATATGTGTGGGGACATGGCTGTATATGTGTGGGGACATGGCTGTATATGTGTGGGGACATGGCTGTATATGTGTGGGGACATGGCTGTATATGTGTGGGGACATGGCTGCATATGTGGGGGACATGGCTGCATATGTGTGGGACATGGCTGCATATGTGTGGGACATGGCTGCATTTGGGGTCACATTTAAAAAAGTTTCGGTATTCAGTATCGGCGACTACTTGAAAAAAAGTATCGGTACTTGTACTCGGTCCTAAAAAAGTGGTATCGGGACAACCCTAAATTTTTATATTCTATTTTAAAACCATTAAAATCTTTTACTATGTTGTTGCTGTGTTACTATGCTAATATAATATGTTTCATTTCAGACAATAAAATATATCTAGGTAGGAGGGACATGGCTGCATATGTGGGGGACATGGCTGCATATGTGGAGGACATGGCTGCATATGTGGGGGACATGGCTGCATATGTGGGAGACATGGCTGTATATGTGGGAGACATGGCTGTATATGTGGGGGTCTTGGCTGTATATGTGGGGGGACATGGCTGCATATATGGGTGACATAGCTGCATTTGTGGGGGACATGGCTGCATATGTGGGGGACATGGCTGCATATGTGGGGGACATGGCTGCATATGTGGGAGACATGGCTGTATATGTGGGGGTCTTGGCTGTATATGTGGGGGTCTTGGCTGTATATGTGGGGGGACATGGCTGCATATGTGGGGGACTTGGCTGCATATGTGGGGGACATGGCTGCATTTGGGGTCACATTTAAAAAAGTTTCGGTATTCGGTATCGGCGACTACTTGAAAAAAAGTATCGGTACTTGTACTCGGTCCTAAAAAAGTGGTATCGGGACAACCCTAAATTTTTATATTCTATTTTAAAACCATTAAAATCTTTTACTATGTTGTTGCTGTGTTACTATGCTAATATAATATGTTTCATTTCAGACAATAAAATATATCTTTCTGCTGTTAATTTCTTCTGCACGTCCTGAGGAAGCCCAGCGGCGAAATGCGTAGACGATGCACAGAAGATATTGTCCATATCCTATATCCTATATGTTTTTTGATTCATTATGGTATCGGGACAACCCTACTTGTAAGTATTTTTTTTATTTTTTATATATGTTTGGTTAATAAACTAAGCAATACTAAACAAATTCTAAAATGAATCAATGAAACAAAATTAGTAACATAACAAATCTTTTTAAAAACAAAGCAATTGCCTGTGTTCTGCACGTCTACGTCCACGTCTAACCAACGCGTTAAAGTTGCAAAATTGCGTTCAGGCTTTTTCATTCGTGTCGCCCTCCGTCACCAAGGGGTTAATCACAGTTTGTCGTTTTGAGATGTTTGTTCATATAGGTTCGGTATGTAGAGAAACTAACATAAATAAATAAAAAAGAGTTTTGATCAATGAGAGTCAATGAGATGACAACGCGTGTGTCGCGCTGTGCCCCGCCCCCGCTGATTGAGGTGATGTATGAAGGGGAAATCGCTGAGGACTGGAGCCATTCCCACACAGCCGCCAATCATTCATACTACACACCTACAGTATTGTATACACAACATACCAATCTACTTCCCCTTCTCTACCAATAATAAATCTCCACCTGTAACTTCTCTGTTGTATTTATGATGTAATTGTTGAAGTTCCTGACATTCTGTATATAATCGTTCTTCTGAGTAGAAAAGGTTTCATTTCCAGTATAAACTGTGAGATTAGGAAACAGAAAGTGACCTGAATTCCGAGATTGTATAAAAAAAAAAAAAAAAGGAACTTGAAGTGCCTCCCCCTCCCCCGCAGCTGATCATATACTTTCCAGGAAATCACACAATTGAGTTTTATGACAACCACTTCAGTCCCGAACCAATTCTCAACGCTGCATACACACGATCATTTTTCGGGTGGTAAAAAAACCGACGTTTTTTAAAAACGATTGTGTGTGGGCTTCGAAGCATTTTTCGGGTTCTTTGTTTCTTTCGAATATGCTTCATTTTTTCACGACGCCTTAAACGGGTTTTTCGGGTTGTAAAAAAAGGTTGTGTGTGGGCTTTAACGACGTGAAAAACCCCGCGCATGCTCAGAAGCAAGTTATGAGACGGGAGCAGGGGCGGACTGACCATTGAGTCACTCAGGCACTGCCCGAGGGCTCCATGCCACTAGGGGGCCCCATCAGGGTTGCCAGGCTCAGTAAAACCAGGGACAGTATGTAAAAATCTGTTTTTTTTTTTACATCTGTCCCTGATATATCCGAAACGGACATGCTTCTGATGTGAAAATCCCGAGATTTTAGCTGCCCCGCCTCTGCACTGCCTCCTGGCGTGGTGGCCATCTGTAAGCCCGGGGGCCCCATAATCTTCTATTGCCCGGGGGCCCCATGAGTTGTCAGTCCGCCCCTGGACGGGAGCGCTCGTTCTGGTAAAACTACCGTTCATAATGGAGATCGCACATTCATCGCGCTGTAACAGACTGAAAAGCGCGAATCGTCTTTTACTAACACGGAATCAGCTAAAGCAGCCCCAAGGGTGGCGCCATCCGCACGGAACCTTCCCTTTATAGTGCCGCCGTACGTGTCGTACGTCACCGCGCTTTGCTAGAGCATTTTTTTCACGACCGTGTGTGGGCTAAGCTGTTTTAACGATCGGGTTAGAAAAAAATGTATTTTTTTTCTAGACCCTTAACCCCTTGCTTACTGGGCACATATACCCCCCTCCTGTCCAGGTGAAATTTCAGCTTCCGGCACTGCGCCGCTTTAAATGACAATTGCGCGCTCGTGCGGCATGGCTCCCAAACAAAGTTGACGTCCTTTTTTCCCCACAAGTAGAGCTTTCTTTTGGTGGTATTTGATCGCCTGTACGGTTTTTATTTGTTGCGCTATAAACAAAAAAGGGCGACGATTTTGAAAAAAAAAAATCTATATTTTTTACTTGTTGCTATAATAAATATCCCAATAAAAAAAAAAAAAAAAAAAAATTTTTCTCAGTTTAGGGCGATACATATTCTTCTACATATTTTTGGTAAAAAAAAAAATCGCAATAAGCGACTGGTTTGCGCAAAAGTTAGAGCGCCTACAAAATAGGGGACAGAATTTTAATTTTTATTATTTTTATTTTTACTAGTAATGGTGGCGATCTGCAATTTTTATTGGGACTGCAACATTACGGCGGACCCATCGGACACTTTTGACACATTTTTGGCACCATTCACATTTATACTGTGATCAGTGCTATAAATATGCTGTATATTACTATAATTACTGTATAAATGTGACTGGCAGGGAAGGGGTTAACACTAGGGGGTGAGGAAGGGGTTAAATGTGTATCCTAGGTGTGTTCTAACTGTGGGGGGAGGGGGGGAGTGACCGATCTGTGTCCCTATGTACAAGGGACACAGATCGGGCTCCTCCTCTCCAGAGACAGGACGCTGTCTCTGTGTGAGCCGGCAATGAGAGATGATCTCATATGTTTACATTTCATATCATCCCTCATTGGCCGCACAGATCGCATAGCAAACGGCCACTCTGATTGGCCGTTCGCCGCGATCTGTGATTGGCTGTGTCCAAGGGACACGGCCAGATTAGAATTTCCCCGCTGCGCGCTCTGGAGCGCGCGCGGTGAACGCCCAAAGGGGCGGACGTCTTTTGACGTCCTGTTGGAAACTCAGGTCCGCGCTCTAGCCGTCATTCGGCCATAGCGCGGGCCTCAAGAAGTTAAAACCTCATTTTTTAGAATCAGCAAAAAATGTAATAGTGTGTATGGGGGTCTTAGGTTACTTTTTTGTGCCTTTTTTTTTAATGGTTGCCATTGCCACCCCTATGAAAAGCAGTCGGTATTTCATACGGGGTGAATAAATCTGGAGGTCAAGTGGTTAAAGATACATAAGAGAAGTTTGTAGGCCACCATTGGTGAGCCCCCTCTAAAGTAGGGTGCCCACGTGTCCCGGATTGCCTGGGATTGTCCCGCAATTCGCATTTGTGTCCCGGGCACCTTCATTCCGGGAGAATACTGTGTCCCGGAATGAAATGAGGACACACAGCCACCCTAATAGACAATTGCCAAACTGGTTGCTAGGGTCGCCCCGCCTGGCTCCTAGCAACCAGTGACGTCACATTCGCAGAGTCTCAGAGCGAGGCCAAAAGGAGCAAGGCCTTTATCCAGTGCTGCCCTGCTTTCCCAGTCCACCCACCTCCTCTCCTTCTCCGACCGTGGCAGCAGCACCTCCTGACCAGTGGCGGTGCGTCCATAGGGACGCCGGAGCGCAGCCCCCTCTGGATCGCCCACAGCCAGTAAAATATACAGATTCATACACTGTATGAATCTGTATATTTTTGCGGCTGCCGCCCACTAATCAGCTGACAGTACATTGAGCGCCGCTCAGCTGAATTGCGGCAGCTGACTGGCTGTGTGGAAGTGGAAGCTTTCCGAGTACAGCCCTGCGGCTGTAGTCGGCTTCCTGAAGCTTATCCTCGGGACGTACCGGCCGTGCGTTCCGAGGATAAGACTGACAGGCGTCTCAGCCAATCAGGTAATCTGATTCTGGCAACCTGATTGGCTGATGCGTCATCGAGGGTGGGACGAGGGACAACGAGGGACGGTAGAAGCCAGAAAGGTAAGTGCCAGGGGGTACTGGGCACAGTGGCGACAAGTGGGGGCACAGTGGCGACAAGTGGGGGCACAGTGGCGACAAGTGGGGGCACAGTGGCGACAATTGGGGGCACAGTGACTACATTTGATGGCATGGCACAGTGGCTGCGTTTTGATGGCACGGTGACTGCATTTGATGGCATGCCACAGTGGTGACAATTGATGGCACAGTGGTTGCGTTTGATGGCACAGTGGCTGTGTTTGATGGCCCAGTGGCTGCATTTGATAGGTACAGTGAGGCTGCAATTGTTTTTTTTTTTTTGTTTTTTTCCGTTTGCGCCCCCAAAAAAATGTGAGCACCAGCCGCCACTGCTCCTGACTCCTCCAGGCTTCAGTGACCTCCCGACAGGTGACGGCATTCTGCAGTGCTGGCTGGCTTAGATCCACGGCTTGACTGCCCGTCCCGACTCCCACAGCGCATTGCCCAACTTCTCCTCCCCACGCCCGCGGCCCGAGCCACCTGATTGCTTGAGGAGGGCTCCCCAGCCTGGACCAGGGAAAAAGACTGGGGTTCAACCGCCCACCACACCAGACTGGTCCAGATTAGAAGGTGAGCAAATGGAACCTGATTGGAGCAGGTCAGGTGACAAGTTGGGGCACTGGGCTGGGGACAGTGCAGTAATAAATGAGGCTAAGTGGGGCCCTGCCCTGGGGGAAATAAAAATGAAGCTGACAAGTGGGGGGGGGGGGGGGAATAAAAATGAAGCTGACAAGTGGGGGGCAATAAAAAATAAAGCTGACAAGAGGGGGCAATAAAAAATAAAGCTGACAAGAGGGGGGCAATAAAAAATGAAGCTGACAAGTGGGGGGGGGGCAATAAAAAATGAAGCTGACAAGTGGGGGGGAAATAAAAATGAAGCTGACAAGTGGGGGGCAATAAAAAAATGAAGCTGACAAGTGGGGGAAAATAAAAAATGAAGCTGACAAGTGGGGGGCAATAAAAAATGAAGCTGACAAGTGGGGGGAAATAAAAATGAAGCTGACAAGTGGGGGGCAATAAAAATGAAGCTGACAAGTGGGGGGGGGGAATAAAAATGAAGCTGACAAGTGGGGGGGGGGGAATAAAAATGAAGCTGACAAGTGGGAGGGGAGGGAATAAAAATGAAGCTGACAAGTGGGGGGCAATAAAAAATGAAGCTGACAAGTGGGGGGAAATAAAAATGAAGCTGACAAGTGGGGGGCAACAAAAAATTAAGCTGACAAGAGGGGGGCAATAAAAAATGAAGCTGACAAGAGGGGGCAATAAAAAATTAAGCTGACAAATGGGGGGAAATAAAAATTAGGCTGACAAGTGGGGGGGCAATAAAAAATTAAGCTGACAAGAGGGGGGCAATAAAAATGAAGCTGACAAGTGGGGGGGGGGGGGGAATAAAAATGAAGCTGACAAGTGGGGGGGGGAAATAAAAATGAAGCTGACAAGTGGGGGGGGGGGAATAAAAATGAAGCTGACAAGTGGGGGGCAATAAAAAATGAAGCTGACAAGTGGGGGAAATAAAAAATAAAGCTGACAAGAGGGGGGCAATAAAAAATGAAGCTGACAAGTGGGGGCAATAAAAAATAAAGCTGACAAGAGGGGGGCAATAAAAAATGAAGCTGACAAGAGGGGGGGAATAAAAATGAAGCTGACAAGTGGGGGGGGGAAATAAAAATGAAGCTGACAAGTGTGGGGGGGGAATAAAAATGAAGCTGACAAGTGGGGGGCAATAAAAAATGAAGCTGACAACTGGGGGGGAAATAAAAATGAAGCTGACAAGAGGGGGCAATAAAAAATAAAGCTGTCAAGAGGGGGGCAATAAAAAATTAAGCTGACAAGAGGGGGGCGATAAAAAATAAAGCTGACAAGTGGGGGGGCAACAAAAAATGAAGCTGACAAGAGGGGGGCAATAAAAAATGAAGCTGACAAGAGGGGGCAATAAAAAATAAAGCTGTCAAGAGGGGGGCAATAAAAAATGAAGCTGACAAGTGGGGGGAAATAAAAATTAGGCTGACAAGTGGGGGGGCAATAAAAAATGAAGCTGACAAGAGGGGGGCAATAAAAATGAAGCTGACAAGTGGGGGGGGGGAATAAAAATGAAGCTCACAAGTGGGGGGGGGAATAAAAATGAAGCTGACAATTGGGGGCAATTAAAAATGAAACTGACAAGAGGGGGGCAATAAAAAATAAAGCTGACAAGAGGGGGGGGGATGAAGCTGACAAGAGGGGGGCAATAAAAAATATATATGTAAAAATTGTATACCACCTGTCTAAACTGGTGACCTCTGTTTTCTTTTGTTTTTTCCAAAAATTGGCAAAAAAAGTAACACAAATGATATTTATTTGGGCCGGCACAAATGGGTGCCCGGGGGCCGAGTCGTGCGCGGGGGGGTGTCCCTGAATGGCAGTTCAGAAATGTGGTCACCCTACACTAACTGTCCGCCCAGCTCTGCCCCCAGATCTTTCAGAAGAAGTAATGCGCTCAGGATGGGGGATGAAGGAATCGGTCTGGTCTGCGAAGAATCGCACAGTTCGGGGATCCCAGAATCGCGATTCTCAGGCTGTACGATTGTCTGCAGGCCGGAACGTTCTACAGGCAGATGATTGGGAGACGGAAGAAATGGCCTTTGATTGGCCACCATTTCCATCCCGTTGTGCTCACCGCTACACCGCCCTTCAATTTGACTTTCCCGAGTAGGAAGTTGTTCAAACCCTGTTGTAGGACCAGATTGGACGGGTCGCTGGGGGAGTGTCAGGTGCACCTCTCTCTACATGTTTTGTGTTTTATAAATACTTTATATTATGTAAACTCTGCATGAAACACAAAACAATTCCCTCCCGATGAAGACAGAGGTGAACTATGATGACAATGTGGTCTGATGTCACTCCACCCTTCAGAGAATCAGCCATGGGTACGTGCATGGGGTGTGTTGGATACACCCTAATCACCCATGGCGGGGTGAAGGGGGGGGGGGTGTTGGGGTGGGCCGTGCCCAGGGCTGTCTTAATGAGAGGGCACACCTGGGCACTGCATGGGGGGCCCCAGCTGCATGGGGGGCCCCTGCACTTTCCCCAAAGCAGCTGGTCCTTGAGCCCAGGCTGCCCCTCTACATCCCAGTTATCCCCCAGCACTGTGACCCCTCTACACCCTAGATATCCCCTACCTTCTACCTGCTTGATTTCTGTTTACATGCACTGTCTCCATTGTAGGGGCCCCAGAGCATTACTTTGCCCAGGGGCCCGTGATGCTATTAAGACGGCCCTGGCCGTGCCTCCCCCAGATTGCAGTTGCCCCCCCCCAGGCCACACCGAGGACGTTGTGCCTGGACAGGGTTGCCAACCATTAGTGTTGCTCACGAATATTCGTATTGCGAATATTCGGCTGGAATATGGCATATTCGAGTATTCGCGATATATTGCGAATTTCGCGGTGAATATTCGCTATTTCGAATATTCGTATTTTTTTTTTTTTTTTTTTTTTAGAACAGATCACATCCTAGAGATCCCCATCGACGTGTAAAAGCATTGCTGGTATGATTAGAGACCTTGGGCCGAGTAGCTGCAGCGATCATTTTATATTGCCAAAAAATCGCAATGCGATTATTCGGCAATAGCGATATCGCGCGATTATTTTCGAGAAATTCGCAATATTGTTTTTAGCTAAAATAACACATATATTCGATTTCAGAGTGTTACTGTCGAAATTCCGCAATAAATTTCTCATTCGCATTTTTGCGAAATTACGATAAAATATCAAGAATATTCTGAGCCAATCAGAGTGCTCCATTCCGTATTTCTCGAATATTCGCAATTTTGTATTGTAATATATCACGAATATTCTGAGCCAATCAGAGTGCTCCTTCCGCATTTGCCGAATATTCGCAATCATTTTGTATTGTAATATATCACGAATATTCTGAGCCAATCAGAGTGCTCCATTCCGCATTTCTCGAATATTCGCAATTATTTTGTATTATAAAATTTCACGAATATTCTGAGCCAATCAGAGTGCTCCATTCCGCATTTCTCGAATATTCGCAATTATTTTGTATTATAAAATATCAAGAATATTCTGAGCCAATCAGAGTGCTCCTTCCGCATTTGCCGAATATTCGCAATTATTTTGTATTGTAATATATCACGAATATTCTGAGCCAATCAGAGTGCTCCATTCCGCATTTCTCGAATATTCGCAATAGCGAAAAATCGCAATAGCGAAAAATCGCAATAGCGAAAATTCGCAATCATTTCATTTCCAAAAAATATCACGAATATTCGTATTTAGCGAATATATCTCGAATATTCGACTATATATTCGAGATATATCGCAAAATCGAATATGGCATATTCTGCTCAACACTACCAACCATCCATAAGGAGAAGTCGTCTGTAAAGGAGGGAGGGGATTGGCTGCATCTGTCTATACATTCTTTTATGTGATGAAAGTGATACAACAAAAGAAATGTATTTTCCAAATAGAAGAATTGTTTGTGACTGAGCAGCCAATCCCCTGAGTTCCTGATACGAGTGACGCACTCGGGATGGGCCACACCTGTCAACTTTTATGGGGACTTTTATCTTCCTGACATTCTGCAGGTGTCCTTAAAGTGGAGTTCCAGCCACCTGTGAAAAGTCAGACATGTACTGGCCATCGGGGACTACGGGGAGTTTTCCCGGTGGACCGATGGCTCAGTGAGCCAGTTTCAGTATAAGCCGGTTCATGCAGCCACTAATTTGAGCACCGCTGTACTGCCCAGTGGTGTCGCTAGGGGGTGGCTTTTGGGGCTATAGCCCCGAATCTGGGGCCCACGGCCCTGAGTCTCTCAGAGATGGGCGTGGACTCGGCAGCTGGGCTCCAAATGCGGCGGGCAGCACAGGAGAGAGAGAGATGACATCATCTCTTACCACCCACCCTGCATCACCGCTGTTCCGCTCTCACTGTGCAGCAGAGAGATGACATCATCTCTCACTGCCTGCCCTATCTCTGGTGACCCTGATGTAAGGAGTGGCTCTTTGGTGACTCTGAGTTGAGGAGGGGCCCTCTTGGGACCCTAATGTATGTGGGGGGGCTTTTTGGGAACCCTGATGTAAGGGTTGGCTCTCTTGGGACGCTGATGTAAGTGGGGGGCCCTCTGGGGACCCTTATGTAAGGAAGGGGCTCTCTGGGGACCGTGATGTAAGGGGGCCCTCTGGGGACCCTGATGTAAAGAAGGGGTTCTCTAGGACCCTAATGTAAGGAAGGGTCTCTCTGGGGACCCTGATGTAAGTTGGGGTTCTCTGAGGACCCTGATGTAGGGGGCCCTCTGGGGACCCTGATGTAAGAAGGGGCTCTCTGGGGACCCTGATGTAAGTTAAAAGGCTCTCTGGGGACCCTGATGTAAGGGCGGGCACTCTGGGGACCCTGATGTAAGGGCGGAGGCTTTCTGGGGACCCTGATGCAAGGGGGGCCCTCTGGGGACCCTGATGTAAGTAGGGGCTCTCTGGGGACCCTGATGTAAGTGGGTGAGGCTCTCTGGGGACCCTGATGTAAGTAGGGGCTCTTTGGGGACCCTGATGTAAGTAAGTGGCTCTCTGGGGACCCTGATGTAAGTAGGGGCTCTCTGGGGACCCTGATGTAAGTGGGTGAGGCTCTCTGGGGACCCTGATGTAAGTAGGGGCTCTCTGGGGACCCTGATGTAAGTAGGGGGCTCTCTGGGGACCCTGATGTAAGTAGGGGCTCTCTGGGGACCCTGATGTAAGTGGGTGAGGCTCTCTGGGGACCCTGATGTAAGTAGGGGCTCTCTGGGGACCCTGATGTAAGGAAGTGGCTCTCTGGGGACCCTGATGTAAGTAGGGGATCTCTGGGGACCCTGATGTAGGTGGGTGAGGCTCTCTGGGGACCCTGATGTAAGTAGGGGCTCTCTGGGGACCGTGGTCTAAGGGGGCCCTCTGGGGACCCTGATGAAAGGAAGGGGCTCTCTTGGACCCTAATGTAAGAAAGGGTCTCTCTGGGGACTCTGATGTAGGGGGCCCTCTGGGGACCCTGATGTAAGTAGGGGCTCTCTGGGGACCCTAATGTAAGTTAGAAGACTTTCTGGGGACCCTGATGTAATTAGGGGCTCTCTGGGGACCCTAATGTGAGGAAGGGGCTCTCTGGGGACCCTGATGTAAGTGGGTGAGGCTCTCTGGGGACCCTGATGTAAGTAGGGGCTCTTTGGGGACCCTGATGTAAGTAAGTGGCTCTCTGGGGACCCTGATGTAAGTAGGGGCTCTCTGGGGACCCTGATGTAAGTGGGTGAGGCTCTCTGGGGACCCTGATGTAAGTAGGGGCTCTCTGGGGACCCTGATGTAAGTAGGGGGCTCTCTGGGGGACCCTGATGTAAGTAGGGGCTCTCTGGGGACCCTGATGTAAGTGGGTGAGGCTCTCTGGGGACCCTGATGTAAGTAGGGGCTCTCTGGGGACCCTGATGTAAGGAAGTGGCTCTCTGGGGACCCTGATGTAAGTAGGGGATCTCTGGGGACCCTGATGTAGGTGGGTGAGGCTCTCTGGAGACCATGATGTAAGTAGGGGCTCTCTGGGGACCGTGGTCCAAGGGGGCCCTCTGGAGACCCTGATGAAAGGAAGGGGCTCTCTAGGACCCTAATGTAAGAAAGGGTCTCTCTGGGGACTCTGATGTAGGGGGGCCCTCTGGGGACCCTGATGTAAGTAGGGGCTCTCTGGGGACCCTAATGTGAGGAAGGGGCTCTCTGGGGACCCTAATGTGAGGAAGGGGCTCTCTGGGACCCTGGTGTAAGTGGGTGAGGCTCTCTGCGGACCTTTATGCAAGGGAGAAGCTCTCTGGTAACCCTGATGTAAGTGGGGGGCCCCTGTGGGGACCCTGATGTAAGTAGTTATAGCTGCAAAGGGCGGAGCCAACTCAATATTGAACCCTACGGACTAAGACTGGGATGTCATTAAAGTTCTTGTGTGTGTAAAGGCCGGCGTCCCAATACTTTTGGTAATAAAGTAAGTATATACTGTATATTATACTGTGTGTGTAATATATATATATAATTATATACACATAAAAAGGAACCCTGAGTACGATTACAGAATAGACGATTAGCAGCCTGTAAGATTATAATGTAATGTAACGCTCCTCCATGACCAGTCACTTCTTCCTTCTATAAAGTGACCGTCCGTCTTCCTTCTCCATCTAACCCCAGTCACTAAATTCACACCTTTTCACTTTGTTCATTTCAGAATTCATTTTTAAAACTTTTTAATTCTTCAGCTTTTATTATTTGTGCTTATTTATATTTCTATATTGTACATTCACACCATCCCCCGCCATGTCATTTTCTGTGGTTTATTGTGCGGCATCAGCTTATTATTATTCTGTAGTATGCTGACATCTAGTGGCGGTTTGGCGCACTACAACTTTTATGAATCGAAGGGGTTGTAAAGGTTCCCTTTTTTTATTTTCGAAATAGGTTCCTTTAACCACTTAAGCCCCCGGACCTTTATGCAGGTTAAGGACCCAGCCCCTTTTTGCGATTCGGCACCGCGTCGCTTTAACTGACATTTGCGCGGTCGTGCGACGCGGCTCCCAAACAAAACTGGCGTCCTTTTTCCCCACAAATAGAGATTTCTTTTGGTGGTATTTGATCACCTCTGCGATTTTTATTTTACAAAAATAGAGCGACAATTTTGAAAAAAAATCAATATTTTTAATTTATTGCTATAAAAAAAAAATTCAACAAAAAGAATGTAATATTTTTTTTCCCTCAGTTTAGGGCGATACATATTCTACCTATTTTTGGTAAAAAAAAAAATCGCAATAAGCGTTTATCGATTGGTTTGCGCAAAAGTTATAGCGTTTACAAAATAGGGGATAGTTTTATGGCATTAATAATTTTTGTTTTACTAGTAATGGCGGCGACCAGCGTTTTTTTTTTTTTTATCGTGACTGCGACATTTTGGCGGACACTTCGGACACTTTTGACAACATTTTAGAACCGTTGTCATTTATACAGCGATCAGTGCTATAACTATGCACTGATTACTGTAAAAATGACACTGACATTGAAGGGGTTAACCACTAGGTGGCGCTGAAGGGGTTAAGTGTGTCCTAGGGAGTTATTCTAACTGTTTTAGGGGCGTGGCTTGCCGTGACACGTCACTGATTGCTGCTCCCAATGACAGGGAACAGACAATCAGTGACATGTCACTAGGAAGAACAGGGAAAGGTGTGTTTTACACTGACATCTCCCCGTTCTTCATCTCCTGTGACATGATCGCCGGACACCAGCAGACATCAAGTCGGTGGGTCCCAGAGGCGTGGTCACTGAGTTTGTGACCACATGGCTGGCAAATTAAAGGGGACGTATATATACGCCCATTTTCTCAGCCGTACCATTCTGTTGATGTATATCTGTGTGCTGTGGTCCTTAAGTGGTTAACTGATTGATATCGCCCTCAGTCCCACTTTTTAGTGTTATTTATCTCAGTCCTAGCCGGACCCTCCCTGTTTCTTCCATGTTTCCCCAGTCAGTGTTAATTATTTGCAGCGACAGGACTTGGGAAAGTCATTGCCTTTTTACACTTCAAAAGATTGGAAAAACATTGCAATTATCTAGAGAAGTTCAACTTCACTTTTGGGTGGCAGAAATATGAATGCAATCTATACACTGGGGGGAGATCTTCTGGGGGGATCTAGAATGGGAAAGGGCCGGGGGTCCTGGTAGATGATAGGCTCAGCAATGGGGGAGGGAGGAGCTCAGGTATGGGGGGAGAACCTCTGGGGGGGGGACTAGGATATAAAAGGACCTGGGGGTCCTAGTAGATGATAGGCTCAGCAATGGGGGAGGGAGGAGCTCAGGTATAGGGGGAGAACCTCTGGAGGTATCTAGAATGGAAAAGGACCTGGGGGTCCTAGAAGATGATAGGCTCAGCAATGGGGGAGGGAGGAGCTCAGGTATAAGGGGAGAACCTCTGGGGGGATCTAGGATGGGAAAGGACCTGGGGGTCCTAGTAGATGATAGGCTCAGCAATGGGGGAGGGAGGAGCTCAGGTATGGGGGGAGAAACCTCTGGGGGGGGGGGGACTAGGATATAAAAGGACCCGGGGGTCCTAGTAGATGATAGGCTCAGCAATAAGGGAGGGAGGAGCTCAGGTATAAGGGGAGAACCTCTGGGGGGATCTAGGATGGGAAAGGACCTGGGGGTCCTAGTAGATGATAGGCTCAGCAATGGGGGAGGGAGGAGCTCAGGTATGGGGGGAGAACCTCTGGGGGAATCTAGGATTCCAGGTCCTTTCCCATCCTAGATCCCCCCCACTAGATGATAGGCTCAGCAATGGGGGAGGGAGGACCTCAGGTATGGGGGGAGAACCTCTGGGGGGATCTAGGATAGAAAGGGGTTGCTTTAGACCCCTGATATCTCACCAAAGCCCCCCAATGTGGCTTGTAAAAGATTGTAAAAAGAATAATAATTATTGCAAAAAAAAAAGTAAAAAAAAATAGTCAAACTATTTTGTTTTGTAAAAAGTTAAAATAAAATTGTAAAAAAAAAAAATATATTGCTAAAGAAATGTACAAAGTAACAAATAAAAAAAAAAAAAGTAATATAAAAAAAATATATAAAAATAATCTACTAACACTAATCCCTGCCCTACTGACACAGTCTGCTGCTCTACTGACATTGTGCACTGTTCTACTGACACTATTCATTACCCTACTGCTACTACTGTGTATATATAAAATATATACACACACACACACACACACACACAGACATGTGTTTAAGCTTTGGGGTGCACACCCTATGACGACGATCTATGTCAGCAGAATGGCACTTCTGGACATACCAAGGAACTTGACTGGCCTGCACAGAGTCCTGACCTTAAACCTTTGGGATGAATTAGAGTGGAGACTGTGAGCCGGGCCTTTTCGTCCAACATCAGTGCCTGACCTTTACAAATGGAAGAATGGTCAAACATTCCCATAGACACCCCTAAACCTTGTGGACGGCCTTCCCAGAAGAGGTGAAGCTGTTATAGCTGCAAAGGGCGGGGCCAACTCAATATTGAACCCTACGGACTAAGACTTGGGTGCCATTAAACTTCACGTGCGTGTAAAGGCCGGCGTCCCAATACTTTTGGTAATATAGTGTCTATATCCCACCCCCTTTTTTTAGACAGCTTATTTCAGCTGCTATACAAATATTACATATCTCTTGTAGTGTCACATGACTCCCATGGTATCAGTCTGTGTAAATATTATCTCTGAGCGCTGTTTGTTTTTTATTATTTTAAGTTTCGGCAGGCGCATTCTAGACCTCGTTTTCCTCCAGGCGCTGCGCTTGTGTTGCATCAATTGTAACGAGGGCGCCGCGTCCCAATATAAGAGAAGAAGAAGCAATACAAAAGTTACTTTTAAGGCACCCAAATAACTGAATGCTACAAAATAAATAAAAAATACATGGGGCCAGATTCTCATCGAATTTCGGCGGCGTAGCGTAAGCCATTTACACTACGCCGCCGCTGCGTACTAGAGCAAGTACTTTATTCTATAAGCACTTGCTCCGTTGTTTTCGCCGGCGTCTCGTAAATCGCCAAGCGTAAACCCGCGCAATTCAAATGGGGCGGCTTGTATTTAAATTAAGCGCGCCCCCGCGTCGAACGAACTGCGCATGCGCCGGCCGGGGAAACAGCCCAATGCGCATGCTCCAGCTCACGTCGGGAAGCGTCGTTGAAACCGACGTAAAAGCGAAGTGAGCGTCACTACGTAAGTCCCTATTCGCGAAGGAGTTATTAAAACGACGTAAGCGACGGAAAAAGCTGACGCTGACCCGACGCCATACTTAACATGGCGTCCGACGGCACCCGACGGCATCCGACGGTAGTTCGTAAGGTTACTCCACATAGAAGCTGGGGTAACCTTACGAGTTCGTAAACGACGTACGCGACGACGGGGCGCCGTAAAAGCGATCGAGAATCGGCGTACTACTTCATTTGCATATTCCGTATTCTCCAAGCACTTGCTCCGTAAGTTGCGGCGGCGGAGTGTAAATGGCCCGGCGTATCCCCGCGTAATTCAAAGGGGGCGGCTCGTATTTAAATTAAGCGCGCCCCCGCGCCGATCGGACTGCGCGTGCGCCGGCCGTACAAATAGCCCAGTGCGCATGCTCCAGCTCACGACGGAAAACGTCAATGAAACCGGCGTGAGCGTCACTGACGTAAATCCCTATTCGCGAACGACTTAGTAAAACGACGTAAACGAGGGAAAAAAGACGCCGCTGTCCCGACGCCATACTCAACATGGCATACGGCGGACTGACGTAAGGCTACCCCTCATATAGCAGGGGTAACCTTACGCTTACGGAAACGACGTAAACGTCGACGAGGCGGCGCAAAAACGGTCGGGAATCGGCGTATCGGGCTCATTTGAATAGGCAAATAAGAAATCAACGTAAACGCCACCTAGCGGCCAGAGAAGAATTGCATCTAAGATCCGACGGTGTAAGTGTTTTACACCTGTCGGATCTACGCCGTATCTATGCGTAAGTGATTCTAGGAATCGGACGCATAGATACCCGGGGAAAAAACAGAGATACCCCGTCGGATCTCTTTTGAGAATCTGGTCCTAAGTGTTTATATATTTATTATTATTATTATTATTATTGTTATATGTATTATTATTGGCATATATATATATATTTATTAATATATGTATTATTATATATATATATACCGTATTTATCGGGGTATTGCGCGCTCCGGCGTATAGCGCGCACCCCTAAAGTGGACCCTATTCCTGTGGAAAAAAGATTTTTGTACTTACAGTTTTGGTGTCTTGCGCGGCGTCCATCGGCGGCCTCGTCGGGTCCGGCGTCCGTCTGCGGCTTCGGGTGTCCACTTCGTCGGGTCCGGCGCCCTTCCAGCTCGATCCCCGCTTTCATTGCGCCGAGTCTGAATACTGCGCCTGCATATACCGAGCGCAGTACACTCGTGAATAGTCGGGCAGGCTCGGCTCCTCTCGCGCTCACGTCCTGGTACAGGACGTGAGCGCGAGAGTAGCCGAGCCTGCCCGACTATACACGAGTGTACTGCGCTCGGTATATGCAGGCGCAGTATTCAAACTCGGCGCGGGAAAGCGGGGATCGGCGTATATCGTGCACCCACGGTTTTGCCCTGATTTTCAGGGCAAAAAAGTGCGCGGTATACGCCGATAAATACGGTTTATATATATTAGGCCAGATTCAGAGAAGGTGGGCGTAATTTTGTGCGGGCGTAGCGTATGCTCTTTACGATACACCTCCGCAACTGTTATGGGCAAGTTCCTATTTCAGAAAGCACTTGCTCCGTAAGTTGCGGCGGCGTAGCGTAAAGTGTCCGGCGTAAGGGCGCCTAATTCAAATTTGTCATGTGGGGGCGTGATTCATGTAAATGAATCATGACCCCACGCAATCTACGTATTTTCTGAACGGCGCATGCGCCGTCTGTGGACGTATATCAGTGCGCATGCGTGAAATCACGTCGCTAGTAGTCAATGTCAACGACGTGTACGTAACTTACGTCGAGCCCCATTCCCGAATGATTTACGTAAACGACGTACAATTCGACGCTGTCCCGACGTCCATACTTAACATTGGCTGCGCCTGCTATAGCAGGGGTAACTTTACGCCGGAAAAAGCCGCACGCAAACGACGTAAAATACGACGCCCGGCCGCAAGTACGTTTGTGAATCGGCGTAAATCACTAATTTGCATATTCGATGCGTAAAACTGCGGAAGCGCCACCTAGTGGCCAGCGTAAATATGCAACTAAGATACGACGGTGTAACAGACTTACGCCGCTCGTATCTTAGTAGAAATCCGGCGTATCTTATTTTCTGAACACCAAAAAAAGATACGCCGGCTATTCTTTGGGCCAGATTCTCAGCGGCGCTACGACGGAGTATCTCAGATACCCCGTCGTATCGCCGTTTTTTTTGGCTCGTATCTATGCGCGTGATTCTTAGCATCACTTTTGCATAGATACGCTTCTACATCCGACAAGTGTAAAACCATTACACTTGCGGATCGTAGTTGTAATGACAACTCCGGCCACTAGGTGGCCTTTACGTTGTTTTCTCATTTGCATATGCAAATGAGGCTAGTACGCCGATTCCCGATCGCTTTTACGCCACCCCGTCGTCGCGTACGTCGTCTTCGTCCGCGTAAGGTTACCCCAGCTTCTATGAGGAGTAACCTTACGAAGTTCCGTCGGATGCCGTCGGGTGCCGTCGGACGCCATGTTAGGTATGGCGTCGGGTCAGCGTCGGCTTTTTCCGTCGCTTACGTCGTTTTACTAACTCGTTCGCGAATAGGGCATTGCGTAAGTGACGATCACGTCGTTTTGACGTCGGTTTCAACGACGCTTTCCGACGTGAGCTGGAGCATGCGCACTGGGCTTTTTCCCCGGCCGGCGCATGCGCAGTTCGTTCGACGCGGGGGCGCGCTTAATTTAAATACAAGCCGCCCCATTTGAGCTACGCGGGCTTACGCTGGGCCATTTTCGCTACGCCAACGCAAACTACGGAGCAAATGGTTAGAGAATACGGCACTTGGTCTAGTACGATGAGGCGGCGTAGTGTAAATGACTTACGCTACGCCGGCGATTTTCTTAGAGAATCTGGCCCTTAGTATTTATTTACTGTATTTACGCAGCAGTTTTTCAATTGCAATTTTTTTGGGAGAAAATGCACTTTAACCACTTCAGCTCTAGAAGGTTTAACGCCAACCCCCCCCCCCCCCTTTTATGACCAGGCTATTTTTTGCGATACAGCACTGTGTTATTTTAACTGACAATTGAGGCGCGGTCGTTCGGCGCCGTACCAAAATATTTATTGATGTCCTGTTTTCCTCACAAATAGAGCTTTCTTTTAGTGGTATTTGAATTTCTTCATCAATTTAGGCCAATATGTATTCTGCTACATGTTTTTGTTAAAAAAAATCCCAATAAGTGTATATAAGCGGGTGCCAGTCATCAGTTTCCATGTGATGCCGGCTGCTGGGAGGGTATTTAGGTCCTCCCTTTCTTGCTCCAGTGTTTTGCTTGCTGCCAGATACTGCCAGTGGGGATCCTGTTCCTGCTCTTGCCCCACATCCTGTACCTTGCTGTCTCTTTCTTGCTCCCCATTGTATCCGATTCTAGTTGTCCCCCCCCCCCCCTCCCTGCACCTCCAGCCTCTCCAGCAATTTGAGTTCCCCATTTATTTAATTAATGGTTAGGCTTCTGTTTGTCGGTCATTAGTCAGGAATTCTGTCACTGGGGTTTTCAGTTCACTTATATCTTTATGATTGCCGTGTGCCGGTGTTTGGATGGATTTTATTTCACTGAAAATAAATTTCACTTAACCACTTCAGCCCCGGGGGATTTGGCTGCCCATTGACCCTGGCCACTATTTGCGATTCGGCACTGCGTCGCTTTAACTGACAATTGCGCGGTCGTGCGACGTGGCTCCCAAACAAAATTGGCGTCCTTTTTTTTCCACAAATAGAGCTTTCTTTTGGTGGTATTTGATCACCTCTGCGGTTTTTATTTTTTGTGCTATAAACAAAAAAGTGCAACAATTTTGAAAAAATAGCAATATTTTTTACTTTTTGCTATAAAAATGCACTGATTACTGTGTAAATGCTACTGGCGGTGAAAGAGTTAACCAGTAGGGGACGGGCAGGGGTTAAGTGTGTCCTAGGGAGTGATTCTAGCTGTTAGGGGCGTGGCTTACTTGACACAACACTGATCACTGCTCCCGATGACAGGGAGCAGACGATCAGTATCCTGTCACTAGGCAGAACAGGGAGATGCCTTCTTTACATAGGCATCCTCCGTTCTGCAGCTCTGTGACCGGATCGTGGGAGACCGACGGACATCGAGTCGGCGGGTCGCACGGTCATGGAGACCGCGGCAGGGGCGCACGTGCCCACACGGTGGCAAATTTAAAGGGACGTATATATACGCCCATTTGCCTGTCCTTGCCATTCTGCCGACGCATAACTGCGTGAGGCAGTCGGCAAGCAGTTAAATCATACACAGTCTGGTCCAAGTCTCCTGGCCGCCCCTGCTGCTGATTTCTGACACCGGTGGTGGTAGTAGTGGCATCACAATGGGGGAGCAGTTGTTTCTTTATTACCATACGGCCCCCCACTGCGCTGTTCACTTCTTATGAACACCACTCATGGAAAATGTTCTGAATTGTTTCCTGGAGCAGCTCCATGCTGGACCTTGTAGTCCTCCTAGCACTGTGTCATGTTATTCCCTGTGCAGCCAGATAGGGGCGTATCATCTCTGAAAAGCACTGAGGCCCCCCCCCCCCCCCCCTGCCTTGATGTGTGTAGTCTGGTTGATCCCCTCCAGGCTGTTATCACTTAGTTCCCATGTGAGTCATCAGACCCTCCAGGGCACCAGTACCCGCGTCTCCCGCTGCCTGCCAGTGTGAAGATCTGAGCTGTGATCTCTCTGCATTGAGACTCAAGACTAAGGCTGGCGACATTCTGAAGCTTCATCTCTCCGGATTTTATCAAGTTTTACATGTGAGTGGATCACGTCTTCTATCTCTTATTTCATGTTTGGGTACCATTAGCCCCTTCTCAGCCCTGTTTGGTGGTGGTTTGGTCTACATCAGGCTTTTTGGGGCAGTGGGGAGGCACAGGTGCAGCGTCCAGCCTGGTGCCCTCAGCCTGGTACAAGGTGGTTGCATGTGGCCCAAGGCACAGATTTCAGAGCAGATTGGGGGGTTCAAGATGTGGCGTTCAAGCTCTTTTGGAAAAGCACAAAGAGAAAGAGGACAGAGGTGGGGGGGGGGGCGCCGGAGAGCCTCGGAAACAGACGGAAAGGCCCGAGGACAGCTCGGCCGACCTCTGCAAACCTCAGAAACGTAGTATTTCCAAGTCTTTCCGAGCAATTCTGAACGGTGCAGATTGGCTACGATCTGCGCCGCTCGGCTCCGGCGCTTCCCCACCTCAGGCAAAACGCGGTACTGCACAATCCTCTGTTCGTTTTGCAAAACAACATTTCGCGAACCGAGTCAGGATTTTTCAAAATACAGCGCTTGTACTGCAAAACGCTTGTTAACCGCGCAACTCGCAATCCGAGGTTCCACTGTACGTCACTTTGAATTTCGCGGAATGCTCCGTGCCCACGGGACCCGTGGACTCTATGGGCCAGATCCACAAAGAAGTGCTGCAGGCGTAGCGTATCTAAGTTACACTATGCCGCTGTAAGTTACAGCGGCGTTTCCATATCCACAAAGAATTTCCGCTGTAAGTTACATCGGCGTAGTGTAATTGTTGCGGCGTAAGGCCGCGCAAGTCAAATCAGTAAGATGTGGGCGTGATTTAATGTAAATCAACATGACTTCACATAAAGGACGTTTTTTTTTTTAACGGCGCATGCGCCGTCCTTGGAGATATCCCAGTGCGCGAAATCACGTCGCAAATAGTCAATGAAAACTACGTGAACGTAACTTGTGCCAGAAACCCTATTCGCGAACGGTTTACGCAAACGTCGTGAACGTAACATACGCAAATCCCTATTCGCGAACGGTTTACGCAAACGACGTGGACGACGGAAAATTTGACGCTGGCCCGACGTCCATAATTAACATTGGGTACGCCTCTATACAGCAGCGGTAACTTTACGCCGGAAAACGACTAACGCACACGACGTAAAGAAAATGCGCCGGGAGTACGTGGGTTCGTGGATCGGCGTAACTATCTCATTTGCATATTTTACGTGGAAATTCAATTGAAGCGCCCCTAGCGTCCAGCGTAAATATGCAACTAAGGTACGATGGCGTAATAAACTCACGTCAGTCGTATCTTAGCGTAATTCCGGCGTATCTTGTTTTGTGGATACAAAACAAAGATACGCCGGCGTAAATTTGAAATGACGGCGGCGTACCTGGAGATACGCCGTCGTAATGCTTCGTGGATCTGGCCCTATGTCTGCCGGTGTCCCGCGATCGTGTGTCGCGAAGCTGCAGAACAGGGAGATGCCAGTGCCATTGGGAGCAGTGATTAATGTTGTCACTAGTAGCCCATCCCACCACAGTTAAAATCACTCCCTAGGACACACTTAACCCCTTCCTCACCCCCTAGTGGTTAACCCCTTCCCTGCCAGTGTCATTTACACCGTAATCAGAGCATTTTTATAGCACTGATCGCTGCATAAATGTGAATGGTCCCAAAAATGGTGTCAAAAGTGTCCGATGTGTCCGCCGTAATGTCGCAGTCACGATAAAAATCGCTGATCGCCGATATTACTAGTACAAAAAAAGGCGTGGTCAGCGAGTGGACAAACAACGTATACGAATTATAAAATGCAACATAGAAAACATGAAGCAAAACAACAAATATGGAAAAGTGAGTCGCGGCAAAAGGGATCTTCTGGTAAATGTAACGACAAGATCTGATTCACTAAAGATTTCCTGTGAGAGTTTGTGAAGTGCTTGGAAAAGGATACAATGTGTATTTACAGTTGTGCCTTTGTGTGTAGATTCATTGTTATGCCAGAAATAAAAACACATGATACATTGTATCCATATCCCCCTCCATGTACTGTGTACAGCACTACAGACTGTGCTGGTCTTATATAGAAGATTTCTGTCTCTGGGGGTCCCTCTAGTGTCTGATGTGTGTAATGACATGCCATCCTCATGCAGAACAGAGAATCGATGGAGGAAAACGCTCGATGGCATGGCAGGAAATTCACTTTTTGGGCCCCTCAGGCCTCTTACTGTAATGAAGTGTGTGTTCAACATATTTGCACATTATAGCACCCAGTATCTCACAAAAGTAAGTACACCCCTCACATTTGTGTAAATATTTTCTTGTATCTTTTCATGTGACAACACTGAAGAAAGGACACTTTGGGCCAGATTCTCGTAGGGAGGCGTATCTTTGTGCGGGCGTAGCGTATCTCATTTACGCTACGCCGCCGTAACTTCGAGAGGCAGGTGCCGTATTCACAAAGAAGTTGCGCCCAAAGTTACGGCGGCGTAGCGTAAATGGGCCGGTGTAACCGCGCCTACTTCAAAATAGGCAGGTAGGGGGCGTGATCCATGTAAATGAATAGTGACCCCACGTAATTGGCGTCAATTACGTGGGGTCACGATTCATTTACATGGATCACGCCCCCTACCTGCCTATTTTGAATTAGGCGTGGTTACGCCGGCCCATTTGAGCTACACCGCCGTAACTTTGGGCGCAACTTCTTTGTGAATACGGGGGGGGGTCACGATTAATTTACATGGATCACGCCCCCAACCTGCCTATTTTCCGTGGACGTATCCCAGTGCGCATGCTCCAAATTACTACGCAAATACTGGTTTCGACGTGAACGTAACTTACGCAAAGCCCTATTCGCGAACGTTTTACGTAAACGACGTACAATTTGACGCTGTCCCGACGTCCATACTTAACATTGGCTGCGCCTCATATAGCAGGGGTAACTTTACGCCGGACATACGCCTTACGCAAACGACGTAAAAAAAATGCAACCGGGCGCAAGTACGTTCGTGAATCGGCGTATCTAGCTCATTTGCATATTCAATGTGTAAATCGTCGGAAGCGCCACCTAGTGGCCAGCGTAAATATGCAACTAAGATACGACGGAGTAAGAGACTTACGCCGGTCGTATCTAAGCAAAATTCCGGCGTATCTTGTTTTCTGAATACAGAAAACAGATACGCCGGCGCATCCGAGAAGTTACGCGGCGTATCTCGAGATACGCCGACGTAACTTCTTTGAGAATCTGGCCCTTTGTATCTCCAATGTTGTGTAGTGAGTGTACATGGGGGGGGGGGGTGTATATGGGGGGAGGGGTGTACACAGGGGGGAGGGGTCTTTGTATCTCCAATGTTGTGTAGTGAGTGTACAGATTGTATAACAATAACACAACACACAGCCATTAATGTCTAAACCGCTGGCAACAAAAGTGAGTACACCCCCTATGAATGTAACAAATTAATCACTTAGGGCCAGATTCTCTAAGAATTCCGGCGGCGTAGCGTAAGCCATTTACACTACGCTGCCGCATCGTACTACAGCAAGTGCTTTATTCTCTAAGCACTTGCTCCGTAGGTTTCGCCTGCGTCGCGTAAATCACGCAGCGTAAACCCGCGCAATTCAAATGGGGCGGCTTGTATTTAAATTAAGCGCGCCCCCGCGTCGAATGAACTGCGCATGCGCCGGCCGGGGAAAAAGCCCAGTGCGCATTCTCCAGCTCACGTCGGAAAGCGTCGTTGAAACCGACGTCAAAACGACGTGAGCGTCATTTACGCAACTCCCTATTCGCGAACGAGTTAGTAAAACGGCGTAAGCGACGGAAAAAGCCGACGCTGACCCGACGCCATACTTAACATGGCATCCGACGGGACCCGACGGCATCCGACGGTACTTCGTAAGGTTACTCCACATAGAAGCTGGGGTAACCTTATGCGAACAAAAACAACGTACGCGACGACGGGGCGGCGTAAAAGCGATAAAGAATCGGCGTACTACCGCATTTGCATATGCAAATGCGAAAACAACGTAAAGGCCACCTAGTGGCCGGAGTTGTCATTACACCTACGATCCGCAAGTGTAATGGTTTTACACTTGTCGGATGTAGAAGCGTATCTATGCCAAAGTGATGCTAAGAATCACGCGCATAGATACGAGACAAAAAAAACGGCGATACGACGGGATATCTGAGATACTCCGTCGTAACGCCGCTGAGAATCTGGCCCTTAAAGACCGAGGCCCGGATTCACAAAGCACTTACGCCGACGTATCTCGAGAAACGCAGCGTAAGTGTAAATATGCGCCGTCGTATCTGTGCGCCGTACCCACAGAACTAAGATACGCCAAAAAAACTGACTTCATCCGACCGACGTAACTTGCCTACGCCGGCGTATAGTGGGCGCATATTTACGCTGGACGCATTTGGTACTCCCATTGCTTTGAGATGCAAATATGCAAATGAGTGAGATACGCCGACTCACGAACGTACTTGCGCCCGGCGCATGTTTAAAGCGATTTGCGTAAGGGTTACGTCCGGCGTAAAGTTATTCCTCATATAGGAGGCGCAGCTCATGCACAGGTATGGACCAGGGAACGGACGCTGTCGTATTTTACGTAATTTACGTTGTACGTGAGTAGGTGTCGTTCACGTCGTAGGTAGTGAATCAACGTATCTTAGGCAGTTATTTCTACGTGGTTGTACGCATGCGCACGGAGATACGTCCAAGGTACGACGCATGCGCTGTTCATTTTAAGTACTTGGATGACGCTCAGCCCATCATTTGCAAGGGGGTCACTCTTCATTACCATACCTCACGCCCACTTCCAGCCCACTTCCACCTACTTTGAATTATGTCGGCTTACACAGCTGAATATACGCTACGCCGGCGCAACGTTGGGCGCATTTTCTTTGTGAATTTCATACTTGCCTCTCAACGTTGGGTCGGCGTAGCTTAAAGAAGATACGCTACGGCGGCATAAAGATGCGACGATCTACGTGAATCCGGGCCCGAGCCTCTTTCTGAGATAAAGTTAAAAACATTTTTTGCTAGAAAATGACTTAGAACCCCCAAACATTATAATTTTTTTTTAACATCCTAGAGAATAAAATGGCGGTCATTGCAATACTTTTTGTCACACCGAATTCACGCATCAGTCTTACAAGCGCACTTTTTTGGGAAAAAAATACACCTTTTTCGAATATAACACCAGTAAAGTGAGCCTAATTATTTTTTATATTGTGAAATATAATGTTACGCCGAGTAAATTGATGCCCAACATGTCACGCTTTAAAATTGCGCCCGCTCGCGGAATGGCGACAAACTTTTACCCTTTAAAATCTCCATAGGCGACATTTTAAAAATTCTACAGGTTGCATGTTTTGAGTTACAGAGGAGGTCTAGGGCTAGAATTATTGCTCTCACTCTACTGATCGCGGTGATACCTCATGTGTGTGGTTTTCATATGCGGGTGCTACTCATAAATGCGTTCACTTCTGCTCGCAAGCTTGGTGGGACGGGCGCGTTTAATTTTTTTTCTTACTTATTTTACCTTTTTACACTGTTCTTTAAAAAATAAAATAAAATAGTGTCAC